>CM053402.1:18230051-18251248 GCA_028644305.1 Xerus rutilus
CCCGAGTTCAATCCCCGGTACCAAAAAAAAAAAAAAAAAAAGATATTATGTCCACCTACAACTAAAAAAAAAAATTAAAAAAAAAAAAAAAGACTCAGAGCTGGGTGCAGTGGCGCACGTCTGTAATTCTAGCACTTTGGGAGGCTGAGATAGGAGAATTGCAGGTTCAAAGCCAGCCTCAGCAACAGCAAGGTGCTAAGCAACTCAGTGAGACCCTGTCTCTACAAAAAACCCAAAATAGGGCTGGGGATGTGGCTCAGTGGTCGAGTGCCCTGAGTTCAATCCCCGGTACCAAAAAAAAAGGAGAATAGCGAGTTCAAAGCCAGCCTCAGCAACAGCAAGGTGCTAGGAGACTAGTGAGACCGTCTCTAAATAAAATACAAAATAGGGCTAGGGATGTGGCTCAGTGGTCGAGCACCCCTGAGTTCAATCTCCAGTACCAAAAAAAAAAAAAAAGAGACACCTCCCAACAGGATCAGAAGAGAACATATCCTTGTAGCAAGCAAATCCCCAGCCTCATGGCTCTTTTGAACAGCAAAGATGAACACAACCCCACTGAGAAGGTAAGGCTGAAGTGGTACGTACCCAAGTCTTAAAGGCGTGCCTCTTCCCATCTCACTAGGCTCCAACAGGGACGAGGACTCTTCCAACAGATCTGGATCCGCCATCTGCTGATGATGCAATTCAGCCTGAATTCACAAATCAATTAATATCTAATGAAAATAGTTAGTGGCATGCAGGGAACGAGGAACCAGGAGACTTTCAGAAAATAAAGATGGGAGGAGGGACACTGAAAGATACGACACACCCAAAAAAACAAAAACTAAAAAAAAACAAGGAAAAAAAAAAACAGAGAGAACAGAGGAAGAAACAAAGAAAAGAAAGCACAATTGCCCCAGTAAAGCATCTGAGCAAATGGTTTCAGAAATAAGGAATAAAAGAAAAACATTAAGTGATGGTGACATGTATAAATCTGTTACTTGGTGGAAGCCATTTTCTCTCTGATGTTTCCCTGAATGAACCACGATAGTGCCAAGAAATACCTTTACACGTGTACAGGAAGCTGAAATGTCTCTCCCTTTTGAACAAAAGGATAGCACACTGCGGATACTCTTAATATTTAATTTCTAGGCAGCTACAAACTAGAACTTGCCCCATGTAACAAAGTGGAAGGTGAAGAGTCTATTTTCAAGTGAGAAACAAGGCACTGTCACTGTCTTGAACATGGTGCGATCTGGAAAAAGAAAGAAGGACCATCTCCAAGACATCCAAGTTTTCCAGACCCTTAGAGATTCAGAATATGAAAACTTTCAGCACAGCCACATATGGAATGCCCCAAAGCATGGGATTTAAAGAGTATTTCTTTCTTCAAAAGGATAAGAAGCGCAATATCTGGGCAGGGCTGTGCCTTCACTGCATATTTCAATGTCTTGTTTTCTGACTAGGAATCTAGAAATATTTTTAAGGCTCATATAGGCTTTACAGTGGAAGGATTCTTGAGAACATAGCTCAAGAATCAAGTGAAAGTTGGGTGTGATGGTACACACCTATAATCCCAGTTACTCAGGAGGCTGAGGCAGGAGGATCACAAGTTCCAGCTCAGCCTCAGTAACTCAGCAAGACTGTATCTCAAAAAAATTAAAAGATCTGGGGATGCAGCTCAGTGGTAGGGCACCCCTGGGTTCAATTACCAGTACCATTAAAAAAAAAAAAGAAATCAAGTGAAGTGAAGAAAAAGTAACAGATAATAACTCAATGTAGCTCCCGGCTGGTTTAATTGGTTAAATTTAAAATGAGTTCCACCATGACAGTTTATACGATGCAGTGAAGGAGGAGAAGGATTTTCCCACATGGAGATCTATATCCCCTTACCTGTCTCTACCCACCTCATCCTATATCCCCTTTACTCTCATCAGAAAGGAAAAGCTGCCCTCAAAAACTAAAGTCCAATCAACTTCTCTACTGCTTAATCTCCCCAACTTTAACTTCCATATTGCTTGACCAAAGACTAGAAGTAGCCAGAACAATCTTCTTTTTCAAAAGCAAAACAAAAAGGAAAAGTTTCCTATCATTTTCATTCCAAATTTCAATTTGACTCTACTCCTGTCAACATTATCAAAAAATGCCACATGGGTACCTCACTTGATAAAGTCATATGACCATAAATGCAACAAGGAGGGAGGAATACTAAGTATAAACCAGATAAGACTAAAAGTCTGAAAAAGTGAAAGTAACTGTTTTGGGAAGCAAGGATCAAAGCTAAAAAAAAAAAAAAAAAAAAAAGGCAGGGATACCAGAAGGGCAAAAAAAATACTGTCATGAGATTAGAAACCAAAATGAGATAATGGAAACAACTGGTTCCATTACAAGGAAGTATAGGACGTTCTTTTTGTTTCTATTTCAAATAGCCTGACTACAACTTTTTTTTTTTAAGAATCAGATGACAACACTTCAACTTGTTCTTGGGAGATCCTTTGGCAAAAAACAGACTGCAACTCATAAGACTCCTTCCTAGGTGCCTGTGTGGTTCACAGGACCTAGTTTAAGTAAACCCTAAACATCAGACACAATACAAATACATGTACCCTAAAGATCACAAATGACAGAACAACAAACAGCATTTAGCAATCAGACTACTCCAAAGACTATATCTAAGACTCTCCAAGAATAAAAACAACAGAAATAAAATTAAGCATAAACTTCAATATTCTAAACACTAATTTCACTACTTCATACTTAAGAATACCAAGTTTCAAGCTGGGTGTGGTGGCACATGCCTGTAATCCCAGCACTTTGGGAGGCTGAGATAGGAGAATCGCGAGTTCAAAGCCAGCCTCAGCAACCGCGAGGCGCTAAGCAACTCAGTGAGACCCTGTCTCTACATAAAACACAAAATAGGGCTGGGGATGTGGCTCAGTGGTCAAGTACCCCTGAGTTCAATCCCTGGTACCAAAAAAAAAAAAAAATACCAAGTCTCAGATAGTTTAAAATTCATAAATGAAATTATGCCTCATAGGAAACTAGGATGACCAGACTACCAAGGGCATTTTAAACAATATCTGAAAGCATGTTGTTAGGCAACCAAAACTTAAATCATAGAGAACCTGGATTCTCTAATAACAATAATAATATTACCAATGTTTCTCTAAATTATTTGCTATGTTCTACTGAGTTACCCTTTCCACATTCAGAATGCTGAAAACCATGTCTTAAAAAAAGTAGCAGAACAAACTTTAGTGCTGTTTCTATAGCATTTAAGTATAAACAGCACATTCAGGCAAGCTACATCAATTACTAAGAACAAACATTTTTACCTTCCATCTACATTAAGAAAGAAATTACAATTCACCACTTAAGGTATTCATCCAAGCCCCAGAGGAGATGGCAGATGGTTAAGGAAAATAAAGAAAGCAGATGGATGGAAAACTCAGAAGGAAAGGAAGACAGGGATCTGCATGCCATTAACCATTACTTTTCCAGTCTTCTTTACGTTCTCATATGTTATGGTGCTTATGGTAAAAGATGCAGAGAAATCTCTCCAGCTCTTACAGCTCTTCATAAGCAAGAAGACTGAGAAAAGGATAATCATTAACAAGTCATTTTAAATGTTCTGGATAAGAAATGGCTAAGTTGAATTTGTAATCATCTTAAATAATAAGACTATTTAATATACATTTACTTTTCCCTCAACACCCTGCCAATTATAATCCATATGCCTAAATATGAAAAGAATCACTGATTTAGCCATTTTCTGCTAACTCATTACTGTAAATTATTAATTCCACATTCACCAAATTACTACAAAGAAGAGGAGTTTACAATTAGTAGTGTTTTAGGCCATTTGCAAACACTGTAATTTCAGGCATGGAGGAAAATCTCATGAAATCTCAGTTTTCAATATTTGAGGGTCCCAAGTTTGCTCACCTTTTGCATTATTTAATGTGTACTTGCATGCACAGATGTGACCTATCTGTGAGGCCTGGCAGCAGCAGGGCAAAGTCTATGGAAAGGCACCTGACTGAGGCTGTGAAACAGTGACAAGAATGGGCAAGGTGCTGATGGTGCAGTTTGAGAGAAAGGCAGAGTGATTTCTGCCAGAAGCCTTCCTGCACTGCTGTGTGGGTGCTAGGAATGAAAGGGGAACTGATGGCAAAGGCAATAGGAGAAGCTCTCATGGCCAAGGCCTTGGGCTCCAAGTACTTTCAGAGACTGGAGGAAGAGTTTTGTATAAACAGGAAGGAGAAATAAACTCACCATAGAAAGTCAAGAAGGTCATGAGGGTCATGAATTTGCTTTCTCAGGATGGGCATTTAATGTTTAGATTTAGTAAGCACAAAATAAAATTCCTAAACCCTAACTTAGAATTTTTAAATTGTGTGCCATCTTTCCAAGTGGTTCTCTTGGTTTATTTTTACTCTTTTTTTAAATTAGTAATTCAGCCAGGTACAATGGCACACATTTGTAATCCCAGCTATTCCAAAGGCAGGAGGATCACAAGTTCAAGGCCAGCCTCAGCAACTTTGTGAGAGACCTTGTCTCAAAATAAAAATAAGAAGGGCTGGGGACGTGGCTCAGTGGTTAAGCACCCTTGGGTTCAATTCCTGGTACCAAAAAAATAATTTAAAAAGAAAAAAAGGCTAGGGATGTAACTCAGTGCTAGAGTGCTTGTCTAGAAATGTGTGAGGCCCTGGGTTCAATTGTCAGTACTGAAAAAAAAATTAATAGCTTAAATAACTACTTCTCTTAAAGGAGCTCATTTGTCCAGTTGTGAGTTTTTATTCAGAATTTCTCTCAAAATGAACCAGAATAAGCAGCTTCCTTCAATCCTTACATTCAGGAGGTCATGAAAGGTATTTTCATACATCACAGCAACATCTCAGTGGTGAACTAAAGGTCATATAAGAAGGGGGAAAAAATCTGAAGGTAAAAGAAATAAGCTCAAAATGATGATAAAGTAGTTGAGCTTTGACCATGAGGTCAGGTGGATTTGTGGACAGCTACTCAGACATGCTTAGAAAAGCACTCATCTGCGAGCATATGGAGCACAATTTCAGGGATGTTTCATGGTATGACTAGTTGTACTTCACATAGAGTAGGTGCTTGTTATAGGTTCAGGGAATTGATGAATAAGAATATAATAATGTTTAGGTGGTCAGCATACTGGAATTCCACATTAATCTGTTCATTAAAATACATGCCTGTTGCAAAAGATCTTAAAACACTTGAAAAGAGTTAATCACACAGTCCCACACCCTCTCAGGCAATGATATTAGGGACTAAGGAAAGACATTACACTAATTTCAAAATTCTCAATGTGGTGAGCAGACTGAAAATTCACACCAAACCTCTATTGATATATAGCCAGATTCTGATTCTTGAAGGACCAGGCAATTAAATTCACCTGAACTTTTCCACCATTCTTTGCCTCCACAGATCTTTTCAATTACAATAGCTTCTCTCAGTCAAACCCTCAGTTACTAAGGAATGCATCACATCCTTGGCAGATTTGCTCTAGACTAGTGGTTTTCAAACTAGCATGCTTCAGAATCACCTTGTTAAAACACATGGCTAGGCCCCATCCCCAGGTTTCTGACTCAATAGATCTGGGTTTGATTGATCATTTATATTTGTTTTGTTTTGTTTTTGTACTGGGATGTACTTCATCTCCCCAGCCCTTTTTATTTTTTGAGACAGAGCCTTGCTAAGTTGCTAAAGCTAGCCTCAAATTTGCACTTGTCCTGCCTTAGCCACCTGAGTTGCTGGGATTACAGGCACTGGGCAATAATTAGTGTTTCTGACAAGATCCCAGATGAGGCTATTACTGCTGATTGGAGAACCCTTGCTCCAATCTAGAGAACTACAGAGAATTGGTCTCTTCTCAAAAGACAGAAATTAAAAGTAAAGCTGAGCACTTTGGTGCACACATATAATCCCAGCTACTCAAGAGGCTGAGGCAGGAGGATCCAAGTTTGAGGCCAGCCTTGGCAATTTAATGAAACCATGTATGAATATTAAAAAAAAAAAAAGGGTTGGGGATGTAGCTTAGTATTAGAAAACCCCTGCGTTCAATCCCTAGCAAAAAAGAAATTAAAAGCTGAGAACATATCAAATCTTAACTAAAATGGGCCATCTATATTTATTTTTTAATATTTTTTAGTTGTAGGTGGACAGAATATCTTTATTTTATTTTTATGTTGTGCTGAGGATCGAACCCAGTGCCTCACGCGTGCTAGGCGAGCACTCCACCACTGAGCCATAACCCCAGCCCCAAGGCCATCTATATTTAAAAGCTTTGACTTTAAACTTTGTTGAGAAAAGGAAATTAAAAAAAAACTTTACAGGAAGGTACATTGAGCAGTGATTAGAACAATCTCTGGAGTATCTAATGTTTCTCATTTGGTGGCAAAGAACACTTGTCAAAAAGAGAGTTACCAATATTTTAGGCTATCAGAAAAACCATATTCAAGTTGAGAGCTAAGACTCCTCCTCAGGTTTAATTAGGAGAAGGAAGCTTTCTACCAGTCGGACTCCAAGTCCTTTCATGGGAGTCCCCTGGGCAAGCTGTCACCTGGCAAGTTAGTCATCTACATATTTAACCCGGGAACTTATTGATTTTTTTTCCCTTGTAAGGTAATGAAATTGCATTTATATGAAAATCCAAATAAGTAGCCTACCAATATTTTCATATATCACATGAAAACTTGAAAAATCTCTATGACATGCTACCTAAAGTACTAAAAAATGTGCCCAATGGTTGATAAATGAACACAGAATAAAAAATTTTTTTTGCTGACAAGATTTAGAGATTAAACTTTTGTTCTGGTTTTGTCTGTAACCAAATGTTTACATCTTCAAGTTAAATCTTAAGCATATACTTACCTTATAATATATAAATATCATGCAAAATTTCAACTATGTGTATACAGTGATTTTAGGGTTCCTTTCCCCATCTTGAGATGAAAAATTGCAAAAAATGTCAAAATATATAAAACCATGGTTGGCTGTGTACTGCATGAAAAATGGAACATAATCTGGCATTTCTTCAACTAAAACAGGATGCAAAAATGGGATTGCTTCCAAACTAGCAAATTAAAATAATTATTGGAATTAAAGTATGGCCCACTTGTGCAGGTATATAATATCAGCTGCTCAAATACTAAAAGAAACAATAGTCTGACCTCATCAAAAAATTGCTGAGTTTTGCGAAGTATAAATTTTAATTCAGTCAGTTCCAGGAAGTTTCTCTTCAGAGCTTCCTGGTTTGTGTTGATTTCCTTCAGTTCATTTTCAATCTTCTCAAAATTGGCCTAGAGGGAAAAAAGAAAACCATTAACCCAAACTAAGCTTACTGGGCTGGAGATATAGCTCAGTTAGCAGAGTGCTTGTCTTGCATGTGCAAGGCCCTGGGTTCAATCCCCAGCACCACAAAAACAAAACAACCAAACCAAACTAAGCTTACTATGCTACTCTGAAAGACATTAAATGAATTTATCCCACAGAACTATTACCACACACCTATTGGTCAAATATATACCTACCTAGCAAATGCTGATTTACATTTTCTTTTTGCAAATTTTTGCTTACAAATCTTTGTCTATAGATTCTATAGTACATTCAGTAAATTTCTTGAGTAATTGAGATGGATAATACAGTGTCCAAAAACAAAACAAAACAAAACAAAACCCAGTAGCAATTCATTTAGTCTATGAAGTTAATAAACTACAACACAAGTTGACATTAATCCAATAAGCATTCAATAAATCAATGAACATTTCATTAGTAGCATGCGATACTGTCTGAGATACTATTTGATACCATAAAAAAAGGGAATTCACTTCAATCCCACTTACAGGAAACTTATAACCAATAGACAATGCTCACAAGATTAGCAAGAATTACCTGCTGGGGAAAGTAATTTTGGCATTTAAGTAGAAATAAACTTATCTGGCTTTCTTAGAATTGTTTACCTCACCCGGGCGCGGTGGCTCAAGCCTGTAATCCCAGCACTTAGGGAGGCTGAGACAGGAGAATCACGAGTTCAAAGCCAGCCTCAGCAATGGCGAGGCACTAAGCAACTCTGTGAGACCCTGTCTCTACATAAAACACAAAATAGGGCTGGGGATGTGGCTCAGTGGTCGAGTACCCCTGAGTTCAAACCCCAGTACCACAGGAAAAAAAAAAAAAAAGAATTGTTTACCTCTAAGTCAATCATGTCCCGGGGGAAGGGCACTTCTGGATTTTCGCCAGTGTCCATAATTGGGATATTAGCTTTTCTTATCTCTTTCTCAACAAATCCTAAAATGATAGAGTCAAAAAAATTCATGTCTAGCTGCATGCTTGGATTTGCCATTATTGGTAGGGGGGAGCAAAACCTGGCTACAAAGAATTTTGTTCTAAGAAGAAAGAACCTTCATATAAAAGAAGCACCTTTTTTCTCCATATCCCTCTCTTGTACTTCACATTCTCCAACACTACCCCAAACAGGATGGTTGCTTCACAACTGCTTTCTTTCCCTCTTCAAATCTTCAAAAACTGGACTTCACCAAATCCAACTCTCCATCCTATGCAACTGCTTCCAAGTATGATGGTCTGTTTTCAGATACTATAATAGTCCAAGGAAGCTCCAAAAGAAGAGTACAACTGAGTATTTGATAACACACTACAGTGAAACAATTCTACATCAAAAGAGTTTGTTAAATTTGAAAACAATCAGGCCAGTTTTTTTTTTAAATATTTTTTATAGTTGTTGACAGACCTTTATTTTTTTATTTTATTTATATGTGGTGCTGAGAATCGAACCCAGTGCCTCACACATGCGAGGCAAGCGCTCTGCCACTGAGCCACAACCCCAGCCCCCAATCAGGCCAGTTTTAAACATAAAAAATTAAAACAAAAATTAAAAAAACATAAAGGACCTAAACACCAAAAGAGAAAAGAATATTTCAGGGGATAATTACCAACTTTTTTTTTTTAAAGTGAGGACCAAATTCATCCTATCAACTAACTGTAATCTGGCTTGGTAAAATGGAAAGAACATGGGTTTGGAGCTAAACAGAACAACCTGGTTTAAAATACTGATTCCAGGGCCTAGGGTTGTGGCTCAGTGGCAGAGCACCTGCCTTGCATATGTGAGGCCCTGGGTTCGATTCTCAGCACTGCATATAAATAAATGAATAAAATAAAGGTGCATCAACAACTAAAAAAATTTAAAAAAAATAAAATCCTGATTCCATCACCAGGGCTTATGTTCTTGGGCAAGTCATTAAACCTCTCTGATCTTTAGTCTCCTCAATTATTAAATGCGGTAACACCCATATTGAAGGAATGTAGTGGGAAATGAATGAAACAAAGCATTCATTCATTCATTTGTACCCTAGCCCTCAAAAGGAACTTAATGAATGTTAGTTTCCTTTCTCATAAATAGTTCACCTTAAAAGGTAGCTCTTCCAATATCTAAAATTGATGATGCTGAGTCTTATTGCTCAGAATTCTGTATTGTAGTTCTGCTATTAAAATCCCACAATAACCACAGTGTTTTCGGTTTGCAACCTGTCATTAGAACAGGTTTCCAGTAACCACCACCTAGCCCAAACTACACATAATCTATATGTACACAAGACACCTATCTTAAAACATGACCCCAAGATTTTTCCTCTTATTTTTTCCTATAGTATTTTCATCCTTTTATTAAGAGGACTAACATCTCTAATCTAAGACAAATAAGAACATAAAACCAATAGGTACATACGAAGTTTTCGATCCATTTCTTCACATCTTCTAACTTCATTCACAAATTTCCTCTGGAAAACATTCACATCTGGATTTAACTGAGAAATAAGAACACAACACCAAACATTCAAATACTGCATCTATTTCCTTTGTTCACAGTGACACATATACTGCAAACTAAAAACCTCACTTTGTGTCACTGTACAATGCAACACTAATCAAAACTCTCCACTGATCCACAAAAATTGCCTTGTGACCAGTCACACCAGCTAAAGCTGGAATGAAGATAAAATAGGTAAAGGAGAAAGGCACAGTGACACATGCCTATAATCCCAGCAATTCCAGAGGCTAAAGCAGAAGGATCACAGGTTTGAAGTCAGCCTCAGCAACTTAATAAGACCTTGATTCAAAATTTAAAAATAAAGAGGGCTGGGGATGTAGCTCAGTGGTAAAGCTCCCCTGGATTCAATCCCCAGGTTCAAGAAAAAAAATTTTATATATATATATGAACATGAATATATATATATATATATTCCTCTTAAAGTAAAGAGTAAGACAAGAAAGACAGATACATGGCATTTTGCCCTACTTCCTCATGAACAAAACTCCCAGCTGCCAGGTGTAGTAGCACACACCTATAATCCCAGTGACTTGGGAGGCTGAGACAGGAGGACTGAAAATTCAAGACTAGCCTCAGCAATTTATTTATATATTTTTTTATTCTAATTAGGTTTACATGACAGCAGAATGCATTTATTGTACACAAATGGAGCACAACTTTTCATTTCTCTGGTTGTACACAATATAGAGTTACACTATATGAACCTAGGGCATTGTTGTCCATCACATTCCACCATCTTTCCTGCCCCCATGTCCCATCCCCTCTTCCCTTCCCTCCCCTTTGACCAAAGTTTCTCCATTCTTCCCATGCCCCCTCTCCCACTATGGATCAGCATCCACTTATCAGAGAGAACATTCAGCCTTTAGATTTTGGGGGAGATTTAGCCTTAGCAATTTAGCAAGGCCCTAAGCAACTTAGGAAGACTTTGTCTCAAAATAAAAAATAAAAAGGTCTGGTGATGTGGCTCAGTGGTTAAGCACACCTGGGTTCAATCCTCAATACCAAAATTAAATAAATAAACTAATTATGGAAGGGTACAGGGGCCAGAATAGCCAAGATGATGATAAACAAGGTGAGAGAACTTGTATCCTACACAATATCAAACCTTAGTATTAAGCTATGGCAATTAAATTATTGCTTTATAAGCACAGCAATAAACAAACAAGCCAATTGACCAGAAGAAAACCCAGAAACACATGCAAATATGTATGAAAACTTGATATTTCAGAGAAGAGATCACAAGTAATAACATTGTGCACACTTGTAATCCTAGCACTTTGGGAGGCTGAGACAGGAGAATCACAAGTTCAAAGCCAGCCTCAGCAATGGCAAGGCACTAAGCAACTCAGTGAGACCCTGTCTCTAATTAAAACACAAAATAGGGCTGGGGATGTGGCTCAGTAGTCAAATATTCCTGAGTTCAATCCCTAGTGTCAAAAATTAATTAATTAATTAAATAACGTACTATTCAAAAAGTTTTTATAGCTGGTTTTTTACACAGGAAAATAATAAATCAGACCCCTACTTCACTCAATACAAAAAATAATAATAAAGTCCAAATAGATCAAAGCCTAAACATAAATACTTTTTAAATAAATTTTGCAATAAAAATGTACTGCAAAAAGAAAAAAAGAACAGGAAATAATAGAATTAGAAAGTCATTTTTGTAAGTACCACTGTAACACTAATACAAGAAAGGTTCGGTCAAGGGATACAAAAACTATTAAGATAAAAAGGTTTGGGGGAGGGACTGGAGTTATGGCTCAGTGGCAGAGTGCTTGCCTAGCATGTGTGAGGCACTGAGTTTGATTCTCAGCACCACATATAAATAAATAAAATAAAGGTCCATTGACAATTAAAAAAATATTTTTGAAAAAAGGTTTCGGGAAATAGAATATTCACACAATCTCAAAGTATCATCCCATGTTATTAATCACAAAGGGAATAAGAAACCTTTACAATGAAGAAATCTAGCAAACAATATCTTAATCAAGTGATCAAATTTATCTTCATTAATAACAGAACAAAATGACATTGTGTGTCTTCTGACATATATTGAAAAGGACACTCATGTATGTAGTGTTCTTGCCAAAAAATGTTTAATTTTTAAAATAAATAATGTGGAAACACTTAGGGGCCTTCTCTAAAACAAATGAACTGGACTCCTCAAAAATATTAATGATGTAAAAGACCAAACACCAAGCTATACTTGTGTAGAATATAAGAAGTAGACTGGATTTCTCCTTGGCTATTCCTCACCAGATCTTTCAGTGGTTCTTTTTTTTTTTGGAACTGGAGATCGAACTCACTGAGCCACATCCCCAGCCCTATGGTCAAGTACCCCTGAGTTCAATCCCTGGTACAAAAAACAAACAAATAAACAAATAAATAAAATAAAGGGCCACTGACAACTAAAATATATATATATATATATTTTTAAAATTAGCCAGGCATGGTGGCACACATCTGTAATCCCAGCGCTTTGGGAGGCTGAAGCAGGAGAATCACAAGTTCAAAGCCAGCCTCAGCAACGGCAAGGCACGAAGCAACTCAGTGAGACCCTGTCTCTAATTAAAACACAAAATAGGGCTGGAGATGTGGCTTAGTGGTCAAATACTCCTGAGTTCAATTCCTGGTACCAAAATATATATACGTGTGTGTGTGTATACATATATGTGTGTGTGAACATACATATATGTGTGTGTGTGTATATATATATTTAAGACTCCAAAGAGCTTTTGCTTATGTCAACTATAGCTTATGTCAATATTTGCTATATTGAGCCGGGCGTGGTGGCTCACGCTTGTAATCCCAGCACTTAGGGAGGCTGAGACAGGAGAATCGCGAGTTCAAAGCCAGCCTCAGCAATGGCAAGGCGCTAAGCAACTCAGTGAGACCCTGTCTCTACATAAAACACAAAATGGGGCTGGAGATGTGGCTCAGTGGTTGAGTGCCCCTGAGTTCAATCCCTGGTACCAAAAAAAATAAAAAATAAAAAAATAAAAAAATAAAAATAAAAAAAATATTTGCTATATTGGAAATTAAAATTGAAAAATGTTTAAAATATTTATTAAGTCATTTTAAAAATTACAAGCCAGGCACAGTGGCATATATCTGTAATTCCAACTATTCAGAAGGCTACGTCAGGAAGATTGCAAATTCTCAATCTCAAAACAAAAAAATACAACATGATGGGGATGTAGCTCAGGAGTAAGCATTCCTGGGTTCAATCTCCAGTACTGAAAAAAAAGAAAGTTTTTGCTGAATGATATATACAGTAGGATACCACTTGCCTACCATATGTGAAGCCCTGGGTTCAACCCCCCATACTGGAAATAAATAAAATTATACTGAATATAAGTTATATATAAATACATAGCAAAAGTTTTTTTAAGCCAGGCGCGGTGGCTCACGCTTGTAATCCCAGCACTTAGGGAGGCTGAGACAGGAGAATCGCGAGTTCAAAGCCAGCCTCAGCAATGGTGAGGCACTAAGCAACTCAGTGAGACCCTGTCTCTACATAAAACACAAAATAGGGCTGGGGATGTGGCTCAGTGGCCGAGTGCCCCTGAGTTCAATCCCCAGTACCAAAAAAAAAAAAAAAAAAGTTTTTTAAAATTTTTTTTAGTTGTTGATGGACCTTTATTTATTCATTTATTTATATGTGGTGCTGAGGATCGAACCCAGTGCCTCCCACACGCAAGGCAAGCGCTTTACCACTGAGCCACAATCCCAGCCCACGTAGCAAAAGTTTTAAAAGACATGACAATGATATAAGAAAAATGCCTGTACAGATTACCTCAGGGGAAGGGAGAGAAATGGCATAGAAGGATCTATAGGAGGTTTCATTTATGCCTGGAATGTTTACTTCTTAAGTAGATAGTAGAACCATAAGTGTTCATTATACCATTTCATCTATATATATATATATATATATATATATATATAAATATATATATATATAGAGAGAGAGAGAGAGAGATAAGATAGATACTGGGAATTGAACCCAAGAGTGCTTTATCACAGAGCTACATCCTCCCTTTTTATTTTGAGACAAGGTCTCACTAAATTGTCCAGGCTGGCCTCAAATTTGCAATCCTCCTGTCTCAGCCTCTCAAATTGATCGGATTACAGGCATGAATCACCATGCCTGGCTCTATATTTTCTTTGTATGACTGAAATACAACTTAAGTAAAAGGTAAGAAGATAATAGATGTTAAGAAAGGAGACACCATAGAACTAGATGAAGAAATGCAAATTAAGTATGACAGGTCTGACTTATGTTCCAAGCGTAGAAAACTGGAAGAAGGGCTGGTGTTGTGGCTCAGTGGTAGAGTGTCTGCCTAGCACATATGAGGCATGGGTTGAATCCTCAGCACCACATAAAAATAAATAAATAAAATAAAGGTATTGTGTCCATCTACAACTAAAAAAAATTTAAAAAAGAAAAAAAACTGGAAGAATACTGAACATAGAAAGTCATGATAATGAAATAGTTTGTGAAAAAGTAAGGTGCTAAGAATTAGACCTACTGATCTTGAGAAACAGAATTGCAGGAGGACAATAATCTTAGAGAGCTGTAAAAGCAGGGATGGTGTGTGGGGAGTAAAGGCCAGAGACATAGATTCTAGGACTCACTGAATAAAGATAAAAGATTTCAGACTAGACAGATCACCAAAAGTAATAAAGGAAGTTACCCAGAGAGAGCAGAGATCTTGGGGGAACACTGACACCTACAGTGAGGACAGGGAGGACCAAAGAAAGGCTAGAAGATAAAGAGTCCATCATAAAAGAAAGAAAAGGAATCAATCAAGGAGAAGAGTTAAAGAGAAATGGTTCAAAATGGCTCAAAGAGAATGAAGAACAAAGTCACTGGATTACATCTGTCCAATTTCAGCTCAGAGTGAGCACTTGAAAGCTTACCAATTCCAGGAAGCCTATACTGATCAGTCCCATCCCTCTGTGATCATTTCTCTTTCATTCATCCATTCATTTTAACAAATACTGATTGAGTACCTTGGATATGGCCATCAGAGATAATAATAAGCTGGGCAGAAGGCATATACCTGTAATCTCAGCAATTTGGGAAGGTAAAGCAGGCGGATTGTGAATTTGAGACTAATCTCAGCAATTTAGTGAAGCCCCAAGCAACTCCACAAGACCCTGTCTCAAAATAAAAAATAAAAAGTGCTGGGTGTGTGGCTCAATGGTTAAGCTACTGGGATTCAATCCCCAGTACAAAAAAAAAGATACCCTAATGAACAAAAAGAATGCCCCTGTCTTCATGGTGCTTAAATAATAGAGGAGAAAAACTTAAATAAAAAAATAAAAGACTTAAGCCGGGCACAGTGGCACACACCTGTAATCCAAGCACTTTGGGAGGCTGAGACAAGAGAATCACAAGTTCAAAGCCAGCCCCGGCTACAATGAGGCACTAAGCAACTCAGTTAGACACTGTCTCTAAATAAAACACAAAATAGGGCTAGGAATATGGCTCAGTAGTCGAGTACCCCTGAGTTCAATTCCCGGTACAAAAAATAGATAGATAGATAAAGGACTTAAATCAACCACTCCCCCTGATAAATATAAAATCATGACCACAATGAATACTATGAAAGAGAGATACATGGAGTTTTGTTTTTTGTTTTTTTGGGTTTTTTTCTTTTTTTTTTTTTTACCAGAGATTAAACTGGGTTTTTGTTTTTTTTTTACCAGAGATTAAACTCAGAGGCACTCAACCACTGAGCCACCTCCCCAGCCCTATTTTGTGTTTTATGTAGAGACAGGGTCTCACTGAGTTGCTTAGTGCCTCGCCTTTGCTGAGGCTGGCTTTGAACTCACGATTCTCCTGTTTCAGCCTCCCAAAGTGCTGGGATTACAGACATGCGCCACTGATGCCCAGGTGATACATGGAGTTTTGAGATGGTGTAATAGGAGGATCAGAGTCGGGGAGCACTGAATTATTAACTTCTCCCTCCTTTTAGCAGTGCGTATTATGCTTTCCTGATCAGATTATAAGGCTCATGAGGCATACATTTTTTACTCTTAGACTGACCTTTTTGTGCTGGAGATGAAACCCAGGACCTCAAGCATGATAGTTCTCTCTACTGCTAAGCTATATTCCCAAGCCTGTCCATTTTCTTTTGATATCTTCTCCAAGTGCTCAAAACAATGGATTATCAATATGTGCTTAGCTCTACACTATATATCTGTAGCTGGATGCCTCAGATTTTGTTTAAAAAAAAAAAAGTCCTGTTGTATGAAGAATGACAACAATTTTTTTTTTAATTTTTTTTTTAGTTGTTGATGGATCTTTTATTTTATTATTTATATGTGGTGCTGAGGATCGAACCCAGTGCCTCACGCATGGTAGGCAAGCGCTCTACCACTGAGCTACCGCCCCAGCCCGAATGACAACAATTTTTAAAAATACCTTGCTATGTGTGTTAAAGAGGCCAAAAGCAAAGTGAAAGCCTTGAAAATAACAGAACAGGCTAGTAGATATACTCTTCTGGCATCCCAACAATTACTTTGAGAGTGCTTAGGATGGTTCCTTTAGGAGGAACTAGCAAAAGCATGAAAGGATTAGAACAAAACATTCTTTCTTCTGAAAAGACAACTTGAAGCACACATTCTTCCAATAGCAAGCCAATGCTAAAATGTTCTTTGTTTTGTTTCTGTTTTTTTGTGGTACTAGGAATTGAACCCAGGGTCTACCACTGAGCTACATCCCTAGCCCTCTGTATCCTTTATTTTGAGACAGGGTCACTAAATTGCCTAGGCTGGCCTCAAACTCAAAATCCTCTTGCCTCAACCTCCCAAATAGCTGGGTCTACAGGTATACACCACCGCACCCAGCCTAAAATGATAATTTGCAAATAAAAAAAATCAGTCATGATAGAGTCATTGGCCATGACAAGAAAAATTGAATACAGGAGTAATCAAGAAGCAGCCCCACAACTACTTACATCACGAAACTGAACCTTTCCAAGTTCTCCTAATTCACTAACACAGCAATAAGCAGCTTCCGACTGTAGAAATAGCTGGGCAAGCGTCATCTCTTCACTCCGGAAAAGCTCCCCCATGGTTGCAGAAAGTAGTCAACTGAGTATCTAGATTTTGCTCCAACCTGAGGGAAGAGAGAAAATAATATGACTTTGGAAATCACCTACAGGACTAAAAACAATATCCCACCAAGGCACTGAGGCTCTTTTGTTTTGCATTTTATTTCTTTCACCCAGTGCTGACAGGTTTTTAACAACTGTTTTGATATCTTACTTAGGAAGATGGAAAAGAGAAACCTGGTGTGGTGGCTGAGGCAGGAGAATAGAGAAAGTTCAAGACCAGCCTCAGCAACTTGCCAAGAACTCATCTCAAAATAAAAAATAAAAAGCACTGGGGGTGCTGGGATTGTAGCTCAGTGGTAGAGCGCTTGCCTCTCATGTGTGAGAGGCACTGGGTTCGATCCTCAGCACCACATAAATAAATTAAAAAATAAAGATATTGTGTCCATCTACAACTAAGAAAATAAATAAATAAATAAAAGCACTGGGGAGGTACCTCAATGGAAAAACACCCTTAGGTTGCAGTACTAAAAAAAAAAAAAAGATGAAAAATTGCAAAAGCAGTTACTGAATCCAGGACCGCAGTGTCCGATGTAAAGTCACTTCCTCTGCAGTCAACATCAAGATCAAATGACAACATATTAGGCAACCCAATACATAAGAATGCATATGGATTAAAGACAGCAGGAACTGGGAACTCCAAACAGCTCTTTAAATATCCTGCATATAATATGAGGTAGTGACATTCACACTGTCCAGTTTTTGTTTTGTTGAGCAGGAAACAAACAGAAGAGACCTTGATTAACTTTTGTTTCCTTTGTGCCTAGGAATCAAATCTAAGCCCTTGCACATGCTAGGCAAGCACTCTACCACTAACCATACACCCAACCCTTGATTGCTCTCTTATAAAAGATGTCTGCATCGTGACTAGTTTTCTCCACTGACAATCACCATTAGGCCAAAGCTCCAGCACTACCTTAAAGCTATGGCTAAATAAGGTGCTTAACCTTCCAAACTCCTCTGAAAATACCATTCCCCCACTAAGGAATCCAAATAACTATTATCTAACAAAAAGGAGACTGCACATTAAGCTCAATTTCAAATCAAGCATAACAGGAACGCATCTGTAATGACAAAGCAATTTTAACAAGCCATAGAGAAAAAGCTTTCCATTTCTTATCCCCATCTTCGAGATGGTTACATTCTTCCAGTCAAATTTTCTCACATAAAAGCCAATAAAGGTTTCCTTTTAGGGAAAACACTTGCCCAATATGAAAGACAATTGGCGCTATCAGTGGTCCTGAAAGTGCAATTATTTATTCTCAGTCAGCTAATGTGAAGCACCGGACGCTACAATATCTAACTGCAGCAAAACATACACTATTTTTAGTATCATAAGGTCATCTGTATTCCCTATTGATAAGTGAGACTGACATCAAAGGAAGATTCACTATTCTGGAAGGCTGGGAGACATTTTGAGAAATCGGAAGGACAAAACCTTTCTGCATTTGATGTTCAAGACAGCAAAAACACACACACTCACTCCAATCAATACAAGCAAGGATTTCTCAAGAGATTATGTGGGTTGATTTTAAGACTGTGTGTACCTGAATCATCCAAATCAGCTGTTACCAGCCCCACCCCACCCAGTTTGATAAGAATAGATCCCACAACATTGAAACGCATAAACCTAAGCCTGCTCAGTATAGTTCAGGGGCTGCCAATGACGATAGCCTCCAAAGAGTGGCCTCCTTCTTGTTCTTTAATGACTACAAGTCTCCCTAGAAACTCTATCCCCCTGGAATCAAAGAGAAAACGAATTAGGCCCAAATGGTTTCTTCGGGTCGCAAAATGAAAATGTGCCGAGCAATTCTGCAAAAAAGGTAATACGGCGACCCTCGCGCCCTGCCTCCAGGGAACTCACGGCGGTCATCCAGTCCTGGCTTCCCCCAAGGTATTATTCATCTGCTTCATTTCCTTGTCCTACCCAGTGAGAAAGGTGGAATTCTCGGGGCCCAGGCACATCTATCTCCCGAATAAGAGAGAAAAGAGGGGGAATCCCCAAATTAGGAGACTCTTCATAAAGCACCCCCCCCCAATTAATTCTTCTGCCCACCCAAAAAATCTTCAGTCCCTCTACCTCCTCCTTAAATGGGGGAAAGGATTCAGGTCTTTCAAAGGGCAGTGAACCTCTGGTCCCTCAGCCCACAGGAGGGGTGCCCAAAGTGGGGAGGGGTGCCCAAGGTGGGGAATGATTCCCCATTTTCTCTCAGAGCCATAAGATCCCTGCTAATTCCTTCGACAAGCGAGGGGGATATTAGAAGGATTTCCTGCGTTCCTCGAAGGCCGCTCCCGGACGCGCTATACTTAGTACCCCCGCTCACCTCCGGCCGCCGGCCCAGCAGCCGCCGCAACCAAGCTCACAGCCTCCGCGGCTCCGGGTAGCAGCACCTCGACGTGCGTGCGTCAGCAAGACCCCGCCCCTGCGCCCCCGCCTCCACGATGACTTCATCGCAGTTGACCAATAGGGGGCCGCCTCGCCGCGGCTGCCGCAGTGCGGAGTCGCAGGGGTGCGGACGAGCCTCAGCCTGTGACGCCATCTTGGTTCCTGCGCTGTGACTCCCAGCAGTGGGGACTGGCCGGGGCAAAGCTGGCAGCGGGGGGTTGGGTGAGGTAGGGGGCGGGGCACTACCAGGGCTGGCGGTGCAGATGCTTGCAGCCTTGGATTTCTTTCTTTTTTTAAATACCTTTATTTTTTTTTTAATATTTTTTTTAGTTGCCAATGGATATTTATTTATTTATATGTGGTGCTGAGAATCGAACCCAGTGCCTCACACATGCTAGGCAACTGCTCTACCACTGAGCCACAAACCCAGCCCCAATACCTTTATTTTTTTAAAATACCTTTTAATATCTTTATTTTGCCTTATTCGTTTTTATGTGGTGCTGAGAATCGAACCCAGTGCTTCACACTTGCGAGGCAAGTGTTCTACCACTGAACCACAACCCAGGCCCAGCAGCCCTGGATTTCTGAGTCCTTCTGAGTCCCTGCTCTCTAACCCTTAACCTTCAGGCAAGCTGCCTGCCCAGTCTTTATTTTGCAGATAATCGATTCACACCTTTCTTTTTCCTTGTGGGAAGTAGCATGAAGGAAAGAGAGACATCATTTAAGAACTTTTTGAGGGCTGGAGTTGTAGCTCAGTGGTAGAGCACTTGCCTAACACGGGTGAAGTACTGGGTTCGATCCTCAACACCACATAAAAAATAAAGGTTAAATTATTTTTTAAGAACTTTTTGTGCCCCATACTGGGGGCGATTTGCTTAATGTAGATGTTTTAGTAGAGCCTTAAGAGTCTCGTCTATATAAATATGGAAAGTACATCACTAGACTGGGAGTGCAGCTCAGTGGTAGAGTCCTTGTCCACCACGATGTGAAGCCCTAGGTTTAAGTCCCAGCAGCACCAAAACAAAAAAAGTACATGGTCCATTTGTTCCAGCAACCGCCCAGGGTTTATTTTTCTCAAAGTAATAGCAAAAACATCAGAAGACCATATGTTGTGAAAGTCATTTCTTCAAATCACTTCACAGATTCCTGTGAACACATTTGACCACTTAGCGGCTTTCAGTTCCTCAAATTTGTTAGAATCATATTTTTAATGCAAAATGATGCCTATTATTTTTTAAAACGCCTTTTTCAAATGTCAATAATTATTACCTTTTTTTTGCCTTTCTGTTAAAAAGGAGTAGGGGGGCTGGGGTTATGGCGCAGTGGTAGCGTGCTCGCCTAGCACGCATGAGGCACTGGGTTCGATCCTCAGCACCACATAAAAATAAAAAAATAAAGATATTCTGTCAACCTACAACTAAAAAAATAAATATTAAAAAAAAAAAAAAAGGAGTAGGGACCCCAGGTAGTTTGCAATAACCAGAATCCTATCAGGAAGAACCTGGAAAACCGGTTATTCAATTCCCCGTGAGTGGGTGATGGAACCCTATTGAGATCGAACTATGATGAGGCAGATATTTCAGATTAAAAACCGGTGCTGATAATTTTGTCTGCTGGGCAAAAGCGTCATCAATCCTACTTTACTAGCTTAAACAAAATAAAGAAGGGCAAAAATGGAAATTTTATTTGAATTTTCTGTCTCATGTTGTAAGTGAAGATACAATTTGACTTCAATTTTCTTGAGAAGCAGCGTCCTAGAGAGATCCAGACCACCTTCTTTTTTCTCTGCTTCCTATTTTTCTCAACTTTCCTGGCAAGACAGATAGGGACCCATATT
>CM053402.1:18251748-18262109 GCA_028644305.1 Xerus rutilus
CTTTACTAGCTTAAACAAAATAAAGAAGGGCAAAAATGGAAATTTTATTTGAATTTTCTGTCTCATGTTGTAAGTGAAGATACAATTTGACTTCAATTTTCTTGAGAAGCAGCGTCCTAGAGAGATCCAGACCACCTTCTTTTTTCTCTGCTTCCTATTTTTCTCAACTTTCCTGGCAAGACAGATAGGGACCCATATTGGAAAACCTGCCAAGTTTTAGAGCACTATTACGCAATGACTGTCACATCCTTCCTCTAAGACTTAAAAAAATCAACCTCAGAGTCAGCTGTTTGCTAACCACAAGTTTTTCATACTCCATCTTTAAGACAACTTTCCTCTGGACTTACTTCAGTTCCCTTGAACTCTTTCATGTCTTCCTTGAAAGTACATCCTCTCAGATCTTCTTTCCTGCTTTTTGTTTTTGTTTTTGTTTTCCATCTCCTGCCATCAGTCTTTCCCCAGTGTTGAATTTCTTTTCCCTCCATGTTCCTCAGTGTCTTATCTATTGCCAGGCTTAAATGTCAGTGTGTGCGAGCCATTTCTGTCCACCTCTCTTCTCCAAGGCTCAGAGATGGAACATCTGAGTGCCTGCTGGGTAATGCTTTTTAGGCAACAGATGCTTGCTTTAGTAGGGATAGTAAAATGAAAGAAACACACTTCCTGCTCTAAAGGAGTTTACAGTTCCCTGAGAAATAAAGTTTCAATATTTACAAAAGGGAGAGATGAGTGCAGTGATTAATAGTGCTACTATGTGCTAGGTACTTTTCTAAGTGCTTTTTAAATATGAATTCATTTATTCTTTTTATTTTTTTGGTACTGGGGATTGAACTCGGGCACTCTACCACTGAGCCACATCCCCAGCCCTATTTTGTGTTTTATGTGTAGAGACAGGGTCTCACTGAGTTGCTTAGCACCTCGCTAGTTGCTGAAGCTGGCTTTGAACTCATGATTCTCCTGTCTCAGCCTCCCTAAGTGCTGGGATTACAGGCTTGCACCACCGTGCCTGGCTATGAATTCATTTAATCCTCACAATAATCCTAAAAGGCAGATATACTCATTTAACAGAGGATATGGTGGCATTGAGGCAAGTGTCCAAAAACATCAAATTTCAAATGCTGTTCAGGCTAGGGTGTAGCTCATAGGTAAAGCACATACTAACCATGCTCAAGGTCCTGGGTTCAATTCCCTGCACAAAGAAAGAAAGAAAGAAATGCTGTTAGGCTAGGAGCTGTGCTCACACCTGCAGTTCCAGCTGTTCCAGAGGTAAAAGTGAAAGTATTGCTCGAGCCCTGGTGTTCAAGCCAACCTGGGCAGCATAGTGAGAAACAATTTCAAAGAAAATGGTGAATAAATAATAAAATAATATGCTGTTGACCACCTACAGCCTTAGAAGATGTGAGCAGTTTCATATCACGCTTAGCCAATAATACTGTACCTAAACAGATGCCGTTTCTTTTCTGTGTGCTGGGGATCTAAACCTAGAGCCTCATATATGCTAAGCAAGTACCAATGAGCTACATCTCCAGACATTTTATTCATTCATTTATTTGTTTATTTTTGGTACTGAGGATTGAACTCAAGAGGGCTCTACCATCACTGAACTATATCCCCAGCCCTTTTTATTTCATTTATTTATTGGTACTAGGGATTGAACACCCAGGGGTACTTTACCACTGAGCTACATCCTCACACTTTTTATTTTTTATTTGTTTATTTTATTTTGCTGGGGATTGAACTCAGGGCTCTGCACATGCTAGGCAAGAACTCTAACACTGAGCCACATTCCCAGCCCTTTATTTTTCATTTTGAGACAGTCTGGCTAAATTGCTGGGGGCCGGGGGGAGGGGGTGTCTCACTAAATTGCTGATGCTGGCCTTGAACTTTCTTTTTTGTTTTTTTCTCTTTTTCTTTTGGTACTACCACTAAGCTACATCCCAGCCCTGTTTATTTTATATTTTGAGACAGGATCTTGCTAAATTACTGAGGGTTTCATTGAGTTACTAAGGCTGGCCTCCTGAGTCACTGAGATTATAAATGTACATCACCATGCCTAATCCTTTTTTATTTTTATTTTTATTATTATTATTTTATAAGATCTGACTAAATTGCCCAGGCTAGTCTCAAACTTTTGGATAATCCTTCTGCTTCAACCTCCTCCTGAGTAGCTGGAATTACAGGTGTGCACCACCACACCCAGCTTAAACTCTTAAACTGTTGTACCAAGAATCTGAATGTAGGGGCTGGGGTTGTGGCTCAATGACATGTATGAGGCACTGGGTTTGATTCTCAGCACCACATATAAATAAATAAAATAAAGGTCCATTGACAACTAAAAAACAAATTTTTTTAAAGAAAGAATCTGAATGTAGGCAGGCGTGGTGGCGCGCACCTGTAATCTTAGCACTTAGGGAGGCTGAGACAGGAGAATTGCGAGTTCAAAGCCAGCCTCAGCAATGGCGAGGCATTAAGCAACTCTTTGAGACCCTGTCTCTACATGAAACACAAAATAGGGCTGGGGATGTGACTCAGTAGTCAAGTGCCCCTGAGTTCAATCCCTGGTACCAAAAAAAAAAATTTTTTTTTTAAAGAATCTGAATGTTAGATGAGATAATTCTACTACAACCTTTAGGTGACCTGTGATAAACTTTCACCATTGTTTTTGAAATGTTGTTTTACATTGTTTCCATAGAAGTATTCCTTTTTACAATTTCACTGAGTTCCTCAAAATAACACTTCTGCTTTTGCTTTCAAAGCCTATGAATATTTAAGATAAAGGTCTTCTGGTAATAAACACTTCTTATCAGTAGATTTTGAGGCTTCCTTTGAAGTTAAAGGATGTCAATTTTTTTTAGCTGGGCTAGTGATCCTATGGACAAGGAGATATGAATGTTTCCAAGGCATGTGACATTTTATTCAAACCTCATGATCCCTGTGACAGACACGTGAGGCAGGGAGCCTTTTAACTTGTAGGAATTAGGAATGCTATGTGAAGAGACTTCTTTAAAAAGTGAAATATAAAATACACATGAAAACTTTAGGTGTAATCTCAGTGACTTGGGAGACCAAGGCAGGAAGACTGCAAGTTCAAAGACAGCCTCAGCAACTTAGCAAGGCCCTAAGTAATTTAGCAAAAACCTCTCTCTAAATAAAATATTAAAAAAGTGCTGAGGATGTGGTTCAGTGGTCAAGTGCCCTTAGGTTCAATCCTGGTACCAAAAAAAAAAAAAAAGATTTCTGAGCCGGGCGCGGTGGCTCAAGCCTGTAATCCCAGCACTTTGGGAGGCTGAGACAGGAGAATCGCGAGTTCAAAGCCAACCTCAGCAATGGCGAGGCGCTAAGCAACTCAGTGAGACCCTGTCTCTACATAAAACACAAAATAGGGCTGGGGATGTGGCTCAGTGGTCGAGTGCCCCTGAGTTCAATCCCCAGTACCAAAAAAAAAAAAAAAAAAAAAAAAAGATTTCTGAACTGAACAATGTGACAAGTATATCTGTATGGGGTAAGCAATGTGGAAAGAGTCCTGGAGTTAAGAAATGCATTGGGAAATATCAAAAGAAAAGATCTAGTCAATTTAATGGTGGAAGGAAAGATCTGAAGTGTATAAGGACACAAAACTCCAGGAGGGCCAGGAACGGTGGTGCACACCTATAATCCCAGCACTTTGGGAGGCTGAGACAGGAGAATTCCAAGTTCAAAGCCAGCCTCAGCAATGGCGAAGCACTAAACAACTCAGTGAGACCCTGTCTCTACATAAAACACAAAATAGGGCTGGGGATGTGACTCAGTGGTCGAGTGCCCCTGAGTTCAATCTCCAGTACCAAAAAAAAAAAAAAAACAAAAAACAAAACCTCCAAGAGGGGTAGTGACCCTAACTCTCTCATTGACTGCTGTATTTCTATTGTCTGGCATTCAGTATGTATTTAATAAACATTTTTGAAGGAAAGTAAATAAAACTGGGAATGTAGTTTCTTAACTTGCAGCAAACTGACATGGGTTGTCTATATTTGCAGTGAGTTTTATGGCTTATGTTTTAATTGAGTTGTTTGGTGCTACATGAGCACTATATTACTGACATACATTCTCAGCCTGGCTTTTTTTAAAAATATATTTTAGTTATACATGGACACAGTGTCTTTATTTTGTTTATTTATTTTTATGTGGTGCTGAAGATCGAACCCAGTGCCTCACACGTGTGAGGCAAGCACTCTGCCACTGAGCCACAACTTCAGCCCCTCAGCCTGGCTTTTTAAAAAAAAATTGCTTTTGCCAGGCACAGTGGTACATTCCTGTAATCCTAGCAACTGGAGTCTGAGGCAGGAGGATCACAAGTTCAAAGCCAGCCTCATCAGTTTTGCAAGACCCTAAGCAATTTAGCAAGACCCTGACTCTGGGAATGTCGTTTAGTGGTAAAGCACCTGTAGATTCAATCCCCAGTACCAAAAAAGAAGGAGTAATCTCTTTTTTATTTATTCTTTTGGTACTGGGAATTGAACTCAGGGGCATTCAACTACTGAGCCAATCCCCAGCCCCATTTTGGTTTTATTTAGAGACAGAGTCTCATTGAGTTGCTTAGTGCCTCCTCATTGCTGAGGCTGGCTTTGAACTCTCAATTCTCCAGTCTCAGCCTTCCAAAATGCTGGTATTACAGACATATGTCACCCTGCTGGGCCCTTTTTAAATGTTGAGACAGAGTCTTTTTTTTTTTGGTACCAGGGATTGAACTCAGGGGCACTTGACCACTGAGTCACATCCCCATCCCTATTTTGTGATTTATGTAGAGAGAGGGTCTCACTGAGTTGCTTAGTGCCTCGCCATTGCTGAGGCTGGCTTTGAACTTGCAATTCTCCTGTCTCAGCCTCCCAAAGTGCTGGGATTACAAGCATGAGCCACCGCGTCTGGCTGAGACAGAGTCTTTATAGACTGCTGAGGCTGGCCTGGAAATCATGATCCTCCTATCTTAACCTAGCAAGTGGCCAGGATTACAAGAATGTGTCACTGCATCACCAGGCCTAATTTAAACACTTCAAAAGTGAAATTTTTTTTTTCAGATGGTCTCTTTCTAAACTAGGCATGGTGGTGCATGCCTGCAATCCCAGCAACTCAGGAGGCTGAGGAAAGAATCTCACAAGTTTTAGGCCAGCCTTAGCAATTTAGTATGACCCTGTCTCAAAATTATAGATAGATAGATAGATAGATAGATAGATAGATAGATAGATAGATAGATAAGGGCTGGGATATAGATCGGTGGTAAAGTACTCCTGAGTTCAGTTCCCAGTGCCGCCAAAAAAAAAAAAAAAAAACAGGAAAAGAAAAGATAGTCATTTCCCATTTTAATTATTCTTGTTCTGGAGCTGGTGAACACTGATCTATTTTAGAACTATTTATATCTTGGAAACCACTTGTTTGGGAATCTTTCTACTTCTTGCTTATTTCTTTTTTTTAACTCCCTGAGATTATTAGATACCTAAAGGACAGATCATGCTTCTACTTCTTTCATATGTCGTTATTTATTAATAAGAAGTAGTTATTAAGTACCCACTCTTTGTGTGTGTGTGTGTGTGTGTGTGTGTATTTTGTTTTTTGTTTTCTGGTACCAGGGATTGGACCCGGGGCATTTAACCACTGAGCCACATCCCCAGCGCTTCTTATTTTGTATTTTGAGATAGGGTCTCGCTAAATTAATTATGGCCTTATGAATTGCTGAGGCTGGCTTTGAACTTGTGATCCTCCTGTCTCAGCCTCTAGAGTTGCTGGGATTACAGGCGTGCACCACCACACCAAGTAACCACTTTTTTTTTTTTTTTTTTTGGTACCAGGGATTGAACTCAGGGGTACTCCACTACTGAGCCACATCCCCAGCCCTATTTTGTGTTTTATATAGAGACAGGGTCTCACTGAGTTACTTAGTGCCTTGCCTTTGCTGAGGCTGGCTTTGAACTCGTGATTCTCCTGTCTCAGCCTCCCAAAGTACTGGGATTACAAGCGTACGCCACTGTGCCTGGCTGGGTAGCCACTCTCAACCACTTGTAAACTCCAAAGGGCTTAGAGCATGAATTATCTGAATAGTTCGGTTGCCTCTTTCAATTTGAGCCCATGAAAAAACACTCAAATTTTCTCTCATGTCACATGATGGATTCAGGAACAAAGTCTGTGCTGATTGTTCTTTCACACCAATCAGAGTCCCCTGGGATTCATAGAAAAATGTGTCTTTTGGACACATGAGTCATTCCACCAACGCACAGCTGGACTCTCATCCCCAAAGCACAATGGAAATGTGGAAATCTGAGTGAAGTACAAGGAATCTATATCTGAACAAGAGTTGACACTCTTCCTGTTCTGTTACATTGTGAGATGGAAACACTGTTTCCTGGGAAAAGGGCCAAATTCCACAAATGAAATGGTTTTGCTTAAATGTGCACAGCTGCTAAACACTATGCTTATGGAGAGTGGCTTGTTTTGAAGATTTGGTATTGATTTCAAATAGAAAGTTGAACTGGAGTTGTAGCTCAGTGGTAGAATCCCTGCCTGGCATGTGTGAGGCCCTGGGTTCAATCCCTAGTACTGCAGGGGGTTGGGGGAGTGATCTGTTCTACCAAATAGAAAGTTGCAAGGAAGGGGCCTCCTTCTACCTACAACAGAATAGGTTTAAAAGAAGCTGGGGACATGGATCAGTGGCAGAGAGCTTGCCTAGACCATGCAAGGCACTAGGTCCTACAGCCAGCACTGCAAAAGAAATCCAGTCTGGAACACAGTCTTTTTTTTTTTTTTAATTTTTTTTAGTTGTAGATGGACACCGTATCTTTATTTACTTATTTTTACGGTGGTGCTGAGGATCGAACCATTGCCTCACACATGCGAGACAAGCGCTCTACCACTGAGCCACAATCCCAGCCCCTGGAACACAAATTCTTGACTGGTCCAAGTGAGAGAAAGCAAACAGGGTCATGCACTTTTCTTGCAACCAACTGAATGTCAACTATTCTGACACATCCCTTCACAAATAAGAACACATTTCATCTTTGGAACATCCTTAGGATGTGCATGTATCTATATAGCTATGTATATTTTATGGGAAAGTTATAATGTAGACAAAAGTAGAGGGAACAATATAATGTGTACCTATAACCTTACTTCAACGGTGATCCATTCATGGCCAAATTTGTCCTATCTGATATTCCATCTTCTCCTCCTAGAACTGTTTGGAATCAAATTGTTAATGGAATATGTCATCTATAAATAATTCAGTGTACTTTGCTAAAATATAAGGATGATTTTATTTTTAAAATTTTACCTTTTTGGGGGTGAGAGGCTACCAGAGATTGAACTCAGAGGCACTCAACCACCTAGCCACATCTCCAGCCCTACTTTTTGTACTGTATTTTATTAAGAGACAGGGTCTCATTGAGTTGCTTAGCACCTCGCCATTGCTGAGGCTGGCTTCGAACTTGCGATCCTCCTGCATTAGCCTCCCAAGCTGCTGTGATTACAGGCATGTGCCACTGCACTCAGCTAAAATTTTACTTATTTTTTGAAACAAAGTCTTGCTACGTTTCCTTGAACTACTGGGCTCAAGCAATGCTCTTGCTTTAGCCTACTGAGTAGCACCAAGCTCTAGGATTTTTTAAAAAACAAAACACATCCACAATGCTGCTATCTTATCCCCACCCCCACCCCTCCCAGTACTGGGGATCAAATCTAGGGCTTCACATATGCTAGGCAAGTACTCTATCACTGAGCTATATCCCCAGCCCGTTTTTTGTTGTTGTTGTTGTTGTTTTGGTAAGGGGGATTGAACTCAGGGGTACTCAACCACTGAGCTACATTGCAGCCTATTTTTGTGTTTTATGTAGAGACAAGGTTTCACTGAGTTGTTTAGCACTTCACCGTTACTGAGGCTGGCTTTGAACTCATGATTCTCCTGCCTAAGCCTCTCAAAGTGCTGGGATTACAGGTGTGCTCCACCGCACTCAGATTCCTTATTTTCTTTTTTTTTTTTTTTTTTGGTACTGGGGATTGAACTCAGGGGCACTCGACCACTGAGCCACATCTCCAGCCCTATTTTGTGTTTTATGTAAAGACAGGGTCTCATTGAGTTGCTTAGCACCTCGCCATTGCTGAGGCTGGCTTTGAACTTGCGATTCTCCTGTCTCAGACTCCCTAAGTGCTGGGATTACAGGCTTGAGCCACTGCGCCCGGCTCTTATTTTCTTTAGTCTTCTATTATTTCTGATTAAACTCAAGCAAGTCACTTCTGTGGGTTTACAGAGACATTCTGAATATCCACAGTTGTGTTAATTAAAATAAACTCTACAGGCTAGGGACTAGCATTGTAGCTCAGTGGTAGAGCGCTTGCCTAGCATGTGTGAGACACTGGGTTCAATCCTCAGCACCATATAAAAATAAATAAATAAAATAAAGGTATTGTGTCCATGTACAACTAAAAAAAAAAACTCTAAAGGATAGCCATATTTCCAAGTTATTTAATAGAAATTCATTATTGCCACCAGTTTTATCTACAGATGATGCTAGACACTTAAAAAAGTTAGCCCCCATTGCTTGAGCTGGCCTGAAACTCTTGGTCAGTGCTGATTCCTTCTGACTTGAGCAGAAGTCTCTAATAATAAAACCTTGTCTATGCTTCTAAAAAAAAAAAAAAGTTAGCCCCTTCTTAAAATGATTTTTGTAGCCATGCACGATGACCCACACCTATAATCCCAGTGGCTCAGGAGGCTGAGGCAGGAGGATCATGAATTCAAAGCTGGCCTCAGCAATTTAGCGGGCTCTAAGCAACTCAGTGAGACTCTGTCTCTAAATAAAATAGAAACAAATGAGAAAGGGCTGGGGATATGCCTCAGTGGTTAAGCGCCCCTGGGTTCAATCCCCATTAACATTTTTGTGGTGCTGAGGATCAAACCCTGTTCCTCTAACATGGTGAGTATGTACTCTACTGCTGAGCAACACCCTAACCAACATCCTTTTAAAAATATTTATTTATGGGGCTGGGGCTGTGGCTCAGCGGTTGAGCGCTTGCCTTGCATACGTGAGGCACTGGGTTCGATCCTCAGCACCACATAAAATAAATAAAGATATTGTGTTCACCTACAACTAAGACAAAATATTTTAAAAAAATATATATTTATTTATTTATTTGGTACTGGGAATTGATCCCATGGGCATTTCACCACTGAGCTACATCTATTTCAAGACAGTGTCTTGCTAAATTTCTGAGGCTGGCTTCAAGTTTGTGATCTTCCTGCCTCCGGCTCCCTAGTAGCTGAAATTACAGGCATGTGCCCCTGGGCCCAGCTCCCACCTCTTTTTTTTTTAATTAAAAAAATTTTTTTAGTTGTTTATGGACCTTTATTTTATTCATTTATTGGTTTTTTTTTTTTTTTTTTGGTACTGGGGATTGAACTCAGGCCACATCCCCAGCCCTATTTTGTGTTTTATGTAGAGACAGGGTCTCACTGAGTTGCTTAGCTCCTCGCCATTGCTGAGGCTGGCTTTGAACTCGCAATTCTCCTGTCTCAGCCTCCCTAAGTGCTGGAATTACAAGCGTGAGCCACCGCGCCCGGCTTATTCATTTATTTGTAAGTGGTGCTGAGACTCGAACCTAGTGCCTCACACATGCTAGGCAAGTACTCCACCACTGAGCCACAAACCCAGCCCTCACCTCTTTTTTTTTTTTTGGTACTGGAGATTGAACTCAGGGGCACTCGACCACTGAGCCACATCCCCAGCCCTATTTTGCGTTTTATTTAGAGACAGGGCTCACTGAGTTGCTTAGCGCCTCGTCTTTGCTGAGGCTGGCTTTGAACTCGCGATTCTTCTGTCTCAGCCTCCCTAAGTGCTGGGATTACGGGCTTGCACCACCATGCCTGGCTACCTCTTTTTTTTTTTTTCAAAATTTTTTTTCAATTGTTGATTGACCTTTATTCATTTATTTATATGTGGTGCAGAGGATCGAACCCAGTGCCTCCCACATGAGAGGCAAGCACTCTACCACTGAGCCACAATCCCAGCCCTGGCTACTTCTTTTTATTTATTTATTTATTTTTATTTTTATTTTTATTTTTGGTACTGGGGATTGAACTCAGGGGTACTCAACCACTGAGCCACATCCCCACCCCTATTTTTGTGTTTTATGTAGAGACAGGGTCTCACTGAGTCGCTTAGCACCTCGCCATTGCTGAGGCTGGCTTTGAACTCGCGATTCTCCTGTCTCAGCCTCCCTAAGTGAGCTACTTCTTTTTAATAGAGGGATTCATGCTCAATATTACAAATAAGCAAATGAATAGTTCTCATTTCAAATTCTAGTTATCTGTTTAATCTAGGAGGATTAATCTACTAGGAAAATTTTTG
>CM053402.1:18262209-18291495 GCA_028644305.1 Xerus rutilus
CTACTAGGAAAATCTTTGCAATCCAGAGCAAACATACAGCCAGGCATGGTGGTTCATGCCTGTAATCTCAGCTGTTAGAGAGGTTGAGGCAAGAGGATCGTGAGTTCAAAGCCAGCCTCAGCAAAAATGAGGTGCTAAGCAACTCAGTGAGACTCTCTCTCTAAATAAAATACAAAATAGGGTTGGGGATATGGCTCAGTGGTGGAGTACTCCTGAATTCAATCCTTACTATCAAAAAAAAAAAAAAAGAAAGAAAGAGTAACCATATACAACAAAGAAGTAATAAAGTTGCATTTCTTTTAAAAATTGGGGCTAGGAGCCAGGCGCGGTGGCGCACGCCTATAATCCCAGCACTTAGGGAGGCTGAGGCAGGAGAATTGTGAGTTCAAAGTCAGCCTCAGCAATGGCGAGGCACTAAGCAACTCGGTGAGACCCGGTCTCTAAATAAAACACAAAAAATAGTGCTGGTGATGTGGCTTAGTGGTAGAGTACCCCTGAGTTTAATCTCTGGTACCCCCAAAAAAAACTGGGGCTAGGGATATGACTCAGTGGTAGAGTACTTGCCCAGCATGTGTGAGGGCCTGGGTTTAATCCCCAGCACCACATGGGGGAAAATTGTTTACTAGGGCTAGGAAAAGAGCTCAGTGATAGAAAACATGTTTAGCATGCATGAGGCCCTGGGTTAGATCCCCAGCACTATAAAATAAATAAAAAATTATTTTGTTTTATAATTTAAATTTCATTAATTCATTTTCTAAAATGATTGACATTGAATCAACTTTCCATTTATTTACTCCATCTCTTTGGGTCTTGTTTTTCCTATATGAAAATCATTTAATCAGCTGATTCCAAAGGTGATATATGATCTTGTAAAAACATCACACCAGTAGGGTCCCTTACTGCTCTAATACGCTATAATTCATTGTTTCCAAACTGTAATTCTGAGTGCCTTTTAAATATATCTAACTGAGCTGGGGTTGTGGCTCAGTGATAGAGCGCTTGGCTCGCATGCATGAGGTACTGGGTTCGATCCTCAGCACCACATAAAAATAAATAAAGATATTGTGTCCATCCACAACTAAAAAAAATTTTAAAAATAAATAAGTAAATATATCTAACTGGGCTAGGCACTGGATAGGTTGCAAAGAATTCCTGTCCTATAAGAGCTAAGTTCAAAGAGCAAACATATACACAGAAAGAAGTAATAACAAGTGCAGGAGATGTCAAGGAATATGGAATATCTTTGGAACAAGATCCATTGGGCAAACTGGAAAAGCAGGAATTTCATGTAAAAGAACACGAGAAATTAACAATAATAATCAATATGTATTAAGTAGTAGGTGTCAGGCAAAACCTGGCATCCAAACGCAAATCAATTTCTGCTGTATTAAGTAAGTAAGGTAAAGCCCCAGAAGGATTTTTCACAGTGAAGAAACAGTGATCCAAGTCACATTTTAGGAAGATTACCTGGCAGTGGTGCATATGCAGGATGAATTGGAGGCAAGAGGTTAGAGACACAGAGACAAACTAGGAAAGTACAGGAACAATGCAGACATTAATGGGGAACAATAGGACCGGAGAGCTGGCCGGGGAATGGGAATGACCGGAGCACAATAATGGAGGAGGGACAGCAGGATGGGAGATTTAACTTGGCTTGAGAAGTAGGGTGGAGAAAGCAGTTAATGACGACTCCAAAGCTGGAGTCTGTGGCGATTTGAGAGGATGATGATGCCATCAATAGAAATAAGAAAGGGGGTCTGGTTTTGGAGGAGAGATACTTAGTTTATATGTGTTGAGTTGTGGTGATGGCGGGATATCCTACTAGGGCCGTAAGGAGTGGGATAGCAGAGCCTGGCAACCAGGAGACTGGTTAGAACACAAGGCTGACTGATAAAAATACCAAGATGTTTGGAATTTATTATTATTTAATTCATTAATTTTTGTAGCACTGGCGATGGAACCCAGGGCCTCTTTACCACCAAGCTACATCTCTAGCCCTGCTTCAGTCGACTTTTTTTTTTTTTTTTTTGGTACTGGAGATTGAACTCAGGGGCACTCGACCACTGAGCCACATCCCCAGTCCTATTTTGTGTTTTATGTAGAGACAGGGTCTCACTGAGTTGCTTAGCACCTCGCCATTGCTGAGGCTGGCTTTGAACTTGTGATTCTCCTGTCTCAGCCTCCTTAAGTGCTGGGATTACAGGCGTGCGCCACCGCGCCTGGCTTTCAGTTGACTTTTATGTTGGTGTGACCAAAATACCAGACAAGAGTAATTTAGAGGAGGGAAAGTTTATTTGAGCCTCACGGTTTCAGAGATCTCAGTCCATAGATGGTCGACTCCATACCTCTGGGCCCAAGGTGAGGCAGCACATCATGGTGGAGGAGCCTAAGAGAGGAAGGCTGGGGGCTGGGATTGTAGCTCAGTGGTAGAGCGCTTGCCTCGCATGCGTGAGGCCCTGGGTTCGATCCTCAGCACCACATACAAGCAATAAAATAAAGACATTGTGACCATCAACAACTAAAAAAAAAATTAAAAAAAAAAAAAAGATATCTATCTACAAATAAAAAAATTAAAAAAAAAAAAAAAGAGAGGAAGGCTGCTCCCCCCAGGGCAGCCAGGATGCAGAGAGAATAGGGGGATGGGCCACAGGGAAGATTCATTCTTCCAGGGCACATCCCAATGACCCACCTGCAGCCATGCCCTACCTGCCTATAGTTACCACCCAGTTAGTCTGTTCAAACTAGAATGTACCTGTTAGGTCACAGCACTCATAATCTAATCATCTCACTCAAACATTCCTCCATTAGTACAAGTGCTTTGGGGGAATACCTCACAACCAAACCATAACTATCCTTTTTTCTTTTCTTTCTTTCTTTCTTTCTTTCTTTCTTTCTTTTTTTTTTTTTGGTACCACAGATTGAACTCAGGGGCACTCGACCTCTGAGCCACATCCCCAGCCCTATTTTGTGTTTTATGTAGAGACAGGGTCTCACTGAGTTGCTTAGCGCCTCGCCATTGCTGAGGCTGGCTTTGAACTCGCGATTCTCCTGTCTCAGCCTCCCTAAGTGCTGGGATTACAGGCTTGCGCCACTGCGCCCGGCTCCCAGCCCTATTTTTTATGTTTTATTTAGAGACAGGGTCTCACTGAGTTGCTTAGCGCCTCACTGTTGCTGAGGCTGGCTTTGCACTCAACGATCCTCCTGCCTCAGCCTCCCAAAGTGCTGGGATTACAGGTGTGTACCACCACGCCTGGCAGCCTACAATTTTTAATCCCCCTGCCTCAGCCTCCTGAGTTGCTGGGATACAGTCATGTGCCTCATACCTGGCTATTTTATTTTATTTTTTGTGGTACTGAGGATTGAGCCCAGGGGTGCTTTACCACTGAACTATATCTCTAGCCCTTTTTAAATTTTTATTTTGAGAAGCAATCTCACTCAATTGTCTAGACTGTCCTTGAAATCACAATCCTCCTACCTTGGCCTTCAGAGTAGCTGGGATTACAGCACATACCACCACACCCAGCAGAGATACCTTTATTTATTTATCTATCTATCTATCTATCTATTTATTTATTTAATTTTTAGTATCAGAGATTGAACCCAAGGGGCTTAATCACTGAGTCACATCCCCAACCCATTGCATTTTTTGAGACAGAGTCTCTCTAAATTGGTTAGGGCTTTGCTAAGTAGCTGAATTTGCAATCCTCCTGCCTCAGCCTCCTGAGCTCTTGGGATTCCAGGCGTGTACCACTGTGCCAGCCAAGATATCTATTTTAGCATCAGAGTAAAGAGGATGCCAGAAGAAGAGATGAAAAGCAAAGAGAGAAGGTCATGGAAAGAAGATCAAAGGCTTGGAGACAGAACCTACCTTAAATTAAGAAAGCATCATGAAGCTGGGCACAGTGGCACTCATCTGTAATTCCAGGTACTTGGGAGGCTGAAGCGAGAGGATCACAAGTTTAAGGCCAGCCTGAACAATTTAGCAAGACCTTGTCTCAAAATAAAAATAAATAAATAAAAAGATCTGGGGATGTTAGCTTAGTGGTAGAGTACCCTGGGTTCAATCCGTAGTACCCCACAAAAAAGAAAAATTGCATGCACGTCCCAGCTGTTATTTATTCATTTATTTTTAAGTACTGGAGATTGAACTCAGCTCAGAGATGTTTTACTACTGAGTCACATCCCCAATGCTGTTTATTTTTTAATTGGAGACAGAGTATCACAAAGTTGATTAGGACCTTGTTAAATTGCTGAGGCTGGCCTCAAACTTCCAATCCTCTTGGGATTTACAGGCAGATGCCACAGCGCTCACTTTTTAAATTTTTTTAAACTTTGAGATGGAGTCTTGTTAAGTTGCCTAGACTGGACTTGAGCTTGTGATCCTCCTGCATTAGCCTCTCAAGTTGCTGGGTTTACAGGCAAGTTCCACCACGCCAAGCCAGAGTTACTCTGAATAGCTGAAAATGGAAATGACTTGAACGTCCACCAATTTATGAATGGAAAAACACAATGTGGCATAGTTGTACAATGGAATACTATTTAGCCATAAAGAGGGATGAAATCTTGAAACCTGTTATGACTTGTAGCATGAAAACATTGTGCTAGCTGGGTGAGGTTGTGCACGCCTATAATCCCAGAGGCTTGGGAGGCTGAGACAGAAGGATTGCAAGTTCAAAGCTACCTTCAGCAACTGCAAGGCACTAAGCAACTCAGTGGGACTCTGTCTCTAAATAAAATACAAAATAGGGCAGGGAATGTGATTCAGCGGTTGAGTGCCCCCCGAGTTCAATCCCCAGTACCCCTCCCCATAAAAGAAAAGAAACGTTGTGGTAAGCTAAAGAGACCAGATACAACAGGCTACATGAATATTATGATTCCACTTATATGAAGTCTTTGGAATAGGAAAATATATAGAGATAAAGTAGATTAGTGGCTGCCAGGGGCTAGGGAAAGGGAGAGATGAGTGACAGCTAATGGGTATGGGGTGACAATGAGGAATCTCACCTGAGTCCTGGACTCCTGGAGAACAATGCAGATTGAAGAGATTTCTTCGCATTTTTATGTTCTGGGAAATAGTTTACTGTAAAGAATCTCTCTTCTCACTATGACTCACAGATGTGTCCCTGGTTTACCTATGACAAGGACAGACACAGACCCTTCAAATTTCCCACTGATCACCCAGAACAAAATGCAGGCTAACCAGACTTTGCTGGGGCTCCCCCTCCTTCCTCTAGGCCCCTGAACTTTGGCCTCCCTTCACTGGGGTTGGCTTCAGAGTAAAACACTGTCTGATCCACTCTGCAATCATGCCACCTTCTGTCCTGTTCTTTATATCTGGTTCTTTCTAGCTTTGTTAACTCCTTTATAAAAGAAAGGTCTAGTCCTTGAGATGCTGGCAGGCCTTAGAGAGCTTTTTCCCGCTTTTATTTTTTTATTTTTATTTTTTGGTACTGGAGATTGAACTCAGGGGCACTCAACCACTGAGCCACATCCCTAGCCCTATTTTGTGTTTTATGTAGAGACAGGGTCTCGCTGAGTTGCTTAGTGCCTCGCCGTTGCTGAGACTGGTTTTGAACTCGTGATTCTCCTGTCTCAGCCTCCCAAAATGCTGGGATTACAGGTTTGCGCCACCATGCCCAGCAGCTTTTTCCCTCTTTTAATAGACTCTCTCCCCTATTGAGACATTCCTGTCCTCCCCTTGAGAAGAGCCTTTTGAATCAAGTCTCTCTTTACTAAGTCTGAATTTCTTTTTTATTTGATGAGAGTTTCTCGCTGGGGTGACGGAAAATGTCCTAAAGTTGATTGTGGTTGCACAACTCTGAATATACTAAAGTCTAGTAAATTACATTATGCACTTTTGGTAAATCAGTTGTATGTGAATTATATATCAAAGTTGCTTTCCCCTTCTTTTTTTCTTTTTGGTTTTTTATTCTCCCTCTTTTAAAGCAATTCTTTTAATATTTTTAAGTTGTTGATGGACCTTTATTTAATTTATTTAGATGTGATTCTGAGAATCAAACCCAGAATCTCACACGTGCTAGGCAAGTGCTCTACCATTGAGCTATGACCCCAGCCCCTTTTCAAAGCAATTTTTTATACATATTTTTATGTTATTGATAGGCCTTTATTTTATTCATTTATTTGTACGCAGTGCTGAGAATCAAACCCAGTGCCTCACACATGCTAAGCAAGCACTCTACCACTGAGCCAGAACCCCAGCACTTAAAGCAATTTTAAAAGATGTTATTGAAAACTTCAGATCAGAGCCAGGCGCTGTGGTGCATGCCTATAATCCCAGCACTTTGGGAGGCTGAGACAGGAGAATTGTGAGTTCAAAGCCAGCCTCAGCAATGGCGAGGTGCTAAGCAGTGAGACACTGTCTCTACATTAAAACACACACACACACACACACACAAAATAGGCCTGGGGATGTGGCTCAGTGGTTGAATACCCCTAAGTTCAAGCCTCAGTACCAAAAACAAAACAACAACAACAAAAAAAACCTTCAGATCAATATCCCTGATGAACAATAAAATTCTGGCAAATCACATACAAAAAACTTATTAAAAAGATAGTGGGGCTGGGGTTATGGCGCAGTGGTAGTGTGCTCACCTAGCACGTGGGAGGCACTGGGTTTGATCCTCAGCACCACATAAAAATAAAATAAAGCTATTGTGTCCACCTACAACTAAAAAATAAATATTTAAAAAAAAAAAAAGATAGTGCACCACGATCAAGTGGGGTTCATCCCAGGGATGCAAGTTTGGCTCAACATACAGAAATCAATAAATGTAATACATCACATCGATAGACTTAAAGACAAAAATTATATGATTATCTCAATAGATGGTGAAAGAGCATTTGACAAAATACAGCACCTCTTCATGTTCAAAACACTAGAAAAACTAGGAATAGTAGAAACATACCTCAATGTTGTAAAAGCTCTCTATGTTAAGCCCAAGGCCAACATCATTCTAAATGGGGAAAAATTGAAAGCATTTTCTCTAAAAACTGGAACAAGACAAGTTCTTTCACCAGTTCTATTCAACATAGTTTTGAATCTCTAGCCAGAGCAATCAGACAGAAGAAATTAAAGGGATACACATAGGAAAAGAAGAACTCCAACTATCCCTATTTGTCAATGACTTGATTCTATATTTAGAAGATCCAGAAAATTCCACCAGAAAACTTCTGGAACTAATAAATGAATTCAGCAAAGTAGCAAGATATAAAATTAACATCCATAAATCAAATGCATTTCTAAACATAAGTGATGAATCCACTGAAAGAGAAACTAGGAAAACTACTCCCTTCAAAATAGCCTAAGCTGGGCACAGTGGTGCAAGCCTGTAATCCGCTTTGGGAGGCTGAGATAGGAGAATCATGAGTTCAAAGCCAGCCTCAGCAATGGCAAGGTGCTAAGCAACTCAGTAAGACCCTGTCTCTAAAAAACCCAAAATAGGGCTGGGGATGTGGCTCAGTGGTTGAGTACTCCTGAGTTCAATCTCTGATACCAAACAAAAACAAAACAAAACAAAACAAAAAACCCAAAATAGCCTCAAAAAAGATAAAATACTTGGGAATCAATCTAACAAAAGAGGTGAAATACTGCTACAATGAAAACTACAGAACTAAGGCAATCCTTAGCAAGAAAGTGAAGCAGGAGGCATCATAGTACCAGACCTTAAATTATACTACAGAGCAATAGTAACAAAAACGGCATGGTGGGCTGGGGGATATCACTCAGTTGGTAGAGTGCTTGCTTTGCATACACAAGTCCCTGGGTTCAATCCCCAGCACCAAAACAACAACAACGACAACAAACCAGCATGATATTGGCACCAAAATAGACATGTAGACCAATGGTACAAAATAGAAGACACGGAGACAAACCCACATAAATACAGTTATCTCATACTAGACAAAGGTGCCAAAAACATACATTGGAGAAAAGATAGCCTCTTCAACAAATGGTGCTGGGAAAACTGGAAATCCATATGCAGCAAAATTAATCCCTATCTCTCAGCATGCACAAAAGTAAACTAAAAGTGGGGCTGGGATTGTAGCTCAGTGGTAGAGTGCTTGCCTTGCATGCGTGAGGCCCTGGGTTCGATCCTCAGCACCACACACAAAGCAATAAAATAAAGACATTGTGTCCATCTACAACCAAAAAAATATTTAAAAAAAAAAAAAAGTAAACTAAAAGTGGATTAAGGACCTAGGAATTAGATCAGAAACCCTGTTCCTAACAGAAGAAAAAGTAGGTTCAAATCTTCATCATGTGGGGCTGGGGTTGTGGCACAGTGGTAGAGCGCTTGCCTCGCATGCTCGAGTCACTGGGTTCGATCCTCAGGACCACATAAAAATAAATACATAAATAAAATAAAGATGCAGTGTCCATCTACAACTAAAAAAAATTTTTTTAAAAATCTTCATCGGGGCTGGGATTGTGGCTCAGCGGTAGAGCGCTTGCCTCGCATGCGTGAGGCCCTGGGTTCGATCCTCAGCACCACATACAAAGCAATAAAATAAAGACATTATGTCCATCTACAGCTAAAAAAAATATTTAAAAAAAAAAAATCTTCATCATGCAGGATTAGGCCCTAACTTCCTTAACAAGAGCCCTAAAGCGCAAGAAGTAAAATTAAGAATCAATAAACAGGATGGATTCAAACTAAAAAGCTTCTTCTTAGCAAAAGAAACAGTCAATGATGTGAAGAAAGCCTACACAGTGGGAGAAGATCACAGGCACATCAGATAGAGCGCTAATCTCTAGGATATATAACACCAAAACAAAACAAAAACAAACAAACAAACAAACAAAAAAACCCAATCAATAAATGGGCTAAGGAACTGAACAGACACTTTTCAGAAGATATACAAACTATCAACAAATATATGAAAAAGTGTTCAACATCTCTAGTAATTAAAGAAATGCAAATCAAAAGTACTCTAAGATTTTGGGCTGGGGCTGTAGCTTGGTGGTAGAGCGCTTGCTTAGCATGTGTGAGGCACTGGGTTCGATCCTCAGTTCGACCACATATAAATAATAAATGAATAAAATAAAGATCCATGAACAACTAAAAAAAATTTTAAAAAGTAAGATTTCAACTCACTCCTGTCAGAATGGCAGTTATCAAGAATACAAGCAATAATAAGTGTTGACGAGGATGTCGGAGTGGGGGAAAGGTACACTCATACATTGCGGGTGGGACTGCAAATTGGTGCAACCACTTTGGGAAGTAGTATGGAGATTTCCTCAGAAAACCTGGAATGGAACCACTATTCCAACTAGCTATCTCACTCCTCAGTCTATACCAAAATAACTTAAAATCAGCATACTACAGTGACACAGCCACATCTATGTTTATAGCAACTCAATTCACAATAGCTGAACTGTGGAAACAACCTAGATGCCCATCAATAGATGAATGGATAAAGAAACTGTGGTATATATACAGAATAGAATATTATTCAGCATTAAGGGAGAACAAAATTATGGCATTTGCAGGTAAATGATTGGAGTTGGAGAATATCATGCTAAGCAAAGTAAGCCAATCCCAAAAAACCAAAGGCTGAATGTTTTCTCTGATTAGTGGATGCTGATCCATAGTGGGGCGGGGGTGGGGGGAGATTGGAGGAACTTTGCATTGTGCAAAGGGGAGGGTGGGGAGGAAAGGGGGCATGAGGCAGGAAAGATGGTGGAATGAGATGGATATCATTGCCCTAGGTACATATATGATTGCACGAATGGTGCGACTTTACATCGTGTATAACCATAGAATTGAAATGTTGCGCACTATTTGTGTACAATGAATTGAAATGCATTCTAGTGTCATGTATAACTAAGTAGAACAACAAAAAAAGCAATTTTAAAAGATGTTGTGTTTAGCTGGGCGCGGTGGCTCAAGCCTGTAATCCCAGCACTTAGGGAGGCTGAGATAGGAGAATCGCGAATTCGAAGCCGGTGAGGCGCTAAGCAAGCAACTCAGTGAGACCCTGTCTCTACATAAAACACAAAATAGGGCTGAGGATGTGGCTCAGTGGTCAAGTGCCCCTGAGTTCAATCCCCAGTACCAAAAAAAAAAAAGATGTTGTGTTTTTAAATTTTTTTGTAGTTGTAATGGACAGAATGCCTTTATTTTAGTTTTTTATTTTTATGTGGTGCTAAGGACCAAACCCAGTGCCTCACACATGCTAGGCAAGCAGCTCTGCAACTGAGCTACAGCTCCAGTCCTACAAGATGTTATTGTTTTAAGAAAGAAAGTGAAGAAAAAAATAAGCTAACACATGGGACAAGAAATGTTTTTAAAATACTATAGTGTCTCAAGATCAAGAGGGAAGAATCCAAAGGACAAATTAATTAGCAGTACCAAATCATGTAATATTCAAATAAAATTAGAGCTGGGTGCAGTGGTACATGCCTGTAATCCCAGTAGCTCCAGAGGCTGAGGCAGGAGGATTGCAAATTCAAAGCCAGCCTCAGCAATTTAGTGAGACCCTAACAACTTAGTGATACCCTGTCTCAAAACAAAAAATAAAATAGGCTAGGGATGTGGCTCAGTGGTTAAATGCCCCTGGGTTCAATCCCTAGTACAAAAATAAATATATATAAATATAGATATATATCTTTTATATATATGAATAATTAATAAAGTCTATGTTCCACCAATATATATATAAAAGATATATATATAAAATATATATATAAAATATATATTATATATTATATATGTGTATATATATGTATAATATATATAATATGTATTTATAATATATATAATATATATATAATATATATATAAAAGATAATTGGTGGAACATAGACTTTATTAATTATTTTTTTGTTTTTGTTTTTGTTTTGAGCCAGGATGTTCCCCAGGATGGTCTCCAACTTCTAGGCTCAAGTGATTCTCCTGCTTCAGCCTCCCAAGTAGTTGTTACCACGGGTAAAAGCCACTGCACTTAGCTCTTAGGGACTTTTAAGTGCTCTTGTAGCAGAGAAGAAGCCACCTTTTCAGATGAACCATAGAAGTTTCAGGAATGAATGGCAGGCAATTGACTACAGCACTGTAGAAGACGGTAAAGTCTGAACAGAAGAGAAAACAGGTTGATCCAACTTGAGCAGACAGGAGGGTAAAACCCAAGAAGATTGGAATTTTTAGCTGGGCATGGTGACACTTCCTATAACCCAAGAGACTGGGAGGTTGAGCCAGGAGGACAGTAAATTTGAGGCCAGTATGGACAATTTAGCAAGACCATGTCAAAATAAATAAAGGAAGGGGATGACATAACTCAGTGGAAGAGTACCTCTGAATTCAATCTTCAGTTCTGGGGGAAAAAAAAAAAGACTGGAGATTGTGGGTCCCCCTGCCAGTACTGAGGACTAAATCCAGGGGCACTCTACCACTGAGCTGCAGCCACAGCTCTTTTATGTTTCATATATTTTTTTGGCACCAAAAATTGAACCCAGGGGGCACTTAACTACAGAGCCATATCCTAGACCTTTTTATTTTTGGTACCAGGGCTTGAACCCAAGGGTGCTTAACCTCTGAGCCACATCCCCAGCTCTTTCTCCCTTTTTTTTTTTTTTTAATTTTTAGATGTTTTTAAAAATTTTTTAGATTTTTTAGATGTTGATGGATCTTTATTCATTTATTTATATGTGGTGCTGAGAATTGAACCCAGTACCTCACACATGCTAGGCAAGCGCTCTACCACTGAGTCACAACCTCAGCACTCTTTCAGCTCTCTTTTATATTTTATTTAAAGACAGAGTCGTGCTGAATTGCTGAGGCCGGCTTTGAACTTGCCATCCTCTTGCCTCCGCCCAAACTGCTGGGATTATAGGTGTGTGCCACCACACCTTGCTATCTCCAGCCCTTTTTTTTTTCTTTCTTTCTTTTTTTTTGTACTGGGGATTAAATCCAGGAGTGCTTTGCTACTCTAGTAAATAGTACTATAGTAAATAGTACTACAGCCATACCTCTAGTCTTTTATTGCCCATCTTAATCCTATACTGTTAGGACAATTCTGAGCTACATTCCCAGTCCTTTTTGTTTTAAGATAAATTGCTGAGGATGGCCTTGAACTTGCAATCCTTCTGATTCAGCTTTCTAGTCACTGGGATTATAGGCCTATGCCACTGTGCCTGGCTTATTTTGTTATTGTTGTTTTTAGGATAAAAGAAATATGTGCATATGGAAGAAAGCTTTTTTGTTCTTTTTTCAGTACTGGGGATTGAACACAGGGCTTGGCACATGCTAGCCAAACACTTTAGTCCTGAGCTACATTCCCAGCCCAAGGGGAAAAAAAAAGGTTTGATGTTGGGGCTGGGGTTATGGCGCAGTGGTAGCGTGCTCGCCTAGCATGCGTGAAACACTGGGTTCGATCCTCAGCACCACATAAAAATAAAACAAAGATATTCTGTCCACCTACAACTAAAAAAATAAATATTTAAAAAAAAAAAAAGGTTTGATGTCATTTCTGCTAACTTGATATTGTCCATTAGCCTGAATTCCTGCTTCTTTGAGACTTAAAACTCCCACCCCATAGCAAATGCACTGTCAGGTCCCTTGACCAGTTTCTAGCATCAGATTATGCTTAAATTAGCACTTAATAATTTTGATCATTTTCTGGCATAGAAAAGTTGTCCAACACATTAAGGCTTAAAGAGAAGATGAAAGAATTTTTGAGGAAGAGAAATATACAAATAGTATAGGCACCTTTCATATATAGCAGAGAGACAAGAGAAGTGCCTATAAAGCTGGCAAAAGACATGTCACTGCTATTTGTGGCAGCTGTGAGCCAGCTGCTGAGGACTGGTCTTGGTTTTTCTGACGTGAAGACCCATCATCCATCCCAACTGTTGATTATTAACAAAATACACGGTCTCCCTGGGAGCTCCCTCAGATCCAAAACTAACTGGAACATATCACACCTTTTACTGATTCTCCTAAATGTAAACCGATAAGACTGAGATAAGACTAAGGGAGAACAAGATAAGAGGAGCTGAGCAAGGCCTGGCTATTCCTCCGTGCACTTTCACACACCATGTTGTTACTGTCCTTGGGGGAGGTCCCTTCCTTTATACCTGGAGGCCCTCCCCCACCTTGGGAGCCCTTCCCCACTCCCTTAGGAGTAGTGACCACTTTCTCTAACATTCCACATTGCATCAGAAACTACCTATGCTTCTGTCTCCCTTGCTACACTGTAAGCTTTTCAACAGGAGTCCCTAGCAGCTGGCTCATGGCAAGCAATCACCGTTTATTAAACAAATGCCTGGATGGCCGGGCGCGGTGGCTCAAGCCTGTAATCCCAGCACCTAGGGAGGCTGAGACAGGAGAATCGCGAGTTCAAAGCCAGCCTCAGCAATGGCGAGGCGCTAAGCAACTCAGTGAGACCCTGTCTCTACATAAAACACAAAATAGGGCTGGGGATGTGGCTCAGTGGTCGAGTGCCCGAGTTCAATCTCCAGTACCAAAAAACAAAAATAAAAACAAATGCCTGGATGAAGAATATGATAGAGCACTGTAAGATTCTAGCTGCTGACACAGTTGCATCCTGGTGGGTTGTTTGTGCTTTGTTTTTTGCCTGGGCCAAAGGAGTTTGCTTTAACTTCACTATGCCATAATTTATGGACTCTTTCTTAGTGGCAGAAAGCACACAATCGAACAGTGTGTCTCTCAGCAAATAGAGTGAACAATGGAAAATTGGAGCAAAGCATCAACCCCGAATGCAAGCAATGGCATACTAACTGCAATTAATTACAAATAAAGAGAAGCTGCTTATTTTCAGTGAAATGGAGTGAAATGCTCTGGAAAGGATTATTCTGCTCCATGTCTGTCTTTGCTGGTAAACTTAGTGCAAGAGGCTCAGCATGCCCCCTGTTGGATTTAGCCAGAACTTAGTAAGAAAGAGGCACAGTGAGAGAAAGATGGAGCAGACATTTCTCCAACATAGCTATGAAGGGTAGGGCCCTTTCACAAAAAAGTGTTGTTCAGGAGGCATTAAATGAGTCAGAGATGTATTCATTAGACTATCCCTGGAACATAACTTGACTCATCTACAATGCTGCATTCCTTTTTGAAGAAGTGGAATAGAAATACTTTCCTAATGGGAAAGTCAGAATGATGTGAACTTAATCACTTTTAGGAAGCATGTAAACACACACACAGACACACACACACACACATACACACACACCAACCACTAAAATATCTCTTTGGGGGCTGGGGTTATGGCTTAGTGGTACAGTGCTTGCCTAGCACTTAGGAGGTACTGGGTTCTATCCTCAGCATCACATAAAAATAAATAAAATAAAATAAAGGTATAAAAAAGTTTAAAAAATGTTACTTTGGTACCCCCACTCCAGGGAGGTTTAACTTGTAATCTGTAAATGTCCATTTATAGGGAACTGATTAAATAACTATAGTACATTCATCCACTGGAAAACAAGGCAATTCTACATGGAATAATCTCTAGTATGTATTAATAGCTAAGATATATTAATAACTGAAAAAAAAACAAAGTGTAGAAATTTTCTGTAGAAGATTCCATAAGAAAATTGTAACAATGGTTTTTCCTAGGAGGGAGAGAAACTAGTTGCTGGAGTGGGAATAGAAATAAAACTTCACAGCCGGGTGCGGTGGTGCAAGCCTGTAATCCCAGCACTTAGGGAGGCTGAGACAGGAGAATCGCGAGTTCAAAGCCAGCCTCAGCAATGGCGAGGTGCTAAGCAACTCAGTGAGACCCTGTCTCTACATAAAACACAAAATAGGGCTGGGGATGTGGCTCAGTGGTCAAGTACCCCTGAGTTCAATCTCCAGTACCAAAAAAAACAAAAACAAAAACAAAAAACAACTTCACAGTATATTTCTTCATGTACTATATGCAATCTGTACCTTGCAAATCACCTGTTAAATAATCTAATCAATATAAAAATATAGGACCATTGGGAAGGTTCAATAAAGCCCTCTGCTGTCACTCTATCCTCAAAGTTTTATCAGTCTAAGGTAGAAGGAATTTAAATTGTGATAATACATTTCTCTTAAATTCTTTCTTTTTTTAAATATTTTTTTTTAATTGTAGGTGGACACAATATCTTATTTTTTTTTATGTGGTGCTGAGGATCGAACCCAGTGCCTCACACATGCAAGGCAAGCACTCTACCACTGAGCCACAATCCCAGCCCCTCTTTTTTTTTTTTTTTTTTTTGAGAACAAAATAACAACATTGATTAGAGTAATAGAAAGCAAAGCTCCCAAAAGAGGAGGGGTCCCCTCCAAGCGAGGGATACCCTATTTCTCTTAAATTCTTAAACAAATGGGTAATATGACAGTTCTGGCATCCATATAGGCCTATAATATATGATATTTTATACCAGCTCACTCTACTTGAACTTAAAATGAGAAAGCCACTTGTTGGTGAAGAAACATCTGTTGAAGTGTTGGGGAAAGTATTTTACTCAGTAGTCTTCTAAGCACTATCCTAGATACAGAGCTCCTTTCTGAGATGGGGGTATTTTTTGACTGGATTGATGACACCTAGGATCTCCACAAAGCAGTTTTTCACTCTTCCTAATGATAATGAATGCCAGGCTAAGAGTGACCTTTTGCTGAGTCCATTATCCATCCAGCTGGGAAAACCCAAGCCTGGTTTCCTAAGCAAGGAAAAGGTTTGCAGCATTTCTGTGGAAAAGGGAGCTGAAGCCATTCCAGGGATTCGGTGTGACCATGCTGTGCTAAAGGGCCCGAAGCAGCAGGAGGGCAGCCTCTATCTGGATCTCTCTACTAAGGGCCTTTCTTGGCCCTGCCTAGAACTGCCTGCACTTTTCTCCCACCATAGATGAAAAGATGCTTCAGTTAATCCTTAGGCCAGCAGGTTGAGGGGAGTGGTCATGGTTGCCTGTTTCCCTGTCCTAATGAAAGATTCAGAGTGCTAAAGAATAAAGAACAAGAGAGCAGGAGTCTAGACGAGGGTTCAAGTGCTAATGCCAGGGATGGAGGTATGGCTCAGTGATAGAGTGCTTCCCCAGCATGCGTAACGCCCTGTTCTGTTCTAGTCTCCAAATCACACCAACACACACACACACACACACACCAAACAAACAAAAAAACACCTCTACCAAGTGCTCATGCTAACTTGTAAGAGACCTCTGCTAAGTCACCTCTCTTCTCTTGGCTCTCCTTTTCCTATCAAGTGAGAGGTTGGATTGGATTATCATCCCAATTACTTACCCTGTCTCTGGGTTCTAGAAAAATGAATAGACTATCTAGATCTTGCTCTCTGAGGTTGGTGTCAGCTAGATCTCTGGTGGATAGGGATATAGGGAAAGGTGATTTTGGTGAGAGGTAAAAGGCTTTAAAAGACTTCCCTATTTTAGCGGGGCGCATGCCTGTAATCCCAGCACTTAGGGAGACTGAGACAGAAGAATCGCCAGTTCAAAGCCAGCCTCAGCAATGGCGAGGCACTAAGCAACTCAGTGAGACCCTGTCTCTACATAAAACACAAAATAGGGCTGGGGATGTGGTTCAGTGGTCCAGTGCCCCTGAGTTCAATCCCCAGTACCCCCCCCCCCAAAAAAAAAGACTTCCCTATTTTATTGCTTTGTGTGTGGGTGTTTGTGTATATGAGTTTTCTTGGCATCAAACCTAGGGTCTTCCACATGCTAGGCAAGTGCTCTACCACTAAGCTATACCTCTAGTCTTTTTTTTTTTTTAATATTTATTTTTTAGTTGTAGGCAGACAGAATATCTTTATTTTATTTTTATGTGGTGCTGAGGATCGAACCCAGTGCCTCCCGCGTGCTAGGCGAGCACGCTACCACTGCGCCATAACCCCAGCCCTATACCTCTAGTCTTTTATGCCCATCTTAATCCTGCACTGTTAGGACAATTCTAAGAATCCAGGGAAATTCTGCAGGCCTTCGCCACTATGGAGGCCTTTAATTTTCTCTTCCTTCTTTTTCAAAGGGCAAGGATCCTTTCGCTCTCAAGAACTAGGCGCAGGGGCTGGGGTTGTAGCTCACTCGTACAGCACTTGCCTAGCATGTTTGAGGCACTGTGTTCGTTTGTCAGCACCACAAATAAATAAAAGGTCTATCTAATAATATATATAAAACTAGGCACTGGCAAATACAATAGTTTGTCTCTACCTAATTCCAGGATTTTAGGATCCACCTCACTTCCATCTCTAGATCTCAAAAGTATGAAGTGGGTGTTTGCGGATGAGGGGAAAGGAAAAAAAAAAAAAAAAGCCAGAGGAAAAGTAGAGCACACTCTCGGGACCTGATTCTTTTCCCCAGCTCACATTCACATTCCTCCGCCCCAGTCCCGCTCCCGCCGCCTCTGTTGCCAGCGGGGGCCCTAGTCTCCGGTTCCAACTATTCCAACCATCCTGGGCAGGGTGGGGCGCTTGGCTCTTGGGTCCCCCTCCACTAACCGCCCCCCTCCATCACATAGGTCTCCCCTTCTGCCCCGTCCCTCCCTTTCTGAGGTGGGGCCAGCCAATAGGCGACGAGACTCCTGGGTTTGGCCTGCTAGCGGGCAGTGCGCGGATCCCCCGCCCCACAGTTCTGGCCGTGGTCCCGGTGCGCACGGACGTGGCTCGAGTTTCCCCTGCTCTCCACTCTCGTTCGCTTTCCTCTCTCCGGCTCTTCCTTCTCTCCCGGTCTCCCGCTCCAGCTCGACCCGGCTGGTCCCTCACGGCTCCGGGTAGCCATGGAGGACATCACGCTCCAGATCGTCGAGCGGCCGTTTTCCGGGTTCCCCGACGCCTCCGAGGCCGCAGAGCCCTCGTCCGTAGGGGCGCCGGCAACTGAGGAGAGATCGGGGGCCGGCTCTGAAGAGCTGATCAAGTCAGACCAGGTGAATGGCGTGCTGGTGCTGAGCCTCCTGGACAAAATCATCGGTGCGGTTGATCAGATCCAGCTGACCCAAGCCCAGCTGGAGGAGCGGCAGGCGGAGATGGAGGGCGCCGTGCAGAGCATCCAGGGGGAGCTGAGCAAGTTGGGTAAGGCACATGCCACCACGAGTAACACGGTGAGCAAGCTGCTGGAGAAGGTGCGCAAGGTCAGCGTCAACGTGAAGACCGTGCGCGGCAGCCTGGAGCGCCAGGCCGGCCAGATTAAGAAGTTGGAGGTCAACGAGGCCGAACTGCTGCGGCGCCGCAACTTTAAAGTCATGATCTACCAGGTGAGCCCGCGAGGCAGACCGCGCCCAGAGCTTCCCTAGCCAGTCCATGTTTCCGGCCCTAGGCATGGGGTGGGGAGACCTGTATGCTGCGCGGCTCTCCAGCCAGCCCGACCCGGGAGCTCAGGAGATCACACCCTCCTTCCAGCGATCCTGGCTAGTGGGGGGAGTGGGGGTGCACACTCTTAGGGCGCGCGAGGGGCGCGCTCTGCACCCAGTGCCTCCCTTCCAGGCCCCTCCTTCTGGGCTCCGAGTTGCAGCGGAAATGTTAGAGGGCCGGACTCCGGAACGCTGTCCCTGGCAGATTGCTCCCAACTTGACTCTGTCAAACGTCATCCTACTTAGAGAGTTTCGGGGAAAGCCAGGGGTCCCTGGCGGCCGTTGGGGCCCACTGTAAGTGGACACTGGTGGCAGGGCCCGGGTCTGGGGCCTCCGTCGCTGCGGGCCCGATATAGCGGGTGATTCAGGGCTCAGGCACGCACTGGCGGGGGCTGCGCCAGGCGAGGGATGTAGCCGCCAGCCCCCCTCATCTTTCCCCGCGCCCCCGCATCAGCTTCGGCTGCCCACTCCACCCTGATACCCTCACTACGATCTGCCCCGGTCTCCAGACATTTTCAGGTCCTCGGGGACACTCTAGCCCGCGGCGTGCGGGCGCCCTTGGACTCCAGAAAATGGGTGGGGCGGGGTAGAGTGGGCGTTAGGAGTGCTAAAGGGGCCGGTGGAGGCGGTGGCAGAGAGCTCCGGTCTGGGAGAGGTGAATCACCCCGCATGCCTGTGGGGGCTGCAGCTGGGAGCGGCTCCCCAAATAAGAGCTGGGAATCTCAGTGTTGCTACTCCTCTCCACGCCCCCTCCCCAAACCCATTAGTGAGTCTGAGCTAAGGACTTGTAGATCTTGGGCTGGCAGGAATGTGCCCAGCCCAGAGTCCCACAGCCTGGTGGATGGATGCTCCTACCCCGAGGAATCAGGATCATGGAGGCTGTAGGGGTTAGTTTATGCTTTTTCTTCCCCATCCTCTCCCTGACCAAGAGAAAGGAAAAGGAACACTAGGTGGGAGGTGAAGTCCTTGCCTTTGTCTCTCTAGGGACAATTAGATATGCAGACTGGGGCTAGGTTTGAGGAGAACAGAGAAACTGAGGTTGTGAGCCAGCATCTCTCTGAGGACATGGCGGTGGGACAGAAGCAAACATGGCACTGGTCCCCCTCCACTGGCTGTCTTTTCCCAAGAGTATTTTCTTGGCTTTTGAAAATTGTTGCTCCCCCAGTTACAGCATTGTCTGGTAGAAAAATGTTTTCCCAGAGCTGTTTCCACTTAATCTAACTGCTTGGAGGCAGCAGGTTGGGGGAAGGGGCTTGCAAGGGTTTTTTTTTAGACCTGCCTATCCCTGGGGGGCATCCAGGAAGCTCAAACAAGGGGTCTGAGGCAGAAAACCAGCTTTATCTTTTTTTTTTTTGGTAGCAGGGATTGAACCCAGAAGTGTTTAACCACTGAGCCACATCCCCAGCCCTTTTTATTTTTTATTTTGAAACAGAGTCTCTCTAAGTTGCTTAGGGCCCCACTACATTGCTGAAGCTGGCTTTGAACTTGTGATCCCCTTGCCTCAGCCTCTCGAGATTACAGGCATGTACCACTACACCCAGCCAGCTTTATCATTTCTCCAGAGCCTAGTATGATAGAGGGTTGCCATGAAGAGCTTGGATGGGTGACCTTCTCACTCCAGATGTCCCAGACTGTGGAACCTGGGAAAGTTCTATGTTAAAGATGGAGAGTCTGAGAGAAAAAGACAGGAATGGAAAGAGAAAGACTTCTCTACAGAGGCCAGTGGCCTCCCTTAAAATGTCCTCTCTGGCATTTAGCAGGATTAGTGATAATGTGTGTGTTGGGGGGGGGGGCAGGATCCTGTCTCAGTGGCCTTGACTGCATCTGTACTAAGAAGCCAGGACAGGTTAGGGGCAGAGAGTTAAGGCAGAACTTAGGTTGTTGGCTTAGGTTGAGCCCCAAACCCACAGCGGTAACTAAGAACAAAATGTCCCCAGCCCTGGGAGAAGTAAGGAAAAAATTCCAGGAAGAGGGGTGGGTCTCAAGATACAAAATTTCTCTGAGCTATGGCAAGGCTGTCCCAGGTGGGGGGTGGGGGGTGGGGCCTCCACTGCTGGAGGAAAGCAGAGGCCTCTCCTGCCAGGTCTGCGGAGGTCTGTGGCCTGAGAAGAGAATGTAGTAAAAATAGTTGTGTGTCTTGGCAGACCTAATAGGGAAGGCTGGGGGCAGCAGCGTTTATGGGAAAGTCAGACTCAGGAGGTACGATGCTTGGGTGGCCAGGCAAGGAGAGAGAGAGATTTGGAAAAGCGGCTCCCCAGATGGTGTGGGTTTTTTGGAGGGGGTGTAGGGAGGAGAGACTGTATTTCCCACAGCAAATGTAGGAAGTGTTGATGTGGCAATGGGGGTTGGGTGAAGGAGTGCACCAAAGGATAGGAAGGGCCCCACTGCGGGATCAGGGTATCTGGTCACCCATACCCCATTCTCTGTGAGGAAAGGAGGGAATCCCTTGTGCATCCACAACCAAACTCTAGCAGTTTGGCATCCCATCTTATCTGGTGACACTTAGCTAGACAACAGCTAGTGAATGAGAGAAGGGAATTCTACTAGGAACAGAAGTCAGTGAACTAAGGGCTGCTGGGAGGATGAGGCCAGATTGTGCATATGGAGGCAGTTGCTCTAGAACACCATGCAAACTGGGTGCAGCTGGGATGGTTACAGAGCAATGATTCGGATTTTCTTTTTTCCTTAAAGTACCAGGGATTGAACCTAAGGGTGCTTTACCACCAAGCTACATCTCCATCTCCAGCCCTTTTTATTTTGAGATATGTTCTCCCTAAATTGCTGAGACTGTCCTCCAATTTGCAATCCTCCTGCCTCCGCTTCCCATGTCTCTGGGGTTACAGGTTTGTACCATTGCTCCCAGAATCATGTTTGATTTTTTTTTTTTTGGTACTGGGGATTAAACTCAGGGGTACCCACCCACTGAGCCACATCCTCAGCCCTATTTTCTGTTTTATGTAGAGACAGGGTCTCACTGAGTTGCTTAGCAGGGTCTCACTGAGTTGCGCCGTTGCTGAGGCCGGCTTTGAACTTGCGATTATCCTGTCTCAGCCTCCCTAAGTACTGGGATTACAAGTGTGAGCCACCGTGCCAGACTCTGGCTTCATGTTTGATTTTGAGACAAGTTCTCACTAAATTGTCCCAGCATTTACCAAGGATCATACTTTTGCCTCAGCATCCCTAGTCACTGGGATAACAAACCTGCACCACTGTACCCAGCTGGATAATTTTTAGGGTTACTTTAGAATCCAGAAAGGGGATAGAATGAAAGTAAATGTTTTCTGGATTTTTTTTTTTTTTCTGTACCAAGGATTGAACCCAGGAGTGCTTAACTACTGAGCCACATCCCCAGCCCTTTATTTTTTATTTAGAGACAGGGTCTCACTAGGTTGTTTACAGCCTCACTAAATTGCTGAGACTGGTTTTGAACTTGCAATCCTCCTGCTTTAGTTTCCCTAGCCACTGGGATTACAAGGATGCGTTTGAATTTAGAGCTTCAAACCTGCTCTAAATTCTTTAGGGTAGGACCAGGAAGCATTTAAGGGATTAGTTGGCTTATGGGCACTAAAGGGGAGGACAGCAGTGCATGCCTGTAATCCCAGCAGCTGGGGAGGCTGAGACAGGAGGATCATAAATTCAAAGCTAGCCTTAGCAATTTAAAAAAAAAAATTTTTTTTGTAGTTGTAGTTGAACAGCATGCCTTTATTTTATTTGCTTATATGTATATATTTTTTGAATGTGGTGCTAAGCATTGAACCCAGTGCCTCACGAGTACTAGGCCAGCATTCTACCACTGAGTCCCAGCCCCAGCCCAGCCTTAGCAATTTAAAGAGTCCCTAAGGAACTTAGTGAGACCCTGTCTCAAAATAAAAAGAGCTAAGGATGTAGCTTAATAGTAGAATGCCCTGGGTTTAATTACTAGTACAAAAAAAAAAAATTTAAAGACACACATGCTAAAAGGAAAAAAAGAAAAGCGGGAAGGACAGCAGGCTGGAATGAGGGCTTCCTATGCTGTGCTCCCCAAATCCTAACCTGACCTTTAACTCCTTCCTTCCTGGGTTCAAGTTAAATCATGGCTACCTTGCTACAGAAGAACACCAAACTTTGTCCAGAAATACTCCTAGCTTGGGGCTCTGTTCCCCTTCATCCCCTAAGTCTAATGACCGTGGGAGAATATGCCCATCCTCCTAAAAGCTGAATTTGGGTGGTGGTTGGCTTTGGTTACTGAGCCCAGATCAGGAAGGGTATTTCTAGGGGTATGCCCAAAACTGAAAGAAATCTTATTTGCCTGCTCTTGCCTTCATTAAAGTAAAATCTCACTATTATAAAGGTCAAAGCAAGCAGGGCGTGGGGGTGCACACCTGTAATCCCAGCACTTTGGGAGGCTGAGACACGAGAATCACGAGTTCAAAGCCAGCCTCAGCAACGGAGAGGCGCTAAATGACTCAGTGACACCCTGTCTCTAAATAAAACACACAATAGGGCTGGGGATGTGGCTCAGTGGTCGATTATCCCTGAGTTCAATCCCCGGTACCAAAAAAAGGTCAAAGTAAAAAAGGTGAGGTGGTGGCATAAAGTGGACAACTAATAGCCAGAGGGGAGGGGATGTTATTGCTAAGCAACAGCCTTGCAGATGAGCCATGGTGTGTGCTGTTTTGTGAATATTTCATTCTTCTGTCATTATGGACCTTTGGTCATCTCCTTCATTGTGTAGCTTGGGAAGCTGGAGTACAAAAAGGGGAAGTCACTTGCCTATTGCCCCTCGAATGATTAGGGGTCGAAACTGGGGCCAGAACCCAGGTATATTTTGCTCCTACCTGCTCTTCCTATTCCTGGGCTCTGCACCAGAAATCAGGGTGGAGGCTGGTCCTGACCTAGGGTTGGTTCTGCATCCTTTATTCTCTGAGAGCGACATTCGCACCGTCCCAGCCCCCAGCCCGGGGGTTGCTGTGTGTATATGTGGGTGAACCCAAGTGCCAGGTAGCCTACAACATTGTTGGCTCTTAGCTGCTCAGCTTTCATGAGTGCTGAGTTAGGAGCAAGGTGTCCTGGCCCAATGATAGTGGGAGGGAAGAGAGTCTAAGGATTGAGCTCCTGGCCAGCCATGGGTATCCCCTGGTGTGGACTGGCATTTGCCTAGGAGAGGGCCATTTTGACTGCCTCTCTCCTCAGCTTTCCTACCACTCTCACCTCCTCCCTTCACCACAGAGGACAGGTTGGGACCTGCTGCTTTGGGTTTTTGTGACTACAGGCCTTACTGAATACTGCTATTGTGTGGATCTGGTAGTGTCACCAACTGTCCCTCTCTTAACTTGTGATTGCCCAAAGCAAGAGTGGCAGTTCTGTTGCTGCGTGTCCCAGGACATAGGCGCACCTACCATAAAACTAGCTTGGTTTTAGGTCCTGATTTCTCTGTGCATTTTAGTGTCTGATTTTCCAAACCCTGGATAGAGGGAGGAGAGTGTCATGGGAGGCAGGAGATGGGTACAGGGCCAAAAGGATGGCCAAAAGGAAGTCGCCAGGATGTCCCTCTTCCATGCCCATCCCTCTCCTTGTTCCTAGGCGGCACTGGGTGCCCACCCTGCCTCTGAGAATAACAAAAGCTGGATTAGCTACGCCTGCCTCTGAGGACTGGAAGTGCGGGCTTTCTCTTTTACTCCTCTGAATCTCCCCATTAAAGTCTATCAACTTGCTTCTTAGAAAATTCCATGCCCGGAGGCTGAGGATATAGCTCAGTTGGTAGAATGCTTGCCTCCATGCACAAAGCCCTGGGTTCAATTTAAAAAGAAAAAGTCTATGCCCAATAGCCTCTTTGACCCTACCACTTGGGTCCCCGCTGTAGCCATGACTATCTCACAGCGTAAGGGGAGAAGTTGGGAGCCCAAGGATGGAACCAGGGAAGGGAGAAGGTTATGTTTAAACTATTTATTAATTCATGGGCTTGGGTTTGTCAAACACCCTTTTGGCCCCGAGGGCCGTCTTGATGAAGCATTTCAAATGTGGTTTCTTGCTACCCTGATGATTTGTGCCTCATCCAGCCCCAATTCTGCATGCCACAGAGGCCTCCGCACCCATCCCAAGTCCTATTTAAACCCCTTTTCCTCATCTTAGCCCAAGAAGAAGCCGATCGCACCCTCTGACCTGGCCACACCCAAGATCGTGCCTTTTGACCTTCTGCCTGAGACTGAGCCCTTTGGCCTGAAGCCTGAGACAGTGCCTGAGCTCCCAGACTTTGAGCAGACACCTAGAACGCTGCCCTATTACCCAGAGCCTGGGCCTCAGCCCACCCCAAAGGAGCCGACAGCTGGTGGAGGTGTTTAGGGTCTCCTGGTCTGCTGGGGCCCATGCTGTGGGGTGTCACTCCAGGCTGTTAGCTCACTAGTTGTGGTCAATGCCAGGATGGCCATCCCTTCCAAGTCACTGCCTCCTTTGTAGTTGGGTCATAAGCACTGGGAAGACACTCTCTGGTTATGCAGAGTTCTGATGAATGTGGTGGGGGGGTGGGGGGAAGGCAGAGGGAAGAGGCTTCCCTCTTGTTTTTAGTTTCTGTTTAGATTTTTTTTTTTCAGTGCTAGGGATGAAACCCAGGGCCTCATGCCTGCTAGACGACCACTATACCACTGAACTATACCCTCAGCCCTGGGTTTCTGTTTTAATAGTAGGCATTCCCAGCACCAGGCTGGAGCAGCGCCCAAGAGCTGCCTTGCATGAAAGTGTGCATGGCTTCTGATCCTCTTCTCCCTTCCCCCTGTCTCCTCAGGGACAGGCCATTTGGCACAAAGCTTCTTTGGAGGGGCCCTCCTGAGGCCCAGGCCTGGGGTTCTGTGCTGTGCCTCCTCCACCCCCTCCCCGTAGCTGAGGAAAACATTTACACTTATTTTTTCCAGTTTTTTTTTTTTTTTTTTTAAATGTTTTGCAAAGAGATCCCTTATGTTTGCTAGATCCTGTGTTGGGTGGGGCACCCGAAAGCTGCCAACTCGGAGAAGAGGCAGAAGAGGGACATTTTAGCTGGCTCTGACTTGGATCCTCTGCTGCCCTATATCACACAGTTTATCAAGGTTTTTTTTTTTTTTTTTTTTCTCCCCATGGTCATCTCTCTCTAAGGAGTCCTTTCACATACTTTCTCTCCTAATTTCCATCTCCCTCATGATTTTTTTTTTTTTTTAATGTATGGTTCTGGGAACTAAACCCAGGGCCCCACAAATGACAGACAAGGGCTTGGACACTGAACTATGTCATCATCCCTTTTAAGTTTTTATTTATTAACTTATTATTATTATTTTGTTACTAGAGATTGAGCCCAGGGGTGCCCTACCACTGAGCTACATCCCCAGCCCTTTTTATTTTTTTATTTTGAGACAGGGTCTCATCTGGCCTTGAACTCATGATCCTTCTGCCTCCCAAATTGCTGGGATTACAGGTGTGCACCACCACTCCTGGCTTTAATTTTTAAAGTTGACACAGAGTCTAGCTGAGTTGCCTAGGCTGGCCTCAAATTTGTGATTTTCCTGCCTCAACCTTTAGAGTTGTGGGATTTACAGTCACGCTCCATCGTGCCCAGCTCCTCCATGAAATTTTAATGCAATGAACATACCATATGTCTATTTATGTATGGTGGGCTCTTTGCAGCACCACAAACAATTGTACTAAGTCTCTCCTGCTGCCAAGAATCAATTTGCATCCTCCTAGGGGCAATATCACCCCATCTGAGAATGCGGGTTATAACAGAAGGAAGAACCCTTTTGTATTTGATGTCTATCATCTCCTTTGCAACCTAAAGGGGAGGTCCTGGGTTTTTAAGAGTCCCCTTTCATTTTTCTTCCATTATAATCCTCTTCCCAACATATTCTTTTTTTTTTTTTTTTGGTACTGGGGATTGAACTCAGGGGCACTCGACCACTGAGCCCATTTTGTGTTTTTTTTGTTTTTTGTTTTTTGTTTTTTTGTGGTACTGGGGATTGAACTCAGGGGCACTCGACCACTGAGCCACATCCCCAGCCCTATTTTGTGTTTTATGTAGAGACAGGGTCTCACTGAGTTGCTTAGCGCCTCGCCGTTGCTGAGGCTGGCTTTGAACTCGCGATTCTCCTGTCTCAGCCTCCCTAAGTGCTGGGATTACAAGCCTGAGCCACCGCGCCCGGCTCCCAACATATTCTTTAAGCAGACTCCTGGGTCTCTGAATGATCTTTGCAGTGTCTTTCCCAACAATGACTGGGATGGAACTCCTTGGAACTCATTAGCACCTAGTAGGGAGGTTCCTACCCAGAGCCCTGGGGCACTTGTCCCTTCTTCCTAACAAATGTAAATTGCCTGGCCAAGGGCCGGGTCCATAGTAGGTTCTCACATAAATTATAATTTTATGAAGATCTTCTTAAGCCATAAGATTATAAGTTTCTATGGGGGATTTGGTGGTGGTGGAAAAGACTGGGAACCTCCTTGGGCCTTCTCAACGTCTGTCATGGATGGACTCAGGCTTTCTGAGCTGTGTGTGCTTGCCAGGGGTTAGGGGAAGTTGTGCATGCTTTTGTTCAGACCTGGTCATTAAAGGTAACTCTGGAAACCAAGCCTGATGGGAGTGGTGGTTTTGTTTAATAAAAATGGGGAAACAGAACAAGCAAAGCCTGCCGTCCTTGCCACTCCCAACGTCCCTCCATAGGGCTCGGAGCTCTGCCAGGGAAGTAGGGGTGAGACAAAGGTGCCTGGCCTGTGTGCCCAGGCTGGGGAGGTGCTTTTGGATTGTGTTGATGGTCGTAGGTAGCAACGGACAAGACCGACTGGGTGGGCCCAAGACTGCATTCCAAGGTTATGAGTCATCAGAGAAACGTGACTTGGAAAAGGGAGAAAAGATAAACTCATTAATGGAGGGGAAAAGTTAGTGGTGGTATACCCTTCCCAGGGCCAGCCTACTGGGATTCAGGGATTCAGGTCACGTTGTTTCTTCCCATCTCCTGACCCTCCACCAAGAAGGCAGCTCCTCTGAGGAGCCCACAATGAGTGAGGTTATATCCTCTAGGTACATTTTCCCCTCTGGAGTCTCCTTTGGATTTCCCCAAAATCCAGGAATAAACCTCCCCTCACTAAGACTGTTCCCTGATATTATAGTTTGAGGCCTTTCACTGAACACTGGAAGTTGGGAAGCCTCCAGCTCTCCCCTTAGCCCTTGTTTCCAAGTTCAGCTGGCAAAGACCTTTATCTAGAAAGCCAGAGGCCAAGAAAATCAGACCGCTTAGGGCCTTTAGGGGTTAGGGTGTAGCAGTGCAGCCAAGTGGGGCAGCTGGGTGGGGCCAGGAGACAATATGGATTTGTTTTCCAGCAGCTGGGACTCTTTCCTGACTATTCCCTGCTGTGGTCCTTAATCCCTCCCCAGCACATCCATATTGTTGGAGTTTAGTGAAAGGAGGAGCTCTCTTCCACTCTGGTGGGTTGTGGGTGGGTTTTTTAGTCCTGGAGATTGTGAATAAAAGATCAGAGCTGAAAATGTTTTTAACCTGGGGCTACAGGTGTGGAACTGGGCAAGGTGAAGGGAAGCAGATATTTTAGATCTTAGAAAGTCCTAAAATGAGGGGGCTGGGCTTATGGCGCAGTGGTAGCGAGCTCGCCTAGCATGCGTGAGGTACTGCATTCAATCCTCAGCACCACATAAAAATAAAATAAAGATATTCTGTCCACCTACAACTAAAAAAATAAATAAATATTAAAAAAAAAAAAGAAAGTCCTAAAATGATGTAAGTCCTGGTGATATATATCCTGATATAAATCTCCAGTAGCAGGTGGGGAGAGGTGGACTGCTGGAGAACCAACTGGTACAAACAAAATCAGAAGGAATGCAGAGAGGTTGGGACCTCCCTGCTCAGAACCAGAAGAGCACCCCTACAGTGCCTCAGTGAATAAGAGGCAGAGGTATGGGCAGAATGCCCTAGAATGCCTGGGATAGCATTAAGCCACTCATGGCTGGTGGAGACTACAAATCCCAGCATGCCCTGTGTCCAGGTCACCTTGCCTGCTGGGAGGTGTAGTAGGATAACAGAGCTGGAGGTGGCTTGGTGCCCAGTTGGGAGAAAAGGTGGAGTCAGCATTCCCTCCTTGTCCCTGCTAATGCTATTGACAGGGCGGGAAGGAAGTTGGGAGGAGATGTTCCTAGCTTTCAGTATAAACCAGGAAACTCTGGGGGTGGGGGTAGGATGTAGATTGGAGGGAAGAGGAAAGAGGTTGGGGGTGGGGAAGAAATTTCTGTAGCAGGTGTGCAGGGATTCCAAGTAGCCTACTTACAAATGTGTATGTGTTCTCTATAAAATGGGTTTGTTCAGATTACCTCATTTTCTCAGGAGATGAGGTTTTCTTACAACTCTAGGAAATTATCTTCACAAAACCCTTAGGAAAGACTATTGTGTTGCCAGGCTTAGCAGCATGGTGGACCCCAGTAATCACAGCTACTCAGGAGGTTGAGTAAGGAGGATTGCAAATTTGAGGCCAGCCTGGGCAACTTATTGAGAGCTTGTTTTAAAATAAAAAGAGTCTGAGGATGTAGCTCAGTGATAGAGTGCCCCTGAGTTCAATCCTCAGTACCTAAAAAAAGAAACAACATCTCTCATTTCTTTGTTTGAATTGCATGTGGAGAGTCTGGGCTAAATAAGAGCTCCTGTTTATATTCTGGATTAGTCCTCTTTCCCTTTCTGTGCTCAACATCCTCTCCTTTTTGGTGGTGGCAGTGGTGGTGTGCGGGTGGGGGGTGGGATGTGATGCTGAAGTGTTGATCCAGAATCAAGATCTTGGAAAATATTCCCAGAATGGAAAAATAGGAGTAGTGCTAGGTACTCCAAGGGGAAGAGGAAAAAAGCAAAAGGCTGGCGAGGCCCCAGGATTATGGGCAATCTACCATCCTACCCCTGGTTCTTTGAGTTCAGATCTAGGGTAAAAAAGAAAGAATATTAAAGCAATCCCTTGCCTGGCACCATGGTGCAAGCCTGCAATCCCAGCTACTCAGGAAGCTGAGGTA
>CM053402.1:18297162-18335974 GCA_028644305.1 Xerus rutilus
TGGAGTTGACAGGCATTCCAAGGCCCGTACACACACAGCATCTTCCACCAACCAGTCATGAACTTGTCTACCCTTCATTAGCATTATCTTCAGGGTTACAATCTGACAATAAAGTAGGGATATTGTCTGCCAAAGGATCCGGCTAAATGTCACCTGGGACCTATGGAAGTTCCTCCACAGCTTCAAATTATCAGGTCCAAGACCTTCTAAGTCCTTAGGAGGTAACTTTCCATGGGGTCAGGAGAATATAGCAGCAGCCATCTTGGACTTGTTGTCTCTCATCTGTTTTTACCTGAAGCATTTGGACTGACTTTAGATTCTCTTTCCAATGTATTCCCCACCCTACTGCCAGAGATGTGCATCAACAGCCTTCCACTTATAGTGGTTTGACTTATGACTGTTTGAATTTATGATAGTAAAACTATATAACTCAGCCAGGCGCTGTGTTGCACACCTGTAATCCTAGCACTTAGGGAGGCTGAGACAGGAGAATCGCGAGTTCAAAGCCAGCCTCAGCAAGCATGAGGCGCTAAGCAACTCAGTGAGACCCTGTCTCTACATAAAACACAAAATGGGGCTGGGGATGTGGCTCAGTGGTCGAGTGCCCCTGAGTTCAATCCCCAGTACCAAAAAAAAAAAAACTATATAACTCACTTCACTCAGTAGAATCTGTACTTTGAATTTTAATCTTTCCATAGGTTACCTTTATGCAATCTAATACTCTCACACAAAGGAAAACAACTGACTATACAGTGTACTGTATTCGGTAAATTACATGAGATATTGAGCATAATTATAAAATGGGCATTGTATTGTGCTAGATGATTTCATTCCACTGTAGGCTAATGCAAATGTTCTAAACACATTTAAGGCAGGCTTATAAGCTATGATATTCAGTGGACTGGGTGTTTGAAATGTATCTTTTTTTTTGGTACCAGGGATTGAACTCGGGGGCACTTGACCACTGAGCCACATCCCCAGCCCTATTTTGTGTTTTATGTAGAAACAGGGTCTCACTGAATTGCTTAGCACCTCGCCGTTGCTGAGGCTGGCTTTGAACTGGAGATTCTCCTGTCTCAGCCTCCCAAAGTGCTGAGATTACAGGCTTGCGCCACTGCGCCCAGCTTGGTACCAGATATTGAACAGAGGGGCATTTAAACACTGAGCCACATCCCCAGCCCTTTTTGTTTTGTTTTGAAACAGGTTCTCACTAAGTTGCTTAGAGTCTCGCTAAATTGCTGAGGCTGGCCTTGAACTTGCAATACTCCCGCCACAGCCTCCTGGGTCGCTGGGATTATAGGCCTTTACTCAGTTGTTCCCTCTCTGTGGAATGGTCTTCCCATTTCCACCTCTCAATTTATTTTATTTCTTTATTTTTATTTTTTGCCATGTGGGATATCAAGCCCAGGGCCTCGCACATGCTAGGCAAGTGTCTTACCACTGAGCTCCCCTCCCAGGCCCCTCCACCTCTCCTCTTAAACCACCTTCCTCCCTAACTCCAACCCTAGTGAAGCTAATCATTCCCTTCGCAGACCTCAGTAGGACTTTAGGTCAAGAAATACTTGTTGAATGATTGCATGAATCATTTTTTTCCCTTGGAAGTGTCATAAAGTCACCTCAGATGAGTTTCAGCAAAAACAAAACACTGAAGTTGAAAACAAACCCAGAGGGAATTTATATAATTGAAAAAGTCCCATGGCAGGAGTTATGAGCCAACACATGTGAGGCTCTGGATTTGATCCTCAGACCACAAAAAAATAATAATAAAATAAAATTGGTAAATTTTATTTGAAAAAAAAAATTCCCCAGAAATAAGCTCCCGGATCACTAGGAATCTCTTCTACCTTCTCTCTGTGTTTGTTACAATACACTAATCTATGTTAATAGTCATATTCCCAGGTGCTGGCAAAGATGACCATCAATAGCCACAGGTTTAATGGCTTAACAGCTGAGCAACCTCAGTAAAGAGGAATTCTTTCCAAATTCTTCCAGCCAGAATCTCAAATATGATAGCCATTGACTCCAATAGGTCACATATCCAAATCACAGTGCCTCTGACAAAATAGAGGTCATATGATCACTTGTAGAACTCACCTGAAACATGGAATGAAGAATGAAGAAGGGGCTGGGATGTGGCTCAGCGGTAGAGCGCTTGCCTCGCATGTGTGAGGCCCTGGGTTCGATCCTTAGCACCACATACAAAGCAATAAAATAAAGACATTGTGTCCATCTACAACTTCATATATATATATATATATATATATATATATATATATATATGAAATGAAGAAAATATATATATATATATGAAATGAAGAAAAAGCTGGGTAAGGTGGTACACATCTGTAATCCCAACGACTTGGGAGGCTGAGGCAGGAGGATTGCAGGTTCAAAGCCAGCCTCACCAATGGCGAGGCACTAAGCAACTCAGTGAGACCCTGTCTCTACATAAAACACAAAATGGCTCTGGGGATGTGGCTCAGTGGTCAAGTGCCCCTGAGTTCAATCCCCAGTACCAAAAAACAATAATAATAAATAAATAAATAAATAAAATAAAGGTCCATCAACAACTAAAAAAAAAAAAAGGCACTTTGGAAGGCTGAGACAGGAGAATCACGAGTTCAAAGCCAGTCTCAGGGGGCTGGGGTTGTGGCTCAGTGGTAGAGCGCCTGCCTTGCATGCGTGAGGCACTGGGTTCGATCCTCAGTACCACATACAAAATACATAAATAAATAAAATAAAGGCTTTAAAAAAAAATCTTTGGGGGCATACTTGTAGTGTGGCTTATTTAAAAAAAAAAAAAACAACAACAAAGCCAGTCTCAGCAACAGTGAGGCATTAAGCAACTCAGTGAGACCCTGTCTCTAAATAAAACACAAAATAGGGCTGGGGATGTAGCTCAGTGGTTGAGTGCCCCTGAGGTTCAATCCCTGGTACCAAAAAAGGGGGGAGGGGGCTGGAATTGTAGCTCAGCGGTAGAGCGCTTGCCTTGCATGCGTGAGGCCCTGGGTTCGATCCTCAGCACCACATACAAAGCAATAAAATAAAGACATTGTGTTCATCTACAACTAAAAAAATATTTAAAAAAGGGCTGGGATTGTGGCTCAGTGGTAGAGCGCTTGCCTAGTATGCGTGAGGCCCTGGGTTCGATCCTCAGCACCACATATAAATAATAAATGAATAAAATAAAGATCCATCAACAACTAAAAAAATATTTAAAAAAAAATATTTAAAAAGAAAAAGGGGGGGGAGGGCAGGAATATGGCTCAGTGGTTGAGCATCCCTGGGTTCAATCTCCAGTGCCAAAAAAAAAAAAAGCTGAGAGTGTAGCTCAGTGGTAGAGCACTTGCTCTGCATGCACAAAGCCCTGGGTTCAGTCTCCAGCATTCCCTGCCTTACTGCAGAAAAAAAGAAGGAAAGTAGAGTGTGTAGGGTGTGTGTGGTTGTCTATTCTTATAGTCCTAGTTACACAGGAGGCTGAGGCTGGAGGATTGCTTGGGCCCAGGAATTTAAGGCCAGCCTGGATAACATAGTCAGAGTGTTTCTTTTCTTTTTTTTTTTTTGGCACCAGGGATTGAACTCAGGGGCACTCGACCACTGAGCCACATCCCCAGCCCTATTTTGTGTTTTATGTAGAGACAGGGTCTCACTGAGTTGCTTAGTGCCTCGCCATTGCTGAGGCTGGCTTTGAACTCGCAATTCTCCTGTCTCAGCCTCCCTAAGTGCTGGGATTACAGGCGTGAGCCACCGCGCCCGGCTTGTTTCTTTCCTTTTTTTTTTTATTTTTAGTTATTGATGGACTTTTATTTATTTATTTTATTTATATGCGGTGCTGAGAGTCAAACTCGGTGCCTCACACATGCTAGGCAAGCACTCTACCACGGAGCTACAACCCCAGCCCCAGATGGTTTCTTAAAATAAATAAATGAATAAATAAAAAGAACCGTACATAGTGGTAAGAGCTGGGCATGCTGCCTGTAATCTCAGCAGCTCTGGAGGCTGAAGCAGGAGGATCGCAAGTTCAAAGCCAGCCTCAGCAAGTTAGTGAGGCTCTAAGTAACTCAGTGAGACCGTGTCTCTAAATAAAATACAAAAAAGGGCTGGGGATGCGGCTCAGTGGTTAAGTGCCTCTGGATTCACTCCCCAGTGCCAAAAAAAAAAGAAAGAAAGAATTGGTTTGCTGATATCAATAGAAAGGGGAGAGGAAGAGCTGGGGTTGTGGCTCTTGCCACAGTGGTAGAGCACTTGCTTAGCATGTGTGGGGCACTGGGTTCAATCCTTAGCACCATATAAAAAATAAATAAATAAAGGTATTGTGTCCGTCTACAACAAAATATTAGAAAAAGGGGAGGCTGGTAGAGGAAGAGAAGCAGATGAAGCAACAGATGTTTTTTCCAAATGATCTGTTTGTGTACTAGGAGACAGAGATGATAAAGACAAGGTCTAGTCCTTGATTTTTTTTTTTTTAGTTGTTGGTGGACTTTTATTTTTATTTACTTATATGTGGTGTCTCACACATGCTAGGCAAGTGCTCTATCACTGAGCCACAACCCCAGCCCTAATCCTTGATTTTAAAGGGTTTGCAATTAGCAGGAGAGGCAGATGTTCGAAACAGCCCAGAGAGCTGACAGCCAAGAGAGACAAAGCAAAGTGCTACGACAAAGCACTGGAGAGGATTAATCCTGCTTGGAGAATATGGGAAAACTTCAAGGAGGAGGGTGACTTTTAAATCGCTATCCTAAATGTAGGTGGGATTTCTGCAGATGTTGCTAGAAGGCAAAAACAGCACTTCGCTTGATATTCAAGTCACCAGAACCTAAGCGTATTTCAAACATCATTGTATTAGTTACTGTTATTTGGTTGAAAGTACAATCCTGTATGACTTAAGTCCTTAGGATGTTGCGTGAACACCTTCTTTGCTGGGAAGGTCATTATGTGACACATGACTTATAAAGAAAAGGACGTTGGAGCCGGGCGCGGTGGCGCAAGCCTGTAATCCCAGTACTTAGGGAGGCTGAGACAGGAGAATCGCGAGTTCAAAGCCAGCCTCAGCAATGGCGAGGCACTGAGCAACTCAGTGAGACCCTGTCTCTACATAAAACACAAAATAGGGCTGGGGATGTAGCTTAGTGGTCGAGTACCCGAGTTCAATCCCCAGTACCAAAAAAAAAAAGAAAAGAAAAGAAAAGGACGTTGGGTGGCTTAAAGGGGAAAAGGAAGTTAATGTTGGACAGCTGCCAAGGTATCCCTTGGACTCCAAGGAATCACTGAGCACAGGTGAAGAAGAGTAGGAATTGGGGACTCTCCAGGGACTTTTGTGGAGGGAGTTGATGGACTGCTCTCTCAAAATAGTTGACGTTAATGGAACTTGGCTCTCAGGGCTTCCAGCCTCTGAGAAGAATTTCAGTTTCAGATTCCAGATTCCTGGCAAAGGGAATCTGATTAAACTAGTTAACACTGGTGTTCACCTTGGATTTAATAATCTATGGCCAGGAGGACAGGATCATGTAATAGATGTGACTGAAGAAATTCATTCTAGCGTATGACTGGGGCATTGGGAGGAACAAATCCCAGGAAAGGAGGACTTGTGAGCCAGGCGGAACACCAAGAAGTATCTATTAAAATAGCAGGTGCTCTAGCTGGGCACGGTGGTGCATGCCTGTAATCCCAGCGGCTCGGGAGGCTGAGACAAGAGGATCTTAAGTTCAAAGCCAGCCTCAGCAAAAGTGAGGCACTAAACAACTCAGTGAGACCCTATCTCTAAATAAAATATAAAATAGGGCTGGGGATGTGGCTCAATAGTTTAGTGCCCCTGAGTTCAATACCCAGTACCAAAAAAAATGCAGGTGCTCAATACAGTTTATTTATTTAGGTACTAGGAATCGAACCCAGGGGCGCTTAACCACTGAGCCACATCTCCAGCCTTTTTAAAAATGCTTTATTTAGAGACAGGATCTCACTAAATTGTTGAGGCTGGCTTTGAACTTGCAATCCTCCTGTCAAGCTGCTGGGATTATAGGCATGGACCACTGTGCCCAGCCTCATACATTTTAATTAAATAAAGATAATGAGATGGGGCAGGGAAGTTTCTTCAGGCAGAGAGAACAGTGTGCAGAAAGGCACAGAGGCAGGAAGGCGGAGGGCAGGGCTGAGGAACAGTTAGTAGAATGATGGGATATTAGAACTAAAAGTGATCTTGTTTCATAGATGAGAAAATAGGAGGTGTCATTTTACAGAAGTCTCTACAGATCCAGGAAAGAAAGTAATTTATCTGCACTTAATGAGATACAGCATACACGAGTTAATAAAAAAAAAGGTGGTTGTTGAAATGGTAGGATTGAATGAGTTTTCCAAGGGAGGGAGTTAGGTGGGGGAGAGGGTGGAATGAGAATTGGAGGCAGAGGGCTGGGGGCAGCTCAGTGGTAGAACATGCATGCGAACCTTGTATGCATGAGATTCTAGGTCGGATCCTCAGCACTGGGGGAAAAAATTAAAGGGAGGATTGCCCTCCGTTTGAGGATATTGGGAAATGGGGACCAGTAAAGTAAAGTAGACTATAGGATAATCATAAAGGAGAAGGACAGGTTTGAGAATGTAGCTCAGTGGTAGAGCATTTGCCTAGTGTGCGCTAGATCTTGGGTTCCGCCCGAGCACCTTAAAAAGAAAAAAAAGGAAAAGGATATGCTGCTGGTGTAGGGCAATTTCATAAACACTCAGGTAATCCTGATGCAAATGAGATGCACTGTCCTCTGCTCAGAAAAACCCCTACCCTCCAGGGCTTCCTGTCTGCTGGGTAACCAAAGACTCCTATCCCTGGCAACAGCTGCTTTGTCAGAGATGGATGTTTGGTCCTGTTGGAGCCAATGAAATCCTCTCTGCTGCCAGGAACTTAGAAGGTTTTGTTTGTTTGTTTGTTTGTTTGTTTGTTTGTTTTTGTTGGGGATGGAACCCAGAACCTCGCATATGCTAGGCAAGCACTCTACCACTGACCTACATCACCAGCCCAGGAACTTATGTTTTTTAAATTTTTTGGTACTGGGGATTGAACTCAGAGGTACTTGACCACTGAGCCACATCCCCAGCCCTATTTTGTGTTTTATGTAGAGACAAGGTCTTACTGAGTTGCTTAGTGCCTTGCTGTTGCTGAAGCTGGCTTTGAACTCCTCGCGATTCTCCTGTCTCAGCCTCCCAAAGTGCTGGGATTACAGGCTTGCACCACGTGCCTGGTGGAACTTATGTTTTTACCTGACACAGAACCGAACATCTCAAGTCAAGATGAGCAAAGGGGTTTAGTGGAATATTCTTGTTCCTGGAATTGCTGTTTTCATGATGTGGTTGTTCAACTATTCATTGGATTTGGAAATAATTTCAGTTCCTTTCTGTAAGTCCCTTCTCCACCCATTTTTTTCATCATAAGATAAAGATACATAATATAAACCAGGCGTGGTGGTGCAAGCCTGTGATCCCAACAGCTCGTGAGGCTGAGGCAGGTGGATTGTGAGTTCAAAGCCAGGCTTAGCAACTTAGTGAGGCCCTAAGCAACTCAGCGAGACCCTACATAAATAAAACACAAAAAAGGGCTGGGGATGTGGCTCAGTGGTTAAGTGCCCCTGGGTTTAATTCCCCCTGGGTACCAAAAAAGAAGAAGAAGGAGGAGGAGGAGGAGAAGGAGGAGGAGAAGGAGGAGGAGAAGCAGCAGCAGCAGCAGCAGCAACAACATATATTGAGGGGTTACAATGTGCCAGATGCTGTATTGAATGCTGGTCATCTCATTTAATTTTCACAATAGCTTATAAGGTAGGTGCTTTCATATTTCCTACTTCATAGATGAAGAAATGGAGGCTCAGAGAAGTTAAGTAACTGGCCTAGGTCCACACTCCTGGGTAAGTGATGTGGCTAAGCAGTAGAGCCCACCAGGTCCTGGCTCATATCCACCTACTCCAGCATCAGCTTGAAAGTATCTTCCAACCAGATAACTAATGCAGGCTCGCCAAGGTGGGAATTATGTTCTCTATTTGCAAATCAAAGTGCTGAGGCTCAGAGATGTTAAGGAACTGGCTCACCTTTTCCCAGCTCATTCTGTGTCAGAGTCAGGATTCAAACAGAGGGTGTCTTACTTCATCTACCATTAGCTTTCAAGTTAATGCAACTATGATGGTCAAAGTTGGAAAGAGTGAGCTCAAGCCTGTAATCCCAGCACTTAGGGAGGCTGAGACAGGAGAATCGCGAGTTCAAAGCCAGCCTTAGCAATGGCGAGGCGCTAAGCAACTCAGTGAGACCCTGTCTCTACATAAAACACAAAATAGGGCTGGGGATGTGGCTCAGTGGTCGAGTGCCTCTGAGTTCAATCCCCAGTACCACAAAAAAAAAAAAAAAAAAAAAGTTGGAAAGAGTGCCTTGGGCTAGGTACAGTGGCATAAGCCTATAATCACAGCATCTCGGGAGGCTGAGGCAAGCAGATCACAAGTTCAAAACCAGCCTCAGCAACTTAGCGAAGCCTTAAGCAACTGTTTATTTTTATGTGGTGCTGAGGATTGAACCCAGTGCCTCACATGTACGAGGCAAGTGTTCTGCCACAGAGCCACAACCCCAGCCCTCGTTCACTCTCTTTTTTTTTTTGGTACTGGGGATTGAACTCAGGGGTACTTGACCACTGAGCCACATCCTCAGCCCTATTTTGTGTTTTATGTAGAGACAGGGTCTCACTGAGTTGCTTAGCGCCTTGCCATTGGTGAGGCTGGCTTTGAACTCTTGATTCTCCTGTCTCGGCCTCCCAAAGTGCTGGGATTACACGTGTTCACCACCTTCTTTTTTTGTTTTTGGTACTGGGATTGAGCCAAGGGACAAATTTAACCACTGAGCCACATCCCCAGTCCTTTCTTGTATTTTATTTAGAGACAAGGCCTCACTGAGTTGCTTAGGGTCTTGCTAAGTTGCAGAGGCTGGCCCTGAACTTGTGATCCTCCAGCCTTAGCCTCCCTAGCTGCTGGGATTACAGGTGTGCACCCCAATCCCCAGGCCCCCAGCCCTTTTTATATTTTATTTTGAGACAGGGTTTCACTAAGTTGCTGAGGCTGGTCTCAAACTTGTGATCCTCCTGCCTCAGGCTCCTGAATGTCTAGGATTACAGGCATGTGCCAATAGACTAGAGCATTCATTCACTCTTTTTTTTTTTTTTTTTTTTAGGGCTAGGAACCAAACTTAAGGCCTTATGTGTGCTAGGCAAGTGCTCTGCCACTGAACTAAATCCCCAACCCATCATTCAATCTTTTAAATATTTTAAAATTATTTTTAGTTGTAGATGAACACAATACCTTTATTTAATTTATTTATTTATATGTGATACAGAGGATCCGACCCAGTGCCTCACACATGCTAGGCAAGCACTCTACCACTGAGCCACCACCCCAACCCCCTTATTCACTCTTTATTGAGCACATATTATATGCTCTGCACTGTGCCAGGTACTAGGGAAACAAAGGAGTACCTACAGAACAGATAAGATCCATTCATTTTCCTGGAACTAACACTATGATGAGGAGACAGATACGAAAGTCTGCCAAGAGATAAATAAAATAAGAATTGTGATAAGATGCCGGGCGCGGTGGCTCAAGCCTGTAATCCCAGCACTTAGGGAGGCTGAGACAGGAGAATCGCGAGTTCAAAGCCAGCCTCAGCAATGGCGAGGTGCTAAGCAACTCAGTGAGAACCTGTCTCTACATAAAACACAAAATAGGGCTGGGGATGTGGCTCAGTGGTCGAGTACCCCTGAGTTCAATCTCCAGTACCAAAAAAAAAAAAAAAAAAAGAATTGTGATAAGAGTTCATAGGAAACAGGATATAGAGAGAGAGATGAACAGGTTTGGAGCAACTTTTGGTGTGGGTGTTTAGACAAAGCCTGAGTAGGAGGAAGGGTGAGAAGGACTAGCTATGCCAAAGTCAGGGAAGGGCAGGAACAGCAGAGGCAAAAACTTTGAGCTGGGAAATGGACTGGCTGGAGTTCAGTGGGAAGCTGGGAAGTCAATGGTAGGCAGGGCCTTGAAGGGGATGAGATGAAGAACTCCTTTATCTTAAGGGCCACCGGAAGCCACCAGAGGAACAGAATGGCAGGGTAATGTAGGAAGAAGCTTAGGCCTGAACATTCTGAGTGGGGAGGATCACTTTTCAGGCAAGTGGGGAAAAAAATGCTTGCTTGATGCCTGAGAAATGTTTTTTCACCCCGAGGAGTTGGGATTATAATTGGGTGCCACCACACCCGGATGCCATACGTCCCTTTTGATTTAGGGCTCCTCCAGGGAAGAGGCAGTAAAGTTTCTATAAATTGACAGAGTCTCATCAGCTCAGGTCCTCATCTAGCCTAGGGTTCCTGAGTCTCTCTGAAGTGATAAACACTTCAGAGTGTACTGCTGGGGAGGGTAGCACACTCCCGTAATCCCAGTAACCTGGGAGGCTGAGGCAAGAGAATCACAAGTTTGAGGCCAGCCTCAGCAACTTAGTCAAACCCTGTCTTAAAATAAAAAATAAAAAAGGCTGGGGATGTGGGTCAGTGTAGAGTGCTCCTGGGTTCAATCACAAGTACTGCAAAAACAAAAAACTACTCCTAAACCTGGTGGCACAAAATAATGACAGTTACTTTACTTGTGAATTTCTAATCAGGGCAGGGCTCAGCAAAAAAAAAAAAAAGGCTCATCTCCACTCTACTTGGCTTCCATGATAGTGGCCTAAAAGCAAGGGGTTGGGATCATTGGAGGCTGGCTAACTTGTAGGTGATGCTTGCTGTCACCTGGGCCTTAGCTGGACTCAGGCTAAGTTCCAAGGGTGAATGTCCAAGAGAAAGAGTCAGGTGGAAGCTGTATGGCCTTTTATAAGATAACCTCAAAAGTCATGCCACATCATTTCCACTACATTCCATTTGTTAGAAATGAGTCATTCAGAGAGTGGATTAGATCTTATTTATTTATTTATTTTCAGTGCTGGAATTGAATCTGGGGCCTCTCTCATGCTAGGTAAGTGCTCTGTTAGACTACTTTTTTTTTTTTCTCTTTTGGTACTAGAGATTGAACTCAGGGGCACTCGACCACTGAACCACATCCTCAGTCCTTTTTTAAAAAAAAAATTTTTTAATAGATGGACACAATGTCTTTTTTTTATTGCTTTGTATGTGGTGCTGAGGATCGAACCCAGGGCCTCACGCATGCAAGGCAAGTGCTCTATCGCTGAGCTACAATCCCAGCCCACCCCAGCCCTATTTTGTGTTATATGTAGAGACAGGGTCTCACTGAGTTGCTTAGCACCTCGCCATTGCTGAGGCTGGCTTTGAACTTGTGATTCTCCTGTTTCAGCCTCCCTAAGTGCTGGGATACAGGCTTGCTAGACTACTTTACATAGGAGAATCATCAACGAGTTTGTAGACATGTTTATAAGCCATCATAGTCTCACCCAGCATCCACATTTTTTTTTTTTTTTTGGCACCAAGGATTGAACTCAGGGGCACTCTACCACTGAGCCACACCTCCAGCCCTATGTTGTATTTGTATTTATTTTATTTGTTGTATTTTATTTATTTTGCTTAGTTGCTTAGTTCCTTGCTTTTTGATGAGGCTGGCTTTGAACTCGTGATTCTCCTGTCTCAGGCTCCCAAAGTGCTGGGATTACAAGCGTGTGCCACTGTGCCCAGCTCCCAACATCTACATTCTGTCTTTATTCTTTTGATGGATAGAGGGCAGGGATCTTTCTCTCCTTTAGATCTTTCCTTGGAGATCCAAGAGGAAGCGTAAGCCTGAGGTCTACTCAAGCTCTTGAATTAGATATACTTGGATTTGAATCTGGGCTTTGCCATTTACCAGCTCTATGTTCCTGGATAAGTCACTTAACTTTGGATAGTTCTCCTTTTCATTTTATAAAATAACATCATTTTACTTATGGGGTTACTGTAAGGATTAAACGAGTTTACAGATGTGTTACATGGGTTAATACAAGCTCATAGTAGTGGCTAGTACATAATTAACATTCCATAAGTAAGTTCATGAGTGTTTTTTATAAAGCATATATGATTATTCAATACAACACATATTTATTTGTTAATATTTAGTTAACTCAAGATTTTTTCCCTCCCTCCCTCCCTCCCTCCTTCCCTTCCTTCCTTCCTTCCTTCCTTCCGTCCTTCCTGTATTTGTGGTACTGGGATGTGGTACAAGGCCTTGAACATGCTAAGCAAATGCTCTACCACCTATTAACTCAGCGTTAGGTGAGTTCAGAGCTACATACTAGATGTGGGAGTTATGCAAGTGAGCCTGAAGGGGTTAGGACTTCTAGGAACTTAGTTTGGAGGGAGATGTTTTCTAAAATCTTAGCAGAGTCCAGGCTTTGGAGTCAGCCAGACCTGATTGTCATTTTGAGATTGCCCCTAATTTGTTTCTTTTCTTTCTTTTGGTACCAAGGATCAAACTCAGGGGTGCATAACCAATGAGACACATCCCCAGATCTTTTTATTTTTTGATAAAAAAAAAGTTTTTTTATCACTAAGTTGCTTAGGGCCTTATTAAGTTGCTGAGGCTGGTTTTGAACTTGTGATCCTGCTTTAGCCTCCCAGATTGCTGGGATTACAAACGTGTGCCATCATGCCTTATCTAAATTTTCCCCTAGTTTCTAGCTGTGATACCAGTTCTGGACCAATCTTTCACTTCCTAAGCCTAAATTTCTTCAGTTATAAGATAAAAATCATAATACCTCTCTCACTGGGTTCTGTTGAGGATTAAATTAAGATAATTTATGTAAAATGCTTATTATAGTTCCTTGAACATAGTAATGACATAATAAATGTTGATAGTTAATTGTATTTATTAGGAAAAATGCCTAAGCCAGGTGCAGTGGCTCAAGCCTGTAATCCCAGCACTTAGGGAGGCTGAGACAGGAGAATCACGAGTTCAAAGCCAGCCTCAGCAACGGCGAGGCTCTAAGCAACTCAGTGAGACCCTGTCTCTACATAAAACACAAAATAGGGCTGGGGATGTGGCTCAGTGGTTGAGTGCCCCTGAGTTCAATCTCCAGTACCAAAAAAAAAAGCCTAATAAATAGACATATGACAGTTCAAGGTGGTGAATGTTGTTCTAGATGAGGAAGAAATTAACTTTGCCTGGAAGCATATAGGAAAAGTCCAGAAGAGGTGATGTGGGAACCAGGCTTTGAAGAATGAGTAAAAGTTTTCAGGTTGGGAATGTGGAAAAAGATATTCTAGGTGGAGGAAAGAGCACTTGTAAAGACATAAAGTTACGTGCTGACATTTTTGGAGGAAGCTGATGTATTCAGAGTGGGAACCTAGAGTGTGTGGGATGAGGCTGTAAGAGGGGCTCAGGTCAGACTTTGCAGGACTTGGTGTCAAATTAAGAAGGGGAAATGCTAGGGATGGGACTCAGTGGTAGAGCATCCACTTAGCATGTGCAAAGCCTTGGTTTCAATCTCTAGCATGAGGGGAAAAAAGGACAAAGAAAGGACATTAATTGAGCCACTACTATATCCTTGTCACTGTGTTGGATGGTCAGTATTTTTTAATTTAACTTAGACTTTATCCTATAGATATCAAGGAATACTAAAATTCTTTTTATTTGAGGGGTGCTCAACCACTGAATTACACCCCTAGGCCTTTTAAAATTTTGAGATGGGGTCTCACTACATTGCTCAGGCTGCCCTCAAACTTTCAAGCCTCATGCCTCAGTCTGTGGAGTTGCTGGGATGACAGGTGTGTATCCCTGTATCCAGTTTACCAGTAGACCTTTGAAAGCAAACTGTGACATGATGAATATTTATTTGTTTGTTTAATTTTTTTTTTTTTTTTGGTACTAGGGATTGAACTCAGGGGCACTCGACCACTGAGCCACATCCCCAGCCCTATTTTTTTTGTGTTTTATGTAGAGACAGGGTCTCACTGAGTTGCTTAGTGCCTTGCCATTGCTGAGGCTGGCTTTGAACTCGCGATTCTCCTGTGTCAGCCTCCCTAAGTGCTGGGATTACAAGCGTGAGCCACCACGCCCGGCTTGTTTGTTTAATTTTTAAAATATTTTTTAGTTATAGATGGACACAATATCTTTATTTTGTTTGTTTTATTTTTAGGTGGTGCTGAGGATCAAACCCAGTGCCTCACATGTGCAAGGCAAGCGTTCTGCCATCGAGCCACAACCCCAGCCCTGTTTGTTTAATTTTTAGGATGATGTCCATAGCAGCCAGGGGAAGGATGTGATGGAGTAAAGAGAGAAAATAGTCAGGAGGCCAAAGCACTGGCCCAAGTGAGAGAAGCTACAGCATTTAGCCAAGGGGGCACTGGTAGAAGTGTGGAAAAAGGGCTGGACATGGTGGCACACGTCTGTAATCCCAACTCTGGAAGATGAGACAGAATGATAGCAAGTTCGAGGCCAGCCTCAGCAACTTAGCAAGGCCCTAAGCAACTTAGAGAGACCCTGTCTCGAAATAAAAACTAAAAAGAGCTGAGGATGTAGTTCAGTAGTAAAGTCCCCTGGGTTAAATCCCCAGTATCCACTCTCCTGCCCGCTTCCCCCCAAAAAAGGGCAGGTATAAAGGATCATGGTGGGGATGAAGAAAATTTTCGTAAGCTGAAGAAATAGGCTCAGGGGGTAGATTTTACATGTGAACGGCGAGGAGGACTGGACTGTGAAGGAAAGGAAGCCCATCTCCTGGGAAGTCAGAGGAGGAAGGCAGGATTTGAGTGGATGGACAAAGCTCTGATCTGTGGAATCCAAAATCCTGGCTCTGAACTGTTATACCTCTGAGCATCTCTGTGGTCTTGAGAGTGCCATATTATTTTGGCCTTAGGGTTTTTTTTTGTTGTTTGTTTGTTTTTTGTTGTTGTTGTTGGGTTTTTTTTTAATTTTATTTTTTAGTTGTAGATGGATACAATATCTTTATTTTATTTATTTTTATGTGGTGCTGAGGATCGAACCCAGTGCCTCACGCATGCGAGGCAAGCACTCTACCACTGAGCCACAATACCAGCCCGTTTTGTTGTTGTTGTTGGGTTTTTTGGTACTAGGGATTGAACCCAGGGACGCTTTGCCACTGAGCTACATCCCAGCTCCCTTTTAAAAATTTTTAATTTTGAGACAGAGTCTCACTAAATTGCTTAGGGCCTTGCTAAATTGCTGAGGCTGGCCTTGAACTTGCAATCCTCCTGCCTCAGCCTCATGGTCCACTGGGATTACTCAGCCATTGGCCTTCATTTCCTTTTCTTTTCTTTTTTTTGTACTGAGGATTGAACCCATGGGCCTTTAACCACTGAGCACATCTCCAGACCTGGCCTTCGTTTTCCATCAGAAGAGAGGATAATATGACCTCTCTTCTCTGCTATACAAGATTGTTGTGAGAAAAAAAAAGAGACAACGAGTATGTCAGTGCTTTGTCAGCAGTAAACCACTAAACACATACTACACCCTATGTCATCAGGGAGCAGTCAACTGCATGGATACCACAGCTAAAAGAGAGTTTACTCTCCTAGGAGATATCTGTCCTATAGTGAAGATATAGATAATCCCAGCACTTTGGGAGGCTGAGACAGGAGAATTGCAAGTTCAAAGCCAGCCTCAGCAACGGCGAGGCGTTAAACAACTCAGTGAGACCCTGTCTCTACATAAAACACAAAATAGGGCTGGGGATGTGGCTCAGTGGTCGAGTGCCCCTGAGTTCAATCCCCGGTACCAAAAAAAAAAACCACCAACATAAACAGTGATCAATACAAACACTACAAATAAATACAGCAATTTTCACACTGGACAGGGTCTACTAGGCAGTGGGAGACTCAGGCCCAACATCAGTAACCCTACCCACTTGTCTTATAGAGACCCTCACCTCTTACTTGGATCTGAGATGGTGGCTGGGGATGTAGCTCAGTTGCAAAGCACATACTTAGCATGTGTGAGGCCTTCCCTGGGTTTGATTCACAAGCCACACAAATACAAATGGATATGAGGTGGTACAAGAAGTGGGAATCTCACGGTGGCGCAAGCCTGTGATCCCAGCACTTAGGGAGGCTGAGACAGGAGAATCGCCAGTTCAAAGCCAGCCTCAGCAAGCATGAGGTGCTAAGCAACTCAGTGAGACCCTGTCTCTACATAAAACACAAAATAGGGCTTGGGATGTGGCTCAGTGGCTGAGTACTCCTGAGTTCAATCTCCAGTACCAAAAAAAAAAGTGGGAATCTTCCAGATTCAGATAGGCTTCAGGTATCTGGAGAGTCATGTGAATCTGTGAGTAAAAGACTGTGCTGTATTTTTCTTTCTTTTCTTTCCACACCACTTGGGATTGAACCCAGGTCCTCACATATGTTAATAAAACATTGAGCCACATCCCCAACCCTTCTTATTTTTTATTTTGAGATAATGTCTCACTAAAGTTTCTTAGGGCCTTGCTAAATTGCTAAGGATGGTTTTGAACTTGTGATCCTCCTGTTTCAGCCTCCCATACCGCTGATATTACAGGCATGCACATTTTATTTTATTTGTTATTATTACTGTTTTGGGGACCTGCGATTGAACCCAGGGACACTTTACCACTGAGCTAAGTCCCCAGCCCTTTTTATTTTTAATTTTGAGACAAGGCCTCACTAAATTGCTGAGGCTGGCCTCAAACTTGTGATTCTCCTGTCTCAGCCTTCTGAGTCTCTGGGATTAGTGGTGTGCCACCACTTCCGGCTCATTTTATTTTTGAGCCAGGGTCTCATTAATTGACCAGGCTGGCCTCTAATTTGTATGTTCTTGCCTATTCTTCCCAAGTAGCTGGGGATTACAGGAGTGCACCACCATGATCAGTTTGTGCTGTACATTTCTGAAGCTAGAATCCACAGTTTCCATCAAATTCTCAGAAGGATCTGTGACCCATCAAAGGTTAAGAGTCATTGATTTTCTCGCCAGAAATTATTAAGAACAGCTAGCTATCTTTAGGGAGAAGGACTGATAGAGAAAGAAGAGGAAGATTTTGGTTAACATTTTCAACCTATTTGGACAGTTTTTTTTTTTAACCATGAATATGTATTAGTTTTGCTGAAAAGAATTGTCATAGTAAGATAATGGACCCTTTTTAGATTTTATTTGTTTATTTTATTTTAGTACTGGAGATTCTACCCAGAGGGGTCCTACCACCCAGTTACATCCCCAACTCCCCAGCCCTTCTCTCTCTCTCTCTTTTTTTGGTGGGTGCTGGGATTGAACCCAGGGCCTTGTGCATGAGAGGTAAGCACTCTACCAACTAAGCTATATCCGCAGCCCCTAATTTTTTTATGTTGAGACAGGGTCTGGCTAGATTGCTTAGAGCCTCCAACTTGGGATTCTCCTGCCTTAGTCCCCCTAAGTCGCTGGAATTATAGGCATTCGCTATCTCAGCCAGCTAGATTTTTATCTTTCTCTCTGTGTTAGACGAACATAACAAACACAAACACAAATACTAACAACTGGTATTTAAAATACTATCATTTACTATGATAGTATCAGAGGCCGGGCACGATGGCTCACGCCTGTAATCCCAGCACTTTGGGAGGCTGAGACAGGAGAATCACAAGTTCAAAGCCAGCCTCAGCAACGGCAAGGTGCTAAGCTCTACGTGAAACACAAAATAGGGTTGGGGATGTGGTTTAGTGGTCTAGTACCCATGAGTTCAATCCCTGGTACCAAAAAAAAAAAAAAGTCACTCCTTTGGGGCTGGGATTGTAGCACAGTGGTAGAGTGCTTGCCTGGCAAGCGTGAAGCCCTGGGTTCAATCCTCAGCACCACATAAAAAGAAATAAAATAAAGATATTGTGTACATCTACAACTAAAAAAAGTTTTAAAAAAAGTTAAAAAAATATCACTTCGTTATGCAAAGTTCATCCTCTATTGTGTAAGGCAAAATGTCTACATTTCCCATGACCTTCTGGCTTCAGTTCAGTAAAACTTGCACATCAAGTAGATGAAGTGGAAAAGAAAAAGACAATTTCAGGTAACTCAACTCTGAGGCTCCAAAATGTTAAATACTGTGTGTACTTATCAGCCTTCATATATACGCTGTCTGCATTTCTGTATACGAGCTAATAACCTAGCTGTTGGTGTTTGGTGCTTGAAGCTATGGGACGGAAGACGGGGTTATATCCACTATCTTCTCCCCACGCAATCTAGTAATTACTCTATTTTCACGTCATATTTCCGGGTGTGTGTGTCCCGACTCACGCAGAAACCGAAGTTCAAAGCAGGCAGGAGTCGCCCATGTTCTTTGGTTGTCCTCAGACACCCAGTTCAGAAGTTGGGCCCCCAGAGGATCCGGTGATACCTGGGAGTCTTAACTGACTGATTCCCACGTGGTAAGAAGCTCTTAACCTCTCCCCACGTGGTGACAAGGGCCGGGAAAAGGGAGAGCGGGCAGAAGGGAGCCGTGTCAGGGCATTTAAAGTGTCTTGACGTCACGCACTGCCAGGAACTCAGCTGAGTTTTCAGCAGGACATTCCGGTCATCTTCCCACCCTCCCGCCGTGGTTCTGTGCCCAAGGCTTGGGTTCTTCCCTGGTCATTACGGAGGGAGGAGCACTCACCCCTTGGAACAGCCAGCACAGGGGCGTACCCAGTCTTCTTTTGACTCCGCCCTTTCTCCTAGAGGCTCTTTTCATTGGCCTATGGGTGGGGCTTAAGATGTACAGCCATGCTCTGGGGCCTCTGAGTGGCCAAGCAAGCTGGCCATCTCATGAATTATGCATGAGGCGTGTCTTGGCTAGGCAGGGGCTGGGTGGGGATTGGCTGGAGGGTCTGTAATTCAGCGGTTTCCGGAGCTGCGGCAGTGTAGACTGGGAGGGGGAGCCTGGGGTTCCGACGTCGCTGCGGAGGGAACGAGCCCCAACCGGATCCTTGACGAGCACCCCAGCTCGGCGTTGCCTTTCTGTGGCGGCTAGGAGAGGCCCGTCGGCCCGAGGGAGCCCGACCAACCGCACCCGGCGCAAGAGCAGCCTCGGCCTGTCGGGCCTCACAGCTGGAGAAACAGGTGAAGGGGGCGAAGGGTGGGGCCGCGTACCCAGACGGCCGGCTGGCCTGGGGATCCTGGGGGGCGCCGCAGAGGCTGGGAGCCTTCTGGAGTGTTTTGGGGTAGTTGCGAAAGAACACTTCAGTGGACCTGAAGGGATATGAGAAGACACGAAGGGTCGCCCCGAAGGGACAACTCCCTGGGATGACAGGAGCGGTCTCAGAAGAGAAGGGGGCACTGGAAGGAAGTTTCGGTCTTGGGAGAAAGGGGAGAAGTGGAGGAAGAGTGGGAATGAGCCCGAGGGGCAGAATCATGGAGCGAGGGCACACTAGTCTGGGGGTGGCTGGAGTGAGCGACAGTCCTCCGACATCCTGCTCTCTGGGGCTCTGGGGACGTTCGAGGCACGGGAGCGACTGTCATGCCGGTGGAGATCACTGGTAGTGGTGGGGCGCGTGTTGGAAAGAGCCTCTTCCCCGCCTCGCCGGCTCTGCCACTTCCTCCGCCTTGCCCGGCTCCTGCTCCTTCAGAAGCCAGCTATGCCCCTCTGGAGGTGAGAATAGGCGTCCTCCTGTGGCCTCACGGGTTGGCTGGTTGTGGGTAGGATTATTGCATAAGAATCAAGTTTCCTGTAGGGAAATTGACAGACTTATACTTTATAAATTCTTCCCCATCCCCATCTTTTTCTAGGTTAAGCCGTGCATCTCTCCACCTTGTAAAAAAAAAAAAAAAGACAAAATCCCCAGTCAAGCTCGCTCTAGAGAGCAATAAACCTCTTTCCTTCTTGACATTGTTCTTTTATAAACACCTGGTAAACTCGACTAGAAGATAAATAATTGAGCCATTGCGTTTACTGGATTGTGGTGTTGCTTAATTGCATGGGACAGAATGAACCAATCAAGAGTGGGAGTTTTCTGTCTCAGAGCCAAGATCTTGGGTAAATGCAGAATAGAGGGAAACAAAGACAGGCTGGCCTTGGCCAAGCCGACATGCGAACTTTACCTGTTGAGGGGTGTGGTTGCACTTAAGTTAGCAAAATTCAAACTCTCACCCAAGTTGCTTTTTTCACATTTAGTACATATCACTCTGTAATATGAAGTGTGTGGTGTTGACAAAACCAGCGGTTAGTCTTTTTTATTTTATTTTTTTAATGGTACTGAGATTGAATCCAGGCCTTCACATATGTTAGGCAAGCACTCTACCACTGGGCTACATCCCCATCCCTTTATTTTGAGACAGGTTGCCCAGGCTGTCCTTGAACTTGGGATCTTCCTGCCTCACCCTCCCAAGTAGTTGAGATTACAGTTATTTTTTTCTTATTAAACATGTAGATAGTGTGTACCTGCTATTTTTTTTTAATATCTAAAGGGTTTATTTATTCTGTGTATGGACAGTGAATTTTTGGCTGGCATTGGTTTGAATAAGTCAAAGCAGTAAATCTCAAATTTTTACATGTGGAGTTAGACTGTATTATGACTCGATTCAGCCAATTTTCTGTTATATTTTATATTAAATATGTCTGTGTTCCCTGAGTCAACACATTTGTTTCCTTATTACATGTGCCAGACTGAAGTATCTGCAGAATTTTTGCTCAGGCATTTGCACAGTGGGATGAGATCAAGAAATCTGGGGAAAAAAATGTTGGAGTGTTGATCTTAGCCCATTTGTTAGCATATACTCCACAAACCATTAGAAAATTTATTATGTATATAGTTCATTTGGGAAGAATAACCATTTAGGAATAACCCATGGTTGTGACTTACCCATAAAGAGTTTGTGAGGTAGGTAATTCACCTAATGTTAACCCCATTTTGAAGATAAGGAAATTGAGGCCAAAGGGACAAGACACTTGCCCAAGGTAATAGTACCATAGTGGTGAAACTTGTGCCTTCTATATATCTTGTATTATTTTGACTATTGATACTTAAGTATTGGGTCTTAATTTAGAGCCAATATAGGTCCTGCTGGGAAAAGTGTCAATGAATTTCTAACGTGTGTCTGAACAGTGAACTACTACTAGTAGGCTGAAGGACTCCAGGGGACATACATGTTCAATAAACAAGTGAAAAAAAGTTATACAAATAGGACTGGCTTAAGTCATTTTACTGTGTAACTTCTATTTCTAACTTTGGAAGTAATTAACTTTTTTTTTATTTTTTATTTTTGGTACCAGGGATTGAACTCAGAGGTACTTGACCACTGAGCCTCATCCCCAGCCCTATTTTGTATTTTATGTAGAGACAGGGTCTCACTGAGTTGCTTAGCGCCTTGCTATTGCTGATGCTGGTGATTCTCCTGTCTCAGCCTCCCAAAGTGCTGGGATTATAGGCGTGAGCTGCACCTGGCTAGTAATTAACTTTTTTTGTCAGCATAATTTGCCATCAGAATTTAGCTACTTGCTAATAGAGATGTTTAGGCAAGTTTTAGGTAAAAGGAAGTTATGACCTAACTGTCATTTAAACCAGAGTGCCTTGTGGCTTGATCAGTGGTCATTCGTGTTTACAGAAAGTTGCTTTTTCCTTCCTGCCTCTGTGTGTCATGACATTCAGATGGGGCAGAGGCGGTGAACATCATTCCAGATGCCTGAGTCCAGCACCTTTTTGCTGATATTTTCTGAGAACTAGCATGAACATCAGCAAATATTTACTTTTATCAATTTTCTGCGAGTTGCTATGAAAAACAAGATGTGTCTTGTTTACAGATTTTTCAGTCTTTTGGAGTGATTTGATGATGGTTTTAACCATACAATGCAACAGGTTGGTGTTACCAAAGAGAAATTGAGGCATTATGCCTGGGCTGTCCAACAGGTAGCTATTATATACAAAAGAACATATAGTACAGATCTAGAACATTTCCATTATTTTAGAAGGTTCTATTGGATGGTGCTACACTGAATGCTACAGGCATTAAGAGTAAGGAAAGGTTACCAGTTTTGGAGTTGTCGAGGTAGTCTTCTTGCCAAAGGAGAGATTTGAACTGAGTGCCAAATAATGGGTATCAAGGGGTGAGGAGGTATGGGGATATAACACAACATCCTGGGAATTTAGGAAGGTAAGTGGGCCTTGAATACAAGACCAAGGAATTGCAGTTCTGTCCTTCTGGAGGGCAAAATTTAAAGGATTTCAAGGCCAAGTACTAATTATGGAGTACCTCCTATGTCAGGTACATGCCTGGTGCTCTAATCTCTACAAAGTAATTCAGTGCATATGCCCTCTACCTTAGGGGAATTGTCACTTGAGTCTGACCTTACAGATGGGGCTAGCATGCAAAGAAAGGTGAAAAAAGCATAGTGTGTTTAAGTGCAGAAGTATTTTTTTGAGGACTTTTGATTGGCTGCAAATCACTCCCCACACTTTCCCTGTCCCAGGGCATTAACTCAGGGCTCATACATGCTAGACAAATGCTCTACCTCTGAGCCACACCTAAGGCCCCACCACTCACATTTTATATATTTCATACTTAATTTTTTTTTCACCATAACTTTTGGGTAACTTATTTTAAAAATTACCGAAAGAGTACTTGCGGGACATCTCCAAATCCTGAAGAACTCCTGATGTCCTGAAATAGTCTCTGTAAAATACAGCAGGATGACATTGCTGAGCTGTCTCTGACTTTGTTGACTATGGTGAAAAGAATTTATTTGGTGCTTACACACTTGTTGCTGGTGACCTTGGCTTACTTTGGTGCACTTTAGTCAGGCTGGCCAGATGGTATTTGGTGGTCAATTATTTGAAATGCTTCCAATATTTAAAATGAATAGTATCTGGAAGAATTAATTTCTATTATGGTCAGTTCTCATTTATCATGTTAGGATTATCACATTTCTTTTTTTTTATTTTTTATTTTTAGTTGTAGATGGACACAATGTCTTTATTTTATTGCTTTGTATGTGGTGCTGAGGATCGAACCCAGGGCCTCACGCATGCGAGGCAAGCGCTCTACCGCTGAGCTGCAGTCCCAGCCCCAGGATTATCACATTTCTTAATTCAGATCAGCAAATATGTACACTGAAAGCCAATTATTGTGCTAGGCAGAATCCAAGGAGAATGAGAAATCATCCCTGTTTCCATAGAACTAGAAATATTGTGGAGACCAGAGTATGTGCTGTGCCAGTGTGGATTTAGGGAAAGGGACACAGCAGGGTAGTGGTTCTAGACTCAGGCTCTGGAATCAAATAAATCTGGGATCAAGTCTTGGATCTGCTGCTGCCTGATCAGAATCTGAGCCTCAGTTTTCTTATCTGTAAAAGGAGAGGATGCTAAGAATACCTTTCTTGTAGATATTGTTGAAGATTCAACAAAAAAAGATAAAATTCTTAGCACTATGCTAGTGCATGGCAAGAGCTCTTTAAGTCTAAATTCTTATTAAATGTCCAAGAGAAGAGATTAGTTCTCTTCATGGCTGAGAGTAAGGCTTTATTACAGAGGGGCTTTAGCAGGTATGAACACCTGAATAGGGTTTTGTAGGATGAATAAAAATTCTGACAAAGTTGAGTTGTAAACAGTTGCATTCAAGGCTGAAAGAACATGAGTGTGCAGAGGCTTAAAACAGCATAGTGTATTCAGGGAGCTATAAGTGGAAGTTCTTAATTTAGGAGAACTAAACCGAGGGGAAAGGAGGCCACAGAGTCACATTTCTGGTCCCTTCTCAATAATGGAGTTTAAATATCATTTAAGTTGTTTTGTCCATTTTACAAAGTAATACATGCAATTATAAAAAGTTAAATTTATTATTATACCTATAGTTTAGTAGGATGTTTCTCCAGATTTTTTGTTGTTGTTGTTTGTTTCAGGGATTGAACTCAGGAGCACTCAACCACTAAGCTACATCCCCAGACCTATTTTGTATTTTATTTGGAGATAGGGCCTCATTGAATTGCTTAGCGCCTTGCTTTTTGCTGATGCTGCCTTTGAACTCATGATCCTCCTGTCTTAGCATCCCGAGCTGCTGAGATTACAGGCAGGTGCCACCATGCCTGGCCTGTTTCTCCAGATTTTTTGCAGCTTTTTCTATTTATTAATTTATCTTGGACATGTTTATTGCAAATTCATTTTAAGAGTCTGACAAAAGAATAATAAAGAAGGCAAATCTTCCCTCCAAAGAAAATAATGTTTGAACTATCTGGCTTTCTCTTCTGCTAGCCCCATCTGTAGGAATAAATGACTTTTCCTGAGTGCAGTGATCCACACCTGTAATCCAGCAACTCAGGAAACTGAGTCAGAAGGATCATACGTTTGAGGCAGCCTGGGAAAGTTGGTGAGACTCTGTCTCAAAATAAAAGGAAAAAGGTCTGGGGATGTAGCTCAGTGGTAGTGTGCCTCTGGGTTCATTTCCCAGTACCATTAAAAAAAAAAAAAAAGGAATAAATAACTTTACTAATCACTGAACATTCACTTAACCTTTGACTTTTAAATTGAATCAGCAGAGGAACTTATATTTTGAGCTTTCCTAAAAAGGTAAACTATTGTTGTAGTGTTGAAACACTTGGGCAATGTGTTTGAGGGTTTCATGGTGTACGGTTGCCATAGGAGTTAAAAGAGTGTACTATGAGGCCTTGGACTTTAATCCCAGATCCACCACCTCTTAGATCTTGGGTCAGGTGCTTCAGCTTCTTTGGGTTTGTTTCTTTATCCACAAACTGGATACCAGGTCCACTGATAGAGTAGTTGTGAGGATCAAGCAAGGTAATGCATACACCATAAAGTATGTTGTATAGTGCCTGGCAAATAGCTAACACTCAGATGCTAATAATTGCTATTATTAAAAACTGCAGTATCTAACTACAGAGTTTGGAAGTTGTGATTCATGGTAGTCATTAATGACCCAAAGGAAAGAAAGAGTAATTGGGAGATTCTAAGCTACTGGGAAAAAAACAAAATGAATAGGGACTGGGGATTTACACTGTGGTAGAGGAGACTGAGGCCTTCACGTAAAAAGTATAGACATGGCAAACTGTAAATTCCTGTTTACACAAAGGCCCTTGTGGTAAGACTCTTTGCATTCTCCAAAAGCTTTGATTACATGCTATTTAATATTCAACACATTAAAAGTTGATTACCACTCAGGAATAGTCCCTTGGAGTTTTTCATGACATAAAAAGTACAGATAATATTGAAGGTTTGAGAAGTTAGAGGAGTGTTTCTCAAAAAGAAGTCAATTAGAACTTTATTTTGGGTCAGGCTGGGAAAATGGGACAACTTTTGTTTTATTTTTTTGGTGGTGATGAGAAGTTGATCTCAGGGCCTTGTGCATGCTGGGCAAGTACTTCGCCAGCTGAGTTGTATCCTTAGCCCAATGTTTTGTTTTTGAGACAGGGTTTCTCTGTGTTACCCAGCCTGGCCTCCAACTCTTGGGTTCAAGTGATCCTCCTGCCTGTCCCTGAGTAGCTGGAGCTATAGGCCTGAGCCACTGCACCTGGCTGGGATATCATTTAGTTTGGGGGTGAGGAGGCATCCCAGGTTTTATGAATGATCTATATGAATCTAGGAGCTGATTTGCTGTGCACTACTCAGCTGAGTTAGTTGTTCCTTCACATCTGTATATGTGTGTTTGTGAGTCCCATGAGTCAGTGTGTATGAGGGTGTGTATATGTGTGTAATTGTAGTTAATCAGAGGTTTAGAGCTTTATTTTCCTGTCCTTGTAACTTTCTTTTGCAAACTAATCAGTATTCAAAACAACTTCGCAGTGAAGAATAACCACTTGGCTTCTCCATGAAATAGATTTTCTCACCCCAATTCTCCTATTTTGGATTGGAGAATACAGAAAGGGAAAGGCTGGCCAGTTGTTTCTTGGCCAAATGCGGGGCAGGAGGAAGCCAGCAGAGCTTGAAAGAGAAAGTAAAACTTCTGGTAAATAATGGCTTCCCTATTGTGGAGGAGGAGTGTAAATTATTAGGGGGATGTTTGGGTAGTTTTTGTAGACGCCATTTCTGAAAACTGATTTGGATCAGCGAAGGTGAGCCTAATTTAGGAAAACCTTGCTGGTCTGTGTCAGCCACCTGTTTTCCCGTTTTGTTGATTGATTGCATTAGTTTATGATATCCTTGTTATGAGAGGATTTGAGGCTGAACTTGAGCACTCGCTTGGGTGAAAGCTTCCTAAAATGCATGTTTTTTGCATCTTTTCTTTTTTTTTTAATTTTTTTTTTTAGTTGTTGATGGATCTTTATTTTATTCATTTATTATTTATATGTGGTGCTGAGGATTGAACCCAGTGCCTCACGCATGCTAGGCAAGCGCTCTACCACTGAGCCACAGCCCCAGCCCTGCATCTTTTCTATTGTTAATTTTGTCTTACTTTTCAACAAGCATTGTTTTTCTGGCAGAATCTGAAAGCATTAGACTTTTCTTTTTTTTAAATATTTTTTAGTTGTTGATGGATCTTTATTTTATTCATTTATTATTTATATGTGGTGCTGAGGATCGAACCCAGTGCCTCACACATGCTAGGCAAGCGCTCTACCACCGAGCCACAAACCCAGCCCTAGACTTTTCCTTTCTTATCCCTGCGCCCACGACCACCCCAAATGTAATCCTCAAAACCTCAATACTAGCTGTGTAATTACTTCTCCTGTAAACCCAAGTGCAATATTGCATTGAGTTAGCATTAAAATAGTCAGCCTTTGAAATTTTTTTCTACTTGGTGGTTCAAGCACAATAAATATTTAATCTCAGACTGACTTTCCCTGACAAATCAGTTTTGTACTGTATGGGGGCTTTTTTTTTTTAAGTCAATATGTTTAGGGAAAGCAAATTTACTGAAACATTAATCAAAATAAAACATAATTAGGATGGTAACTCTCATGCATATGGGCAGGTGGAATAATTTAAGAGTTCTGGAGCCAATATCAATACTTATTCTTGATTCTATGTGTTATTGTCTAGTTCCATTAGAGCGAAGTATACAATGTGATTCATGTATCAGGCCGGGTTCTGTATTGGGAGTACACTGTAAGAGAGTAGAAGCCTGTGGAAGCTTTAGCATCCTAATTACTATATTGGAGATTCTTAAGTTCATAGAGCTGTCTAAAGATTCCTGTTTCTAGTACCATTGTGGTGCAGAATGCCTGTAGTGGGGGAGGCTGGGACAGGGGTTATATGGGAACTCTTTGTATTATGCTCAGTTTTGCTGTGAACCTAAAAGTGCTCTTAAAAAAATAAAGTTTATTAGCCGAGTGCGGTGGTTCAAGCCTGTAATCCCAGCACTTAGGGAGGCTGAGACAGGAGAATCGCGAGTTCAAAGCCAGCCTCAGCAATTGCAAGGTGCTAAGCAACTCAGTGAGACCCTGTCTCTACATAAAACACAAAATAGGGCTGGGGATGTGGCTCAGTGGTCAAGTACCCCTGAGTTCAATCCCCAGTACCAAAAAAAAAAAAAAAAAGTTTATCAATGAAAGAATTATTTCTGGGTGCTGGGGCTGTAGCTCAGTGGTAGAGCGCTTGCTTAGCATGCGTGAGGTTCGATCCTCAGCACCACATATAAATAATAAATGAATAAAGTAAAGATTCATCAACAGCTAAAAAAAATTTAAAAAAAGAATTATTTCTATTTGCAGAAATAGCTGAGATAAAGAAAGAAAGAAAGAAAGAAAGAAAGAAAGAAAGAAAGAAAGAAAGAAAGAAAGAAAGAGAGAAAGAAAGAAAGAGCGAGCTGAGATGTCCTGGGTTAGAAGTACCCAATATGCAGCTGGAGTTATAGCTCCTTGGTAGAGCACATGCTTAGCATGCACAAGGTCCTGGGTTCCATTCCCAGCACTAAAAACAAACAAAACAAACAAACAAACAAAACCCCACAAAATCTCCAAGAGAACCCAAATACGAAACTATTTTCACAAAATAGATATTTGCATTTTTAACTTAATTGACATTTGTACTTATACCAGTAGACATTATATTCAGTTAACTGAGGAAAAAATACTGGTTTTGTTTAAGAATATCCCTGATGAAACAATAAACAGTTTTAATTTATCTCTTCACCCTTGAGGACATGTCTTTGATATTCTGTAATGAACTGAGAGGCACAAAATAAAGAATGCTTTTGTATACTGAAGTATGATGGCTGTCTGAAGAAAAAGCATTTTTGGGGGAAGATGTACCAGGAATTGAACTCAGGGGCACTCAACCATTGAGCCACATCCCCAACTCTATATTATATTTTATTTAGAGACAGGGTCTTACTGAGTTGCTTAGTGCCTCACTTTTTTGCTGAGGCTGGCTTTGAACTTGCGATCCTCCTGCCTCAGCCTCCAAAGCTGCTGGGATTACAGGCGTGTGCCACTGCATCTGGCAAGGAAAAGCACTTCTGAATTGAGTTGTGATCTCAATAGTTTGCTTTTTTCATGAAATACTGTTTTTACTTGAAAGAATAACTGAGAGGCCAGCTGGGATAGTGGCAGACATTTTCTCAAAAATGAAAGTAGAGAAGCTGTCTGTTCAAGGGAAACAGCTGCCAATATATGTTGCCAATGATAAAATTTGGGTTTTAGAGTAAAAATTAAAATTTGAGAAAACTTATATTCACTACTGTGAGTTTGACAGCTTCCTAATATTAAGGAAAATGATTTTTTTCTTCCTTCTTTTTTTTAAAATATTTTTTAGTTGTTAATTGACATTTATTTTATTCATTTATTTATATGTGGTGCTGAGAATCGAACCCAAGGCCTCACACATGCAAGGCAAGTGCTCTGCCACTGAGCCACAATCCCAGCCCCTCTTCCTTCTTTTTTTTTTTTTTTTTTTGGTACTAGGGATTGAACTCAGGAGCACTCGACCACTGAGCCACATCCCCAGCCCTATTTGTGTTTTAATGTGGAGACAGGGTCTCACTGAGTTGCTTAGCGCCTCGCCATTGCTGAGGCTAGCTTTGAACTTGCGATTCTCCTGTCTCAGCCTCCCTAAGTGCTGGCATTATAGGCTTGCGCCACCATGCCCGGCTCCCTCTTCCTTCTTAAAAAAAATTTTTTTTTTGGATGGTATTGGTGAGGACTGAACCTGGGGGAGGGGGAAGCATTCTACCATTGAGTTGTTACTTTCCCAATCCTTTTTTTTTTTAAACATTTTTTTAAGTTGTCTATGGCCTTTATTTTATTTATTTATATGTGGTGCTGAGAATCAAACCCAGTGCCTCACACATGCTAGACAAGTGCTGTACCACTGAGCCACAACCCAAGCCCTTTCCCAATCCTTTTTAAATTTTATTTTGAGACAGCATCTCACTAAGTTACCCAGGCTGGTCTTGAAATATCCTTCTGCCTCAACATCCCAAGTAATTAGGATTACAGGTGTACACCACCAAACCCAGTTTGAGTGTCATTTTTCAGTGTTAACAAAAGCGATTTTGGGGGATGGTATATAATGAAATGTCAGCATTTCAAAGCCTGAATATCTCTGAAATATTTTCAAAATGACTAATGCATGGTATTACAAAATCATACATGGCCAACACTGTATTCAAAATGCAAGATAGACTAATGGATCTTTTTTTTTTTTTTTTTTTTTTAAATATTTTTTTAGTTGTAGATGGACACAATGTCTTTATTTTATTGCTTTGTATGTGGTGCTGAGGATCGAGCCCAGGGCCTCACGCATGCGAGGCAAGCGCTCTACCGCTGAGCTACAATCCCAGCCCTAATGGATCTTAATGTAACTGAGTATGAGAATTTCATCGATTTGATCTCAGATACCACATTGCAACTGACTTGAAGAAACTATCACTTGTTCATTCTCGGTATATTATTAAAGAAGAATATCCAAAATGATCTGAAAAGATAGAAATTTCTCCTGTTCCAAATTTGATTTGTGTGAAATCAAATTTTTCTCAAGTACTTCAACCAAAACAACATATTGCCACAGACTGAATGCAAGCAGTTATGAGAATCCAGCTGTTTTTTATTAAGCCAGACATTAGATACCCTGAATTTTAAATACCACTCTTTCTGTTTTTGAAAATTTATTTTTCATAAAAATGTTATTTATGCTAGCATGCAATAAGCTTACTATTTTTAATGAATGAATTAAATGTTTTTAAATTTTGTCTATTTTAATTATTAAAATATAGCTTCTAATAGGTATTTTCTAATACCTATTTATTGATACCATATACATTCTAACAGATATAAACTCTATGAACAAAATCTCCTTGGGAATCACCAAAGTGTGAGGATATAAAAAGAGGTCCTGACAGCAGAAAGTTTTGAGAATGTTTATCTAAAGGTTTTAGTATAAGAATCCCTGGGTTATTTGTTTAAAGAAGAGAGGGAGAGGGGGAGAAAGAGAGCGTAAGTGAGAGAGAGAAAAGAAAGAAAAAAATGAAGAAAGATTCTATGGATGTGCACTGAAGCATACAATTTAGTTGATTTAGGGTCATTTTAACAGGCATGCCAGGTATACTGATGCAAACTGGTCCTTAGTTTGAGAAATATGGCTTTGTGCTCTGGCAAAGTGGAAAGGACTAAGGATGTGACTCAGTGTAAAGTGTCCCTGGGTTCAATCCCTAGTACCAAATTTTAAAAAAGAAAAAGACATACTGCCTTACAAGGACCATAGAGTATATAGAATAGTATAGATTAGTGAAGTTGTATCCATAGGGCTTAAAAATTTTATTTTGAGCTGCATGCGGTGGTGCAGGCCTGTAATCCTAGCACTTTGGGAGGCTGAAATAGGAGAATCTCAAGTTCAAAGCCAGCCTCAGCAACAGCGAGGTGCTAAGCAACTCAGTGAGACCCTGTCTCTACATAAAACACAAAATAGGGCCGGGCGCGGTGGCTCAAGCCTGTAATCCCAGCACTTAGGGAGGCTGAGACAGGAGAATCGCGAGTTCAAAGCCAGCCTCAGCAAGGGCGCGGCGCTAAGCAACTCAGTGAGACCCTGTCTCTACATAAAACACAAAATAGGGCTGTGGATGTGGCTCGGTGGTCAAGTGCCCCTGAGTTCAATCCCCAGTACCAAAAAAAAAAAAAAAAAAAAAAAAAACACAAAATAGGGCTGGGGATGTGGCTCAGTGGTTGAGTGCCCCTGAGTTCAATTTCCAGTACCAAAAAAAAAAAATCTTTATTGACTTCACCAGATTAATGTTTAGTCTGATTTTGATAGAATATCCATGGACATTTTAAGGCAGTTTCTGACTGCTTGGGTTAATTTACTTCCTTGTCTCTTTTCTTTTTTTGGTATTAGGGATTGAACCCAGGGGTGCTTTACCACTGAGCTATATCCCCAGCCCTCACTAAGTGGCTCAGGGTCTTGTTGAGTTGCTGAGGCTGGCCTCACGTTTGCCTCAGCCTGCCTCAGCCTGTTGTGTCAGTCTCCATCTTCGTAGTGCATGCCTGTAATCTTAGCTGCTTGGGAGGCTGAGGCTGGAAGATTGCAAGTTTGAAGCCTGCCTGGGCAACTTAGATGTGTCTAAAAAATAAAAATATAAATAAAGAAACAATAAATAAATAAAAAGAGACTGGGGGATGTAGCTTAGTGGGAGAGTGCCCCTGGGTTCAATCTCAAGTACTTGGAGAGTGGGGCATTGTCTTTGAATTTTATAAGAAGTGGTGATTTATTTCAGGTATGTCTTTTTTTTTTTTTGGTACGGAGGATTGAACTCGGGGGCACTTGACTACAGAGCCACATCCCCAGCCCTGTTTTGTGTTTTATGTAGAGGCAAGGTCTCATTGAGTTGCCTGAGGCTGGCTTTAAACTCACTATTCTCCTATCTCAGCCTCTTAAAGTGCTGGGATTACAGGCATGTGCCACCCCACTCTGCTTCAGACATGTCTTAATTAAGTTAACTTTGTTACATGTAGCATAAGGTCTCATTTTTCTTCTTGTAATTTTGTAACAAATTAAAAAAAGAAATTTACTTGTCAGAGATCTTACAGCAGAGATAAGACTTAAAAACAAATTAGACTAGCCCTGTTGAGAGCCAGTATCTGTATATAGTCACTTAACCTTTATGTCCTTATCTGTAAAATGGGAATGATACTTATTGATAGGATTGTTGCATTATCTTGGTCACCTCCAGGTGCCTTTTGGCTAAGTAATTGGCCATCCAATGTGAATTGGTGCTTCAGGCTACTTCTGTATGGGTGTGATTTTTAGAATTTAGATCTCAGAAACTGCAATAATGTTTCTTTCTTTCTTTCTTTCTTTCTTTCTTTCTTTCTTTCTTTCTTTCTTTCTTTCTGTACTGGAGATTGAACTCAGGGGCACTCAACCACTGAGCCACATCCTCAGCCCTATTTTGTGTTGTATGTAGAAACAGGGTCTCACTGAGTTGCTTAGTACCTCGCCTTTGCTGAGGCTGGCTTTGAACTCGCAATTCTCTTGTCTCAGCCTCCCAAAGTGCTAGGATTACAGGCATGAGCTGCCACCATGCCCAGCTTTTATTTGTTTTTATGTGGTGCTGAGGATCAAACCCAGGGCCTCACCCATGCTAAGCAAGTGCTCTATCACTGAGCTACAACTTTATCCCCTTATATTCTCTTTGGTGAGGTGTCTGTTCAGATCTTTTGCCCAGTTTTTCCTTTTCTGTTTTATGGTACTGGTGATTGAATCCGGTGGCACTCTATACTGAAACATATTCCCAGCCCTTTTAAAACTCTATTTTGAGAAAGAGTTTCCCTAAGTTGCCTATCCTGGCCCCAAACTTGCATGATCTTCCTTCTCAGCCTCCCAAATAGCTGGGATTAATAGATGCGTACCACCATGCCCAGCTTTTGCCCAGTTTTTAAGATTTTTATTTCATTTGGTACCTGGGTTTGAACCCAGGGGTGTTTAGCCACTCAGCCACATCCCCAGTTCTTTTTATTTTTTTTATTTTGAGACACAGTCTCACTAAATTGTTTAGGGTGTCACTAAGTTGCTGGGAGTTTTTTTTTTTTTTCCCCCAGCACTGAGGATTGAACCCAGGGGTGCTTAACCATCAGCCCTTTTTTATATTTTCTTTAAAGACCGGGTCTCACTGAGTTGCCTAAGTGCCTCGCTAAATTGCTGAGGCTGGCTTTGAATACTTCATCCTCCTGCCTCAGCCTCTCGAGCCGCTGGGATTACAGGTGTGCATCACCAAGCCCAGCTTGCTGGGAATTATGAGCTTTTTGAATAGCTGGGTGCAGTGGTGCACACCTATAATCCCAGCAGCTCAGGAGGCTGAGGGAGGAGGATTGCAAGTTTTTTTAAAAAATATTTTCTAGTTGTTGATGGACACAATGTCTTTATTTTATTGGTTTGTATGTGGTGCTGAGGATCGAACCCAGGGCCTCACGTATGCGAGGCAAGCACTCTACCGCTGAGCTACAATCCCAGCCCCAGGAGGACTGCAAGTTTGAGGCCAGCCTCAGCAATTTAGTGAGGCCCTGTGCAACTTAGTGAGACACTGTCTCAAAATAAAAATAAAAAGGCTGGAGATATGGCTCAGTGGTTGAGATGCCTGGGCATCTCTGGGCTCCCAGCTCCTTCATCCTACTGTACTGGATTATTTCCCCTTGGATACCTCGTAGTTGACTTCTGTTTATCTTGTCCAAAATGTAACTCTTTAGCTTTCTGTCCACAAGCTTGTGACTCTCTCCTCATCTAATTTCTCCATCTAAGTAAAGGGTAGATCATTGTCTACCCCATTGTACAAACCAAAAATCTAGGGGTCATCCTTAATTCCTTTTCTCTCATAACCTCGGTATTCTATTCAAATGTCCAGCAAGTCCTGTTGGTTCTGTCTCTGAAGTTTTCTCAAATCCTTTTACTTTTCTCATCTTGACTTTTATTTCTCCTCAGTGTAGACTAGATAGATACTCTGAAAACCCTTTGGTATAAAACATCTAGAAATGCTGGATAAACTGAAATCTTCAGAATCAAAAACAAACATGAGCCAGGTGCGGTGGATCACACCTGTAATCCCAGCAGCTTTGGAGGCTGAGGCAGGGGGATCACAGTTGGAGGCCAGCCTGGGCAATTTAGAGCGATCTTATCTCAAAATAAAAAATAAAAATGGCCAGGGGTGTAGCTCAGTGGTAGAACCCCCCTGGGTTCAATCCCTAATGGCCCCCTGCAGGTGAGTTTTCCTGTAGAATTGAGAGCAAGCATTTGTTTCCTGGAAGAAGACTTCCTTATCTGAAGTATGTCATCTTGACCCTAGTCACTATCCTGTCATCTTTACTGCTCTTATCACAGATGTTCTTTATCTTACTAGTTTACTCTTTGTCTTCTCTCTCTGTGAAGGCAGAGACCTGTCTGTCCTGTTCACCCTCTCTACCCTGCCCTTGAGTACAGAGTAGTTTTCTTTTTGGTGTGAATAAGTAAATGGATGAATGAGTTGATAAAGGAGGTTCCTTCTGAGGGAAAATAAAAAAAGACTACCCTTTGTGGAGAGTGAGGTGGGGGATTGAACCCAGGGGCACTCAACAGCCGAGCTACATCCCCACCCCTTTTTTACTGAGACAAACTCTCCTTAAATTGCTTAGACTGACCTTGAATTTGCTATTCTCCTACCTCAGCATTCTGAGTCACTGGGGTCACAGAGTCAGGTGTGGTGTCACGTGACCGGTGCTACTTATTTTTGGGATTTTATTTCCATACTAAGCATTTCACTTAAAAATAATGTTAACTTTGAGCTAGGATTGTGGCTCAGTGGTAGAGTGCTTGCTTTGCGTGTGTGAGGCTCTGGGTTCGATCCTCAGCACCACATAAAAATAAATAAAGATATCATGTCCATCTACAACTAAAAAAATAAAATAAAATAAATAAGCAAAATAAGGATATTGTGTCCATCTTAAGAAATAATCTTTTTAAGCTGGGCGCCGTGGCTCAAGCCTGTAATCCCAGCACTTAGGGAGGCTGAGACAGGAGAATTGCGAGTTCAAAGCCAGCCTCAGCAACAACGGCGAGGTACTAAGCAACTCAGTGAGACCCTGTCTCTACATAAAATACAAAAATAGGGCTGGTGATGTGGCTCAGTGGTCGAGTGCCCCTGAGTTCAATCTCCAGTACCAAAAAAAAAAAAAAAAAAAAAAAACTTAAAAAAATGTTAACTTTTATCCAAGCAGTGCATATAATTAATTTCAAAATCAAAGACTATTGAAATGCTTATGTTGAAAACAGCAGTCCAGGACTGGGTATGGTGGCACATACATGTCTGTGATCCTAGCTGCTTAGGAGGCTGAGGCAGGAGGGTCTCACATTCAAGGCCAACCTGACCAACTTAGCAAGAGCCTGTCTCAAAATAAAATAAAAAGGGTTTGAGATGTAACTCAAAGGTAGAGTGTTCTGGGTTCAGTCTTCTCTAATAATAATAATAACAACAACAACAAGAACAACAACAATAATAATAGAAATAAGAAAACACCTGTCTCTTGTCTCATTTCATCTCACTTCCAACTATTGCTTCCCAGATGGAGCCTTAAAACACTTTTAGCTTTTTCTTCTGGTATTTATGTCTATGCTTCTAGGTGATGTTTATACTGGTTTTTTTTGTTTGTTTGTTTGTTTTTTTGTACTGGGGATTAAATCCAGGGGCACTTTACCACTGAGCTGCTACGGCTATGAACTTGTGATTCTCCTACCTTGGTCTCCTGGGTTTCTGGGAGGCCAGAGTTGCAGGCACATACCACCATACCTGGCTATATTGCTTTTTTTGTTGTTGTTATATATATATATATTTAGTTGTAGATGGACACAATACCTTTATATTATTTATTTATTTATTTTATGTGGTGCTGAGAATAGAACCCAGGGCTTCACACGTGTTAGGCAAGCACTCTACCACCGAACCACAACCCCAGCCCAAATATACTGCTTTTTTTGGGGGGGGGCTACTGGGGATTGAACGCAGGGGTACTTGACCACTGAGCCACATCCCCAGCCCTATTTTGTGTTTTATGTAGAGACAGGGTCTCACTGAGTTGCTTAGCGCCTCGCCATTGCTGAGGCTGGCTTTGAACTCGCGATTCTCCTGTCTCAGCCTCCCTAAGTGCTGGGATTACAGGCATGTGTCACTGTGCCCGGCCCCAGCTCCTGCCCCTTTTTTTAAAATTTGTGTTTTTAGTTGTAGATGGACACAACATCTTTATTTTATTTATTTATTGTTATGTGGTACTGAGGATTCACCCAAGTGCCTCACGCATGTGAGGCAAGTGCTCCGCCACTGAGCCACAACCCCAGCCCCCCAGCTCCCCTTTTATATTTTATTTAGAAACATATTGAGTTGCTAAGTACCTCATTTAAGTTGCTGAGGCTTGCTTTGAATTTACAATCCTCCTGTCTCAGCCTCCTGAACCGCTGGGATTACAGGCAGGCACCACCATGCCTGGAGGAAAGTGAATTTTTTGAGTTGCTGGGTATCTGAAATATCTTTGTTCTCTCTCTACACTGAATGATCTTTTGTGTGGACACTGAGTCTAGCTCATATTTTGGAAGGCTTTGTTCACTCAGTTTGCAACAGGGGTCCACTTCATGCTTTGAATGTAACACTTGCTGCTATGCCACTGCCGCTGGTTTTAAAATTGACATGTTTTTTTCCTTCTTTTTCTCCCTCTCTCTCTCCCTAATCCTGGGGCAAGCAAGATTAACCTTCTTCCCATCCTAGGCTGAGTCATCTGTCCTTTGGCTCCTGGAGCACACGAATGAAGAAATCCAGACTTCTTGGCTGGACCTGGGCATCTAAGGACGGGCTATCTCTCAAGGCTACAAATGAATTGACACCTGACAGGGCGCAGTTAGGGAGCAGCATTTGTATCCCCTCTTTAAAAGCCCACTGTTCCCCTGGGTTTAGAATCATAGCCCTTGGGAGTCCACTGGGTATTCTCTTTTGCTAGCAAAACAATAAAACTTCTTTTTCCTTTTTCTCAAAACCTTGTCCTTGTTATTCAGTTGATACTGGGGACACATACTGAGCTTTTCGTATCAGGTTGGCTTTAAATCCTTCAGTATTTATGTTGAAAGTCTGATGCTATTGTGATTTCTGATCCTCCCTGAGAGACCTGTTTCTTTTCTCTGGAAGCTGGTCCAACTTCTTTATTCCCACTGTTCTGGAATGTCACAGGATGGGCCTCATTGTGGATCTATTTTCATTCACTGGGTGGAGTATGAGATGACTCCCTTTTAATTGGAAAGGGAAATTCTTATTTCTTTGAGAATTTCTTCTTGCCATTGTTCTCCCTTTGTTCTGAGAATCTTCTTGGTCAGATAATGGTTCTTCTGGACAGATCATCTCAGGGTCATTGGTTTGTGTCCTCCTCCCCCCACTGCCTTCTCTTTTCCCACTCTTCTTGTTTGCTTCCTTGGCTCTGTCTTTCAAACCATCTATTTAATTAATTAATTTATTTATTTTTTGGTACTGGGAATTGAGTTCAGGGACATTCTACCAGTGAGTTACACCCTACCATCTCCTTTTAAATTTTATTCTGATACAGAGTTTTACTAAGTTGACAGGTTGACCTCAAACTTGCAATCCTTCTGTCCTAATAACAGCCTGGGATTATAGGTTTGGCCATTCTGCCTGGCCTTTTAATTCAATTTTTAATTCTTGTCATTTTCACTTTTAGGAGTTCTTTTCCCCAGTTGCCATTTAATTTTCATCTGGGTCCTATTCCTGTTTAATGGGTATAATTTACCTCTTTGAGGATATTATTTATAGTTCTGTGAAGTTTTGTCTATTCTTTACATTCTCTGATTACAGAATTCCTCTTTTCTTCTTTCCTTCCTTCTTTTCTACTCTTCTTTTCTTTTCCTTTCTCTTCTTTTTGTAGAGCTGGGAATGGAACTCAGGGCCTCATGCATGCTAGGCAAGTGTTCTACCACCAAGCCCCACCTCTTTGCTTGAGTTCATCTCTATCTTTCATGTTGGAGATTTTCTTCAAAAGTGTAGTAGTTCTTGGTTTTGTTCACTAAAAGGTTGAAGGGTCTATGTGCTTGTTGAGTTTGTTGTATGCAGAGCTTTACTATGGAGGTGGGGGGGCCCAGCTGCCAGGTTCTAGGAGTTGACGTATGTAGACTTTCATCTAATCTCTGTGTTTTAGTTTTGTGACTGTCTTGCCCTCATCTGTGCATGGCTTAAGTTACTTGGCTTTCTTCAGACAATAAGCATACTGTCTCCTGCTGAGTTTGGAGAGAGGTGATTATCTGGACAATTGAAATGTTCTTTGTATAGATCTTTTCACCCATATTCCTGTTTTCAGCTGATACATTTGTCCTAGCCTTCAACCATCTGTACCACTTCAAACTTGAAGCTTTGGGGTTTTACACAGTCTACTGCTCATTAGAGCTCTTTTCTGCAGGCACTTATAGTTTTCTCAGCTGTGCTAGGTCAGTTACCATCCCTATACTTTCTGGATTCTAGAATTTTATTGACATCTTTTGTCCACTGTCATCTTATTGCACATTCTTTGTCCTTGTGAGTTTGTATCAGTTGCCTCTGCTTTTCTCTCACTTCAGTAGGGTTTTGGGTTATGCTGAACCAGGAGATGTAGGTCCTGTTCTCTTGAGTAGCCCTTGTTTGCACCTGCTGTTGCCTCTACTTAGACTGGCTGCCCTTTCCTCTCCAGAATGACCTCTCTGTAGAATCATAGTGCTTCATAAAATGTATGCCTTCTGTTGTAGCACCTAGCTCATTTTCATGCAATTATCTTGTTATATGTATGCCTTTCTTTTAAAACGGTATCCAAAGCCGGGCGCGGTGGCTCACGCCTGTAATCCCAGCACTTAGGGAGGCTGAGACAGGAGGATCGCAAGTTCAAAGCCAGCCTCAGCAACAGCGAGGTGCTAAGTGACTCAGTGAGACCCTGTCTCTACATAAAACACAAAATAGGGCTGGGGATGTGGCTCAGTGGTCGAGTGCCCCTGAGTTCAGTCCCTGGTGCCAAA
>CM053402.1:18344658-18391687 GCA_028644305.1 Xerus rutilus
TGGTACTGGGAATTGAACTCAGGGGTACTCGACCACTGAGCCACATCCCCAGCCCTATTTTGTGTTTTTATGTAGAGACAGGGTCTCACTGAGTTGCTTAGCACCTCGCCATTGCTGAGGCTGGCTTTGAACTCGCGATTCTCCTGTCTCAGCCTCCCTAAGTGCTGGGATTACAGGCTTGAGCCACCGCGCCCGGCTTAGTCTTAAACCTTATAAGGGTACTTTTTGGACTTGCAAGCAATAAGATTATATATTTACTTTATAAATGTACTTATTTTGAATTAACTTTAATTTGACATTTCCAAGTCTTTTTTTTTTTAATTTTTTTTAGTTGTAGATGGACACAATGTCTTTATTTTATTGCTTTGTATGTGGTGCTGAGGATCGAACCCAGGGCTTCATGCATATGAGGCAAGCGCTCTACAACTGAGCTACAATCCCAGCCCCGACATTTCCAAGTCTTTATGTCTAGAGTAATTATGAGTGGTTAAATTATGAATGGTTAAATAGTTTTAAAGCTCAGTATTTAAATGTAGACTTCTTGTCATCCATGACACTGTTTATCTTACAGTGAACTTATGAAGGTGAGTATTTTTCTCCAACCTTAATTGTGTTTATTTATTTATTTTTAAATATATATATATATTTTTTAGTTGTAGATGGACACAATGTCTTTATTTTATTGCTTTGTATGTGGTGCTGAGGATCGAACCCAAGGCCCCAGGCATGCGAGGCGAGCACTCTACTGCTGAGCCCAATTGTGTTTATTTTTTTTCATTTTCCTCTTCCTAATCTACTTTAAGGAGTTTTCAGTCACCTCAAATCCTTTGGTATAGAAAGAATAAATAAATTGGAGTTTGCAAATTAAATAAATTCTGTGGCTTCTCAATTGGATTTGCAAGATTGTATTGAAAACACTAGGAGAAACAGCTGTTTTGTGGCTTTTAAACAAAAGTCTCTTTTCATAGAAGGATATTTACTATAGAGTTAGCTTTAAAAGAATATGAAGCTATAATTAATACTATGATCCCAATTTAAGATATATATATGTGTATGTATATGTGTATACACACACACACATACACTCTGAGATAATTTGAAAGAAATTGCATCAACATATCAGTTGTTGTTCCGGATAGTAGGACAGTGGAATATGGGTGATTTTATCTTTTGTTTTCTTTTTCTTTTGTATTTTTCTAGATTTTCCACAGTGAACAGTCTTACTTTTATCCTCTTTTTTAGAGTACCTTTTTAAAAAGACTGGTTTCTATAGAAATTAGTGCAAGTGTTTTTTGTTGTTGTTATTTTATACTTCAGTTGCCTTAGTCACTACTAGACTTTTCCTGATGGCAAAGAGGAGCTTAGTGTAAGTATCAGGTAGAACATGGGTAAGCTGTATTTGAAATATTTCTATAATGTGTGAGTAACACTCAAAGAACAATTTCGTGGAACCGAAATTATCTTTAGACCACTTTCTGTTCTAGATTATCGTATGCACCTGTTTTCCACCCCTCTCTTCACCTTCCCTTACCCCTAGTGTGAATCTATGGGTGCATGGATGTGAAGTACAAGTCTTAGTTTAGAAAGAAGTGTCATGAGTGATGTAATGAATCCCCTTTGTAAGTGGTCCTGTGTTTCTCAATGTATCCCATGGTTTTTTTTAAAGTATGTAAATGAGAGCTATGACCTGAAACAAACATTTTTAGTAATCTTTATTACAGTAATAAGTTCCCCATGAGGCAGTAATTGTTTGCCTTATGACTTCTTGTTGGTTGGTTATCCCCAAGGGGCTAAGAAATTCCTGTTTCAAAAAGTCCAGAAAGTCTTTGGTGATTTGCTGTTTCATTTTCTTTTTCTTTTCTCTTCAGTTACAAAAAATAGGATCACACTTTACCTTTCCTTTTACACTAGCACCTCCAATCTGTTAACCTAAGCCTAGTAAATGCTATGAGAGAGTTAAGCCCTATGAAATGGCCTATGTGCTATGTGTAGTGTTGGTTTCTCTCCCAGGCACCCACAAATGGTACTCAGTGATCAAACTGTGTAGATCATCTTGTGTTTTCAAGGGTTTGATGAAGTGGTCATTAAATCATAAATTTAGAATTATTCTGTAGATAGGAAATATTTTGTTAGAATTTAGTGGAATTCGTTAGATTAACATAATTTGAAAAAACAGAATGGAGATTGGGTAATAAAGTGGAGTCTTAAATTTTTTTCTAGTAAAACAATTATAGTAAAGCCAGTTAGCAATGATTTTTCGCAATGTGGCATTATCTCTTAAGGATATCCTGTTCTTGTGAAGAAAGTTGGGTCTAATTGCCTTGAGGCTGCTGTTGATTAAATATAGTTTGTAGCTTAGCAGCCTATAAGGAGATAACTATTTGAATGTTTGCCAGTGCTTTCCTTGGAAAGGAAAAAAAAATAGATCATTCTTTATGCTTTTTTTTTTAATTTTAATTTTTTTGGTACTGGGGATTGAACTCAGGGGTACTCAATCACTGAGCCACATCTCATTCCCAGCCCTATTTTGTGTTTTATTTAGAGACAGGGTCTCACCGTTGCCGAGGCTGGCTTTGAACTCACCATTCTCCTGTCTCAGCCTCCCAAATTGCTAGGATTACAAGCGTGTGCCACCGCATCCAGCTTTTAACTTATTATTTTTTTAAGGTATGTTATTTGAAAATACAAATGTGCATGCACAACCTCAACATCCTCCTATATTTGAGCAGGTGTAGAAGGATGCAGTTTTATGGTTTTAACTCGGAACTTCAGGGAGTAGTCTATAATAGCTCTGCATTTGTATCCAAGATACACAATTAAATATTCTACTTTTTTATTGATTTATAACACTGGAATATATGATGAGAAACTGGTGACTATTTCTTTGGCCCCTCAATTAGGAGAACCACCATTTCTTGGTTACGGTCTAAAGAAGCTGTATTCTATAAAAATGGAATGTAAGTCACATATATGAAGTTAAATTTTCTAGTAGTTACATTAAAAGTAAAAAAGAAATGGGCAACCCAGTGTGGTGGTCCATGCCTATAAATGCCAGCTACTCAGGAGACTGAGGCAGGAGGATCCCTAGTTCAAGGCCAGCTTAGGCAACTTAGTGAGACCTTGCCCCCAAATCAAGAAGTCTGAGGACATAGCTCAGTGGTAAAGTGCCTCTGGGTTCAATCCCTAGTACCAATAAATGAATAAAAATTTAAGCTTAAAAACAATGAAAATAGGGCTGGAGTTGTGGCTCAGTGGTAGAGTGCTTGCCTAGCATATGTGAGGCACTGAGTTCAATCCTCAGCACCGCATAAAAAAATAAATAAGTTATAAAAAAAACTTTAAAAAAGAGTGAAAATCTAACAAAAAAAAAGAAAAGAAAAAGAGCTAGGGCCGGGCGGGGTGGCTCAAGCCTGTAATCCCAGCACTTAGGGAGGCTGAGACAGGAGAATCGCGAGTTCAAAGCCAGCCTCAGCAATGGCGAGGTGCTAAGCAACTCAGTGAGACCCTCTCTCTACATAAAACACAAAATAGGGCTGAGGATGTGGCTCAGTGGTCGAGTGCCCCTGAGTTCAATCTCCAGTACCCCCCTCCCCCCAAAAAAAGCTAGGGGATGGAGCACTTGCCTAGTAAGTGCAAGACCCTGGTTCAATCCTTAGCACTACCACAAATAAAAAGAAAAAAAATGAGCAAAACAATTTTTAAAATATAATTCATTTAGCTCAGCATATCTAACATCATCATTTTAACATTAATGAGATACTTTATGTTTTTCTTCTTCTTATTATTTTTTTGACTAAGACTTCGAGTCCAGTGTGTATTTTACCCTTAACAGCTTATCTCAATTTGAAGCAACTATATATATATATATATTTTTTTTTGGTACTGGGGATTGAACTCAGGGGTACTCGACCACTGAGCCACATCCCCAGCCCTATTTTGTGTTTTATGTAGACACAGGGTCTCACTGAGTTGCTTAGCACCTCGCCATTGCTGAGGCTGGCTTTGAACTCGCGATTCTCCTGTCTCAGCCTCCCTAAGTGCTGGGATTACAGGCTTGAGCCACCGCGCCCGGCTTGAAGCAACTATATTTTGAGTGTTCGGTGGCCACAGTGTGGCTAGTGTCTACCATACTGCTCTATGGAGTCTTGAGTTCCAGTGCATTGACATGTGGTAGAATCTACATAAATGTTGCATACAGATCTTTATGTAAATAAAGTCCTGAGAAACAGACTGCAGATCTTGATGTTTTGGGCCTACTAGGCAGATTTTAACTTGGCCTTCCTGTGAATACTTTGAGAGAGCTAAACCTTAGGTTTCTTACTGATGTTACTACAACCATGGTTACAAGGCTTGGGTATGGAGCCTGAGCTTTGATCAGGCTTTTGTTCCAGCTAGTGTTTGGTGTGCACGTTTCACTTCTTAGTCTTTGGCTCTTACTTGTGGCTATTTTTAGATATTCTTAAGACTACTTGTTCTGTATTGACATTTCTGTGACTCATACTATTCATAGAGAGGACTAAAAGTGATTAGCTGGATTGGTTTCTCATACCTGAGCATTTCACTGGGATATTGATGAACCTGGAGACAACTTGTATATCTGGTATTTGCTTCCTTTCCTTCTCATCCGAGACTTAGAAACTAAAAAAATCAAAATTACTTTTTATTGAGTGGGAGAGTCTCAGGCACTTGCCTGTTTATCCTCTTAAACCTGTGGACTTGCAATTATCTCTTGGTCCTTCTTGAACATCCACATCCTGTATTTTGTTATACTTGGTATATTTCACTTTTCACCTAAAAGAAGTGTTGTAGGGAAATAAAGAAACTGACATCTGCTGAATACCTGTGGTGTGCTGTGCATGGAGCTGGGAACTTTAGAAATATTATCTCAGTGGCACTGAGGGGTGGGAATTATGATCTCCATATTATAGATGAGAAAATAGAGATCTTGTACTTAAGTGATTTTTCAACTACACATATCACTGGTAGATAATGGATTCTAAAACTTGGCATCATGACTACTTGTCATCTTTTTGAAAAAGAAGCTATGTTAGTGGTGCATACCTGTAATCCCAGGTACTTAGGAGGCTGAGGCAGAGAATCAGAAGTTTGAGGCCAGCCTCAGCAACTTGGTAAGAACTTGTCTCAAAATAAAATAAAAAACAGGACTTAAGGAGTAGCTCAGAGGTAGAGCACCCATGGGTTAGATCCCTAGTATCTCACACACACACACACACACACACACACACACACACACACAAAGATGTAATGTTCCAGAGACAAAGATTGTGAACTTGTATATATTGTTCTAATGTTCTAAACTGGGAAATGCATGCAGGATCCTTCCTAATGCATCTTTTTTTTTTAAAATTTTTATTTATTTTTTGGTACTAGGGATTAAATTCAGGGGTACTTGGCCACTAAGCCACATCCCCAGCCCTGTTTTGTGTTTTATGTAGTGACAGGGTCTCACTGAGTTGCTTAGTGCCTCACTGTTGATGAGGCTGGCTTTGAACTCACGGTTCTCCTGTCTCAACCTCCCAAAATTTACAGGAGGTGCCACTGCTCCTGGCCCAATTACAGGAGATGCCACTGCGCCTGGCCCAATGTGTCTTTTATCCCCAGTTGTAGACCTGATATCTGCATTGGGTAGATGCAGTATTTTCAGATTATATACCCCCACTGGGGCTTGTGGTAACCATATGAACACTTTGGTTTACAGTTGGGACCCCCCTGATTCCAGCAGGATGGCCCAATGGAATCAGCTGCAGCAGCTCGACACACGTTACCTGGAGCAGCTTCATCAGCTGTACAGCGACAGCTTCCCAATGGAGCTTCGGCAGTTTCTTGCGCCTTGGATTGAGAGTCAAGACTGGTAAGTCTTGCTGGGCATGGTGGTGCAGGCCTGAATCCCAGCAGGTCAGGAGGCTGAGGCAGGAGGATCACGAGTTCAAAGCCAGCCTCAACAAATGAGCAAAGCCCTAAGCAACTCAGTAAGACCCTGTCTCTAAATAAAATACAAAAAAGGGGTGGGGATGTGGCTTAGTGGTAGAGAACATCCCTGGGTTCAATCACCAGTCCAAAAAAAAAAAAGACCGGTAAGTCCTTCCTGGAAAACTCCACAAATTGTTGTTTTAGTTTGAGGTAAGAGAGACAATCTGTTCTGCCTTCACATTTTGCTAGCCATTTCATCAAAAGGCTTGTAAGTACAAATGATGGGAAGAAAGAGATCAGAAAATATGAGGTAACTTTAGTCTTGTAAAGCTTTTTCTGTATTAGAAGGGCATATGGGCAGCTGTCTTGGCATATTAAAACAGACTGCTTGGTGTTGGATAGGTTGAAGGTTGATATGGATCTCATTTACTTGAGATCCAAATGTATTCCAATACTCCAGTTATGTGGTAGAAATATTTTAATCGGAGAATTCCATCACGGATAGAAATTTGAGTCAACATATATGATTCCCTTTAATTAAAGGAAAGAGAGACTGGGTAAGAGAAATAGATTCCATTCATATAGGAGATAATGACAACTACTTTCTTTTTTATTAATATATTTTTTTAGTTTTTGATAGAACTTTATTTTTATTTATATGAGGTGCTGAGAATTGAACTCAGTGCCTCACACATGCTAGGCAACACTCTACCACTAGCCACAATCCCAGCCCCAACAATTATTTTCTTTACTTTAACATGTTTAGGTCCATCTATTAATTTTGGTTTAATTCAGGCCTCTATTAATATGGCCTAGTTTTTTCAGAATACATACCCTGATTTGGTGAGAGGCCAAGATGTATTCAGAGATGCTGGAGATGGACCATTGCTTATTACTAATAAGTGCTTATTTGTACTATTCATCTGACCACCGAGTTGATGAGAATTTAAAGCAAAATGACATGTCTATCCACTTTGCTCAAATATAATATACATTACAGACTATGAGAGTGGCTAATAATATCTGGAATAATTGTTAATAATTATTAAGTTGATGGCATTAATTGTTGCTGAGCAAGAAAAATGGAAAGTGATGACTGTGTTATAGCATCAGGTTTGCCTTTTTAAATCTCTCCTCATGGTGATTTCTGTGTGTGTGTGTGTGGTTTCAGAATCATTCTTATTGTATTTTCTTTTCCTAGGGCATATGCAGCCAGCAAAGAATCTCATGCCACATTGGTGTTTCATAATCTCTTGGGTGAGATCGACCAGCAATACAGCCGCTTCCTACAAGAGTCCAATGTTCTCTATCAGCACAATCTGCGAAGAATCAAGCAGTTCCTTCAGGTGCCATGGGAAATTGTGTAGGAGACAATGAATCTGCAGAGTAGGGTGTTAGCTTTTTTCCTGGAAGTATTTCTTTTGTCATTTGGCTAAATAATGAGAATCTATCTTATATTTTCAAAGGAGAAGTAATAGCCCTTTCTCAATTTTCTGTATACTTGTCCTTGAGCATCATTACCATAAATTCACTTCTTATGTCACAGTTGAAGTAATAAAATGACTGTTGTAATGTTAATCATATTATGTTAGCAGGTTAATAACACCTACCCCTCACAGGAAGTTGGAGACAGGGTCTTGCAAAGTTGCTCTGATTCTCACTGTGTTGCCTAAGCTAGCCTCCAACTTGCTGTCCTCCTGTCTCAGCTGCCTGAGACATTGAAATTACAGATATATATCACTGCACCAGGGAACTCTTACTTTTAATTGTTAAAAGTTTGAACAGAAATTGGCCGGGCATGGTGGCACATGCCTGTAATCCCAGCAGCTCCGGAGGTAAAGGATTACAAGTTTGAGGCCAGCCTCAGCAGTTTAGCAAGGCCTTAAGCAACTTAGCAAGACCCTGACACAAAATAAAATAAAAAAAATAAGGGCTGGGGATGTTGCTCAGTGGTAAAGTGCCCCGGGGTTCAGTCCCTAGTACCAAAAAAAAAAAAAAAGTTTGACCAGAAATTGAACACTCCTAGACAGACTCAGGTACCTCCCTGTAAGGCCAGAGTAACATACTGTCTGAAGACTCAGGCTCATATGCTGTCAGTTATCACTGTAACCACCTTTCTTCTCTTTTCCTCTGTCTCCCCCACTGATCTCTGCCAGGCTTTAAGGCCTTCAGTCTGTTGTTCTACATAGTACATATAAGGCTTTCTTCAGTTTATACAGAAATTAGTTGTAAGTTAACAAAATTTAGTCCACATCTCCAAAGTCTGCTGCAGCTTTTCATTGTCTTTCTCTCCTACATACAGAGCAGGTATCTTGAGAAGCCAATGGAGATCGCCCGAATAGTGGCCAGGTGCCTGTGGGAAGAGTCCCGCCTCCTCCAGACTGCAGCCACTGCAGCCCAGGTGAGATCCAGGAAGAAACAGCATCAGATTGGGAGAAACAGAAAGTCAAACAACTGCACAGGCAATAAAACATAAAATATTAACTATACTAGGAAGGAAGGAAAGACACTTAAAATAAATCAGTAGCCATAAAAGTACATTGAAAAACACATTAAAAGTGTTATACCACCCATACCACCAAAAAAGCTAACACCATGAAGGTTTTTTTTTTTGTATTGAATATTCAACCCAGGGTTGTTTAATCACTGAGCCACATCCCCAGCCTTTTTTATATAATTTATTTTGATACAGAGTCTCACAGAATTTCTTAGGGCCTTGCAAAGTTGTTGAGGCTAGCCTCAAACTCACAATCCTCCTCTCAGCCTTCTGAGTGGCTGGGGCCACCATGCTGGGCATTTGTTGTTGTTATTGTTTTAAGTATAAAAATTTATTAAGAGGATAGAAGAAAGAACATGTAAGTCAACCTAGACCATGGGGAAAGCATCACAGAGAGAGGGGGCCGTGTTTGAGCTGAGCCTCAAGACTGACTTAGGCAGATGATGAGAGAACATGAGCTGAAAGAAGATGGGAACATAAACACATATGTTTTTGGGCGCAGCGTAGCAAGTTCAGTATCTGGCTGGGTGAGGGGACGTAAGTGAGTCAGGGACCACATGAAAGTGTTTTTAATTAGTCATACCTAGTGACTGGGCTTTGGAAGAGCAGTTCATCACAAGGGCCAAACTCCCTGAGTTTGGATCCCACTGCTTTACCACTTACTGTGCAATCTTAAAACTACTTCCTCACTCTCTTCCTCTAATGAGAATGACAGTGCGCCTACATCATAGAATTAAATTACTTCACACATGTAAAATGCTTGGACTAGTATCTGACACAGAAGTGTGAAATAAGTGTTAACTACTTTCTGCTCCTGCTATTCATCACCATCACCAACATCACCACTGCTATGAGAAACAGGAACCCACTGAAGACCTTTCACAGAAAACTGATACACTCCGATGTGGGTGAGAGAGAAGCTAACACCGATAACACTCACTGTTCCATACCTTGCAACCTGAGAGGATAAGAGGCCCTTGCCTGTGTGTCACTGGGGTTTTGTGCTGTGAGAACCTTCATGTCTTCATCCTATTCCCCAAGATAAAAAATGTTTTGGTTTAAGTCAATTTGAGTAGAGGCTCTGACTTTTACCATAGGAGATAGAAAAGCATAAGGATGTTCTTATCCTGTAGGACCGGGGGTCTGAAAACTGCCTGTGGCCCAAATCCAGCCTTTCCCCCAACCCCCACAAGACACAGGGTCTTACCAGGTTGCTCAGGCTGGTGCCAACTCCTGGGTTCAAGTAGTCCTTCTACCTCAGCCTCTCAGGTGACTGTGATCGCAGGCACGTGCCATTGCATATGGCTTATTTTTTATAAATGAAGTGTTTTGGAACCCAGCCACATTCATTCATTTATAAATTATTTGTGGCTGCTTTCATTGCACAGTAGCACAGCTGAGTATTTGAAGCAGAGACTATTGACCCAGAAAGCAAAAAATATTTACCATGTGGTCCCAAGAGAAAACATTCACTGTCTCTGATAGAGAGCTATAAGTTGAATATTTGTGGCCTCAGTCCAGGCCTTACTCTTATTTTCTCCATTTATATCACCTGGCACATTCTTAAATGTCCAGAATAGGTAAAAGCATAAAGAAACAGAAGAAAAAAAATGCAATCTGCTGGACACAGTGGCACACTCCTCTAATCCCAGCAACTCCAGAGGCTGAGGCAGGATTGCAAGTTCAAAGCCAACCTCAGCCACTTAGCGAGGCCTCCATCTCAAAATAGAAAAAAGGGCTGGGGATGTGGCTCAGTGGTTAAGTGCCCCTGGGTTCAATCCTTGGTACCAAAATAATAATGATAATCATCATCATCATCATCATCCCTGCTAGTTAGGGCTCCGAAACTAGTTGAGATTATAGATGTACAAATACTCAAGGTGAGAAAAACACAGAAGAGGATGTGAGTCATTTTGTCCAAGGAAGTTGTAGAAGATTTCACAGGAGAGTGAACTTTGAAGTGAAAGTAAAGGTGAACAAGTCCACGGGTATTTGGGCAGAGGTACATACCAGGCTGAGTGGACAATGTGCAGGGAGGTGAAGTGTGAAAGCATACAGAGAAGAATGAGTGTTTAGGGGTCACTGAGACATGGAGCGGGTAAGTTAAGTTGTTATCAGATTGTTTGAAATATCTTTGTGTTCTGGGTTCTGCTCCCTTTAAGAGCAGTACCAATTGCGAACTAGATATGGGAGACAAATGCAAATGAAAATAGCTGTATTTCTGGTAGAACCAGACTGGAAAGCATCGATTAAGCTGGTAATCACAGGGGCTTTCTAACGCTTGAGTTAGAACTTGGGGTGGGGAGATGGGGTTTACAAAGCTCAAGAGAACCTGGACTGACAAAGAGGGAGACCTCTAGAAACTAGGCCCTTCTCCTGCCCTGAGCAAGCTCAGGCTGGCAGGAGTGAGAGAGGGAGACAGAAGCTCCAGGGCTGGGCTCTTTGAAGATATCTCTGTGCAGAAAGTCTGTCTCTCAATCTTACCAATCAAATGAGTCATTCCCACTACTGGGAGAGTAACTAGGGGCAGGGGTTGCCCTCCCAGGATTTCTATGAAGTTTGTTTTCTTTTTGCTTGGCTAGGCATGGGAAAGGGAGGGATGGTTGCCTTTTTTTTTTTTTTTGGTACCGGGGATTGAACTCAGGGGCACTCGACCACTGAGCCACATCCCCAGCCCTATTTTGTGTTTTATGTAGAGACAAGGTCTCACTGAGTTGTTTAGTGCCTCGCCATTGCTGAGGCTGGCTTTGAACTCGCGATTCTCCAGTCTCAGCCTCCCTAAGTGCTGGGATTACAAGGGGATGGTTGCCTTTAAACTGGCATGTTCAGACCAATTTTGGAGACTTCTGGTAACAATGTAGAGAACAGATTGGAAGTAAGAGAGATTAGAAGCAAAGAGAACAGCAGTTGGGGCCTGAACTGAGTCCTTGACACTCAAGGTCAATTTGAGAGATTATAGAGACTGGACCCAGGAGGGTTGGTGAATCAGTGTGAAATCAAGGGAGAAATCAGATGCCTGAGGATTTCTAGCTTGAACAACTGGGTAGATAACAACTTTCCTGGACTCTCGATTCTGCTCCATCCATTGCCATTTCTGTTCTTGGGCCCTACCATACTGTCTTGAGGCTTTTACATGGTCTTTCTGTCTAAGATCTTTTATTACTGTTCTTCACAAAACTTATCATTCTAAAATTTTATGGGCTAATTAACCTTTTCAATGTACTAGCCTCTCCCTCTCCCCTGACAGCACATCTGTTGATAAGGAATTTCATCCCTGGGGCAGGATGGCGTTTTCATTCCACAGAAATGTTTTGCACACCATGTTTCAGTAGATTGACATCTGCTATCGTCAGTTATTCTGAATTTATTTATTTTTGTAGTGCTGGAAATTGAACCCAGGGACCACAGTCATGCCAAGCATATAATCTACCACTGAGTTACACCCCAACTTAGTCTGAAATTTCTTTACATCCTTACCCATGAACTATTTGAGGGCAAGGACCATGTCTTAGTTCAACATGGGGACTCTTAGTTCAATACAGAGTAGGTTTATAGTATGACCTGTTGATAAAAAGCCAGTGACACAGGTAAAATGTGAGAGCTTCCTTGGTACCCTGCCCACAGCTTCGCTGCCTGTTTCCTCTCCTCTCCCAGTGGCAGGGGATCCCAAGCCAAGCAGGAAGGGTAGGCAGGGTAGGATGGAGGCCAGGTGGAGGTGTTCCTTCCCCCATGTTCTATATGTTCACATGTGTGTTCACCCCCTATTTGGCAGCAAGGGGGCCAGGCCAACCACCCCACGGCCGCTGTGGTGACGGAAAAGCAGCAGATGCTGGAACAGCACCTTCAGGATGTTCGGAAGCGAGTACAGGTAAAATAGGTCCCAGCCTGGAGGCTTGGATTGGGGCTATCAAGTGGGTCCTGTGTGTACCTTTTCATTCTTCTCAGACATTTCCGCCCCCCTCTCTCCAAGGAAACATTTTTTTAAAATTATTTTACTTGTTTTTGGTTTGTTTGTTTTAAACAGGATCTAGAACAGAAAATGAAAGTGGTAGAGAATCTCCAGGATGACTTTGATTTCAACTATAAAACTCTCAAGAGTCAAGGAGGCAAGTGACTATTAGAGACATTAAAATCTCCCATAGAAAGTGAGTCTGAGCCGGGCGCGGTGGCTCAAGCCTGTAATCCCAGCACTTAGGGAGGCTGAGACAGGAGAATCGCGAGTTCAAGGCCAGCCTCAGCAATGGCGAGGCGCTAAGCAACTCAGTGAGACCCTGTCTCTACATAAAACACAAAATAGGGCTGGGGATGTGGCTCAGTGGTCGAGTACCCCTGAGTTCAATCCCCGGTACCACAAAAAAAAAAAAAAAAAGTGAGTCTGTTATTGAGTTTAAGGACTTGTTTGTCTTAACTCTGTGTTAGACTCTATAATGGAGAGTGAGGGACTCCTGGTGCTTAATGGTACCTCTTTTTTTGTCTGTGCTTTGAGATGGGACCTTGCTAAGTTGCTGAGTCTGGCCTTGAACTTGAAATCCTCCTGTCTCAGTCTCCTGAATAGCTGGACTGTGGGCATTCACCACTGCACTGACTCTGGAGCCTTGTTTTGAAGGCTGAGAGTATTCCCTCCGGTCAAGGGGTCTTTCCTTCCCCTACAGACATGCAGGATCTCAATGGAAACAACCAGTCTGTGACCAGGCAGAAGATGCAGCAGCTGGAGCAGATGCTCACAGCACTGGACCAGATGCGGAGAGTAAGCTCGTTGGACAGCTTCCCTGGTGCTTTGCATGTCTTGTGGCAGAACTAGTTTCTAATAAGTTCCTTCTTTGGAAATGACTAAAGAATGTGGTTAGAGACAGTCTGGGGAAATGTTTTCTGACTTTGTTTTGGTTTCCAACCAGAGCATCGTGAGCGAGCTGGCGGGGCTTTTGTCAGCAATGGAGTACGTGCAGAAAACGCTTACCGATGAAGAGCTGGCTGACTGGAAGAGGCGGCAACAGATCGCGTGCATTGGAGGCCCTCCCAATATCTGCCTGGATCGTCTGGAAAACTGGTAAGAGTTGGAAGAGAAACTTTTCTTTTCCTTTTAGAAAGCTGAATTGATTATGGTCATAACCACAGCCCCACAAAGTTAGTACTATCTTGTTTTTTTTTTTGGTACTAGAGATTGAACCCAGCAATGCTTTACCACTAAGCTACTTGCTCAGTTCTTTTTAATTATTTAAAAATTTTTTTTTTAGTTGTAGATGGACATAGTACCTTTATTTTATTCATTTATTTATATGTGGTGCTGAGAATCGAACCCAGTGCCTCACGCATGCTAGGCAAGCGCTTTACCACTGAGTCACCACCCCAGCCCCTTGTTTTTAATTTGTTTTTTAAATTTTTTTAGTTGTAGGTAGACATAATATCTTTATTTATTTATTTTTATGTGGTGTTGAGGATCTAACTCAGTGCCTCACGCATGCGAGGCAAGCGCTCTACCACTAAGCTACAATCCCAGCCCTTGTTTTTAAATTTTGAGATAAGGTTTCTCTACATTGCTTAGGACCTCAGTAAATTGCTGAGGCTGACCTCAAAGTTGCAATTCATCTGCTTCAGCCTCCTGAGTTGCTGGTATTACGGGTGTGCATCACCACACCGGACTCTGTGCACATTTTTTCAATATGCATGTTATTAACATTTTTTTAAAAATATTTTTTTAGTTGTCAATGGATCTTTATTTTATTTACTTATATGTGGTGCTGAGAATCGAACCCAGTGCCTCACATATGCTAGGCAAGTGCTCTGCCACTGAGCCACAACCTCAGCCCCTGTTATTAACATTTTGAAGCATAATATCTGTTGACAGTTGACATTGAAAGGGCTTATGGGAATCATGCACATCCACCCCCTTCCTTCATGCAACAGACTCACCCTGGCAAAGAGGCTTGGCCAAACCTGCACAGGTAGTGAGTTGCAGAGCTGACTCAAGTCCAAGTCTTCTTAGGCTGTCCATTCTCCTCTAGTTCCCAGTTTAACATTTTTTTTTAAATATTTTTTTTAGTTGTAAATGGACACAATATTTTTTTTTATTTATTTATTTTTATGTGGTGCTGAGGATAGAACACAGTGCCTCACACATGCAAGGCAAGCGCTCTATCACTGAGCCACAGTTCCAGTCCCTAGTTTAACATTTTTTTAAAAATATTTTTTTAGTTGTAGATGGACACAGTGTCTTTATTTATTTATTTTTATGTAGGGCTGAGGATCAAACCCAGTGCCTCACGCATGTGAGGCAAGTGCTCTACCACTGAGCCAGCCCCCAGTTTAACATTTTGATATATGAACAAATTAAGATGATTTATAAAGTGAGTGCCAAACTCCATAGTTCATATCCGCATATCTGGGCTCTAATGCTTTCATGTTCCAGTGATGACTCCACCAATGTCTTCTAGTGCTGCAAGTTTTAACATTTCTTCCTTTATGTCTAACCCCTTCTTTGAAGTTCAAAATTTTAGGAAGAGACTATTAAAAAAAAAGGCAAAATAGATTTCTTTTTTCTTAATGCCACTGAACCATATCCTTAAAGTGGTTATAAATGGTCTATTTTATGCCATGTGTTTTACCACAATAGAAGAAAATTCCTCTTTGTTATTTGAGGGACTTTCTTTGTGGTATTTATACCTATGGTATGCCCCTCCTTTTCCCTTTTCCCTTCCCACTGCGTCTATTTACTCAGGTAACTGGGAACTTTCCTATTTTACTGGCAGGATAACTTCATTAGCAGAATCTCAACTTCAGACTCGTCAACAAATCAAGAAACTGGAGGAGTTGCAGCAAAAAGTTTCCTACAAAGGGGACCCCATTGTACAGCACCGGCCAATGCTGGAGGAAAGAATCGTGGAGCTGTTCAGAAACTTAATGAAAAGGTATCTTAAAATCTACGTCACCTTCCCCCACCCCCTCACCCCAAAAAATGTCCTGAGGTGAAAGATTGACTGACTTCAGAAGAACAGAACAAAAACTTGTCACCACAGTAGCATGTGACAAGCTGTCCTTTCCCTTTCAGCGCCTTTGTGGTTGAGCGGCAGCCCTGCATGCCCATGCATCCTGACCGGCCGTTAGTTATCAAGACTGGTGTCCAATTTACCACTAAAGTCAGGTAGGCCATGGCACTTGTACTTGGGTGGAAATTTTGTTGAGGCATACCTTTAGGGTCAGAGATGGTATTTTGTTTTGTTTTGAGATAAGGTCTTGCTGTATTGCCCAGGCTGGTCTCTACCGCCTGCATTCAAGTGATTCTCCCACCTTGGCCTGGGTAGTGGGAACTGTAGGCACCAGCATTATACCTACTTTCAGGGTTGTTTTTTTCAGGCCTCACAGACAGTGCTCTTGTGGGTATGAAATTTGTCACCATGGTATCTCTTGTGTGTGTGTGTGTGTCTATATATGTATAGTACTTGGGATTGAACCCAGGGGCACTCTATCAGTAAGTTACATCCTCAGCCCTTTTTATTTTTTATTTTTATTTATTTATTTTTTAAAAAATATTTTTTTAGTTCTAGATGGATACAATGTCTTTATTTATTTTTATGTGGTGCTGAGGATTGAACCCAGTGCCTTACACGTGCGAGGCGAGCGCTCTACCACTGAGCCACAACCTCAGCCCTTATTTTTATTTATTTATTTATTTATTTAAAATTTCTGGTTGTTGATTGACTTTTATTTATTCATTTATTTGTATGTGGTGCTGAGGATTGAACCTAGTGTCTCCCAGATGCGAGGCAAGCCCTCTACCACTGAGCCACAATCCCAGCCCCCTCATTTTTTATTTTAAGACAGGGTTTCACTAAGTTGCCTAGGTTAACCTTGCATTTGTGATCCTCTTGCTTCAGCCTTCTGAGTCACTGGGATTATAGGCATGCATCACCTTGACCAGCTTGGTGTTGAGTTATAAAGTTTAATAGAAATAATACCAGCTGCAAAGCATGTTCCTGTGATATTTTTCATTAAATAGTTTTTATTGTCCTTTTGTGAATCTTCCACAACTTTGACCAAGTCCTCAGTTCTTAGGCTTTTTATCCATACCTTTTGGCCAATGTGGGTAATGCTCAGCTTAAGACCAAAGATGGTCTTGCCTGGAGGATGAATTTGGGATTATGACTTCTTTTTTTTTTGGTACTGGGGATTGAACTCAGAGGCACTCGACCACTGAGCCACATCCCCAGCCCTATTTTGTGTTTTTTTATGTAGAGACAGGGTCTCACTGAGTTGCTTAGCGCCTCGCCATTGCTGAGGCTGGCTTTGAACTCGCGATTCTCCTGTCTCAGCCTCCCTAAGTGCTGGGATTACAGGCTTGAGCCACCGCGCCGGCGTGGGATTGTGACTTCTTTACCTTTTAAAAATAAGGAGTTCTGGGGCTGGGACTGTAGCTCAGTGGTAAAGCGCTTGCCTCGCATGCATGAGGCCCTGGGTTCGATCCTCAGCACCACATACAAAGCAATAAAATAAAGACATTGTGTCCATCTACAACTAAAAAAAAAATAAAAAAAAAAAAATAAGGAGTTCTGGGGCTGGGGTTTTGGCTCAGTGGTAGGGCGCTCGCCTTGCATGTGTGAGGCACTGGGTTCAATCCTCAACACCACATAAAAATAAAGATATCGTGTCCATCTACACCTAAAAAAAGAAAAGAAAAGGAATAAGGAGTTACGAACTTTACATTATCTAAACTGGAGGTTTGGGGTTGGGGAGTATACTGACTTTTTTTTTAACCTGGAATTTTTTTTTAATAGGTTGCTGGTCAAATTCCCTGAGTTGAATTATCAGCTTAAGATTAAAGTGTGCATTGACAAGTAAGTATTCCTAAACATAGTTCTTTTTTTTTTTAAATACATATATAGTTCTTTATTTAGTTGTAAGTGGATCTTTATTTTATTTATATGTGGTACTGAGAATCGAACCCAGTGCCTCACACATGCTAGGCAAATGCTCTACCACTGAGCCACGGCTCTAGCCCCCATTTTTTTTTTTTTTTTTTTGGTACAAGGAATTGAACTCAGAGGTACTTGACCACTGAGCCACATCCCCAGCCCTATTTTGTGTTTTTTAAAAATATTTTTTAGTTGATGATGGACTTTATTATTTATTTATATGTGGTGCTGAGGATCGAACTCAGTGCCTCACGCATGCTACGCAAGCGCTCTACCACTGAGCCACAACCCCAGCCTCATATTTTGTGTTTTATTTAGAAGCAGGGTCTCACTGAGTTGCTTAGCACCTCGCTGTTGCTGAGGCTGGCTTTGAACTTGCAGTTCTCCAGTCTCAGCCTCCCAAAGTGCTGGGATTACAGGCGTGTGTCACCGCACCGGGCTGTATACTTGTTTTTAGGTAATATAATTATCAGGAAATTTCATGAGAATAAACTGGAAAGTAATAATGAAATCAAGGAAGTTGACAAAGGTGTAAGTATAATAAATAAATATGCAATAATGAATAACTTTAACCTTGTTTTAGCTTTATAATAGAAGCATGATCTCACAATAGAGAAGTTAAAAATATATTATGATGAATTAACAGAAATATTTAGGATCTATCTGAAGAAAATTGAAATTTTAGTGAGGGAGTGATGTTTCAAAAGTGACGGGAGGGCTGCAGCTGTGGCCCAGGGGTAGAGCGCCTGCCTAGCATGTGTGAGGCACTAGGTTTGATCCTCAGCACCACATAAAAATAAATAAATAAAATAAAGGTTTAAAAAATGCATAAGATGATAAGTTTTTTAAAAAAAGAAAGTGACGAGACAAACCAACTACTATGTATAACAAAAATGGGTTCTGAAAATAATAAAAATAATGTAAGTCTTGATTCTTAAAAAAAAAAAAAAAAAATGGTCTAATTTTTCAAAAAAGCGAGACAAGTCATATTCCTGATTTTATTATATAGATGTTGATTCTTCCTAGCTAGTATAGGAACAACCAAAATATGAATAGGATTCTCAAAAATCTATAATGTGCTTTTCTATATCTTAGTGAAAAAATTCTATATTGCTATAGTTGAAAAAGTGAGCAAATTTATTTATGAAAAAGATAATAATTTATTTATTTGTTTATTTTGGTACTGGGGATTGAATTCAGGGGCACTTGACCACTGAACCACATCCCCAGCCCTATGTTGTATTTTATTTAGAGACAGGGTCACTGAGTTGCTTAGTACCTCGCCATTGCTGAGGCTGGCTTTGAACTTGCAATCCTCCTGCCTCAGCCTCCCGAGCTGCTGGGATTATAGGCATATGCCACCATGCCCAGCTAGCAATTTATTTTTTAAATAAAAAGATTTGTAATTACTATTAAATATGCCATTTAATGTAAAATTTACCATATTAATTATGTCTAAGTATACAGTTCAGTATTGTTAAACATATTCACATTGTTGTACAATAGGTCTTTAGAACTTTTTCGTCTTGCAAAACTGAAACTCCATACCAGTTGAACAACTACCCTTTATTTCCCCTTCCCTTTAGTTTCTGGCAACCACTATTCTATTGAAAAAAAAAAAAAAAAGCCCTTCCTAGTTTTTTATTTTGAGACAGGGCCTTGCTAAGTTGCTGAGGCTGGCCTCCAAGGTGTAATCTTCCTGCCCCAGTCTCCTGTCTCTGGAATTACAGGTGTGAGCCACCACACCCACCTTAAATTTTTTTTAAATTAAATAAAAACAACTGGGAGAGGGAGTGGCATGGGAAGCTGCCCTCCCAGATACTAAAATGTATCTCAGAGTTCCAGTTACTAAATTAGTATGTTACTAGGACAGAAATAAGTTGATTGATTATAGAAACAAAACCTGAAATCTGGAAATAGACCTCTAGTTTATATAAGGAATTAATATATGTTTAAAATGCAAGCTCACCTTAGTGAAGAAAAGCTGGGTTATTCAGCAGGTGGTTTTAGGGGATTTTGGTATTAGGGATTCAATTGGAAAGTTTAAATTTTACTTTTTACTGAGGATTAAACTCAGAGACACTTGACCACTGCCCTATTTTGTATTTATTTAGAAACAGGGTCTCACTGAAGTGCTTAGCACCTCACTTTTTTTTGTTGTTGTTGGTACTGGAGATTGAACTCAGGGCACTCGACCACTGAGCCACATCCCCAGCCCGATTTGTGGTTTAATGTAGAGACAGGGTCTCACTGAGTTGCTTAGCGCCTCGCCGTTGCTGAGGCTGGCTTTGAACTCGCGATTCTCCTGTCTCAGCCTCCCTAAGTGCTGGGATTACAGGCTTGCACCACTGCGCCCGGCTAGCACCTCACTTTTGTTGAGTCTGGCTTTGAACTCATGATCCTCCTGCCTCAGCCTCCTGAGCCACTGGGATTACAGGCATGCACCACCACACTTGGCTTAAATTTTACTTTTAACAGTCTGTACAAATAGATTGTCACATATTTGCATTTTAACAAGGGTATCTTGAGAACATAGGCAAATAAATATGTAATGGGAAAATGATCCAACCCCTTTGGAAGAAAGTTTGGCAGTTTCCTAAAAAGTTAAATACGCATCTACCTTATGATGCAGTTCTTCCATTCCTAGGTATTAATGCAAGAGAAATGAAAGCAAGTATACACAAGTGTCCATTAGCAGGTACAAACGACTTGTACTATATCCATAGAATATACTTACCAACAAAAAGCAAAGCGTGATTGATAGCTGCAACACATGAATAAATCTCAAGGTAATTATGCTGAGTAGAAGAAACCAGACTCCTAAAAAGAGATGTACAAATACATACAGATATATAAATATATATATTATATATATATATACATACATACATATATATACAGATATACACAGATATCTATATACATATATATGTTCTAAAATGTAAATGACCTGTTATGACAGAAGGCAGTGATTGGCTAGGGGTGAAGTAGAGTATGGGTTTGGGAAATGGATTATAAATGGGCATAGGGAAAATTTGGGGGTGATTGATACATTCCTTGATTGTGCTTATGGTTTTACAGGTGTGCATAGTATATAAAGGAATATATAGTAAAAAGAAATATATATATGTATGCATATGTATACACGCACATACATATATACATACATATGTATATTGGGTGCAGTGTATGTATATACACATACACATACAGGTGCGTATCTATAATTACAGCAACTCAGGAGGATTATAAGTTCGAAACCAGCCTAGGCAACTTAGCAAGACCTTGTCTCAAAATAAAAAATAAGAAAAGGGCTACGGATGTAGCTCATTGGTAGAGCGCCCCTAAATTCAATCCCCAGTACCTCAAATAAAAAATAAATGAGGGCTGGGGTTGTGGCTCAGTGGTAGAGCGCTTGCCTCGCGTGTGGGAGGCACTGGGTTCAATCCTAAGTACCACATATAAATAAATGAATAAATAAAGGTCAATCAACAACTAAAAAAATTTTTTTTTAAAAATGAATAAATACGGGCTGGGGTTGTGGCTCAGTGGTAGAGCACTTGCCTTGCATGTGTGAGGCACTGGGTTCGATTCTCAGCACCACATATAAATAAAGATCCATTGGCAACTAAAAAAATATTTTAAAAAAAATGAATAAATACATGTGCATAAGTTAGACACAAGGGAGAACTTTCTGATCATGAGAACTATTATGTTCTAAAATGTGATGTATGATGGCTGAGAATGTAGCTCAGTGATAAAACACTTATTTAGCATGATTGAGGCCCTGGGTTTAATCGTCAGGACTACAATAAATAAATAAATAAGATGTGATGTATGGAAAGAAGTATTATGAATGGTTTAGAATTAATCAGTTTTCTCCTATAAACACACATAGAATGTACTATTTAACAAACAGTCCCTGTTACTAATTCTATAAGTGTAGATGAATATATAACAATGGAGAACTTTTTTTTTCTTTTTCTTTTTGGTACTGGAGATTGAACTCAGGGGCACCCGACCACTGAGCCACATCCCCAGCCCTATTTTGTGTTTTATGTAGAGACAGGGTCTCACAGAGTTGCTTAGCGCCTCGCCATTGCTGAGGCTGGCTTTGAACTTGCAATTCTCCTGTCTCAGCCTCCCTAAGTGCTGAGATTACAGGGGTGCGCCATCGCGCCCAGCTAAGGCACCCAAATTTAAGAAAGGGAAAGACTGAGAAATGTGACTATATAAAAAATGATTCAAAAACAGATTTAAAAGAGAGTGATCACACTGGAAGAATATTTCCAGCCATCTCAAAGAAAGTGCTTGCTCTGAGTTACAGGTAACAGCCAATCTTTACAGAAAACTCAGTGTGGCTTAAATCAGGAAATTTGCAACCCAGTATAACTGGAAATGCAGAATTTGGGCAAGTTCCCAATGATGGTGAGTTCAGTGACTCATAGAAGTCCTCAAGGATCCAAGATCTTCTGTGTCTCTCCTCTGCCATAATTAAGCATCACCTGCCCTCCAAGTTCCCCTTCTGGGTTGCTACAGTTGCTTGCAGCAATTAAGGTCACGTGCTTTCCTGCTCATGCTCAGCTGAAGCTTATAGAATACAAGTCCTGTCTAGGATAGAATTATCTTCCTTATGTTTGATTGAAACAAGTAGATCATGTCCTCACCTCTAGACCCTTGAGCTGTGGGCATGCTATGTTCTGATGAATGTAAAGACCAGGATTCCCCTGGAGTATCTATTACTTAAGCATGTACAGGGTTTTATGTTTCACATCCAAAATATAACTAAATAATTTAAAGAATTTCCCAGGAGCACTGGAGTTTTTCATATTTGTAAATAACGTGTGGACAGAGTAGGCTCTTGGAAGAAATATCGGTCCTCTCACTAACCTGTCTGTGTTCTTAACAGAGACTCTGGGGACGTTGCAGCTCTCAGAGGGTAAGTTCAGCCGAGAGGCTTCCTTTTGTTTTGTTGAATCTAACTGTATCCTCTGGCCACTCAGTCACCAGTGTGGTTGGTTTTTCTCCTGTGATTCAGATCCCGGAAATTTAACATTCTGGGCACAAACACAAAAGTGATGAACATGGAAGAGTCCAACAATGGCAGCCTCTCTGCAGAATTCAAGCACTTGGTATGTGGGAGGAGCCTGAACCCCTCTTCACAAAAGGGCCTCTGGCCCAGTGAAGGTCTAGGACAGCCTCATGTGACTTTTTCTTTTTTTACAGACCCTGAGGGAGCAAAGATGTGGGAATGGGGGCCGAGCCAATTGTGATGTAAGTTTTGTTGGGTATGAAAGCCAACCACGAGGGTTTTTTTTTTTTTTTGAGGGAGAAAAGAGTAGAGTTCTCTTATTGCCCAGAATTAGAGGCTTTAACCTGTTATTTCGGCTGTTGTTATTCAGAAGAGTCACTGTGGGCCAACCTGAGGTGTTCTGAAGGCCCAGATGCCATGGAGTTCTCTGGCTTGGAGCATTTCTCCAAGTCTGGGGAGTTAGAGCCTCATTCAGAAGTGGAAAGTCCCCTACTGAGTTGTAATCCACACCCATTTGGTAGGAGGGAAGCTTTCCACCTTGCTTGGGGCTTTCCAAATTCCCTTCCAACTTTTGCCAGCTGGCTTCATTTTTACTGACCTATTTTTCCAAATGAGATGGAATAGGGGGTATAAATGTAACAAATCTGAGTTAACCTTTTTAAAAAAGAACAAAACTTGCGCTGGGGTTGTAGCTCAGTGTGTGAGGCCCTGGGTTCGATCCGATCCTCAGCACCACATAAAGATAAATAAATAAAGATGTTGTATCCATCTACAATTACAAAAACAAATTTAAAAAAAAATAGCAAAACTTACCTTTTTCTTTTTTTCTTTCTTTTTTTTTTTTGGTACTGGAGATTGAACTCGGGCACTCGACCATTGAGTCATATCCCCAGCCCTATTTTGTGTTTTATGTAGAGACAGGGTCTCACTGAGTTGCTTAGTGCCTAGCCATTGCTGAGGGTGGCTTTGAACTCGCGATTCTCCTGTCTCAGCCTCCCTAAGTGCTGGGATTATAGGCTTGCACCACCGCACCTGGCTCTTATCTTTTTCTTTATCCTCATTTATTTTTTGCCTGCCCTTGATTCAGATTATTGGATTCTTCATGTCAAGAATAAACCTTTAAAAAAAAATAAAGTACATATGACCAAAAACTAGTTTTTAATTTTTAAAAATCATGACACACTAGCCTGGAAATGTAGCTCAGGGTAGAGTATTTGCCTAGCATGCATGAGGCCCTGGGTTTGATCCCCAGTAGTCAGAAAAAGAAAGAAAAAAGAACAGGAAAAAAAAGAAAAGCAAGATATAAAATATTTTGAGTAGTGCATTTAAAAAAATACACTACACTGTTTTATGTGTATTCATATATACTTAAAACTTCTGAAGCCAGGCATGGTTGCCCATGTATATAGTTCCAGCTGCTTAAGAGGCCAAAGCAGGAGGATTGATTGCTTGAGTCTGGGAGTATAGACAACCCTGGGCAACTTAGGGAGAGCCTGTCTCAAAAAAACAAAAGTAAAACTTCGGGAAAAATATATGCCCACAGTGCTTATGTATTAATGATGCTGTTAATAGACAAGGCTATTTTATATTATCTGTAATATTTGCATTTTAAATTGAATGTATTACCTTCAAAATAAGAAAAGGAGTATTTTAAAAATAAATTCAAGCCAGGCACAGTGGCACATGCCTGTAATCCCAGCACTTTGGGAGGCTGAGACAGGAGAATTGCGAGTTCAAAGCCAGCCTCAGCAACAGCGAGGCGCTAAGGAACTCAGTGAGACCCTGTCTCTAAATAAAAAACACAAAATAGGGCTGAGGATGTGGCTTAGTGTTCAAGTGCTCCTGAGTTCAATCCCCGGTACCAAAAATAAATAAATTAATTAATAAATAAATTTAAAGGGCTGGGGATGTTGCTCAGTGATAAAGCATATGTTTAGCAAACTTGAGGATCCAGCATCAAAAAGAAAAAAAATTGTAATTTCATTTCTGAGAATTCATTGGTTACTTTTATTCAAAATAAGGTTGCTGCCAGGTGTGGTGGTGCACACCTGTGATACCAGCAAGTTGGAAGGCTGAGGCAAGAGGATTGTTAAGTTTGAGGCCAGCCTCAGCAACTTAGTGATACCCTATCTCAAAATAAAAAGTGAAAAAAGACTGGGGATATAGTTCAGTGGCAGAGTGTCCCTGGGTTCAATCCTTACTACCAAAGACAAAAAACAAACAAAAAATGAGGTTGCTATTCTGCTCATGGGAGTAAATATTGTTAGTCACTTTTGAAAACATTTTGCCATTGTAATAAAGGAATAGAGCTAGGCCTGTGCACCTAGAGTCTCAGCTCTTCAGGAGCCTGTGACAGGAAGATCGCTTGATCCCTGGAGTTTGAGGCCTACCCAGGCAACATAGTGAGACTCTGACTCTTACCAAAAAAACCAAAAAAAAAAAACTATACCCAATAAACCAGGATCGTTCCCAGGATTGAACAACAGAGAATCCTTTGCGTTAGAGTAGCAGGAGACATGTACAAATATCAGTGAAACCTGATTTTAAGCTCTAAATGCACCCAAATAAGTAATGATTAACATTATAATGGAGAAATTATTTGTAGTGTAGTCATATAATGGAACACTGTATAGCTGTGAAAGGAGTAAATTGCAGGTGCCCACAACAAATTTCACATTGAGTGAAAAGTGAGCCACGAAAGAATGCAGAATAGGATTTTATCTGTCTGAAGTGCACAGATATCTCAAACTAAATAATACATGGATTGTTCAGAGAAATAAATAAACTCTAAAGAAAAGCTAAGGGGGCTGGGATTGTGGCTCAGGGGTAGAGCGCTTGCCTTGTATGCGTGAGGCACTGGGTTCGATCCTCAGCACCACATAAAAATAAATAAAGATATTGTGTCCATCTACAACTAAAATATAATATTAAAAAAAAAAAAGCTAGGAAATGATAAATCCAAAAATAAAATGGCGGTTACTTCTACAGGAAAAGGGAAAGAGATGGAGTTGAGGAAAGGCAGCCAGAGGTCTTTTAAACTGGGTGGTAGTGCTTGGGTGTAGTTCATGTAGTGCAGTGGTAGAGGATGCATGAAGCCCTGTGTATGATCTCCAGTACAACAACAACCACCAAAAAAGAAAAGAAAATCCAATAATCCAGTAAGCAAACTGGGTAGCAGATTCACAGATTTTTTTTTTTTTTTTAAGTATTAAGAATTGAAGCCGGGCGCGGTGGCTCACGCTTGTAATCCCAGCACTTAGGGAGGCTGAGACAGGAGAATCGCGAGTTCAAAGCCAGCCTCAGCAATGGCGAGGCGCTAAGCAACTCAGTGAGACCCTGTCTCTACATAAAACACAAAATAGTGCTGGGGATGTGGCTCAGTGGTCGAGTGCCACTGAGTTCAATCCCCGGTACCAAAAAAAAAAAAAAAAAAAGAATTGAGCTTACAGCACTCTCCCACTGCGCTACATCTCTATCTTTTTAATATTTTTTTAGCTGTAGATGGACATAATGTCTTTATTTTATTGCTTTGTATGTGGTGCTGAGGATCAAACCCAGGGCCTCACGCATGCGAGGCAAGCACTCTACTGCTGAGCTACAATCCCAGCCCCCATCTCTATCTTTTTTAAATTTTTATTTCGAGTCTTCCTGAATCGCACAAGCCTTGCCTTGAACTTGTAATGCTTTTTTCTCAGCCTCCCAAGTCACTGGGATTACAGTCATGTGCTACTGCTCTTGGCATGAGTGTTCATTGTTTTGTTGTTTTTTGTGCTTTATACCTTTTATAAGTAACCTGTTGGATCTGTGTAATATTATAATAAAAACTGAGTAAAGGATCAGGTGAAAGGTCAGCATCGAAAGGTCTTCATATTGAAGAGAGCACGTGCTCAATGTGTATCCCTGGCAGTGCATCTGTGGTCGTCCGATGGTTTACCCCTCTTAGCATAGTGAGGCTGTGGCATGTCAATTTCTACGACTGTGGCTGTTGGTACCATGTTCCCTTCTAAGGAGGAATGCCTTTCTTGCTATTGTAGGCCTCCCTGATTGTGACTGAGGAGCTGCACCTGATCACCTTTGAGACTGAGGTGTATCACCAAGGCCTCAAGATTGACCTAGAGGTAAGTTCAGCAGAATCGGGGTGGCCCTACATGCAGGGGTGACTCAAGACAAGAACATCTAGTGAGATTTTATGACTAGAGAAGGTGGAATGGTTACTGTTTGCTAAGCACTATATTTATTTATTAGTTATTTTTCTCCAAAAGATTCTTGATATCTCATCCAAGAATAAAATTTTGCCTGAAAGCTTAGAAAACATACTGAATCCTTGACTTTTGGCAGACTTGGTATGAGAAAGAAAATGATTCGGGCAATTTTATACAAAGTCCTTGGGCAAAGTTTGGGCAAAGTCCTTAGCAGCCACTGTTTTGAGTATGCAGAAAATCATGGCATTTGCATTATTTTCTAAGACTTCTTGATCTTTAAATTAAATCAGACCAAGAAAAACAGGAATCCTAGGCTTTGTTTTCTGAGTCTTCTATGTTTCATAGGAAGATGTAGATTCTTGGGTTTTTGGAGGATGTCTTTTCCAGGTCTTATAAATGGGGAGCCTGGGGCTGGGGTTGTAGCTCAGTGGTGGAGTGCTTGCCTCGCACTGGGTTCATTCCTCATGACCGCAGAAAAATCAATAAATAAAATGAAACCGTGAGCCAAAATGAATCTTCCTCCCTAAAAAAAAAAAAAAAGGGTGCAAGGGGTGGAGTCTGGGGACTTGAGTCAGGCTTTGAGCAAGTCAGATTGTACAAGTTACTGGTTGTATTCAGACGGCTGCCAAGGTGGCCAAGTCATGCGGCCTGGGTTGGGCATGCTTTCCCTCTGGGCGTTGAGCTGCCTCGGCCGTAGTTACGCTCCTCGCCTGCCATCATCAGCAGGTGCAGTTTCTGGCATGTTGTTTTACTTCAAACCTGCAAAGTAGGGGTGAAGAGATTTTGGAAGCTGTGAAAACTCCGCCTCCCTAACTCATGCCCCGCACACTCCACAGACCCACTCCTTGCCAGTTGTGGTGATCTCCAACATCTGTCAGATGCCGAATGCTTGGGCGTCGATCCTGTGGTATAACATGCTGACCAACAACCCCAAGGTTAGAGCCCCATCCTCTCGGAAACCACACTCTCTTATGACGTATTGGTACCTGGGGCAGGTCATTAGCACCACCCTGTCATCTAAATGAGCAAATGTGTTATTTTCAATAGAACGTGAACTTTTTCACCAAGCCCCCAATTGGAACCTGGGATCAAGTGGCTGAGGTGCTGAGCTGGCAGTTCTCCTCCACCACCAAGCGAGGCCTGAGCATCGAGCAGTTGACTACGCTGGCAGAGAAACTCTTAGGTCCACATTTTACCTGTTCTTCCCGCTTCCCTCAGACAAGGAATCTGGCCTGGGGGCTGTTGGTTTAGGCAGTCTCCTGAACATCTGCCAAGGCACTGTGCTGGTGCCAGGTTGGGAAGTCAGGGCACTGAGGAAGTTTGCATCCTGGTGATGATATCTATGAGGTGGGATGAAGATTTCTTTTCTCTTGGTTGCTGTCTCCTTTGCCCTTCCAGGGCAGTACTCTGTCTAACCTTAGAAGGTATTTTAAGTATGTGTTAGAAGACGGAACTAAAGGCTTGACATTCTCCATCCATTTCTTCAATAAACCACAGGCTAGCTTTTAATTTTTCTCCTCTCAAAAAAACTTGAGTAGAATACTTTTTGTGTTATCTAGACTAAAAGTAGCTTCACCCTGTGCTGCCACAAAATACAACCTTCCAACCCTAGCCATCAGCTTGTTAGTGTGGGCTTGGTCCCCAGATTACCACCGCAGGCTAGGAAGAGCAGAGGGGCTTGATATATCACCCACCCTTTCCTGGGCTAAATGGCAATTTGGGTTTGGGGACTAAGTGACAGGTTTTGGTGTATGTGTTTGTGTGTGTTTTTGTGCACATGTGCAGAGTCATGCACACACAATGACTGCCTTCACATACGTGAAAGCCAGTAGTTATTGGCCCATTGTGAGACAAATATATGTACATTCTGTTTTGAGAAATAATATCTTGAACAAAGCTGAAACTTTTCTTTCTTTCTTTCTTTTTTTTTCTTTAGGACCCGGTGTGAACTATTCAGGGTGTCAGATAACATGGGCTAAATTTTGCAAAGTAAGTGATCTTGTTGAATTCCTGTGGTCGCCTCTTGGGAGTGGAGTGCTCATCTGGGAGGTGGTTGTGGAGGATGCGAAGCCTAGAACTCTTATAAGGTCTGAATTCTTATTCCAGCAGCCAGTGGGACCTGCTGGAGGGTAGATGGGCTAGAGGGTTTTGGAGGGTACTGTGCCCCAGGAAAGAAAAGTCTGGATGGTGGTGGACTTGGCTTTCCTACTATTCTTTTCTCTAGGAAAACATGGCTGGCAAGGGCTTCTCCTTCTGGGTCTGGCTAGACAATATCATTGACCTCGTGAAGAAGTACATCTTGGCCCTTTGGAATGAAGGGTAGGTTGAAACACTTGTCTGGCAGAGGGCACAGTAAATCACATGCTCTCTCAGCAAGCCAGGGATGCCCTGTAACAATGTTGTGGCCCCTCTTTGGCTCTAGGTACATAATGGGCTTTATCAGTAAGGAGCGGGAACGGGCCATCCTGAGCACCAAGCCCCCAGGCACCTTCCTGCTGAGATTCAGTGAGAGCAGCAAAGAAGGAGGCGTCACCTTCACTTGGGTGGAAAAGGACATCAGCGGTGAGCCTGGCTCTGCTTACTCCACCCTTGGCCCTTGCTGCTGTCACCTCCTGGCTGCTACTAGTTCTGAGCACCTGCTGCCCCCTAGAGGTCAGAGATGGCCTCAAACTTGCCTCCTCTGCTCAGACTTGTAAACAATTGAGTAACTTCTCTCTGAATTCTCCCACCTGAAGAATTGCTTTACCAGTTTTCTTGCTCCAGTGACTGATATTTGTCTAGAAATTTGTGATTTAAATTGTATTCTTTATCCCATCTCCTTTATTACCTACCCTATTAGTATATCTTTTGCAAGCTTGTTGCCTGGGACCTAACTAGATAGCCTCTCTCAAAGTCAGCCTGAGCCAGGCATCGTGGTACACAATTGTGACCTGAGCTACACAGGAGGCTGAGACAGGAGGATCAAATGTTTGAGGTCAGCCTTAGCAACTTAGTGAGACCTTTTCTAAAAATCAAAAATAATTTTTTTATAATATTTTTTCAGTTGTAGATAGACACAATATCTTTATTTTATTTATTTATTTATTTTTATGTGGTGCTGAGGATTGAACTCAGTGACTCACACATGTGAGGCAAGTGCTCTACCACTGAGCCACAACCCCATCCCTATTTTTTTTTTTTTGAAAGGGCTGAGGATGTAGCTCAGTGGCACAGCACCCCTGGATTCACTCCCCAGTACCACAAAAGAAAAAAGGAACAGGAGAGAGTCAACCTCAACATTTCCACAGTGCCAGGCAACTGGATGAATATTCAGGGTGTCAAACTCTGGGCTGGCATAACTCTTTCCTCATTGAGGAAAGATGAAGTGAGCTGTTTTCTCTGAGATTACTGGCTATAGGTTTCATTATCTTTCCTTCCCAAATCCCATTAGGAAAGACTCAGATCCAGTCTGTGGAACCATATACCAAGCAGCAACTGAACAATATGTCATTTGCTGAAATCATCATGGGCTATAAAATCATGGATGCTACCAATATCCTGGTGTCTCCACTGGTCTATCTCTACCCCGACATTCCTAAGGAGGAGGCATTTGGAAAGTATTGTCGGCCAGAAAGCCAGGAGCATCCTGAAGCTGACCCAGGTAGTTGTTGATTTTCCACATTTATGGCACTTACTTCTTGGGGAAAGTTGGAAACTACAAGATTCTTAGAGGATAGACGGGCAGATGTCCAAATAACCTTGGAGAATCTTTATTCCTCTTTATAGGAAATAATTTTATAGTGGTTGCTTTTTTGCGGTGACTAATGGGATTCGAGAGAAGGGTGGGATCGACAAACACATGCACACACACGTGCACACACACATACACCCCTACCTAGAACATGGAAAAGAGAAAATGAGAGCAATTCTCTGGTACTTCTTATCTAGTAGATGTCTGAAGACTTGAGACTCAGCCTTGGGTCTGGTGTGCTTTCTTTTCCCTTCATTAAATGCATGGCCACTGTCAGGTGAGCTGAAGGAAGGCTTGCTGGAGGAGACGGTCTAGTGGCTTCTCAGCATGGTTTGCAGCAGAGTGGGGAGTGTCGAGTTTGTAGGGGAAGACAAAAACTGGAGAGAAGGGTGTAAAATTGGCATTTAGAATGTGCAGCTATTAAAAATAAGATATCTTTTGATGGGTGAGAGCATATGTGTTGTAAAAGTTAAGTATAAATTACTTTACATTAAGCCTATAATCTCTGGGGCTGTCCCCCTCTGGTCTGTCCCATTCAGTGCTTGTTGCTTTGACTCTCTGGTCTCTGTCCACATCCTGATGCGGACTGTATTTGCCAAATCTTTGTTTTTATTTATTTGTTTGGTGCTGAAAATTGAACCCAGGGCCTCACCACTGAGCTACATCCCCAGCCCTTTATTTAATGTTTTGTAATTGTAGAACCAACAGTGGGCTCTTTAAAGTGTTCCTTGGGGTGAGGGGTTGAATTCCTTGCCCCAACTGCTTTTCAAAAAACTATCCTTGTCCACATAGCACACATGCACAACCCCACTGCTTGCCCTCTCACCCTTTTATGGGAATTCCCTCCAAGGATTTTTCATGGTGGGGGCCAGTGGGACTTGGAAGAGGGAATTTGAGCTGTTGACAGTTGACTTTCCTTTTCCCTTTGTTCTGATATTGAGTTCAGTTCATACTGTGGAAGAGTTTAGCTTTCACTTCCTGTCTGTCCCTTATCTCTCTTTCCACCTTGTGCTTCAGTTAGGAGATCTGTTTATCAGCCTCTCTCACACTGCTCTTTGTTCTTTCTGCACAGGACATTGAGGTCTCAGTGCTGGTCCTTTGGGCTAATTTGCTTTCAAGATCCCAGCTCCCAGTCTGAGGCTGCATCCACCATCTCCATCTCCTAGTGAGCTGGGAGGCAGATCCTTTCCTGTCAGGAGACATTCCTTGGAGGCAAGGCACTAATCAGAATAAAGAAACTAACTACTCAAGATTTGCCTACCTCATGAGTGAGCTTAGGAGCTTGAACTGAGGGCTTGGTATGAGCATGGCGAGGGGATATGAACATTCAAATGGAACTCTTCAAGGAGGTGAACCTGTGACCATTTCCTCTTTTTCCGTCTTAAGAGCATTATGGTATGAAAGTCTCTCAGAGATTGATCCTCTTTCCAGGACTCTTCCCTCCTCCTTATTTCTCCACCAGAAACCCACACAGTATCTTCTTTTGGCCTCGAGGAAGGATTCTGAGCCATTTATAAATTAGATAAAGTACATACACAACCTTGTATGGTGTCACACATAATCAGCTTTCTTTCTTTATTGGGTGTTGGTTCTTGGATTCCACAGTTCCCTTTTAGGGTGAAGCTGTTTTTCTCAGCTCTCTTGATCCCTGGAGAATGAAATCCTTTTCTCGTTATAGTGTCAGCTCCTCTCAAGTCTGGCCAAAAGAGTTGAATTTATAAGACACCAGAAACCTGCCTCTATAGGTCCTTTGGATTCTGTACTGAATTAATATATTTTTTGGTTAAAAAACAAACTTGGGTGGCCACCCCTCATTGCCTTCCCTCAGACCGTCATCATGCATTCTGATCCCTCAGCTTCTCTATTCATTCCACCTGTTGTGTCTGTGCTTTTCTTGGCCCACACACCCTGCCCCTTTGCCTCTTATGTGGTTTGTTCACCTGAATCCTCAAGATTTCATGCCAGGGTCCCCAAGGCTCCTGACTGCTCAGTGCAAGCATTCAACATCCAAAATTCCTTGATTCTAATTGTCACATTTCTAACTGTAGAATAAGAATTACAAATGACTGAGATTATAGATGATCAGAACCTTCTTCTTCTTCCTCTACTTGAGAAAGTGCCTCGCCCCAGGACTCTTAGCTATTGAAGATGTACCTGGGCACTCTGGTCTCCTGACTTCTAGTTGGATCAGTTGTACTGTGCCACAATGATGTCTCCCCTGTATATATACACTGCTTTTTGTTAGGTGTATTTATCCAACTGGGGATTACTAATGTCCTCCTAGAAAAGTGTGCTAGAAGCCAAGTGTGGTGGCACACGCCTATAGTCCGAACAACTGGGGGACTGAGACAGGCGCACCTTCGAGGCCAGCCTTGACAATTTAACAAGGCCCTCAACAACTTATCAAGACCTTGTCTCAAAATAAAAAAAATAAAAAGAGCTAGAGATGTAGCTCAGTGGTAGAGCACCCCTGGGTTCAATCCCCAGTACAGAAAGAAAGAAAAATAGAAAGAAAAGTAGATGCGATAGAGGCAGATTATAGTGTTTGTAGGAATAGAAATAAAACCCTCAGCTTAGGAAGCCACTGTCTTCATGTCCTCTTAAAGACTGGGTCATGTTGGTCTCTGGGCAGAACACCATACCAAATCTACATAGAGTTGGTTCCTGCAGGCAAAGAGATTATCTGAGAGATATGACCAGACTAGAAGAGAATCCTTAGACCACATGGAGGCAGTGAATGTTTATATAATCTAGGGAAAAACTGAACGTAAGGTTGGCATCAGTCTAGGCTCAGGTGCGACAGGGTACGCCACAGTCTCTGCAGTTCAGGAAAACCTTGTGTAAAGAATTGAACTTCAGACTGCAAGTGCCTGGGGCATCAAATAGTACAGGATGAAGGAGGGCAACCTCCAGGGTCAGATGGAGGTTTCCAGACAATCTTTGTGTAAGGATGGAGTTTCATGTCTGCTGTGATGAGGCCAACAGCTTCCTTCTGCCCTGTACGCATAGGTCACCATCAGTAAGCCCAGTTTTCTTTTTCACAGGTGCTGCCCCATACTTGAAGACCAAGTTTATCTGTGTGACACCGTAAGTGGCTTCCTTTCCCAAATGTTGCATTCATTTCTGATGTCCTCAGTTATCCCCAGGAATAGGGAGGACACCGGGTGACAGTTATCCCGCGAAGGGTTGGAAGCTCCTGGGCTGTGTTTAGTACTCAGAGTGACCTTGTGTGTTTAAAAGCTTGAGCTTTTATTTTTCTGTTGGAGACCAGAGTTTGATGGCTTGTGTGTGTGTGTTTTGTTCTTTTTTTTTTTTTCCTCCATTGTGTCTTGTCAACCCGGCCCTTTCCCCTCCTGCCGCTCCCCATTTCCTACAGAACGACCTGCAGCAATACCATTGACCTGCCGATGTCCCCCCGCACTTTAGATTCATTGATGCAGTTTGGAAATAATGGTGAAGGTGCTGAGCCCTCAGCAGGAGGGCAGTTTGGTGAGTATTTGGTGCTCTGACTTTGTCCCTCTGAGGCATGTTGGCTCACTTCATGTGATGTTCATGTGTACAAAGCCTGTCACCACAGTGGTAGGAGGAAGTTCTAGAGCTCTCCAGTAGAAACAGAACACACACCATGAATATAAATGTAAATTTTCTAGTAGCCCCATTAAAGATGGTAAAAAGAAACAGATGAAGTTAATTTTTACAATGTGTTTTATTTAACCCAATAAATCTAATGTACTGTCATTTCAACATGTAAGAAAACAACTAGTATTTTTGCATTTTGTTCATTCTGAGTCTTCGAAATGATAACTACAGCACACCTTAATTTGGACTAGTCACATTTTAGGCACTTGGTAGTCACATGTGGCTAAGGCTGCCATGTTTAGATCTTCTTGAAACATGGAGAGCTGGGAATGAGGTAGGAAAGAAATTGAACCCTTCTAGAGGGCAGGGCCCTGAAGGGAGGTGAGGAAATCTGGCTTTTCTGACCCTGTCTTGGCTTGAAAGGGCAGAAGACTGATTAGTATGGTGATCTAAGCCCTGTCCCCTGAAGGGCTGGAAGGATGTGCCAGCTGCAGGGTCAGGTGGCTGAACCAGCATTTTCTATTTCTTCAGAGTCCCTCACGTTTGACATGGAGTTGACCTCGGAGTGTGCTACCTCCCCCATGTGAGGAGTGAGGACGGAAGCTGCAGAGATGTGACTGAGGCACCTACCCATGTTCCACCACCCCTTAAGCAACCAAACCCCAGAGCATCTGAAACTCCTTTGTGGTTCCAGATTTTTTTTTTTTTTATCTCCTACTTCTGCTATCTTTGAGCAATCTGGGCACTTTTTAAAATAGAGAAATGAGTGAGTGTGGGTGATGTGCTTTTATCTAAATGCAAAGAACGTTGGAGACCATGATGGGGGGGCATGGTAGGGGGTGGCCAGCAGGAGAAAACGGAAATGTCTTGTATTCTTTTGTTCCCCTGCCCTCTTTCTCAGCAGCTTATTGTTGTCGTTTGTTGTTAGACAAGTGCCTCCTGGTGCCAGCGGCACCCTTCTGCCCATTGCTGTGAGCTAATGCCGTAGGCTGCCTGTGGCTGCTACCCCTAGCATTGCACTGTTAACCTTGCTAACGTCCAGATAGAAGATAGGACTATCTAATCCCTGAGGGTTCTTTTTAAATTAAAATAATAATAATAATTAAAGGGCAAAACACACTGTAGCAGCATAGCCTTTCTGCATTTGAGAAGACTCAGTTAATGGCCTCCTTGGTGCTTTAAGCATTCAGCTATCTTCAGGCTGATAATTTATATAAACCCTGAAATGGGTTTCAGATCAAACCCTTAAAAGACATCTGAAGCTGTGGCGTGTCCTTTGGTTTTGAACTGGGAAGGTTGAGGAGAACTAAATATCCCAGACTCCTTTTCTAAACAGTTTTATTTTTCTGGGAGTGTGTTGGCCTGCTAGAGGGTAAGGCCCGGAGAGGGACTGAAAACCCTCACTCCCTTTCTCCTTGGACTTTGGCCCCTGTTTGAGAGTCAGCTTGTTCTTGTGTTCCTTATCAGGCCTAGGATCCGCCTGGCTTCCTTTCCCACAGAACCCTGCTAGTGGCATAGCTTCTTCCCTTGTCTAAAGGTCCCCTGTCCCATTTGTTTTAGGAATCCTGGTCTTGGGACCTCAGGAGAGAGAGAGAGTTACAGGTTGAACATGACTCAGACTCCAGGTCCCCAACAAAGTGTCCAGTTGAGCTCAGGGAATATGGTTCTTACCCCCATTTCTTGGTGATATCCAGAGGCACCTGTAGCCCTTCTTCATGTGTTCACATAGGGCAAAGGCTGACTGATAAAGCCAAGGTCTGCCCCTCCTATGAGGGGTACACACCTGGCCTCCCCCAAGGCTGGTGGCTCTGCTCCCTGTGGGGCCCCCAGTGAGGCAGAACAGTGAGAGTGCCTGCACCCGCTCAGCCTTCCTGTCAGCCTGCTGCCTTGGCCTGTCGCACGCCTCCGCTGGGCATTTTGGAACACTTAGCAGTGGGCGACATGGGCCTTCTCTGACCAAGAGGCATGGCTGGATTTGCTAACTCAAAACCACCTTGCCTCGGTTGACCAGAGTATCTAGAATTCTGTTTGTCAGACCTAGATTAACTATAGCCTGAACTAAGAAGGTGAGGACGAACAGGGCTTGCCTTGACCACCTGTGTCCTCTAGCCTCAAGACGGTTATTTGTGTAGGGAGCTTTCCCTTCTCCAGTAACACTGTTTAGTACACAATAAGCTGAACTCATAAACTGAGAGAACATGTAGAAAGGTGAGGCTGGGGCTTACCATTGGTTTAATCCCTAAGGACCTAGGGCAAAGGCTTGGGCTTCTCTGGAACAAGTATTATAAAGATCATGGCTTTAGGTAGTGTGCATGTCTGGTTTTAACTGATTATAGCAAAAGTTCTGACAGGAGCTGAGACTTGTTCTGGCACCCCCTTCAAAGAATAGAGTCCTCAAGACCTGCCCACTTTCTGTCTATTGTCCCCTGCCCATCCCCAGCCAAGCCAAGGGATTCCCGTGGTTTGTAAGCTGCTGTCCTAGCCACTGCATTCGAATTCCAATGTATACTTCCTAGTGTAAAAATTTATATTATTGTGGGGTATTTTTGTTTTTTGGTTTTTTTTTTTTTTTTTTTTTTTTTTGTATATTGCTGTATCTACTTTAACTTCCAGAAATAAAAATTATATAGGAACCGTCTGATAGCATGGCAGCTGTGTGTGTGGCTGACAGAGACTCCCTTTGCCTTATTTCCGTCTGGAGGGGCTTTTCCACACAGGCCCAGCTGGGGTAGGAGCAAGATGGCCTTGGGAGGAAGAGGCCCGAGCTCTAGGACTAAGATTCTTTTCACCTTTCATCCTTGAGGTGATGCCCGGTCCCCCATCTAATGTTAGCCACCAGCCTCCAGGTGAGAGGTAACCTAGGAGCAAGGGATCATAGTCCAGTGGCACAAAGGTGTCAGAGCCCTTTCCCTCCTCTTTTCCCTCCACCCTCCCTCTCTTCCCTCCGCCCTCCCAAAGCTGCTGTGTCCTGTCTGGGGTCCGATAAGCCACCTAAAGGGGGGTTGGGGTGTAGATCCCCTCCCGAGGCCTTTGGCTACAGTTGCCCATTATCACCTTCTCTTCAGTTCACTCAGTGGGAACAACACACAGACACTTCACTGGCTGGTTGCTGAGGGGCCCCTGGGCAGTCAGTGGTGATAATTCAGGGAAAGGCCACCAACACCAGTGCTGGCTCTGCGTCAGCATCCCCCTGCCCCCACTCATGGCCCCAGTGCCATGAAGACAGAGTCAATGTGAGATACTGCGCTTCCCCTGCAGAGATGCAACCAGAGATAGTGTGGCTGGGGCGGGGAGTGGCGCCCGCCTTCCCTCCCACCCCCAACCCCGACCCCGCCAGCCAGCCTGCCCCCCACCCTGCTTTGAGTTCTGAATAAACCCGCCCACAGTTCTTTACTCCCCAGCCTCACACCCAAGGGACTAGTATGTTCCTGAGTCCAAGGCCCCAGCCTCACCTCCTGGACTAACCACAGCTGGGCACCAAGAGGTCTTCAGGAAGAAAGCTGGTCCTCTCTCCTCCTTGGCTAGCCTTCCTCACACTCAGGCCATAGTGGCAGTTGGATGGTGCCACCTGCTGGTCTCTGGGAAGAGGCCGGTGGAGGATGGACTTTCTTCCTGGCTTTCAGCTGTCCTGGCCCCAGGAGGGTTGACAATCACCTTGGCACTGGCCCTCAGATGCCAGCTTCAAGATTGCTCATAGCAGCAGTGAATAAAAGAGGGGCCTGAGCCGGGCGCAGTGGCGCAAGCCTGTAATCCCAGCACTTAGGGAGGCTGAGACAGGAGAATTGCGAGTTCAGAGCCAACCTCAGCAATGGTGAGGCCCTAAGCAACTCAGTGAGACCCTGTCTCTACATAAAACATAAAATAGGGCTGGGGCTGGGGCTCAGTGGTTGAGTACCCCTGAGTTCAATCCCCAGTACAAAAAAAAAAAAAAGAGGGCCTGAGCTCAGCTCTGCCCGTCCTATGGGCCTCCTCCCCCAGTGAGTCCTGCCCTTTCTTTTCTCAAGACCTTAAGCCCCTGCATTCTTGGGCATGCGTGCCCCCTCACCAAGTTCTTTAGCCCCCTGAGAAGCATCGACTATTCTAGGTGTGGTCAGACCTCTAGAGTAGATGGAGAAGGGAGCAGAATTGTGGTCCCAGGCTAAAACTTACAGCATAGGCCACACGAGAACAAAACAATTCCAGCTCTAATGATTGCCATCGCCCATAGAGACCACCACCAGCCCCCAAACCAGGAGGAAGACCAGAAAATTTATGAAAATATTTTATTCCAAAACACTGTTTACATAAATGCATGATCTATATACAAAGTACAAAAGAATCCCTCTTCTTGTCCCCACCTCCCTTGAGAGAGGATGAAACCTGAGACTCCCAATCTTCTGTCAGCTGCCCTGGCTGCTTGTCACATAGCCTCAGAGGAGCGTGTGAGGCTGGAGTGAGGCCTCCTCTGGGCATGAGGCCTGTTCCAGTTTCCGCCTCCTAGCAGAGTAGAGCAGCTCTAATCCTTCGCTCCAGACTCCATGGGATTGCAGCAACTGGGGGGTGCAGCTTGTCCCTTGCTACAGTTCCCCTCCCCTAGGAGGGACAGCATTGACCTTGCAAGTCTCAGGCTCTCTGTTCACCTACCATGTCCATCCTAAAACAGTTTTTCCCTCCTTTCTCATTAGCAAGGTTGCAAACAGAGGCAAGAAAAGAAGCCTAGGGCAGGATGGAGGGGAGGGCATATGGAGTGGAAAAGGGGATATGGGGGGAGGGCAGGGACAGGGGAAAGGGTACCAGAGACTCAAAGCCCACACCCCTGGGCTCAAGTACAAGAGGCTAAGACACTATATACTCAGAGCAGCTCCAACAGCTCTGGCTCAAATGAACCCACTCCACTGTGTTAGGAAATGGCTATGGCATAGACATGTTCTCAGAGGGCTCACGAAAAGTCTGGAGTCCATATTCACTACATTATAATATATCAAGAATGAACCTCCACCTCCCTCTGGAGGGAAAGCATCAGTTAGACCACCATATGTGCGTGAGGACAGATGCACACCTGTGTACATATGTACACAGGCATCAGGAGGGTGAAGCTTCTAGCTCAGGAGTAAGACGTCAGCTTAGAACCTTTCCTTGTCTCCTGTCCTTTTCTGGAATAATTTCACTTCCACAGCCACTAGCAGATAAAGGACATGGGAGGAAGAGGTTTGCCTGCAACAAGTACCTACAATGACAGAAGCTCCATCTCTTGCACGAGACAGACAGATCCAGTGGGCTCCTGGAGGTCTTGATCTGAACCAAAAGGCCACCACTGCTTCAGCCACTCACCTGGGACTGCAAAGGCAAGCCGGGCACACCTTGTGCCCACACACACGCACACAAAGGCATCGGTAGGCACAGCAACGCTACAATCACAACTGGTACAGACTCTCCACATTGAATGCTGTTTCCAAAGAGAAGCATGGAATTCAAATATTCATGACAGGGAGCCTCTGGCAGAGGTGAAGAGACTGGCAGGCGGGGAGAGGCGGGGGTCGATACCATCCATGGGCCTGCGTAAGAGTTCTTCCACGTGGCGGGCGACATCCATGGTCTCATCCAAGTCAAATTCTCCATCCTGATCAAGCACGGGGTCTGGGCTGGTGAACAGAGGGAGGTCAGGGGAACTGGCATGTCTCATAGCCCCAGGTCCCCCAGACAGTTCCCAGCCTGCTTCCTACTCATCCCAGAGTCTCATCAGCACAGAAACAGTTCTGGAGGGATCCCTTCCTCCAGGCTGGATAGCAGTTGCTCTGGCTCTTTGGGACACATTCCATTTCGATTTGCATTTTTTTTTTTTTTTTTTTTGCACCAGGGACTGAACCCAGGGGTGCTTAAATACTGAACCACATCCCCAACCCTTGACAGGGTTTCACTGAGTTGCTAAGCGCCTTGCTAAGTTGCAGAGGCTGGCTTTGAACACGCGATCCTTCTGCCTCAGCTACCCCGAGCTGCTGGAATGACAGGCATGCGCCACTGTGCCCGGCCCATTTGCATCTCTTGCTACCTCATAGCATGATCTAGGGAGTTCGTTTCCCTCTCCTTGTGCTCATCTGTCAATGCGGTGGCTGGGTTGATGAACTGCACCTACCTACAGTGCCATTCAATGACCTCATACGCATCTTTCACGGAGGACCCACGACAAGTTTTAACCACCTTATTCCAGTCCTCACAGTATCTCAAGGCAGGTGTTCACTCCATTTTATGATGTAAGCAACCTGACTGCCATGCCTGTGATGGTCCCACCGCTGCATGGTCCTCCCAGACCTATTGCCATCCCACCCAGGCCACCACAGTGCAGAAGGGAATCGAGTCTCTACCCTCCCACCTGATGCACAGCCACCTCGTTCACAGCTTCCCTGAATCAGCCCTTCTAACAGCCTCACCTGTGTAAAAATCCTCTACCACCCCCAGGCCTAGGCTGGTGGTCTCAGACCTAGAGGAGCTCTGGATTTCTTTGTCCCAGCGGCCCTCCAGGGCTCCAGCCTCAGGCCAGGGCCCAGTTCCTCCCCATAGATCCCAGAAGAACACAACCTACTTCTGTGGGTACATGCTGTAGTGAGCCTGGGGGCACACAGATGGGGAGGGGGCCTGGTCCATGTACGTGGCGCTGGCCCCCGTGTCCGCAGATGCGTTCACAAACCTGCAGAGGGAAGCGGAACACAGCCTCAGCGGCTGGGGGGCCAGTGGCAGCTGACCTGAGGACGGGCTCGGGGGGAATCTTTATGTCCTTTCTGAGGCGTAGAAGGACAAATTGCCCCACCGGGCCCTAGGTCCCCAGCTGTGAGAATGCAGACCTGGATGCCAGCACAGCATGATCAGGCCTGGTTCCTCCCCACCTCATGGCTCAGCCAGGTCTCCCAGGGGATCAGGGATGTTGGCTCGGGGTTAGAGGTGGCTGTATCAGGGTGGGGGAAGGGAGAGGCAGCAGGATGCCTGCAGCTGAGCCCTGGACACTTACTCTGGGACCACTTGTTTGATCTGTGGCTTCACGTACCCGTCCACTGCCTTGCCGTCTTGGTAGGGAAAGAAAAGCAAGGTCTCCGGGAGGTGCACGTGAGTAGAAGCCCACCCATGCCCTCTGCCTCTGGCCCACACCACCCTGGGGCCTTCTCAGGATGAGATTTCCCAAAGACTCCCAAAAAACACCTACTGAGGGTCACCAAGACCCCTGGCTTTAGTCCCGTCCCTTCCCTGGTTCCTTTCATGGCTTTACTCTCCCTCCTCCTGCTCCCACCCCTGCCAAGAAACAAGCAGCTCCCCGGGGCAGGCTGAAGAGAAGAAACCTGTCCGTTTTGCTTTCCTACACCCAACTTGGGGGCAGGTTGTGGGCTGGGGCGTGGTGACAGGGGCAGGTCTGTGAGGGTGGGAATCATCTCAGTTTCTCCCCCAACTCTGCCAAGTGAGAATTCAGCTTCTTTAGCTTGCCAGAGAAGAAAGCTAGGACAAGTTTCACTTCCCCTCCCCACAGTTGTGAGCCCTGAGGTCCTCTTCACCATCCCATGGACAGAACTCAACAGGGCATCTGCTTTCTCTTGGGGAGCCCTCACTGCCCAGCCCCACGGCTCTGTTCAGGGGCTTGGGAAGGGCCCAGGGGGTCAGGCGGCGGGACCCACCTACAACAGGAGTGTAGTACTTGGAGAAGACCTCAGCCTTGGGGCGGTCAGGGAACACATAGATGAGATAGCTTAGGTCCCCTAGTCGGTCAGCCAAGGACCGGATAGAGAAATCCCGTGTGGTGAATGGCTTCAGGTTCCACAGGTTGCGGTCAGCTGTGAAAGAGACAACCTCATTCCCATAAGCTACTCCCACAGGAGAAGGTCATGGTTGTAAGGGTTTGTTTGTTTTTTTGTTTGTATTTTTAAATTTTGAGACAGGGTCTCACTAAATTGCTGAGGGCCTTGCAAAGTTGCAGAGGCTGGCCTCAAACTTGTGGTCCTCCTGCCTCAGCCTTCCAAGTCAATGGAATTACAGGTATGCACCACTGTGTCTAGTGGTCTGGCTTATGGGGTTTTGAGGAGGGCTCACAGAGAAATCTGGGTTTTTCTTAGCTCACACTACAACCTCAGCTTGCATGCCCTATGGCATGGGAAAGTGGACACTGGAACATTCTACTTAACAAACTGGGCAAGTAGACACCAGCAAGGCCATCCATGGCAGAGTCAGGAGAACAAGAAACAGCTGGGGACCCGCTCAGCAGTTCTGGAGTCTGTGGGGCCAGCGATCTTAGGTTCTCCAAGATGAAAAATGATAGGAAGTGGTTACATTTCAGAGCAACACTCCTCCGACACTGAGCTCAGTTCCTGTTTTTCCCAATGGGTGCCTTCAGAGGACACAGGCCTGAAGGAGGGTAGGGAGCAAGGAAAGGGGAGACAGGAGCCCTGGGTAGGAGTGAGGGTGATGGGGGCACTCACGAGAGTCAAACTTCCAGGCAATGGTGATGCCCCCAATTTCCGAGTCACTGAAGCGCAGTAAGAAGGTCCCGTCGGGCTTGTTGATGAGCAGGTCATGGGCCTGTTGCTTATTAACAAAACCTAGGATGGCCCTGGGCGCATGGAGCATTTGGTGTTACCGCGGGGCTGGCGGCCGCTGTCCTGGCGCCGACCCCCGGCCTCCCAACCCTGTGACCCTGCTCCTCACCCGTCATTCCAGTGGGGCTTGTGGTGTTTCTTCAGCACCTCCATCACCCCATCGAACCACTGCCAGAAGGTGTAGTTCCAGCCTGGCAAGTTCTCCTGAGAGCCCCGGGAAACCCAGAGTCAGGGCAGGAGTCCAAGTCACTGGAAGTGAACTTGCCCCATGCTTCCAGATACAAGGGAACCACACAACCCCCTGGGGCAGGAGTGGCTGTTGTTTGAGACAGGGTCTCGCTTCATGTGCTGAGGCTGGCCTCGAACTTGAGATCCTCCTGCCTCAGCCTCCCCAGTTGTTGGGATTGCAGGCACATGCCATTTTTGCCTGGTTTGGGGGTGGGAGCTGTAAAGCATTGTCCAGGCTGGATGGCTTTCCAAGCTCATTTCTGCTTCACCCTTTCATGTGACAGATGGGGAAACTGTAGCAAAGGGAGCCAAAGGGATCTGCAAACTAGGACTTGAACCCTAGCCCCAGGTTCTTTCCACATCCTGCTCTGGTTGGCTCAGCTGAGTGCAATTCCTTGAGGCCCCTATCTGCATTTCCTGGGGTCCAAGCCCCCATCTCTTCTGATTACAGGAGAGAGCGCTGGGGGGTGGAGAGTGGAGGGTGGGACCCTAGCCCCAGGCAGTAGCCTGTCCCCGATGTGGGGGAGGGTGACAGGACCCCAGTAGTCTCAGGCCGGGAGCTGGAAGCCCAGGTTCCTCACCCTGTTGAACTGGGACCAGGACACGGACATGCTGTTGTAGTCCTCGAGGTGGGCGCCGGTGCTGTTGAACAGTTTCTGCGCCAGGAACACGAGGTTCTCCTTGGTCAGGCCGCGGTTGCTCTGCACTTCAGCCTTGAATTTCATGTTGAGCGCTTCACACAGCTGTGGCCACAGCACTTTGTCAGGCACGGCAAATGGCACCCTGCCCTGAGGGAGATGGAGAAAACGGAAGAAAAGGCAGATTAAGAGAGCTGGAAATGTTTACACATACACACGACATACGACATACGGAGATCAAGACAGGACTAGCCGGGCGCGGTGGCTCAAGCCTGTAATCCCAGCACTTAGAGAGGCTGAGACAGGAGAATTGCGAGTTCAAAGCCAGCCTCAGCAAGGGCGAGGCGCTAAGCAACTCAGTGAGACCCTGTTTCTACATAAAACACAAAATAGGGCTGGGGATGTGGCTCGGTGGTCAAGTGCCCCTGAGTTCAATCCCCAGTACCCCAAAAAAAAAAAAAAAAAAAAAAGACAGGACTGAGGACAATCCACAAAGGACACATAGACACAAGGGGAAACAAAGGAAGGGAACAGGGAGAGGGGGCTTACAGGGATGGAGACCCAGACCCAGGGACTGAGGACAGAGATCAGGGATCACAGACATAAGGCAAACAAAGTTCAGAGATCAGGGACCAAAGATCAGGCTCATGGACTTCAGAGAGCCCAGTCCAGAAACCTGGAACTTGGACAGCCCCAGGACAGGCCTGAGAACAGGGGCGCTCACTGTGCTCACCCCAGCTTCACTCTGGTTCTAGGGTGAGGACCCCCCAGCAGGGGCCCAGGGAGTCAAGGCTGACCCTATGGAGATCTCCAGGGCCCATGGGCCAGGGTGGAAATCTTGTAGGGACTCACCGGCTCAGCAAAGGCATTGTCCCACAGCACAGTGGCGGTGGCATTATGGTCCTGGCTGCCATGAACGATGACAACCACAGGCAGGGACAGGGTCTGTGGAAGTCAAAGGAATGAGAGGTGAAAGGGTATGAACGCCATTTTGCTCTCTGCCTAGACAAGACTCTCAGCCCTCCTTCCTTACCTACAATTCCAAACACAGGCCCTTCCCAACAAATGCTAAGCACAAACAAACCCCAAAACACAATATTTCTTCTCAGCTCCTTGAGTAAGTTGCCTGGGCCAGTGCCAGGCGCTAATGCAGCCAACAGGTGCCTGCAGAGTGGGGTTTCTGACCACATGGAGGGATAACTGGGTCGAGACAGAGAGGAGTCAGAGGTTTCTGGTTTTCCCAAACCAACCAGGTAGTTTCAGACAGATCCCTGGCCTCTCTGGGCGACCTGTGGGGGTGGGGGCATGGGGCCTCACCTTCACCTGGAACACAAGCTCATTGCTGCCCACACTGAACTGAGACTCAAACAGGACCGTGAACTTCTCCTCTGTCACAGACTCTGCACCCCTTCGGTCAGCACGCTTGATCCTCTTCAGTGACTGCAGGGTAGGAGGCCAGAGGAGGGCAGGAAGACCTGGGCTGGTTACAAGGATTCAGCCCTGGACAGACCTTCCCTCCGAGGCCAGGCCCTGTGCTCACCATGTTTCTGAAGTGGGCGCTAAGGGTGCCCGTGGCTTGGTGGTACTCCATGACACAGCAGTTGTTCAGGATCTCACCACTGCACTCGCTACAAAGGAGAGGGGAACCCCAGCTCCACACAGGCCCCAGGGAGGAGCAGTATCCTGTCCACAGCTTGGACTGGTATCTGACAGTGTTTGGTCCTTGTCAGCAGCTCCTGTCCCCACTCCCTAAGAGTATTCCTTGGTGTCACTCTGGGTTACTGTCTTCCCCATCAATCTGCCAGTACCCAAGGCAAGGTCTCTAAGGGTGAGGTCTGAGTCTCTAGCATCAGGTTAGAAGTTTCTTGGGCCAGGGGCAGTGATGCACTCCTGTAATCCCAGCTGCTTGAGAGGCTGAGGCAGGAGGATCACAAGTTCAAAGCCAGCCTCAGCAAGTTAAAGAGGCCCAAAGCAACTCATCAAGACCCTATCTCAAAATGAAAAATAAAAAGGGTTGGGGATGTGGCTCAGTGGTTAAGCACCCTTGGGTTCAATCCATAGTACCAAATTTATTATTATTATTATTATTTTTAATTTTTTTAGTTGTAGATGGACACAATATCTTTATTTATTTATTTTTATGTGGTGCTGAGGATCGAACCCAGTGCCTCACGCATGCAAGGCAAGCGCTTTACCACTGAGCCACAATCCCAGCCCCCATAGTACCAAATTAAAAAAAAAAAAAAAAAAGTTTCTTGAGTACTGAGATTGAGGTGGGGCTTTTAGGACCTCTGATACTTAAAATGAAAACCCTGACCATGTCCTACAAGGATCCCCATGATCAACCCCTGCTCTGTTCCTTAGTCTGAGTTCCCCTCCTTTCACTTAGAACATGCAAACCATGCTGGCCTTGACTGCTGAACAAACCAGGCTTGGTGTCTACCTCAGGACTTTTGCACTGGCTCTTCCACTATGCCAAACACTTTTTTCTTTCTTTCTTTTTTTTTTCCTGGTACTGGGAATTGAATTCAGGGGTACTCAACCACATCCCCAGCCCTATTTTGTGTTTTATATAGAGACAGGCTCTCACTGAGTTACTTAGTGCCTCGCCATTGCTGAGACTGGCTTTGAACTCGCGATTGTCCTGTCTCAGGGTTTACAGGCGTGTGCCACTGTGTTGGGCCCAAACACTCTTGACTGCTCATCCAGGTCTCAGCTCAACTGTCTCCACAGCAGGCCTTCCTTGACTTGTCTAGTGCTGCTCACCACCCTGCTCTGCTCCCCCATCCAAAAGCTATGATATCACTATTTTAATTTTCTCTCACACTTTTTGGGAATACCTTATGTTTAAAAACATAAGGATTCTCTGATTCTCTGATTCCCTGGCTAACCTGAGAGCTCCTTCACCATACTTTCCCTAGATCACAGAGTAGGCCTTCAGGGAACAGTTTAACTGGGTGATACAGGATGGGACCAGGTCTCCCATTAACTCATTCTTTCATTCACCACACACATGTGGATGGCCTTCCCTGTCCCCTGGACCCCACCCCTGGCCACATGTATCTTTCTATTTTTTTCCTTCAGAACCTGGACAAGTTCTGTGTCTGAAAAAGTCTTCACTTTCCAGCTTCAGTCACTGGCCACCTCCTGTTCCACTACTAACCTGAGATCACCACCTGCAACATGACCCCCTTCCGGGATGCCCTCTGTGTGTCCCTGGTCACAGAGCTACACCAGGAATCACCTCTCTGTGTCAGCAGCTTGCTCTGTTAGTCAGTGGCTGGGGAGGGGAGATGTGAGATCTGTGTAGCAATGGTTGTGTCCCTACTGCTCAGCACTGTGAATGGGTCACGTGGCAGTGCAATACTTGCTGACCTACTAGGTGCCAACAACAAGCAAGGCTGGGAAAAGCCTCTGAGTGGGCGGAGTGCACCAGGAAGACAGGAAACAGGCACAGAGGAAGCGAGGCTGTGCTGCCCCAGTACACAGGGGTCCCACACCCCAGCACGGGAGCAGGCGAGAGGGAGAGGCACACTCACTTGCGGGTGTTCTCGTTCTTGAGCAGGGACTTGGCCTGCTGCTCACTGATGATGGTCGCCTTCACCTGCGGGGGGTTCATGTGCACATTCAGCTTCCCGCCCACCAGCAGGCGCACGGTGGCCGCAAACTTGGTCTGGGTCTTCAGGACCTGGGGGGGCTGCTTCTCGATGATGAATGTGCTGCAGGAACACGAG
>CM053402.1:18392187-18408048 GCA_028644305.1 Xerus rutilus
AGAGTCAACATGAGCTCAGCCAACCAACCAGAAGGCAGGGAGGGAGGGAGGGAGTGTCCAGGGCCTCCTGAGACACAATTCAGCAAGATTTCCTCAGGAAAGGGATGGTGGAAGGCATCACCAGCTGCTGGGAATCCCGCTGACGGCAGGAATAGGGAGGGAGGGAGGCCTCCCTACCTTTTTCAAAATATCTATGAACTAATCCTTAAGACAAGGTAGAAAGTAGGAAATACCTGAGGATTGATAACCCCCAAACATGCCCAGAGTTAAAGCTACCTATCCCCTTCCTCAGCTTGCAAACCCATCTCCCTCTCCAACAATACCGTCTCCTGAATGCTGGGATTATCACTCCCTTCCTATAACCCTATTTATTTATTTATTTATTTAGGTACTCGGGATTGAACCCAGGGTCATTTAACCAGTCATATTCCCAGCCCTTTTTATTTTTTATTTTGAGACAGGGTCTCACCCAATTGCTGTGGCCTTACTAAATTATTGAAACTAGCTTTAAACCTCCAGAGCCGCTGAGAGTCCAGGTGTTCAACACTGCACCCAGCTCCAAGAACTGTTTTGAAAAGCCCAGCATCCTTACTCAGGCCGAATCAAGAAGATGTGTGCGTTGGCGGGTCTTAGTCAAGTTGCTGGCTGGCTTGAGGGCCACTGCACACTGACCTAGTCCCTGCCCCAGAGCTGGGACACACAAAGCAATGCTGAACAGTCAGGAAAAATCCAGAACTAGAACTTGGAAATATGGGTCCAATCTCACTGGAGGGTACTAAGTGGGAAGAGTATTACCCAGGCTTGGAACATAGCAAAAGGGCCCGATAGCTTCCTCGGGATCCTGCTGGCCCACAGGATGGGAGGGGCGGTGGTGATCCTGTACCAATGCATGTGACCCATTTAGGTCTCTCCTGGCCATTTGCAGGTGTTTCTTGGAACGAGGCCAGGTGGACCTGAGGTAAGTGCTCTGCTCCTGAGGACTTGGGCCTGCACGTGCACAAACAGATCAATAGCCTGTGTTTGTAACAGCAAGGCAGAGAAAATAGACAGCCTGACACCATATACATGATGAGTGCAAACCTAGACCAGAATCCAAACCTAAACCTACACACTGGCAACTGAAACCCACATCCAGTCTCATAAATCTTGTTATCAAAGAACTTAGGTAGAAACCACAGCCTGAAATCTCCTGTTTCCACTTCACGAAAGAGCTGTTTTTTTCTGGGTCAGTCTGGGGTGGATTCAGATGGAGGAAGACATGCTAGAAGCATCCTGACAAGATTCACTCAACATCTATGATTTTTCAGTCACTGTGCTAGGTCAGGGTACAGAAAGCACTGATTTTTTTTTCTAGCAAAACTTTAATTTAATTAAATTTTAATGGAATTCTACAAAAAAATTAAATAATAAAAAAGGCAAAAAGAAAAACAAAGGAAGAAATACTTAACAGGACATAACAGAAAACAAATATTAAAATGTCACCCCTTATTGAAGGGAGATCAGTACAGTAGAGGAAAGAGACCAGGGGAGGGAGAAGGAAAGGGAAAGGGAAAATACTGGGAAGTGATATTGGCCAAATTATATTGTTATACTGTATGCACGTTCAACTATGTAACAACAAATCCCACCATTAAGCCGGGCACGGTGGCTCAAGCCTGTAATCCCAGCACTTAGGGAGGCTGAGACAGGAGAATCGCGAGTTCAAAGCCAGCCTCAGCAATGGTGAGGCGCTAAGCAACTCAGTGAGACCCTGTCTCTACATAAAACACAAAATAGGGCTGGGGATGTGGCTCAGTGGTCGAGTTCTCCTGGGTTCAATCTCCAGTACCAAAAAAAAAAAAAAAAAAAAAAAATCCCACCATTATGTACAACTAACTGCACCAAAAAAAGTATGGAAAAAAGTAAAAATAAGATGTCAGCCCTTTATACAAATACACTAATTATTATATTAAATGTTAATGGACAAAATATCTTAATTAAAAGCAGAGATTGTCATAAATACAAAGCAAAACTCAACAATATGCCCTTTGAATTACAAAATCTTTAAAAAGCCTGGATAAAGATATGCTGATGGAAATATAGAAAAAGAAGGCTGAAAGAGTTATGTTAGTATCTAATGAAGTAGACTTCAAAACAAAGAATATCATTAGAGAATAAGGAAGACATTTCATAATGATTATGTCAGTTACTCAGAAAGTCATAATAATTATAAGTGTGTCTATATCTAATAAGAGTTTCAAAATAGGGCTGGCGCTGTAGCTCAGTGGCAGAGTGCTTGCCTAGCACTTATGAGGTACTGGGTTTGATTCTTAGCACCACATAAAAATAAACAAATAAAATAAAGGCATACTATCCATCTTCAACTATAAAAAAAAAATTTAAAAAAAAAAAAGAGTTTCAAAATAACGCAGGTGCAGTGGCACACACCTGTAATCCCAGCACTTTGGGAGGCTGAGACAGGAGAATCGCAAGTTCAAAGCCAGCCTCAGCAATGGCGAGGCGCTAAGCAACTCAGTGAGACCCTGTCTCTACATAAAACACAAAATAGGGCTGGGGATGTGGCTCAGTGGTTGAGTACCCCTGAATTCAATCCTCAGTACCAAAAAAAAAAAAAAGTTTCAAAATACATAAACCTACAAAATGAATTGAAAAGTAGACAATTCCACAATTGTAATAGAAGAGTTAATAATTCTCTTTTAGCAATTGATAAAACAATTAGGCAAAACCCCAAAACAAGAAAGACCATGATCAGTGATTCTCAAAGTGTGTCAAGAGAACGCCTGATGGTTCCTGAGACCCTTATAGCATGTCCAAAAAATCAAAAAAAATTTTCATAAATATACAAGACCTAACTTTCCTTTTTCACCCTAAATATTTTAACAAGTATACTGGAACTTTTCAGAGGTTACAAGATACTACAACAAATTGAAAGCAAGACCCAGTCATCTTTTATTAAACCTAACACTGAAGTGATTTCCAAATACAGTTATCCATCATTTAAGAATGGGGACACATTCTGAGAAATGTGTTATCAGAAGATATTTTCACTCTAAGAACATCAAGAGGTATCATTTTTTTCATTGTAAAAGTGTACTTACACAAACCTAGATGGTATAACCTATCACATATGTAGGCTATGAGGTAGATACCAGCATACATGTGATCCATTGCTGATGGAAATGTCATCATACAGCACATGACTCTGTGCAAAGCAATTCTACTCTTCTCACTAAATATCGTTTCGGAAAACATAGATGTTGTACGTATTTGGTAGTCTGGTTTTGTAAACTTTTACCTTTTATGCTAACATTATTGAATTTATTTTTTTATTATTATTTTAGTTTTTTGGTGATACTGGGAATTGAACCCTGGGCCTAATATTTGCTAGGCAAACAGTGTGCCACTGAGCTACATTCTAGCCCTTTATAAAAAATTTTATTTTGAGACAGAATCTTACTAAATTGCCTAGGTTGGCCTCAAACTTGCAATCTGCCTCAATGTCTGCAGTATCCTGGATTACGGGCAATGTATCACTACATCATGCATACTATTGCTATTTTTAAAGGAAACAACCATAGAACATATGTTTTCTTCACGTACACAGGATGCATTCATCAAGATCAAGTATATGCTGGGCCATAAAAGAAGTCTCAATAAATTTATAAGAACTGAGACCATATAGAGCATGTTCTCTGATCACAATGGAATCAATAACAAGACAATATTGAAATCAATAACAATGTAACACTCAAAATAGTTGGAAATTAAACAACATACTTTTAAATAACACCTAAGGTAAAAGAATTAATCACAAGAGAAGTTAGAACAGTTTCAAAGTGAATGATAGCAATACACAATACATCTAAAATTATGAGGTACAGCTAAAGCAGCGCTTAGAGGAAAAATCATATATTTAAGTCTCTTTATATATATGAGATATATATACATAATCTATATACATTAAAATATATATATGTGTGTGTGTATATGTGTGTGTGTGTATGTGTGTGTGTGTGGAGAAAGATTTAAAAATCAATGACCTAAGTTTCTACCTCAAAAGCTAGAAGGAGAAAGAGGAACCCTTCTTGTTCTCTTTAGGATGGAGTGGTACATCTCTGGAGTCAGTCTGGAGTGGGTGGAAAATGGGCCATGTCTCAAAATGCCTCAAATTGTACCTGGGGTTAATTCTTTCTAAGTCAATTTTTGTTTCCCTGTACTCTATTTTTTTGGCACCAAGGATTGAACTCAAGGACACTCGACCCCTGAGCCGCATCCCCAGCCCTATTTTGTGTTTTATGTAGAGACAGGGTCTCACTGAGTTGCTTAGCGCCTTGCTGTTGCTGAGGCTGGCTTTGAACTCGCGATTCTCCTGTCTCAGCCTCCCTGAGTGCTGGGATTACAGGTTTGAGCCACCACGCCCGGCTCCCTGCACTCTTAGCATGACAGCTACTGGAAAACTATAGCACTAGGAGACAGGAGAATTTTTCACTGTCACCCCGACTCCAGGTCCACAACCTGTGAGGCACTCTTGAAGTACGACTCCAGGCCCAGGGCAAGGTCCCAGAGAGTGGACACTGACCCAGCCCCTACTGTGCAGGAGCTCACAGAATGTTCCTCATTCCTACGCTAAGGACGCACACAGTTCCCTTGGCCCCACATCCCGTTCCTCACCTTGGAGCCTCAGGCTCTCCTGGTACTGGATGATGAAGTACTCTTGGGTCTGCTGCAGCTTCTTCAGCTCATTCTCTGTGTCCTGCGTGACCAGTCGCAGCTCCTCAAAGGTCTGGTTGATCTGAAGGTGCTTCTGAGACATGGCGTCAACCAGGATGCCGGCAGGAGAGCTGCACTAGAGACAGATCGAGTGGAAGTCACAAGTGACAAGGAGCAGGGAGCGCTGGGCAGAGCAGAGGGGAGAAGACACTAATGCTATAACCCCAACTCCAAAGCTGGGGTAAGAAGGGTCATCTGAGTCAGAAGGACAGTCATTTACCAAAATTGGGGTAGAAAAGGGAAAGAAGCCGGGCACGGTGGTGCAAGCCTGTAATTCCAGCATTTAGAGAGGCTGAGACAGGAGAATCGCGAGTTCAAAGCCAGCCTCAGCAATGGCGAGGTGCTAAGCAACTCAGTGAGACCCTGTCTCTACATAAAACATAAAATAGGGCTGGGGATGTGGCTCAGTGGTCGAGTGCCCCTGAGTTCAATCCCCAGCACCAAAAAAAAAAAAAGAAAAAAAGAAAAGAAAAGGGAAAGAAAGAAGAGGAACAGGTGACCTGGCAGGTAATGGCATCTTCATAGCAGAAATTTCTATTTCAGAACAAGCCTTCACCAGAGTATCCCATAGAGGGTCCATTGCATTTCCTTTGGAAAAACTTCAGCTCAACGGGCCACGTGTCACCTGGGTCTTCTACTGATGAGGATGACTCCTCATTCCAGGTTTATTCACTGAGCTAATGCTAGAGTGCCACAGATGGCAGGATGTGGCATGGCCTGTGAACACACATCATCCATGCTGCCACTGAAGACCTTCTCATGACGGAAGGAAGAAGGAGGAGAGCAAACTTCAAACAGGTGGTATCCTGGGGATGCCAAAATGAAGTTACCAGGGATATATACCAAAAAGGCCTCCTTGGACCTCACCGTTCCTTCAACACTTGGCTGAAAGGGGACCAAGTGTTCATAGACTTTCCAATGAACTGTTCTCAGAATAAAATTCAAACTCTTTTGTATACCTTCAGCCAGCCTAGAAGATAGCCTTTACCTGCCTCCACTTAGATCCCCTGCTGCCTGGCCACACCAGCAACTTAGGCTTTCTGTCTCTGTTCCTTTAATACACAAGCATGTACCTGTCTCAGGGCCTTTGCATTTGCTGTCCTATTAGTCTAGAACATTCTGACACCAAATCCTTCTGAGGCAAGTCCTTTAACTCAATCCTTTTCAGAGGGGCCTTCTCTGAGGGGCCAATTTACAGCAGCACTATTTTTTTTTTTTTTTTTTTTTTTGGTTCTGGGGATTGAACTCAGGGGCATTTAACCACTGAGCCACATCCCCAGCCCCTTTTTGTATTTTATTTAGAGACAGGGTCTCACTGAGTTGCTTAGTGCCTCGCCGTTGCTGCAGCTGATTTTGAACTCGCGATTCTCCTGTCTCAGCCTCCCAAAGTGCTAGGATTACAGGCACGCACCACTGCACCAGGCTGGTCTGTTTTCTTGCATAAGGATGTGAGGTCCCCAAGTGCTAGGACCTCTCTCTGTCCCCGAGGTTTTGAACACCAAGGATGTTCAAGAACAGTTTGATGGATGGGAGAAGGACTGTGCCCCTGAGGTGACCACACTAGTACTTTAGACACGTGTTTCCCAGTCAGGGCTGCATCCTTTCTATGTCCGCAGGTAGCTCTGTGATTACAAGTTCAGGACACAGGGGTTGTACTGGAAGACCCTCTGTAACCTGGCCTCTGCTCCCTCTTCAACTTTACCCATTTACTCCTCAGCTGGCTCCCTTCTCCTCAGCTACATTGATTACTTGCAAGACTTCAAATGTGATTCCATGGCTGAAGACTTCCTGTCCTTGAATGCTGCTGTTACTCTGGGCCATAAAACTCATCCTTCCTCCTTTCCTTCCTCTTGCTCCACCCCTTCTTCAGGACACTCCCCTGTTAGCTGCCCCAATCTGAAAAGGCACTTTTTCCATATATGTCCGCTTAGCACTTGGCTCACCTCTGGAGAATCTATCTTTGCTGGGACTCCTTGTAAGCAGGGACAAAGTCTTTATCTGTTTCTCCTGTCTTAGCCCAGCTTTAGACACATAGTAGGACCTCAATAAACATTTATTGAGTGAGCTGTAAAATTCCTGCAATGGGTGTCCATAACATACATACATACATTCATACATACGTATGTATGTAAATAAATAACATCACCTGTGATTCATGCGCTGCTCTAAGGTTTTTCATTACATCACTTTACAAAATTCATTTTGCTTTACTGCAGATAATACAGCATTTGCCATTGTTCACCCAGATGTTCAATGCCATTAGATTTCAATTTTTTTTTTTTTTTTTGGTACCGGGGATTGAACTCACGGGCACTCGACCCCTGAGCCACATCCCCAGCCCTATTTTGTGTTTTTATGTAGAGACAGGGTCTCACTGAGTTGCTTAGCGCCTCGCCATTGCTGAGGCTGGCTTTGAACTCGCGATTCTCCTGTCTCAGCCTCCCTAAGTGCTGGGATTACAAGCGTGAGCCACCGCGCCTGGCTAGCCATTAGATTTCAGAAGGTGGGACATAGGTCCCCCTCCTGCTCCCTGGCTCCCACTTTTCTAAGCCTACCTGTTTTCCTTCTTCTTTTTTTTAAATATTTTTTTTAGTTGTAGGTGAACAAAATATCTTTATTTTATTTTTATGTGGTGCTGAGAATCAAACCCAGTGCCTCATGTGTGCTAGGCGAGCACACTACCACTGTGCCATAACCCCAGCCCCCTGTTTTCCTTCTTCTATTACAGACCTTGCCTTCAGTGTTCCTCACAGATACCAGCAGGGTATATTTCTTATTTTGGTTCCAGCCCCATTTACTGAATATCAGATCTCTTCCCTGGTGATTTGTAATGTCACCTCTGACAAAGATGGAGTTTGCAGGTAGGTGTGTGTGTGTAGGGTCTCCTCTTTTGTTCCATTGGTCTGTTGGTCCAACCTTGGCACACATGGTGTCTCATTTAGTTGTCATAATAACCCTATAAGGTAGGTGCACCTATTTTACAATAGAAGGGGGCTAGGGACGTGGCTCCATGGTAGAGTGCTTGCCCAGCATACAGGAGGCCCTGACTTCAATACCTAGCACTATGGAGAAAAGAGAGAAAAAAGAAGAAAAAGAGGCCCTGAGAGGTTAAGTAACTTGCTCAAGTCACTGGATTGGTAAATGGTTAAGCCAGGGACTGAACCCGGGGTCACTCCACACCACACGCAGCACCGCCTCTCACATTTGCCCAGGTCTCCTATTTCTTTGGTGGTCTTCATGTGCCAGTGTTTTGCAAACACTATAGGGTCTCCTCTTTTGAACCCTACAGTTCTCCTTGTGTCGAGGAGAAAGGCATATGGCGGCCAGGACTCCCCAGATCCTCTTCCACACCCACAGGGCACTCACATTATTGGCTTCTCGGACCAGCCTCTGTTCATTGTACAGAATGTGCCGGATGCAGCGGACCAGCTCCATGGGGCAACGGTCATACGTGTTCTGAAAGAATGCAACAGCAACCACCAGTGGTCACCTTCAGCTCCAGCCATGCAGATCCCTGTGCCATGTCCCCCCCCACTTCTTCTCCTTCAGCCCCTTCCTCAGTTTTTCCCAAGAAGCCTCAGGAGCCATCAATAGACACCTCTATCTCTCTTTTGGTCCACCTCCACTCACAGATCTTTTTATTTGATTTGCAGTGACAGAAAACCCACTTTACAAAGCACTTCCGATCTAACATTTCCTTTGACTTTCACAACATGGAAACCCTATGACTTAAAGAAATTATTATCCCTTTTTACAAACAAGAAAGCGGTTATTCAGAGAGGCTAAGTACTTGTCCAGAGTCAAATAAATGAGAGAGTAGATGACTCAAGGCCCAGAGCATCCGATACCAATGTCAAGGTACTTTCTACCATACTCTTGCCCCTGGATTCCTATTTTGTTTCCCCTCGGGTTTCTTCTGTTTCCTCCCTCTTCTGGGATGGACTTTCATTTCCCTGGCACTGTTTGGATTTAAAAGGGGTTCTCTAAGAAAAACAAAGGAGTTCCAATAAATGCTTACCGTGATTAACCACCCACACCCCATTCCTGCTTTCCTAAAACCTCCCTCTCTTCCTCCATACTCCCCCCAGAGGCTACATCTTCCTTCCAACCCTTAATTCAAAGCCCTTTTATCCAGTCCTTGACTCCCAGACGACTCTGTTCTTCAGCAACTGTCCCACCTATAATAAAAAGAGTCCCAAGAGGGATGCCTCCTGCCCTATTTCTAGAATCTGCCAGTCTTCCCTTCTCTAGCAAAGGTATCCTGACTCGGTCGACCTTCATCCCTTCTGTGTCATCTGTCCACAATGCAGGTTCACTCATCGCCCACACCTCTACCTCTAGCTTTGTAATAAGTTAAAGGATCCGACTTAAAAAGAGGGGGTGGGGGAAATTGAGAAAAGGTTGCCACTAAGCTCCTGGTCACATGGTGAGTCAGTGGCAAAAAACCCAGGGGTTCTGATGCTAAAATGAGAAGGCAGAGGTGGCCTCCCTGAAGATGGCCTGGTGTTCACACCCACCTGGAGCTGCGTGGCATAGTGCCCCAGCTTGATCTTCAGCAAAAACCCATCTTCCCCCATCTGATGCTCCGCCTTCTTCTGCAGCTCTTGCACCAGGCCCTCCAGGAGCTGGGTGGCTTGGGCTCGGTCCTGGGGATTGTCCAGGTCAATGGCATCCCTGGGGACAGAGCAGAGGGGAGAAACTTACTGTGGCACCTCCTTGGGCAAGGAGGTCAGGCACTAAAAGTATGTCATGGAAATTCTAGGCTCCTGACTAAGGGAGCTCCAGGGCCCACAGGACTTGTTTCTGGCAGCTTAGAATCTAGAAACATCCTCTGTCTCCTCCGAGGCTCCAATTTCCCTGTTCCCCTTTCCCAGGGACACCGCCCCTTCCGCAGAGAACAGACAGGACCAGCAGAGTCACAAGGAACCACAAAGAGGAGATCTAGAGACCAAGAGACTTGGATGGTAGGGATCCTACCATGGTTGGCTTTCAATCCATTGTGCCAAGTAGTGCCGGACCTCGATGGGGAAGTGCTGTCCATACAGCACCTGCATCTGGCGGAGAGCATCTCCCTGCAGCTGCTGGGCCTGAATCCAGCCTGCCATGGCCCTTCACCTAGGGCAAACAGAGGGCTTAATAGGCGCCTCCTACAGCAAAGGGGACCAGCCCTATCATGTCCACCTGACAACCCGTGGTCAGGCCAGGCTCTCTGGTCCCGGAGACATGCTTTCCTGTGAGGGAAGAAAGATAGTAAAGAGGGGAAGACTGCCCTTCCCCTCCACCAAGGAACCTGCTGAGGTTTGGGTGGGGTATGGAGAGGCAGGTGCCCTCCTCCTCTTCCTCTCCCCTCACCCTACTGGGGCTTCCCCAGAGGGGGGACAGCTTAGAAACTGAAAGAGAAACTTGACAGCGGAGGCCCACAGGCCCTCTGGAGAGGGCTGCAAAAATCTCCCTCCCTGCCTTGGACCCTGACTCTTAATTTCTGGGAAGAGAGGGATATTCAAATTCAAAATTAGGGCAACGCAGCAATAGCCACTGGACGGCCGGGTCCCCTCGGGCACGTGGCTGAGGCTGTCAAAGAGAGCTGGTTGGAGAGATGGACACTGGTCTCTGGCGTGCCCCCTCGACTGTGCTCCAGTGACTCCCTCGCTCCCCGTCTGGCCCAACAGCTCCCCCCTCCACTGCGTGCCAGGACAGTGCCCACCCGGGGCCGCTTCCCTTCATCTTGGCGACTGGTCCTTCGTCCCTCTTCCGCTCCACGCTCTGCACGAAACGCCCTCTTCAAGCCATGAGCGATCCTACTCGGCGCCCGGCCGTCGGGCTCCAGGGTCGAGGGTGCTCAGGCTCCGGTCGGGCCAGGAGTCGCGTAGCCCTCCCAGCGCGCTGCCCGGGACGCGCCGCTGGCCACCCACCTGGTGGGGCCGAGCCCTCGCGCGGCGGGGCCAGCTCTACGCCCGCGGCTCTTGCTCCTGGTCTGGGCTCCCGGCGGCAGCGGCGGCGGCGGCGGCTGTTACTACAGGAAGGAGCAGAGAGCAACGATTTCCTCCTCAAAGGTCAGCTGCCTCCGATAGACCATACACAGAGCGCGAGCTCTCGCCAGCACCCCTCCCAGCCCCTGTCGCTCCCTCCCTGCCTCCGCCCTCGGTCGCTGGCTCCCGGCGTGTGCGCAGCGGCGGCGGCCCGGCTCAGCGGGCGGAGAAGCGGGGCGGCGCCGCGCTTGGGGGCTGCCCCGACGGCTGGGCCCCCCGGGAGTCCCAGCCAGCCCTCGCCTGCGGCTCGACGGGAGCGTCCGGGGACTGGTGGGCAAGAAGCGCTGCAGAGACTGGGAGGGAAATCCCGGGCTCTGAAAATCCCAAACCAGAGCTTCAGTTTTCTCATCTATAAAAGGGGCGGAGGGAAGGGTGGACTCTGGGGATGACTCCCAGCTCGGGCAAGTGTCATCCTTTGAGTTTCTAGATTGAAAAATGTGTGTGTGTGTGTGTGTGTGTATTTTCAAGTAGGTTGGGGGCCACGGCTTTTGTGACCTCAGAGGTAAAGCTTTAGAGAGGGAAAGGACTGGGGATTCCAGAGAAACCAACCTCACCACCACCGCCTCCTCTCCTTCCTCCTTCCAGTACTCCCACCGACTGTACTCCTTGGTAAAGTAGCACCAGACAAGAACCTTGGCAATCATATGATTCAACCCCCGCCCCACCTCCTGAACTTTGTAGGTAAGAAATGTTAAGTCCAGGGAGGAGAAGGGGGTTGCCCAGGAAAACACAGTGCATACAAGGCCTAATCAGCTGACTGATCCATACCCGATTCTGCCCCTTCATTCTCCCCAGCCCAGTCACATCTGAGGCTGGCCCTACCTTTGGAAAGGTCCAAGGAGGTGTTCTTGGATCCTGACAACCTCACATCTGCCTATATGCCTTGCTACAGCAGTGAATCTCTTCCTTAGACCCTTGCCTGGGTTACAGTCCCCTTCCCCAAGACTCCTCCCCCCACCCCACCCCACAAGGCCTGAGGAGTTGGGTAAGGCCATCCTGGAAGCTTTCCATCCTCTTTGCCCAGCTTCCCTCTCCTCTGGGCCTCCTCTCTGGCTGGCATCTGGTTTTGGCAGTACCAAAGGAGGGGCCAGCCTGGCTGCCCACTCATGACCCAACTGAGCCAAGGCCCAGTGTCCTGAGGGAATAATTCTCATTTGCCTCCTCCCTCCCTAATTCCTTCTTGGATCTGCCCTTTTCTCTCCATTCCTCACTCCTACTCCCCCCCTTCTTGTCCCTCACTACCTCCCTCAGTTTCGTTCTTTTTATTTCAGAGAAAAAAACAAGTTTTTCTGCAGAAGTTGAAATGTCTGGGTTCTCCCCGCCTTCCATGTGTGGCCACAGTGACTTAGTTGGCAGAATCACGAGGAAAGGAATTGAAAACTGAAAGGGGGTGCATGGAGGATTTGAGGAAACCTTGCTTTCCAGATGTTCCTGAGGGCATGCCTAAGTAGGAGGAAGCTCAAGCCCTCTTCTCTCCCTTCTTTCCCCACCCTGTGCAATAGTTTTGGTAGGGGAGGATCAAACACACATACTAGCTAGGGATCACCTGGAATGTCAATCAAATATCAGAGCTGAAAGTGACCATGACAGTTTTACAAAGGGGAAAATAAAAAAAAGAGAGGGGAACTGACTTGGCCAGTGGAAGATCTCAATCTTTCACCAAGAGGTAAGCAGACCTCGTTTGCCATGTGTGCCCATCAGCCTTTTTTCTTGTTGTTGAGGATTGAACCTACAGGTGTTTTATCCCTGAGCTACATCTCCAGTCCTTTTTTTAATTTTTATTTTGAGACAGCATCTCACTAAGTTGTTTAGGGTCTCATTAAGTCGCTGAGGCTGGCCTCAAACTTGCTGTCTTCCTATCTCAGCCTCCTGAGTTGCTGGGATTATAGGCTTTCACCACCATGCCTGGCTGCCCACCATTTACTGCAGGCAAAATGTGAAAATCAATGGCTGGGAGCAGATTCCTTGAGTTTCCAAGTCCTCTGACCAAGAGCTAGAAGCAGAGGACCACCTTGGCTATGTACTCACATCGGGGCACCTAGAAAGTCACATGAGGGTGCTGCTTAAGAGAAGGAACCTTGCCTGCCTACTTCAGGCAGCTGCCTCTCCATACTCCTCCCCCAGGGACTGTAGGGGTCTGCTGGTCCAGCTGACAGCCCCACCCACCAAACATCTGGCTGAGTTGGGTTTGGCTTAGCTAGAGTGTGGGTAGGCCTGTATCCTAAAGAGCTATTATTGAAGTGTCAGTGAACAGAACTGGAAAGGCTAACCTATAAAAGGCAGTAGCAGGGGCTGGGGTTATGGCGCAGTGGTAGCGTGCTTGCCTAGCATGCATGAGGCACTGGGTTCATTCTCAGCACCACATAAAAATAAAGTAAAGATATTCTGTCCACTTACAACTAAAAAATAAATATATTTTTTTAAAAAGGCAGTAGCGGAGTCTTCAGAGCCCTCAGCTGTTTCACCCTACAGTCTCCAGCTCTCTCCCCACTGGGTCTTTGTCTGTGAGGCTCTACATCTTGTGTCTTTTGCTGTTTGTTTCCTCTTCTTGCTTTGATATTCTCCCCACCCCCTGTTTCTGCCTGGGTTTCTCTCCCTTTCTCTGCGCCTTTGTTCTCCTCTGAGATGTAGTTCGGAGGAGGGACTTTGGAGCTCTCTCAGGATGAGCAAAGGCCACCTGAGGGAGTAGAGGAGGGCAGAGTGTCAGAGTTGGGTTGGGGGCAGAGGTGACTGTGGTTGTGGCTCCGGATAACACAACTACCCGGAAATGTCAAATTTGGGGTTTCTTTTTGCTTTCAGTCCCTTGGTTTGGTCTCTGCTATTCCCCACCACAAAGCACCCTAGTGGTTTTAGGGGACCAGGCTAATGGGGGAGAAAAGTGAGGCCTCAGGGATGGGGTTCCAGAAGACCAAAAACTGCCTCGTCTGGATTGAACCAGGATTAGAGGCTGGTCTCATTGTCCCCAACTGCTCTTCACCTCCAATTCCAGGTTGTAAGGAAAGAGAAAGAATTTAAAAAATCTTCTAGGAATACAGATCCCAAAAGAAGTGGACCATATTTTACTGGGAATAACAATGATCTGTAGCCTAGTTTGTATTTAGCGTGCTATATGCACATCCTGAACTGAATCGTGGCACATGTGTGTACAACATGGTAGAACTCTTCCATTTAACTGATCCTTGCTTCAACCTGGAAGGCAGGGACAGAATCATCCCTTTTGATTAGTCCTTGAAAGAGATCTCAGGAGTGCCCAGCTGGAACCACAATCCCAGTTGCCCAGTCCTATGGGCAGGGACTCAGTACGACTTTCCTAGAACTCTCCCAACCCCAGCACACCTGCAGAATGAAAAGGACTCCACAGGTTGGGCTAGCTCATGACTGTTCTGGGGTACAGAGCATGGCACCTCCACTTCCATGCCGGCCATGCCCTGCTTTGTTCAATGATGCGGTGTAACCTGTTATATGAAGGTGGGTCAAGTTCATGGTGGAAGGGAAGGATAATCCTAAGTCCCCTTTCTTCACTGCCCTTGGAGACCAGTTTAGTAGTTGAAGCCCCTATCCTAGGGAGACCAGATGGAGGTCATCATGACCTGACTGTCCCTGGGGGTAGAAGGAGGTGGTCCAGAGACCCTTGTGTTTCTTCTGCTCCAAGTCCCTTCTTCTGTTTCTGTTGCCTGGGAGCCAGAAAGGGGAGGGGGCTTCCCATGAAAGCTAGAGGTGTCCCAGGAGGTATCTCTGTGCCTTGTGGCAGACAGGGGAGAGCTGACATCTGGGGCCCTTTAATATCCTGCTTCACCCCCATCTTGCCTCTGTTTGGACTGTTTACTTCCACTCTAGTCTCTACCCAGAGGATCCTACAGTGGAGCCGCAGGCCACACTTAGAGTCCACTACACCTCTGGGACCAGTCCCCTCACCCAAGCATCTCCCTGTAGAAATGCTGCCCTGTTCTTGTCCATGAAGACAGAGGAGACCCGGGGAGGGTGTGGGGGTCAGGAGTTCTATGCGAATGTGGTGGACAGCAAGGAGCTACGGGATGGAGTGAAGCCCATTCTTACCTCTGTCCCCTCTCCTACACCTTCTTCAGGGAAGTCAGTTTACTGTGAAGTCACCAACAGAACACAAGGCCACCCTGCCTGAGGCATGGTGACTGTCCTCTGTTTCTGGGAAAAGAGTGAGGGGAGGGAAGCATGTGGAACTGGACAGGGGGAGGGTGAATCCTGCCTCCTTTACCCGCTGCCATGTCCTCCTGCCCTAGGGGAGAGACTGGCAGGTGACTTTTCTCTGGACACAGGAAGGGTGAAGGCCATCCTGAAAGCCCGTTTCTACCCCATCAGGCGGACAGGGAGAAGCCCACTGTTCACATGTCCACCTCATTGCAGAGCCTGGTGGAGAGGATGGGTGGGCAGCTGGGAGGGCTTGGCTGCCGTCCTGAGCAGACCTGGTCAGGCTTGGCTTCTTACCCTCATCCACGATGTCTATCAGGCCCCTCTTCCCGCTGAGCTAGTTTCTCCTCCTGCCAGCCCAACAAGAACTCTTTTGTGCCTTGGCCAGCTCAGTACCCAACCTCAAGCCCTCTGGAGGTTCTGTGGGAGAGGGCTGCACATCTCCTTCCCTGCCATCCACCACGCTCTGCCACTGTCCTTTCTTATGACTGGAGGGGGTTTCTTTCTTATTATCTTCATTTTCCTTTGTTCTCTGGTTTCTTTCTTTTATTTATTTTTTTGTCATACTGGGGACTGAACCAAGAAGCACTCTACCACTGAGCTATGTTTCCAGCCCTTTTTATTTATTTTATTTTTTGGTATTGGGGGCTGAACCACTAAGCTATATCCTCAGCCCTTTTTGTGTTTTATTTTATTTTATTTTTTTTGGTACTGGGGATTGAACTCAGGGGTACTCGACCACTGAGCCACATCCCCAGCCCTATTTTGTGTTTTATGTAGAGACAGGGTCTCACTGAGTAGCTTAGCGCCTCGCCATTGCTGAGGCTGGCTTTGAACTCGCGATTCTCCTGTCTCAGCCTCCCTAAGTGCTGGGATTACAGGCTTGAGCCACCGCGCC
>CM053402.1:18408548-18440327 GCA_028644305.1 Xerus rutilus
TTTGGTACTGGGGATTGAACTCAGGGGTACTCGACCACTGAGCCACATCCCCAGCCCTATTTTGTGTTTTATGTAGAGACAGGGTCTCACTGAGTAGCTTAGCGCCTCGCCATTGCTGAGGCTGGCTTTGAACTCGCGATTCTCCTGTCTCAGCCTCCCTAAGTGCTGGGATTACAGGCTTGAGCCACCGCGCCCGGCTTTTGTGTTTTATTTTGACACAGAGTTTTGCTAAGTTGCTGAGGCTGGCCTCAAACTTACAATTCTCCTCTCACAGCTCCCCAACTTGCTGGGATTACAGGCATGCTCCACCATGCCTGGCCCTTTTTATTTTATTTATTTTTTATTTGTTTAATTTTGAGATAGGGCTCCACTAAGTAGCCCAGGCTGGCTTGAAACTGCTATCCTCCTGCCTCTGACTCCTGAGTAGGAACACCCCGTTCCTTGATCTCTTAAGTCTCAGTCTACTTCTATCTTCCATGCTTATCCCCCTGCTCCAGGCCTCAATATAGGACTCCCTACTCTCAGGAGCAAACAGGAAACATAAAGTCAAAATGAATATTGAGCCAATGACCCAGACCTTTCTTTCTCTTACTATTGGTCTGGTCCTCATTTGCTGCTGAGATAAGCCCCAACCAAGGGGCTTCGCCTCACCCTGTGCTCCAGCCATCCAATCCCCCCTTATACCAGCCTCTCAACACTAAGCCTTTACCCACGCAATTCGACCTACCTGGAATATTATTCTTCCCTTGGCCACCTGGTGAAATCCTCTTCAGGGTCTGTGTAGCCTAGAGAAAAACACAAAGGCTTTGGAATCATAAGGACCTGGTGCAAACCCTGGCTCTGCTGTGTGACATTGGGTACTGAGTCTGCCTCTCTGAGCTGAGAACTCTCACGTGCAAAAGAAAGACAGCAAGACTCACCTTTCAGGATTGCTGTTAAGACTCAGTCACAGGGGCTAGGGTTGTGGCTCAGTGGTAGAGCACTTGCCTCACATGTATGAGGCACTGGGTTTGATCCCCATTTATTTTATTAAAAATGAAAGTATTGTATCCATCTACAACTAAAAATATTAAAAAAAAAAAAAGGTAAGTCTCAGTCATAGTGCCTGGCACATAATAGAGCCAGTAAAACTAGGCATTTTCTCCTCTCTGTCCCATCTGCACTGTGGGCCCTTGTTATGGCTCTAATGAGTGGCCTAAAGGTCTCTGTTCCACTGCCTTTTCATAATAGAGGCTTCATAAATGTTTATTGGATTAAGAAGTTCCTGGGGCTTCCCAGAACTGCAACAGTTTGGGGCAGACCTCCTTTCTCTCTCACCCCAACCCACAGTACCCAATGGCTTTCCCCTTTGCCACCCTGACCTGCCTGTGTCCATGGCAGCAGCTGCAGCAGCCTCATTTTTGCCTGGTGCTGAGCTGACTTTTGTGTTCTTAACCTGCCCAGTAAACTAGCAAGATACTGGCCCAAGCGGCAGTCTACTCTCTCCCCTGCATCAGCCCCACCCGCCCTGGATAATGCAGCATCGCCTCAGGACTCTGGGTGGAGAGGACATGGTGACCCTGTCCCAGGAGGCAAGGGGAACCCTGTGCTTTCCAGAAAGCCACCCCTTTAGCTCTGACTGGAAGGAAGCCCAGAAAGGTGAGGCACACAGGAGCCAGATCGAGATCATGTGAGACTCTGCAGGCAATGAGTCCTGCAAAGACCTGCACACCTATCACTCACATCCCCTCCCCCACCCCTCGACTCCATGTGATACCAGCTGCCTCCTGGCCCAGTAAGCTTACTGGAAATGGGCTGAGAGAAAAAAAAAGGCAAAATGTTCTTTTATTGAGCAGTCTTTTTTTAAAAAATATTTTTATTTATTTTTATGTGGTGCTGAGGATCAAACCTGGTGCGTCACGCATGCAAGGCAAGCGCTCTACCACTGAGCCACAATCTCAGTCCCTATTGAGCACCTTCTTTAAGCCAGACACAGTGCTTAGTTGGTTTCAAAAGCACTCTCTCTGCTTTTTCCTTTAAACAATGTCCATTTTACTAATGTTCTAATAGGTAGGACATGCATATGGTACAAAATACAAAAGACTCAAAAGGACAAATGGTGAAAAGTTAGTCTCTTCCTTTTCCTGTCCCCGTTGTGCATTCTGGAGGGACACCCACAGTTACTGGGGTCTTGTACATGCCCCAGAAAGATTCTGTGCACTTATAAACACATACTTGACCTCTTAACTGACTTACACGTGAGGGGAACTGAGGATCTCAGAGATGTTAAGTGTTGTCATCAAGGCTACACAGCTGCTGAGATTGTAGAGCTGAGCTTTGGAACAAGATCTAACTCTTCATCACTTGCGCTCTGGAAGAGGTAAGCCCAGGCACCATTGGCAACACCCTTCCTAGACAGCCATCTGTGACAACCCTCCATGCTGAGGCCCTGGAGATCTGGGGTTTCTGACGTACTATTTGCTGAATAGCTTGTGCCTCCTTCCTGAGGCTCAAAGGGCCTGAACTGGTTTATCCCATATGGAAAAAGGGAAGTGCCCTTCCTTGGCTAATGTGTAGCAGGTGGTCCCCCTGGGGCCATCCCAATTCCTGGGATCCAGAGATCTGGAAAAGGAAGCCACATGAACATGGGGCTATAGCTAGAGGGGGTTGTGGTTGTGGTTTCAATTGTGTTTACAGAAAATGGCCTCATGATTTCCTTGTGGCCAGGGAGGATGTGGAATGGAGGAGCTGTTCATGGTGGTAGCCACTTGGTCAACCATGAAAGGGAGGGAAAGAGGCTACAGTCAGCTGGGAGCAGAGGGATATATGACCAAGGGCTGTGCTCTTGACTTTAGACTCTTTCCTGAGGCCTCTTTTTTCTCTTGGACAGGCCAGGGTGGACTGAGATATGATCACCTGTATATCCCTGGGAATTTTCTGGATTCTAGTTTCCTGTTCAGTTTCTTTCTAGCACTCTATCTGGGTCTCAGTCTGTTGTCCTCTCAACTTAGAGCACTATGTTCTTGAGGCCCAAAGAAGAGGATCTCTTCTTACCTGAACTGTTAAGCAGAGACAGGTGGTGGGACCTTTCTTCTTGTTCCAGGATGACAACTTTCTGTGTAGTCGAAGCAGTCTCAGAACTTTCCACCCTTCATGTCTGTGCACACAGATGGCTAGGTCTAGCTAAATGCCTAGTGATCAGAGGTGTGTCATGATTTGCAAAAATAAAGTGGCAACCTGCCACACCCTTAGGAACATTTAAACTGGCAGCCTCACAGATGCTGCTCATCAGCAACCATGGTGGCTGCATTGAGTCCTGGACCTTGGTCAGTCTTAGAAAGAGGGATATAATCTTAACTGTTATTAAAATCAACAATAATCGTTAACAGCATTATAGTGCTTGACAGTGTTTGAAGCACTTCATACATATTAACTCAATTCTCCTGACACTGTGAGGTAGATACTGTTACTGTTGCCATGTTATGAATGAGGAGATGGAGGCAGAAACTGCTCAAAGTCACATGGCTCAAGGAATTGATAGAACCTGTTTTAGACCCTTAATGCCTATGTAGTCCTTATAGTTTTCATTCCATTCCTAGAGCATAGCATATCTACTCGGTATCTACTCAGGCCTGGGTGTGAGTTGGGGGACTTAACAGGGAACCAGATATTGTGTCTGCTCTTGGGGTAGAGACACATGTTAGAAAATTATCCTTCAAGCATGAGAGGTGCTGTACCAAGTGTCAACAACTGTGAGGCAGGAACCAGGGAAGGCGAGGTTCATGCTTCTTAGAGCAAAGGTCACAGAAGAGTAGGTAGTGAGTGGACAGAAGGTGTTCCAGGCAGAGGCAACAGCATGTGTGCAGGTATAAAGGCTTGCAAGGAGAAATGTGTGCCCTACTGTCAAAACATCATGGGCAGTGATTGTCAGAGGAGTTGCCAGAGAGCTCAGCATCGCTGCTTTCATCCTGCTTCCTGTTCCAGCTTCCAAGCTGCCTGCATCTATTCTGTGAAGAGCACTGTGCCAGGTGTTGGCCCAGACCGTGTGACAGGAGCAGTAGTCGGGTTAGGGGAGAAGGGCTTTGTGATCAGCTAGGTCCCAAAGACTTTTGTGACTGGTGTATTCTGGAGGTGAAGGGAAGGCTGCTGGGAAGGGCTGCCAAAAGAGGATTATGGGAGAGATTGCAGCTCCTGGTCATCTCTGGCCATGAAAAATTTTATCAGGACAACCTGTAGGAAACCGTAGCGAAGCGCATGTGTGTCTGTGTGGGGCTGAGAAGGGGAGTCTTTCCACTTTTGCTCTAGTAGCTGGGTTTCTGGGGTTCTGATATGCCTTATTTCAATGCTGGACCTTGGAGGGTTGCCAGGGAAACCACTGGCCAGCTCTGGAGATGGAGCGCAGGGGAGGAGAGTGGGTGACTCAGGCTGCCTTCTCACACATCGCAACCCCTCCCCACCACTGGAGAAAGGATCTCGGAGACCCCCTGCCCCTGGATCCTACAGACATGATCCTGTTTATTCTTTCTCGGCTGGATAAAGCAGTCGCTTCCGCAGCCGTGACTGATGAAAGCTAACAAAATTTCCCTGGGGAGACAACTGTCTTCCCTGACCCCCACAGATTCACCCTGGGACAGTGCACGAATCCAGTCGGTCTGGACCAAGTGTAAGCTCTTGCTGTTTCCATCCAGGCTTCTCGCCGGTCCGGATAGTTCGGCTGGAGCCCTGGCAGAGCCGCTCTCACGGGTGCAAGCCCAGGATAATTATTGATCGGGGCTGCTGTGGACTTTTGACCTTCGCCTGTGAAGGGAGAGGACCCAGAACGAGGGCCCTGGCCTGGAGGGAGGGAGATGGGAGGGACACGGAGTTGTGGGGGATGGCCACGACCACCAGCCCCGGCCGAAGCCCTGCTAGTGGTGGTCGACCCTACCCAAACAAAGCAGCATGTGCTTGCCGCTCCGGCTGGGGAGCGGTGGCGGCAGACACTCAGCTGGGCAAGAAGCTGGTGCGCGTGGCGCAGGCCGGGTCGAGCGCGCCGCCACCTCGGTGCGCGAGGGGGATCTGGGTCCCGGCAGGGCGGCCGCGGAGGGGGCGCGAGAGACCACGGGGCTCGCGAGGGCGCGCCAGGCGGAACCAGGAAGCCGGGCACGCTCGGGGCTGCGGGCGGCGCGCGTCCCCGGGTCTCCGCGCGCGAGAGGCGCGCGCGCCCCCGTGGGCCCCGGCGGGAGGAGAGTCGGCGGCTGGAGCCGTCACCCCGAGCGGGGACCGAGCGCAGGCGACGACGCGCGGCGGCCCGGCGGAGGGAGGGAGCGAGCGGGCGGGCGAGCGAGAGCGTGGGGCCGGAGTAGCCGCTGGCGCCCAAGGGGCCGAGCGAGGTAGGAGCTGCGGGGCGAGCCCGGGGCCGGGGGAGCGAGGCCGGGGAGCAAGGCCGGGCGGGGCCCCCAGCTCCAGCCACCAAAACGCCCGGCAGGGCCGCTCCGCCGCCATCGCTCCCCGGCCGTGAGGCGGTCGCCCTGGCTGCGCGCTGGGTGAGGGGAGCCCTGGGAAGGCAGCTGCGGCGGGCTGCAGAGGGGCCCAGGGCCGGGGTGGGGCGCGCCAGGGGGCTCGCGCGGAGGCTGCCGCGGAGCGGAAGGTGTGCAGAGCAAAGGCTGCGAGCGCGCGGGTCCGAGTGGGTGTGTGAGGGACCCTCGCCAGAGCCCCAGCAGCGAAGGGGGTTGCTGTCCGCCACCTCGCACCTTCCTGTTTGCAATTCCGAAGAGTCCCTGAGCGGTCCTTGCTTGCTCCCTCCCCCCCTTCAAAAGAGGTGCCTCCGATTCTCGGGGATGAGATGAGCCTGGGGGTGTCGGGTGGGGTGGAGGATATAGTAAAGCTTCAAGAAACAGCGCCTTATAAGGAGTCAAGACAACAAATACGAACATTTTGATAAGGCTCTGGGCTTCGGGATCCCACATCAGGACCGGCCAGGCCTGGGCAGTACGTTTGGCGGTGGGATGCGGGGTGTTCTTTTTTACTAGTCAGGGATAAAGAGCAAAGTGCTCCTGGTGTCCGGGGTAGATATGGAGAGTCGGAAGGGGAGTCGTCTTATCACAAAAGCTGGTCTGAGGCTAAAGGAATCTGGCAAGATGGTCAGGGTGATCAAAGAGGAAAGAACTTGTATGGAGCAAGAGGCGTTTGCAAACACTTGTAGCCAGCAGTGATGGAAAAGGCAAAGAAGAAAAACAAGCGCCAGCTTTTAGGAACATGGGATTAACTAAAACCGCAGGAATCTTAAAGGCAAAAAGAGATACCGATTTTCTTTCCCCAAGAGTCATGCTCGGTTCTTGTTCTTGTCTCCTGCCATCCATCATACCTGTATCAAGTAAATAGTGGCAAAAGTGGGTCATTGAACCTTAGAGCTGAAAGAGACACTCACGATTATGCTGCATACTTTTATTATACAAACGGGGAAACTAAGGCCCAGATAGGTGGAGTAGGTGGCCTACTCGATTCACAAGGCTGTTTGTTTAGTAGTTCAGGGACTGAAACGGGTCTGAGGAGTCTCACATCTGTTCTCTTCCCAAAGCATAGAGGTTATAGGTCATTGTCTAAGTACAGTTCCATACATTGTCTCTGGAATGTTCTTGGGGAGTGCCCCCTTGAAAGGGTTGGTGTGTCACTAAATAATATACTGGGCCTATGTCATTTTTTCAGTCTTCAAGTGTTTATCATCTTGTATCTTAGGTTTCCAAAGCAGTTGGATTGCCGCCTGGGGCTGTTGAGCCTACATTATCTCAAATAATTTTATCGTTCAATTAAGATAATAGAACTTTGTATCTTTTCTCAACATTCTACTCTTCATTTGTTTATGTTATATTGTTTTATATTTATCATCTACAGTTCCTAGAAGATGTATTTTTTTTAGTCTGCCTTTCATGTTTCTCTAATTTCATTTTGTAACACTGAACATTAGATTGGTTCTTTTTTTTGTTTTGTTTTTTTGTTTTAGTTGTAGGTGGACAGAATATCTTTATTTTATTTTTATGTGGTGCTGAGGATTGAACCCAGTGCCTCACGCGTGCTAGGCGAGCACGCTACCACTGCGCCATAACCCCAGCCCCTAGATTGGTTCTAATCATTACAAATGAGGGGAATCCTATTGATCTACTTTTTCTTAAGGCTTTGGGTTTTGTTGTTGTTGTTGTTTTGGTACCAATTTCCCTCTCATGGAAGATCACAGTTGTTAGAATTAGTGGTGTTAAGTAGGAGAAGGAGCTGCTGATTTTAAGAAAAATTTACTATGCAGTTTGTGATGTTTAAAACAATCATTTTAAACACCACCTTTGGTCAGTTGTCATGTGGTAGATGATTTGCTCTGGAAGATGAAAATTTCAAGCACCAGGTTGAGATACAGGGAAGGAATGGAGAGATTTTTTTTTTTTTAAGCTACCATCAGAAAAAAAAAAAAGTTTATCTATCACCAGCAGTTTGGTTATTGCATAACGTAGAGCTGAACTCTACACAAAATCTTCCCTGTATACCCAACTGAATAAATTATCCCACCTTCTCACTAGTTCTTACTTTTTCAGTTTTCATATTTTTGCTGACAGGATATTAATATGGATTATGTTAAGTGTAAGGTATGTTAAGTGTATGTTTCTTAAATGTGTACTCCATAATATGTATGGTTAGAAAAAAAGTGCTATCATTGTTTGGAGTGTTACAACATAAATATTTTGGCCAACACTTCCTATCATGCTGTTGACTTCTCATTTCACCTCCATTTTCTTCCTCTCAAGTGATTTTGTTTTTATTTTATTTATATATGCAAAAACTATATCAAGACTAAAAGTGTCATTTATTGATTTTTTGTACTTATTTGAATTTTTTCATATTATTGTTAGTATTCAGATTATTTGTGATTTGTGTTAGGAGGCTTATATTTATGAATATACTTCGTGTGGTTCCTTTGGCTTATTATTATGTAGGTAGTTACCTACATAATAGGTAGTTACCTACATAATAAGGTGGTCCTGTTGTTAGAAGGAAGAGGTTATAGAGGTAAATGACTTGCTTAAGATTAAATGCAAATTTAAGGTGGCATCAAAGGAGCCTAATTGTTCCAGTGTCTTACAAGACAGATGTGTATATCATAAAGTTATTTATAGATCCATGGGCATTCTATCAATGATGTGTTTTTCCCCTTCAATTAGAGTATAGATTACCACATTATTCCTACAAAAGAAAGCATAAAACCCTTACAAAACCCATTTGCATGTGTGTTGTTGTTTTTGAGCATTTGAAACATTGTTTTAAAAAGTTGTCTGGAAGTTCCTGGTTACTCAGCTCAGATTATCCTTTTTCTGTATAATAAAGTATGAAAATGCTTTGACTTTGAAACTTCTTAATGAAAATGATGTTTAAAAATTAGCCCTAATGGGCTGGGATTGTAGCTCAGTGGTAGAGCGCTTGCCTCGCATGCGTGAGGCACTGGGTTCGATCCTCAGCACCACATAAAAATAAATAAAGATATTGTATCCATCTACAACTAAATATTTAAAAAAAAAATTAGCCCTAATGTATCATTGTCCCCAAATATGTATGATATTAAAATTTTTTTTAAAAAATCTAAGCTCTGAGTAGAGCTGTTCTAAAATCAAAAGTATTTTTCCCCTACCGTGTTGCAAACACAACTGTTTTATGCTTATTTCTGGGAATAAGAAAGTCAAATTTAACAATCTAGTTTCCATTGATCAGACAGGTTTTTTTTTTCTTCTTCTTCTTCTTTTTTTTCTTTGTGGTGTGAACCCAGGACTTGGCACATGGGAGGAAGCACTGAGCTGCATTACCAGGCCTTTTGATTTTATTTTGAGACAGAGTTGCACTGAGTTACCTGGGCGGTGTCCCTTGAACTTGCCATCCTCCTACCTCTGCCTCCTGAATAGCTGGGATTACAGGCCTGCACCACAATACATGGCAATCAGACAGTTTTTGCACATTTAAATTTTAAGCATCACAGTGATAAGAGTTTTTAAACTGTATTCACTCTTAATTATAGTGATCTTATTTGAAGGAAAATAATGACATTGGATGTTTTATTAAGGATGATCCTTTACTACTTAGAAACCTAAGCCACTTTAGAGAAGATTTTACATATCTAAATCTACACTATTTTTACCAATCAAAAGAAGGGAGTAATTTACAGATGTTAGATTTTTAGTTGATTGATGAGACCCTCACTTTTGGTGGTTTCAGGGTTTTAGATGACGTTTTATTACTTTTGTTAATTTTGGTCACACCCATGACTTCCTTGGAAGGTATCTTTGAGGTTTGGTTTCCTTTTTTTTAAATGGTAATATTGGGGTGGGGGTGCTTCCTGTTTATATTTTCAAAATTAGGTCCACGTGGCAACCTTCTTGTAGTGTCACATTTTTATTTTCAGCATACAAAGACATACATCAGATAACCCGTGGTTTGTCTTTGACCCATTGTTCTGCTTATAGGACAGCGTCACTGGGCTAAGCCTGAATATCCAACTGGAAAGGCAAGAACTTGAATCTTTTTCCCAACTGTCCTCAAGGTTTAGCAGCCTTGGAAGGGAACCTTAAAACGATTAACAGAAAAACGGGACTCCTGCTCTTATCCCAGGTACCAGAAAATTGTATAGTACTAAGATAGAGAAGAAACATGTTATATACTTGCCTGTCAGTGCTCTAAAGAAGAGTTGCCATAAGTCTGTATGATATAGCAGCTCATTCATAAAGCAGTGGCTCTGGCAGGTTTTCCGAACTTATCTAAAAGTCATATACAGTGTCATGAAAGAGTTAATGAGAACAAGGAGAAATTTTAGGATATGGTAGTAGAGCTCTGGAGGAATCACCCTCAGTCTTAAAACTCTTCTTTGACCCTCTGGAATAATTTTTAAATGGTCTCTGTGTGTAGCAGGGTAGTTGCTGGGGATTGAACCCAAGGCCCTAAGTATAACTAGGCAAGTTCTTTACCACTGGGCTATATCGCCAGCTTTGCAGGGTCACTTTTAATGTAAATGTTAGAGTATTGCTTCAGTGATTAAAGCCAGTCATCTTTTCTTAGCTGTTAACTCACTTTATTCTAAGAAGCATAATAACTAAATATACTCCTAACTGAATTGGCATGCAGATTTGTTTGCAGTTTGGGGGCATTTACCTCTTCTGCATTTTCTTTTGGATCAGTCCCAAAAGCAATACTACATTAGGATGGGGCACAGTTGTGCATAAGTAATTTGCAAGTGAAGTTAATACTGGGACTGTCTTGACCTCCCATTCCCTCCACCCCTATAGTCAAGAAAGAGGAAGTTACAATTTGTCTTTTACAGGGTATTTTCTCCTTTGAGTTTATTCATACCAATTATACCCATTTCTCCATATATCATACCATTAAGATGAAAAACAAATGTATTGCTTGATACAGAACATTTATCTTTTTCTACCTGCTTTTGGAAGCTAACTTGCAAAATCTACTGCAACACTCTCCATTTATTCTTCTATTGCCTTTGGCACTCCGAATAACCCTTTTAATAATTTTTGCACATTTTTATTATGCAGTGAAATAGCCCTATATTTTATGCACTGCTAGTTTTTTGAGGTGCTTGTACTGACTCATTTTTAAAATTATACTAAGATAGAGAGCATGGTTTGAGAGCAAGTAATGAGATTCTCAGAAAATATGAAAACTTTCCTTTCTGACTAGTTAGAGAAAGGTTGGGGAAGACAAGGGGAAATACATCAGTGAGCCAATCAATTATTGTTATTTGTTGGGATTAATTTGGTGACTAATATTTTCAGTGCCTATCAGGTTAGTAAATGTGAATTTGGCTTTACCTTGCAATGATAACAGGACAAACCCGAGTGTTTTCTAATACTGCTTGTTTTCCCCTAGTAGGGGATTTCTTTGCATATGGGAAATCAAGCTAAAGTTACCAGTAACAGCCACATCCATGATTTGTACTAAAAAATAACACTCTAGGCTACAGCACTACTTACCATGGGCTCATCTGGGTAGATATACTAATTATCTGTATACTAATTATTATGCCTTTTTTCAAGAAGTGAACAGAAAATTAATTAAAAGTACTCCAAATTATGCCCAAACCCAGAGTTCAAGAAAATATTCCAATGCCTTAAAGCATAAAGATAATAAAAATCATACCTCATACTATTCACTTTGTATGCCAAGCAGACACTCTTTTCAGCTCTTTCCATGTTTTATGGTCCTCAGGGGAGTGGGTATTATCCCCAAATGAAAATGAAGAAATGACCACAGAGAAATTAAGTAACTTGTCCAAGGTCACATTGCTAGGTCATGGCAGGGCTGGATCCAAACCCAGACAGAGCTGATTCCAAAGGCTGCATCTTTAACCACTGTGCTGCAAAGGCCAGTGGGCAATTCTCTCTCAGTAAGAAGACATTTAGTTTCTTAAGGCTTATATTTCTCTATTTGTAGTCCATAGGAGAGGAGCTATAATCTGTCTCCTTGGCTTCTATTTACAAACAAAAGGATCATCTGCACCATTGTGGTGAATTCAGTTCATATGACACATACAGCTGTACTGGGAACCCAAGTGTCCAGCTCATTTTATTTACAGTTTTATTTAGAAGGGATATATCATCCTTTTGTTTTATTGAAGATCTTTTAGAACCATTAATTATGATTTCTGAAATACAGAGATTTAGGAATTTTACTTATCTAGGCTTATTTTTTAAGGCAGCTGAACAGATTATGGTATGTTTAGAGCTACATAAAGGCCATTAGAAAGTAGTCTTAGATGGGGCTGGGATTGTAGCTCAGCGGTAGAGCGCTTGCCTCGCATGCGTGAGGCCCTGGGTTCGATCCTCAGCACCACATACAAAGCAATAAAATAAAGACGTTGTGTCCATCTATAAAAAAAAAAAAAAAGACTCTATTTAAAAAAAAAAAAAAAGAAAGTAGTCTTAGAAACTTACCTCTTTTCATATATGATGATTATTTTCTCTCAGCACCACTCTCCTTGGGAGTGGATTGTAAAGTTAAATCTTGGAGACAGAATTCACAACTCTAACGTGTAGTGATTCCAATTTGGGAGATCAGGTCATGGACAAGAAAAACTTCAATTCCCTGTGCAGAGAGCATAAACTTGTTCCAACAAACAGAGGATGTTAGCTTCCAGAATTGTCAAACTGTCACCTTTGACCAGGGTTGAATTTTCTTTGAATGTTGACAGAAGTTACAATGTCAGTGGAAAACTTTTTAATGTGTGGTATCTGTAACTCAGAATTTCCTTATGTTTGTGTCAGTGAGATCCTTCAGCTAAAGCTGTTTTTTTCTTCTTTCTTTCTCTCTTTTTTTTTTTCTTCTGAGTCTGATGACTTTTCTTTTTTTCCTTCTGTCTGATGAGTTTTCAAAACTTCAGTGGGGGTTTTTCCAGCCTTTTAGTCTAGGGTAAATTAGAAAGTTTGTGAAAAACTATTTGTGTTGTCTAAAACACAAAGCCTATAGCTGATGACAAAACCATGTTTGGAAGAGAATTTTTAAAATCCAATCTGAGCCAAATGTTTTAAATAAGCTACATTCACAAATGTCATGTAGAACCAGAACCGTCAAGCACTTAACCTGTTTAAGTTCTAAATATTAGAATTTATCAGCCTAATAATATAGCCCGTAAGATATTTATAGTTTTAAATAGGCAAAATGTTCTCTTAGAAATAATGTTGATTTTGTTTTTGTTAAATGTGTCTAAAAATCTTTCATTTTTTTAGGCTTGGGAAAAGTAGCAGATTAGAGATCTACAAAAATATATAGTCCTTTAAAAAATCAATGTTTTAGGACTTGGTTTCTGGTAGAAAGTGAGGGAGAATTATAGGGAGAATTGGACTTTGTGGAGCCTCATCCCCAAAAGTGTGGAAAGCTTCGCACATAGGGATACAATGCAAATAGCCCCTCTTTTAAAAACTACATTGGTTATTGTTTCAGTATGTCACTATATTTGGAAACTCAAATGTAGTTATAGTTTAAAGATGAGTTTATCTTGCACTGAGTTTAAGTATCAAGTAAAAATACTAACTTCATTTGCAATATATAGACAGACTGGCTTTCCTCCTTAACTGTTGAAGGTATCAAAACAAAATAGAAAACATTTGGCTTCCTGAATAACATGGCTACAATTCACATGCTGAGTTGGTGATGAAGCATGATCCCTTGGTTTTGCAATACCAGAGCAAAGCACATAATTTTAAAGGAATGGGTGCTTAAGTAATATAACCTACTACCATAAACATGCATTTTAAATTTTGTCCTAAAAATGTGGCATCCTCAAAATTTATGGTTTTGAATTTATCCAAATATTAAGAGGTCTGGTTTGAACTGAACTTAACATTATGTTCCATTTATGTTGGTAAATTTGAATAGAACAAAAAGTTTTTGTTTGTTTGCTTTTGGGTACTGGGAATGGAACCCAGGGCCTCTAGTATGCTAGGCAAGTGCTGTATCACTTAGCTACAGCTCTATCAGTGAGCTACTGAAATAACTCATAAAAGAATATATTGATATATAAATATATAAATATTAAACAATTGATACCAAAATAATAAAATAAGAAAAATATTTTCATCCTATTTGATAAAGGGTTATGAGTTAATAATCTTAATGTACATGATTTATATAAATAGTAAGAAAAAGATGGTTCCCACAGTAAGAAAATGAACAAAAAGAGAAAAACAAATGGCCAGTAATTCTATAAAATGAAGTTCAACTGCACTGGAATTCAAGAAATGCAAATAAAAATGGTGCCATAGCTTTTTTCAGTTTACGTATTTACAAAGACAAAAAATAAAAACAGTGGTGTTTGGGAATGTGGGGAAACTGGCACCTTCATACTCATTGGTCAGAATGTAAGTTGGTGCTTTTTCTTGGAGGGCAGTTTGATATATATTGACTGCCTTAAAAATGTGCATACCGGGGCTGGGATTGTAGCTCAGCGGTACAGCGCTTGCCTCACATGCGTGAGGCCCTGGGTTCGATCCTCAGCACCACATACAAAGCAATAAAATAAAGACATTGTGTCCATCAACAACTAAAAAAATATTTAAAAAAAAATGTGCATACCCATAATCCCAGCAGCTTGGTAGGCTGAGGCAGGAGGATCGCGAGTTCAAAGCCAGCCTCAGCAAGTGAGGCACTAAGCAACTCAGTGAGACCCTGTCTCTAAATAAAACACAAAATAGGGCTGGGGATGTGGCTCATGGTTGAGTGCCCCTGAGTTCAATCCCCAATATCCCTCCCCCAAAAAAGTGCACACCCTTTGACCTAGCAATTCCATTTAGATGAATTTTATCCTAGGACATAATCTGAAATATGTTTAGAGATTTGTATAAAAGAATGTTCCTCACAGGGTTATTTAAAATAACAACAAATTGGAAATAACATTGATGTGCTGCATTAGAGGATTAATGAACAAGATTATTCATTACATCTATGTGTATTTGTGCAATTACTCAGCTATTTCAAATCATGTTATAAAACAATATTTAATGATCCATGTAAATTTCACACTATATTGCTAAATGAAAAATTAAATTACAAAACAATCACATACAATTTTCCTTGGAAAAAAGAATAGGCATTGAAAAAAATTCTACGTTATGGGATTCTAGGGGTGTGTCTGAATGTTTTCTAGTATATCCCATTTTTCTGTAGTAAACATAAAATGATGAGGGAATATTGTTGTAATCATGGAAAAAAATGTTTTCCAAATGACTTATGTATTCATTGAACTTAGAATACAAAACCTGCTTTTTTGATTTCAGTTAGTGTTTCTTTTTTAGGAGCAGGAAAATGAGTAGGTTGTGATATATGTGATAAATATTTATTACTGTGTGCTGTTCTGTGACATCTTTTGATATAGTTGAAGAACTATATTAAAATCATCTCAATTGGGGCTGGGGTTTTAGCTCGGTGGTGTAGTGCTTGCATAGCATGTGTGAGGCATTGGATTCCATCCACAGCACCACATAATAAATGACTGACTGAATGAATGAAGGTACTGTGTCCATCAGTAACTAAAAATATTTTGAAAAATCATCTTAATTGTATTTAACATTTTCAAAGTTAAAAGAACTTGAACTTAGCCGGCCACGATGGCTCAAGCCTGTAATCCCAGCACTTAGGGAGGCTGAGGCAGGAGAATCGCGAGTTCAAAGCCAGCCTCAGCAATGGTGAGGCGCTAAGCAACTCAGTGAGACCTTGTTTCTACATAAAACACAAAATAGGGCTGGGGATGTGGCTCAGTGGTCGAGTGCCCCTGAGTTCAATCCCCAGTACCAAAAAAAAAAGAACTTGAACTTTAGGACTGAGTTATTGTCTACACTTGTGGAATGCTCTATATTTTTATTTTTATTTATTTATTTAAAATATATTTTTTAGTTGTTGATGGATCTTTATTTTATTCGTTTATTATTTACATATGATGCTGAGGATCGAACCCAGTGCCTCATGAATGCTAGGCAAGTGCTCTACCACTGAGCTACAGCCCCAGCCCCTATGATTGATTGATTGATTGGTTGATTGATTGATTGGTACTGGGGATTGAACTCGGGGGTACTCAACCACTGAGCCACATCCCCAGCCATATTTTGTGTTTTATGTAGAGACAAGGTCTCACTGAGTTGCTTAGCGCCTTGCCGTTGCTGAGGCTGGCTTTGAACTCGCGATTCTCCTGTCTCAGCCTAAGTGCTGGGATTACGGGCGTGTGCCACTGCGCCCAGCAGCTCTATATTTTTATATAGAAGCCAATGGAGAATTGTACGATTTGTAAAGATAATAAAGAAACTATATTATTTTATCTGTATATGTGCTCTGCTAAGTTACCATTTATTTCATGTTGAAGATGTGTGTTTATGTTTTTTCAATTTTTGAAAAAAATCAGCCCAGTTTTAGTTTCTTGCAACCCTGGACATTGTATTATTTCAATATATTTCTTGCATTTGCTCTTGTACTGTTTCCTCTTTCATCATGATATATACGAAAGCTGCTAAGCTTATGGATTTTTTTTCTTGTAATTCCATTAGTCATACCTAATGACTTCTCTAAATGTTTATTATGATATGCACTTGGGAATATCTTGTAAAGGAAACCTCTAGTGAAAGATACTTTCTCTTGAGTATATGTCATTGTTAATTCTAGACACTTGTGTTCTTCCTTAATTAAGTTCATATCAGATAGTTTCTTTGTAACTAGAGTTAGTGTTTAAAAGTATTTTAACACTTTAAGGAGTTGAAAGAAGAGAAATGAATATAAATTACAAGTTGATGTTTTAAAACAATTATAGAGCAAAGCTATTATTTTATTTGTAGAGCAAATAAAATTACAACCTTAAAAATATTTTTTTTAGGCAGGCGAGGTGGCGCTTGCCTGTAATCCTAGCAATTTGGAAGGCTGAGGCAGGAGGATCACAAGTTGAAAGCCAGCTTCAGCAATTTAGTGAGACTCTGTCTCTAAATTAAAAAAAAATAAAAAGGGCTAAGGGTGTAGCTCACCCCTGAGTTTAATCCTCAGTGCCAAAAAACAACAACAAAGTTTGTAAAATTTAATTAATTAAAAATCTGCTTTATCACTAATTAAAACTGGGTTGTACCTTGTAATTTATTGTAGTGGAGTTTGCTATAATACAATTTTTTTAATAAAAATACCATTCTTTTTTAAAATATTTTTTAGTTGTCAATAGACCTTTATTTTATTTATTTATATGTGGTACTGAGAATCAAACCCAGTGCCTCCTATATGCTAGGCAAGTGCTCTACCACTGAGCCACAACCCCAGCCTTATAGTACAATTTTTTTAAAGCCAATTTGGGGAATACTAAAACATAAAAGATATCATATTGTTATCTTGAGTGCTTTTTAAACCTAAATCCATAAATAGTTAATTAAAATGCATGAGGACTAATAAATATTTCTCTGTATTAGATAAATATATATTTATGTGTATATGTATGTGTTGCTCTGTATGCCTACATAAATATATTCTTCTATTGACTTTTTTATCCTTTGTTTTTATTATTAAAAAATCTCGTTTGCCTCCTGAAAATGTGATAATCTCATTTAAATCAAGATTATATTTTCTTTTGGTTTTAATTCACTTATAATTACTTACTTTTCTCTGTAATCTGATTTATTGATAGGATACTATTGTGACCAGTTAAAATTTACTTTCTTCTGTTAAGTGTCTAAAATTTTTCATCGAACTATGAGATAATTTAAAAATCATGTAAATGTGGGACCTTGAACTTGGCATCGTATATTTTATAATATGGCATCAATAAATTGCAGGACATATTTTAAATGTTAATATATAAAATGATTTATTGATTATTCATTTAGATAGTTACTTGACTGTGTTTTAATTTTTTGTTTTTTTCAGTACTGGGAATTGAACCCAGGGACTTGAGCATGCTAGGCAAATGCCCTATCACTGAGCTACACCCCCAGTGGTGTTCTAGTCTTTATCTGATTTTGGAGAAGTTGGATATCATCATCATCGCTACAAAGATGAGTCTTTTTCTAAGTCTGTAAATCTTAAGGTTTTCTCCAATAAAAAAAAAGCTCAAATGTATGTAAGATTCAAAAGACTTAAAAATGTATTTCAGAAATTAATGATATAATGTTTTTTGAAACTCCTTAGTTTGCTTTTTTATCTCTTAGTTGCTATAAGGTCTTTTGGGGGTTCTGTATATAGTGTGTTTGCAAATACTTCCAAAGTGAGTAAAGAAATTTATTCCAAAACTTTGGTTAATTGTGGTACCAATCAAGGTAAGAATTAGTTTGTTGGCTAATGAGTGATTGGGCTGGATAGTCACATGTTTTTAAAGGCCAACTTAGCCAACAACTTGACCCATTAAACTATATATTCCAGTGGTTCTTACCTTTGGGGATTAGGGGATTTTTCAAGAGTCTAATGAAACTTTTGACTGTCTTCCCAGTAAAACATACGAAGACAAAAATATTTGCATACACTCTAAGGTGTTCATGGACTTAGGTTAAGATGCGTAACATAAACAACAAGCTGACATAATCAACAAAGGTGATGAAGTAGAATATGGGGAGGAGATATAATAAATAATCCAAATTTATGGTTAAAACAAACCTCTAATCTAATCTTGTTATTTGAGGGCTCAGTAGGGATTTATTTCCCTGGGAAATTAATGAGTATCAGTGTCCTTCAACATTTTAGAGGTCTGTATTCCATTGTATACTCTACCATACTTATAGTTAATTCACTAATAATTAATATATTATTAATAACTAATAGATATTTAGGTTATTTCCAGATTTTCACATTTATAAACAACATTGGTAGAGACTGTTAGGCCAAGTAGATCTTTTTCACCGTTACTAAACCATCTCCTTACTGTAAATTCTAGAAGTGGAACTGCTGAGTCATTTGCATTAATAATGCTAAACTTTCTCCAAAAAAATTATCCCAGTCTACCTGCACACCCACAAATGATGCATGAAGAATGTAATAGCCATTTCCATGACTGAGTATTTATTTATACACACACACACATGTGTGTGCGTGTGTGTGTGTGTGTGTGTGTGTATGTATATATATATATTTGGTACTGGAGATTGAACTCAGGGGTACTCGACCACTGAGCCACATCGCCAGCCCTATTTTGTGTTTTATGTAGAGACAGGGTCTCACTGAGTTGCTTAGGGCCTAACTTTTGCTGAGGCTGGCTTTGAACATGTGATTCTCCTGTCTCAGCCTCCCCAGTTGCTGGGATTACAGGCATGCGCCACCACGCCTGGCTAACCTTTTTTTTTTTTTTTTTTAAAGTATTAATAACCTTTTAATCTTTGCCAGTCTCTCTTATTTATATTTCTTTGATTTCTAGCAAGGTTGGACATTCACATGCTTTCATGTGTGTATTGGTCATTTTGTTCTTTGTGATTTGCCTTTTTTACATCATTAGCCTGTTCTTCTGTTACAGGTGTTCAGGTTTTCCCAAAGCTCATTTTGTCTCATATTACTTTGCAAGTAATTTTCCCAGTTTTGTTTTTTGTTTTTAACATTTTTGTGTACAAAAATGTTAAATTTATGTAGTCTAGTTAGATAGACTACATAAAATAGTCTTTGTTGGCATGCTTAGAAAAACCATCCCTACCTAAAGAATATAAAAATTTCACGCCGGGTGTGGTGGCGCACACCTGTGATCCCAGAACTTTGGGAGGCCGAGATAGGAGAATCAAGAGTTGAAAGCCAGCCTCACCAATGGCGAGGCGCTAAGCAACTCAGTGAGACCCTGTCTCTACATAAAACACAAAAATATAGGGCTGGGGATGTGGCTCAGTGGTTGAGTGCCCCTGAGTTTAATCGCCAGTACCAAAAAAAAAAATTTGCTTGTGTTTTTTTTTTTCCTTTTTTCTTTTGAGAGTGGGTACTGGGGATTGAACTCAGAGAGTTCAATGGCACTCGACCATCGAGCCTCAGTGGCACTCGACCACTGAACCACATCCCCAGCCCTATTTTGTATTTTATTTAGAGACAGGGTCTCACTGAGTTGCTTAGCACTCTGCTTTTGCGGAGGCTGGCTTTGAACTCATGATTCTCCTGCCTCAGCCTCAGAGTTGCTGGGATTACAGGTGTGTGCCACCAGGCCAAGCCATTTGTATTTTCTTTCTTTCTTTTGTTTTTTAATATATATATTTTTAGTTGTTGATGGACCTTTATTTTATTCATTTATTTATATGCGATGCTGAGAATCGAACCAGTGCCTCACATGTGTGAGGCAAGCGCTCTACCACCAAGCCACAACACCAGCCCTGTATTTTCTTTTAGAATATTTTGTGATTCTATTTTTTCTACTTCTATATAAGAAGTGAGGTAGGAATTTAGTGTAATTTTTTCTAATGGTAACAGTAATTAATGTTTATTGACACTGTATGCCAAGTGATGAGCTAAATGTTTTATATATTAACAGTTTTGACCTAAATCGATTCCAAATAGCCTGCCAGTTATACTCCCACTCTACCACTTACCACCATCTCCTTCTTTTCCCCACTGATATGAAAATCCATTTTATCATTTACCAAAATCTTTTATGTTCAAATCTGTTTCTTGTTAATAGATCTGTGTGTCTCTGAATACACTGTATTGTTTTAATTAGATATTTTATTTGAATCAGAGTTTTTTTTTTTTGGAGAGTAAGTCAAAGGTGAGAGTGTTACATAGGTTTTCTTTTCTTTTTTTTAAAATTTTTTTTGTTGTTGATGGACACAATGTCTTTATTTTATTGCTTTATATGTGGTGCTGAGGATCAAACCCAGGGCCTCACGCATGCAAGGCAAGCGCTCTACTGCTGAGCTACAATCCCAGCCCCTACATAGGTTTTCTATGAAACATACCCTAGTATAGATTTTTTTTTTTAATTTTTTTTGGTTGTCAATGGACCTTTATTTTATTTATTTATATGTGGTGCTGACAGTCGAACCCAGTGCCTCACACATCTTACCTAGGCAAGCGCTCTGCCACTGAGCCACAACCCCAGTCCCTTGTATAGATTTTTAAAGATACTCAAGATGAATTTCACATTCATTGAACAGATGGCAGATACTTACCAGTTGTTCCATTAAAGAATCACTAGATTGTCTTCTTTAAACATCTTTCTGTAGAGATTATGTAACAGTAGTAATTTTTAAGAATAGCACTCTGTACACTTTCAACTCAAATAATATAATTTCATTCTGACATTTCAGTAACTATAGTAAGAACTGCATAGAATTGCTTTCAGAGTTTTCTCCTAAGCAAAAGAGAGAAGGAAAGTTAAATGTTACTGCTGAGATGTATATGAACTGGAGAACTAAGCAGGAGTTGTGTAGGAACATGTAAATTATTAATGTTATAGGCCAGCACTGTCCAATACATATATAATGTGAGCCTCAAATGTAATTTTCTAATAGCCTTCTTTTAAAAAAGCAAAAAGAGCCAGGTGCAGTGGCACATGCCTGTAATCCCAGCACTTTGGGAGGCTGAGACAGGAGAATTGAGAGTTCAAAGCCAGCCTCAGCAAGGTATTAAGCAATTGTTTCTAAATAAAACACAAAATAGGACTGGGGATGTCGCTCAGTGCTCAAGTGCTCCTGAGTTCAATCCCTGGTGCCAAAAAATAAAGAATAAAAGAATTTTTTAAAAAAGCAAAAAGAATCAGGTAAAATCAATTTTAATAATATATTTTATGTAACCCACAACATAAAAATATTATCTTAACACATATCAATGTGAAAATTATTATCTTTTTGTACCAAGGTTTGAAATCTCTATATTTTGCACTTAAAAATCTCAATTTTGATGCAAAATTTTCACCAGAAATGCATGAATTGTGTTCAGATTTTATAAAGCTCTTAGTTGATCAAGTAGATTCATATGCCCAATTTGTTCCCAATATACTTAAAGATTTTCCTTTAATTAAACTGTACTACACTAGGAATGAATTTTTTTAATTATCTTGTCATTATTTTTTTTAAATATTTTTTTAGTTGTTGATGAATCTTTATCTTATTCATTTGTTATTTATGTGTGGTGCTAAGGATCGAACCCAGTGCCTCTGCATGCTAGGCAAGCGCTCTACCACTGAGCTATAGCCCCAGCCTCAGTAGGCATGAATTTTTGTTTTTGTTTTTTGTGGGGTACTGGAGTACTAAGGGATTGAACCTGGGGATTCATGCATGCTAGGCAAGTGTTCTCCTACTGAGCTACAGCCCTAGTCCAGAGCATGAGTTTTGAGTTTATATTTGTTACCTAAAATAAAGTTTAACATTCAATTCCTCCATTGTACTAGATACTACCCCAGCAGACAGTGCATTTGCAGCCTTTTAAAAAAATACAGTAGTCACCCTTAATCTGAGGTTTTGCTTTCTGAGGTTTTACTTTAGTCATCTGTGGTTCAAAAATAATCAGTGAAAATTCCAGAAAAAAAATTTATGTTTTAAATCATGTACTGCTTTGAGTATCCTGATGAAATCTCATGCCATTTGGTGTGTCCCACCTAGTATATGAATCATCCCTTCAGCCAGCATATCCACGCTGTACATGCCTGTAGTGACTCAGTAGCCATCTTAGTTATCAGATCAGCTGTTACAGCATTGCAGTGCTTATGTTTAAGCTGTCCTTACATGGTAGCCTAATGCAATGTCATAATGCCTATGTCATTCACCTTACTTCATCTCATCCCATAGGCACAGTGTCGTCTCACGTCATCACAAGAAGGGTGATTATAGTACATACAATAAGCTATTTTGAGAGAGAGACTACATTCATATAACTTCAATAGCTGTATATTATTATTATTATTATTATTATTATTTTGGTACTGGGGATTGAACTCAGGGGCACTCAACCACTGAGCCACATCCCAGCCCTATTTTGTGTTTTATGTAGAGACAGGGTCTCACTGAGTTGCTTAGCACCTCGCCGTTGCTGGCTGTATATTATTATAATTATTCTATTTTACTATTGTTGGCAATCCCTTACTGTACCTAATTTTTAAATTAGGACAAGAAAAAACATAGCATATATATTGTAGGGTTTGGTACTGAGGTTTCAGGCATCCACGGGGGGTCTTGCAATGTATCCCCTGAAAATAAGGAGTGCTACTGTAAAATAAAATAAATGCGGACCATCTCCTGCTTATAACATCTAGTTTACAAACAGCAAATATAAATAGGGTCTCTTGCCCTATGGGAACCGCAGTCACTGCCACTAAGAGAGCAAAAGCTGCCCTTACCTGAAAAAGACCATTCCCTTAAAGCTTCCCACCAGACTTTCACCCCAAACACACACAGACATCCACAGATGCACTTTCTTGTTTGGAAACTGCTGTCCCCTTGCAAGGTTGCAGCATTATGTGGAAAATCCTCCGAACTCCTGCTATTAGGGGCCTTGCTCTGCAGAGGTGGCAGGGTAGAGGTGTTCTTCCGTTTTATCTGGTTTCCTTGGCTAGAAATTCTAGTACTTTTTCTTCAGGAACAAAACTATAAAGGGTAATTAGGTTTTTCAGTATTGTAATTCAACCAAGGTTCACCTAGGGCCCCCATAGGAATTTTTCACATCTTTATTGTATATATTTTTTTCTTTTTTCGTACCAGGGATTGAACCCAAGGGCACTTTACTAGTGAGCTACATCTCCAGCCTTTTTTCTTTTGATATGAGGTCTTTCTAAGTTGCGGAGGCTGGTCTTGAGTTTGTGATCCTCCTGCCTCAGTCTCCTGAGTCACTGGGATTACAGGTTTACGCCACCACACCCAACTATAATGTTATTTCTGTGGGAAAATGTTTTGTGTTCTAAACAACATATGTGCGAATGAGTTTTGGAATATGGTTCCATTTACAAGGCAGAAGAAGAAGCTTGGGGTTCCCTGATGTTTTAATTACAGAAAGGTACAAGGGCTTGAGTATTGAACTCGATGCATCAATCTAATTGTCCTTTGTTGCAGACATGGCCTTGCTTGCACTCTAGGACTAAAATAACCCATCCTGTTTCAGGTATACCTCAACTATCAAATCTTTTTTTTTTTTTTTGGTACTGAGGATTTAACCCAGGGGCATTCTACCACTGAGCTATATACCCAATCCTTATTATTTTTAATTTAAGACAGGGTCTCACTAAGCTGCCCAAGCTGGCCTCAAACTTGTGGTCCTTCCTCAGCCTCCCAAAGTAACTGGGATTACAGATGCGCACTGCCACACCCAGCTCACATTGAATTTGGGCAGAGTTTGTTGTTATTTTTATTTTGTTTCAGGATGTGTATGTGTGTGTTGCTTTACTTTGTTTTTGAAACTGAGTTTGCCTAGGAAAGAATCATATTTACCTTTTGGTCTTAGCTACTCTTTGTCTATGGGATACATAAAGTTGTTGCTTGAAATTTGAAATCTAGTTACAGAAGAAACCTTTTCTTTTGAAAGAGATTTCTCCCCATCGGGGTGTGATGGTGCACACCTGTAATCTCAGCTACTCAGGAGGTTGAGGCAGGAGGATGGCAGGTTTGAGGACAGCTTGGGCAATTTAGTGAGACCCTATCTTGAAACAAAAAAATAATAAAAATGGCTGGGAATATAATGCAGCGGTAGAAACCTCCCAGGTTCAATCCTCATTTCCACAAAAAAAAAAGAAAAGAAAAGAAAAGGAAGAAAGACATTCCCCCACCATGTTGCTTAGGAGACACTTAAGGGAGGGAGTAATTTTTAGTTCTCTATAGATGGGGTGATAGTCAGTAGTCTCCCTAAACTGTCGGGTTGCAAGATGGCTGCCAACTCCAACGAAGTATGGAAAAGCCAAGTCAATTGGCCTTTAAAATATTAATAAAACACATGGTAACTTTTACTAGGTGAGTTTTAGAGACCCCTTTATTTTATATGGTGCCAAAAGTAGATTCATTGTAACATTTAAAACATTCTATTGTAGTTTGTTAAATATAAATTATCCCTCCATAAAATTGAGAGATAATTTCAGTAAAGGGGAAAAAAATCTTTCTTCCAAATATAATAGCTTATTTTAGAATATTTAAAACATTTTCCTTTCCTTTTTTCCCCCCTGCTTTTCTGGGGTTTAAACCCAGGGCCTTGTGCATGTTAGGCAAGATATATTCCTAGCCCTAAAACATTTAAGAATGCATATAAAAGTTAATATCCTCGGGGCTGGGATTGTAGCTCAGCTTTAGAGCGCTTGCCTGGCATGTTTGAGGCCCTGGGTTCAATCCTCAGCACCACATACAAAGCAATAAAATAAAGACATTGTGTCCATCTACAATTAAAAAAAATATTTAAAAAAAAAGTTGATATCCTCCAAAGCAGCTGATGCTTTTGCTTTAAAATTTTATTATATTGATTTCACAAATGTATATTGTTTTAAATTGAGAAATGGGTGGTCATTTTCAAGTATTTCAAAATATTTTTGTTACTTAAATTTTCACTGTGATGTGTTTTGTGTGGGTAGAATTTGACTGTTATTTTATTCTGTGGGAAAAAAGAAGAAACTAACCCTTGCTAGCTGCCTACCGCTTTGTGCTACTGTTGTGTCCTATTGTGAATTTTTACCTCCATGCTCTATAAATCTAAAAATGTGCCTTGTGGAGATTGAATCTGCAGATCATCTTTGAAAGATGAAGGATTGGATTTAATTGTGACAAGCATGAAACTTATCCTGTAAATAAAACTGTCCTGGAAAAAAGCTGGAGTAATTCCACTCTGTGGCATCTTTGATTGGACCCGATTTGTTCTGCACATACTATAGCTCCTTAAGGATGATCAGCTTTCACCAGGGACAAACAGATGTCCTGATTTTATCGGAAATTACTTTCATATCACCAGAGCTTCACAAAAGCCAGTAATCTCCCTATTAATCTGATGTTGTTGAGATACGTCTAAAACTTTTTTCAGATATTGGTTTGAGTGCAGACTTTGTTGTTTACATATAAGATATTAGCCAGTGGTATCCTTTTTCCTCTAAAAGAAAGAGAAGAAAAATTTAAAAAACAAGGAAGTATTATTAATTATTTAAACTTCAAAGTATTTAATATTAGATATTAAAATCAAAGTTTCACCTGGGCGTCGTGGCACAAGCCTGTAATCCCAGCACTTAGGGAGGCTGAGACAGGAGAATCGTGAGTTCAAAGCCAGCCTCAGCAATGGCGAGGCGCTAAGCAATTCAGTGAGATCCTGTCTCTACATAAAACACAAAATAGGGCTGGGAATGTGGCTCAGTGGTCGAGTGCCCCTGAGTTCAATCTCCAGTACCAAAAAAAAAAAAATCAAAGTTTCATAAAGGTATGTCTGCTTTGTTCACTGCCATATCCTCAGTACCTAGAACAGAGCTTGGCATATAATAGGTGCTCAATGAGTATTTGTTAAATAAATACTTTCTATCAGATGGTTTATACAATTCCATTTGGTTATGGCAGGCAGATGCTCATCTCTGATAACAAGCATTGGTTGATGTGAAGATGCCTTGATTCCATTTATTCCACTTTAATCTCAATATGAAGTACATATTCCAGAGAGCTTCAGTTCTTCAAAGGACTGAACGTATGCCCTTTACTGTGCAAGAAAGAGAGAGGAAAACCTGTAGGTCTTTGTTTCCTTTGGATTTCAGAGTAAAAGATGTAAGGAATGTGGGGTTGGGGTGGCAGCTCAGTGGTAGAGTGCTTGCCTAACATATATGAGGCACTGGGTTCTGATTCTCAGCACCGCATATAAATAAATAAATAAAATAAAGGTCTGTTGACAACTAAAAAATATTTTTTAAAAAGATGGAATGAAGGGCTGAGATTGTAGCTCAGTGGTAGAGCACTTGCCTCGCATGCGTGAGGCCCTGGGTTCGATCCTCAGCACCACGTACAAAGCAATAAAATAAAGACATCATGTCCATCTACAACTAAAAAAATATATAAAAAAAAGATGGAATGAATGTGAGTTTATTAGAAACACTGCTCCCTCATTCCTAAAATTGTGGAGATATGTATAACAGAATGTATCACTTTAACTTTTTTTTTTTTTTTTTTGGCTGTGCTATGAATTAAACCCAGGGCCTTGTGCATACTTGGCAATCTCTCTACCCTGAGCTACATCTCAACCCCATTTTAAACCATTTTTTTTTTAAATATTTATTTTTTTTAGTTGTAGGCAGACAGAATATCTTTATTTTATTTTTACATGGTGCTGAGGATCGAACCCAGTGCCTCACGCATGCTAGGCGAGCACGCTACCACTGCGCCACAACCCCAGCCCTTAAACCATTTTTTAGTCTACAGTTCAGTAGCACTAAGTTGTACATTGTGTAACCATCAGTATTGTTCATCACTAGAACTTTCTCATTATCCAAAACTAAAACTCTGTATTCATTAAACAGTAATTCTCTATTTGCCCCTCCTCCTTCCCTTAGCAACCACTACTCTACTTTCTGTTTCTATGAGTTTGACTATGTTATGTACCTCATGTAAGTGGAATCATATAGCATTTGCCCCTTTGTGTTTGGCTTATTCTTTTTTTTTTTTTTTTAACATGACCTTTTTCGTGGAGACCTGATGATTTTTCTTTCCCCTGATAAATTTAGTTTTTGCTTTGTACCTAGACCAAGCCAGTGATGCATACACAATAAGTATTCAAAGACAAGTTGATTCAACAGTTCGTTGCATACCACTAGGGGGTTATTAAACCTTTGAAAATGTGATTCCTAATCTGTATGTCTGTAGGCTTATCTCTCCAAGTCTTGCTGATAAGCCTGCACTGACAGTAATATCAGAGATTAGTCTTTCTCCATGTTTCATAAAACAAATTGTTCTTCTTAAAACTTGATTATGAACTGGAAAATTACTAGTACATTGTTGGAATTGTTTATACAGATATTTAGACATATTCTGCGTAGGGGACCTCAGCTACATTAGAGGCTTTAATTGCAGCTCCATTAAGAAATTACATGCAGCCTGACGTGGTGGCGCACCCCTGTAATCCCAGTGATTCAGGAGGTTGAAGCAGGAGAATCACAAGTTTGAGGCCAGCCTTTGCAACTTAGTGAGACCTTGTCTCAAAATAAAAAGTTAAATCAGTGGTAAAGCAACCTTGAATTTAATCAGTACAAAAAACCCCAGATGTTTTGCATATAGTTGTTTCTCTTTTTTTTTGATTCCCATCACTTCTTCCTCCTTCCCTGCCTTCCTCCCAGTTTCCTTTCCCATCCTTTTCCTTCTTTCCTTCCTTCTCTTTTTCATTCTCATTTTTCTAAGTAGTTGGTATAGTCAAAACCTAACCCTGTGGATTCAAATGTAAGTAACACAGTCATAGCTCTCTAGCAGTTCACCTTGAAGGAGAGAGAAAAAGAATTAAAACTAAGGCAGACATACGTAGGTTCTAAAAAAAAAAGGACAGAAATTGTGCTTGGCATGATGATATACATCTATAATCCCAGCAACTCAGGAGGTTGAAACAGGAGGATCGTAAGTTCAAGGCCAGCCTCAGCAATTTAGTGAAAACTTGTCTCAAAATGAAAAATGAAAATGGCTGGGTCCTAGCACTTAGGGAGGCTGAGACAGGAGAATCACAAGTTCAAAGCCAGCCTCAGCAACGGCAAGGCGCTAAGCAACTCAGTGAGACCCTGTCTCTACATAAAACACAAAATAGGGCTGAGGATGTGGCTCAGTGGTCGAGCCCCTGAGTTCAATCTCCAGTACCCCCCCAAAAAAAAAAAAAAAAGGCTGGGGATGTAGCTCAGTGATAGAGCACCCGTGGGTTCAATCCCTAGTACCAAAAACAAAAAACAAAACTAGCTTGTTAAAAGATAAATGTACTGATCTGATTGGTAGAAATAGAGGGGGGAGAGCCTTGGAGAGCAATTTGAAAAGTAATCTGTGAAACTCAGCTTTCAAACAGGATCTTGGGCTGTGAACTCTCAGAACATTGAACACAGAGCTAGTGAAGTGATTTTCCACCACTGTGTCCCCTCCTCATGTACATCAGGCAGATCACTTCTATTTTCTTTGACTCCATTTTTCAACCTATAAAACAAAAGATCAACAATTAGATTCAGAACCTCAGCATTTGGACAGAAGCCATTAGAATATGAAAGGTATTTTTAAAATGTGTTGATGATATCTACAAATGCAAGTGTTAATGTGCCAAAGACAGAAGTCTTGATAATAAAAAATTATCCAAAACCAAAGACTTGCTCCTGCTGGGAAGGTAGAAATGGTAGTGATGGGATTCAGTGACATCAATATCTTGGTATTTTTAAAATAACTTTCCAGATGTTAGAATCTTCTAGTCTTTCCTGTTTAAATAGGAATAGACATATATTCCTTTATCTGTATTGCCCCTCCATTCCCCAAATTTAGATTGCCCATATTTATAAAGTTTACTAGTCCCAAATAGATTCCTGCATTTCCTATTCCTCGTCAGAGGGCTCTCTTTCAGCTCAATATGCTTTTATTGGCACTTACTTGGGTTTTCTTTACAGCAGCAGCTGCTAATTAGTGACAGCTTTTGAGCAAGCAGCTTGTCATTTTTGGCAGGGATAAGGGACATCCATAGCAAGTCAAGACTGTATTTTCATTTGCTAAATTTACTTTGCTACATGGAAATACAACTTGGATAAAAAATAGTCTGTAGTCATAGGTGGCTATACTTTCTGAAATATCATTTTGAGTTGGCATTCTGTCCTATAGTTGAAGAACTTGGGAGATAAAAATAATAATAAAATAGGTTCAGTGTGTGTCATGCTGATACCGTTAGTCCTGAGTCATCCTTCTAACGATAGTCTACATTTTGGATATAGAAGCTCATCATTTTGTTCGAGCACAATAATAAATCTTTCTTGATAGTATTTAGCGACATACATGGTAACTGAAGGAGTGAATTGTTGATAAATGTTGTGCTTTCCATTTATACTCAACTTCTTTCTTGAGACATAAATAAAAGAAACAATTTGCATGGAGGAGCTTTCTTTGGAATTTCAGCTCATATTAGACTCATCATATTTCATATAATTCTTCTCTTTGAAATTACTGCAATGAGGTGTTAGCTCTCTTTTACAAATTTGTCATGATGTTTGTGGATGGTACAACTTGCGATTATATTTACCTTGATTAGCACCAACGATGAGTCAAATTCTCCGTCACAATTTCTATAAAGCATGATTCACACCCATTATTTCTATAATAAGGATTCAAGTTAATGATTTACAGTGTTAAAAATAACACATTGAAGGAAATAACTGACCTACCATCCATTTCCCCCAATTTAGTTTTTTTTTTTAAACATGGGGGTCTACCGAGATTGTATAACACAATTACTGAATACCTACCATGTACTAAGTACTGGGTTAAGGAAATTGGAATGAATGGCTGTTACCCTGGAATAGCTTACAGTCTATTAGTTGAGCAACAGGTAACTCGAAATTTCTGTGGTTCTCAAGCCCAGAGTGTGAGGTACATTCTAATTCTAGAGAAGCAAAGCATTCCATCTTTTAAAAATAGGATGATCGGGCTGGGGCTGTGACTCAGTGGCAGAGCGCTTGCCTCGCATGCGTGAGGCACTGGGTTCCATCCTCAGCACCACATTAAAAAAAATAAATAAAGATATTATGTCCATCTTCAACTAAAAAAAATATTAAAAAAAAAATAGGATGATCAAGGATGATCAAAATGATAAAAGGCATTGTATATAAGTATTGCATTTATTTTATTTCTAGCTAAAGGAGTTAAAGATCGTACAAGGCACCTTTCTTAGGAATGTGGAATTATCAGATGTCCTTGACCCAAATTTCCACTTGATGTGTCACATACACTGTTAAAGTCAGAAATTGGGATGGGGCTGTGGCTCAGCGGTAGAGCGCTTGCCTTGCATGCGTGAGGCCCTGGGTTCGATCCTCAGCACCACATACAAAGCAACAAAATAAAGACATTGTGTCCATCTACAACTAAAAAAAAAAAAAAAAAAAAATTAAAAAAAAATATATATTTAAAAAAAAAAAGTCAGAAATTGTCTTCCATATCAGAGTATCTACTTCTTTGTAGCAGGTTTTGGTGAACCCAGGGCATCTCTTACCACTCAACTAACATTTAATGTATACTGAGCATAGTAACAGTAATTTTTGTGCTTTTCATATTAACATTTATTATCATAGGAATTTATAACCTGTCTGCAACTTCATACTCACGTTAGTATTAGGTAAGTTGATATTGAATTATGAGTATAATGTGAAAGGTGACAACTGACTTCATTATCTTTTTTTTTAAAAAATATTTCTTAGTTGTTGATGGACCTTTATTTTATTTATTTATTTGCATGTGGTGCTAACAATCGAATCCAGGGCCTCACACATGCTAGGCAAGTGCTCTCCCACTGAGCCACAACCCCAGCCCTTCATTGTCTTTTCCTGGCATCTTACCACTGAATAGTTCACAAATACTTTCTCGTTTGTATTGATGGTATTGTCCCTTTATGAGAAATGTTTTCTGTTATTAGAAAACTGTAGTTTAGGATGATCCATGACAAATATTGGTAATAGATAACAATGTAACTAATGAGAACCCAGTAAGGAATTTGGGGACAAATTTAACATATGTAACATCTGCCTCTTATGGGAAATGTCACATTGCTCATTCTGACAAGTGGTCAGGATCTAGGTTTTGGCCTTATTGGAAAGTTACCCACCTCCAGGACAGTTCTCGTTATTCTCCTCCCACTCCCTTTTACAATCTAAAGCTTGTAGTTGATTTCTGATTGATTTAGAAGAATGAAGGTGAACCACCAAACCCTGCTGTGGCTTCCTTTGGTTGTGTTGGAAGGGCTGTCATCTCGGTGCTTTCAGACTCTTAGGGAAGAGCGTCTCATTTAAAGCTTTTTTGGGGATGGTCAGATAAGCTTTTTGTATCTGAGAGTTGCACTTTGTAATAATTCACATCATAGCTTTTATCATAGAGCAGTCCTCAGCCACAGGTATCATTGTATTGTATTTTAATAAATAAAGCTGCGTGGCTGAGTGTAGGTGCTTAGAGGTGGACCCTCCCGACGTGAAGCCCAGCTCTTTCACTTCCTGGCTATGGGACTTTGGAGAGATTTCTTAACTCTTTTTTTTTTTTTTTTTTTGGTACTGGGGATTGAACTCAGGGGCACTCGACCACTGAGCCACATCCCCAGCCCTATTTTGTGTTTTATGTAGAGACAGGGTCTCACTGAGTTGCTTAGCACCTCGCCATTGCTGAGGCTGGCTTTGAACTAGCGATTCTCCTGTCTCAGCCTCCCTAAGTGCTGGGATTACAGGCTTGA
>CM053402.1:18440827-18466536 GCA_028644305.1 Xerus rutilus
TTGGTACTGGGGATTGAACTCAGGGGCACTCGACCACTGAGCCACATCCCCAGCCCTATTTTGTGTTTTATGTAGAGACAGGGTCTCACTGAGTTGCTTAGCACCTCGCCATTGCTGAGGCTGGCTTTGAACTAGCGATTCTCCTGTCTCAGCCTCCCTAAGTGCTGGGATTACAGGCTTGAGCCACCGCGCCCGGCTGAGATGTCTTAACTCTTAAGCCTGTCTCCTCATCTATAACCCATGGACAGTATTAGAATGGTCTTGGATGAGAATGCATATGAAGTGCCCCCAACAATGCATGGGACAAGAGCTCCTTGAATATTTATATCACTACTGTTACTACTACTGTCAGCGCTCGCTTCTCCGTTTAAGGTCTGGCAGTTAAGCATAGGAAAGGCGGAGAAATTAAGTAGTTTGTGTCCAACATGAAACTGTGTGTATTATAATTTAGCCTATTAACTAACTCAGGAGTTTTCCCTTGAACCGTGAACTGTCTTCATTTCAAACTAGGTGTTCTCAGACAGGGGTTCAAAACTCTCCACAATCAAAGCACATACTCTTTAGAACAAGAGCTCATCTTACAAAAAGCCTGGTATCTTTGTTGCCACCACAACCTGAAAATGACGAGTTAGAAACCACACAGAGCACTATGGCACGCTGTGGGAGCTGGTTGGAGGGTACCCATCATATTTTCTTGCAAGCTGCATGTAGAGGGTTGAGGCAGGAACCGATCTGGTCGAGAAAAGTTTTAAAAACATTTTTTTCCTTCTCTTTCACTTTCACACTCAAAAGAATCTAGTTTTGCTCCCTCTAGAAAGACTGAATGTATAGTCTTTCCTGTAGTTTGATGCTCTCTTAAATAAGTCTTTTCGCGCATATAGTGTCGTTTCTTTGGGGGTAAGGATGAAATTTTCAATATTATTCATAACTGTTAGGGGTTACTATCTAAGGAAGATTTAAAATCCTATTTCCTGTCCCCCTACTCTTTTTTTATGGCACAGGGGACTGAAGCCAGGGCCACCATGGCTCTAAGCTACATCTCCAACTCTTCTTTATTTTATTTAATTTTTAAAAAATTTTTTTAAATGTTTATTTTTTAGTTGTAGGTGACAGAATATCTTTATTTTATTTTTATGTGGTGCTGAGGATCGAACCCAGTGCCTCATGCATGCTAGGCAAGCACGCTACCACTGCGCCATAATCCCAGCCCCTTATTTTTAAAAATTTTTTATTTGTAGATGGACATAGTATCTTTATCTTATTTATTTGTTTTTATGTGGTGCTGAGGATTGAACCCAGTGACTTACGCATGCGAGGCAAGCGCTCTACCACTGAGCCACAGCCATAGTCCTCTTCTTTATTTTAATTTTGAGGCAGGGTCTTGCCAAGTTGCTGAGGCTGGTCTCAAACCTGCAATCCTTCTGCCTCAAAGATTACAGGCACGCACTACCATGCTTCTTCCTCTTTTTTTTTTTTTTTTTTTTTAATATTTTTTTAGTTGTAGATGGACACAATGTCTTTATTTTATTGCTTTGTACGTGGTGCTGAGGATCGAACCCAGGGCCTCACGCATGCAAGGCAAGCGCTCTACCACTGAGCTACAATCCCAGCCCCCTTCTTCCTCTTTTGATTGTTAGTTCTATAGTCATTTCTCAATGTCTAAGCTAAGAAATTGTATATTCACTGTGTATGCACTTCTGTGATTGTCAACATTGAACCCTGCCAATGTCCTAGCATGTTGGACTGCTGTTTTGACTTTAATTTGAGAAGAGAGAAGCTAAAAATCTATTTTTATTGCCAGTCAACTAGAGACCTTAACATGCTGTTACCTTTATTATTGCCAAAATGCCATCTTATTTTTACATGGAGACTTCTGGAGCATTAATATAAAATCTAGGATGGTTTCTTTCCTGTCTTTTTCGTCATGTTTTACCTCACCTTAAACCTGACAGTTCTTACCAGTTCACAGTTCCACTGCTGCCTGAAATGTGTAGCTCAATGCGATCTTACCACCTTTTAAATTGAGACAAGGGAGGCACTTAGATTGCGTAGATTCTGGGTCTCACATTTGCTTTGTTTTTCTTTGGAGCTTTACTGGAAACCAAATGCTGTTGCGTACTAGCTGCAGAAGCAGGAGGGGAAGTTGGCAAGAATTTACTGCTTTCTGTTTGGTCTGTCTGAGGCAGCTGACCTTTTGGAAGGAAATAACTGCTCTTTGCTTCTTCCTGTAACAGTGCAGCCTGTGAAAGAACACACACACACACACACACACACACACACAGAGCAGTGTTCTGCTGTTATCCCGATATAACACTGCTGGTTAAGAGGCAGGAGCTTGTGGCACATCTATTGTGTGCTGTGGAAACATGCACTCAAGTTCACAGTGCCAAGGTGTGTGTGGAGGTACAGCAAGTGAAAGCTTGTTTCTAGGAAAAGTCATTTGTTTTATAGCAAAAGTATTTTATTGTAAGTCCAGTGTTAATGCTGTAGTAAATGTGGGTAATTACTTTGTGTACAATTTTAATTCATCCTAACATTAAATGTCCTCATAACAGCTTTGCTTCTCATACCTGCAAAATCTTTTTCCTGACAGGACAGACCTTTTGGTTTTCTAAGACATGAGCTCTTATTCAAGTGTCATTTCTTCTCAGAATTAGAATTAGCTTCTTAACGCACTTGCAGTCATTATTGGAGCTGTCTTTTTTGCAGGATTTGTTTTACTTAAATATAGGTGATATTATACCACACACATTGACATGATCTTCAGAAAGCTGTAGTCAGGCTTTGCAAATGGAATATCACTCAGGAGGCAAACAAAGAAACCAGCTGATGTGACATTTCTCTTTTAAAAGAGGAGATTTTAGTCTTCTAGTATTTTAATCAAAACATTAGTTTCATTTTTTATTTTGTTATTTGAAAAGATTTATACTTATATTTTGACTGTAAGCAAAAATGGAGTCCCTGATAATTCACAGTAAATGCGAGATTACAGGTACCTGATAAAAGTGGCAAAATGCTACATTCTTCTGCATATAACTAGGGCTCAGTGGATAGGTACGCCTTTTTTTTTTTTTTTTGGTACTGGGGATTGAACTCAGGGGTACTCAACCACTGAGCCATGTCCCCAGCCCTATTTTGTGTTTATTTAGAGACAGGGTCTCACTGAGTTGCTTAGCGCCTCACTATTGCTGAGGCTGGCTTTAAGGGAATTCTCCTGTCTCAGCCTCCCAAAGTGCTGGGATTACAGGTGTGCACCACTGTACCCTCTTATAGGTATACTTTTCCAGTGTAGTACTGGTCTCTTTGCTATATTTATTGTTTTTTTTTAAATATATTTTTAGTAGTAGATGGACACACAGTATCTTTGTTTATTAATTATTTTTTTAATATTTATTTTTTAGTTGTAGGTGTACAGAATATCTTTATTTTATTTTTATGTGGTCCTGAGGATCGAACCCAGTGCCTCACACATGCTAGGCGAGCACGCTACCACTGCGCCATAACCCCAGCCCTATTAATTTATTTTTTATGTGGTGCTGAGGATCGAACCCAGTGCCTGACACATGCAAGGCAAGTGCTCTACCACTGAGCCATGACCTCAGTTCCTAGATTTATTGTTGATGGCACAGATTGTTGGGTGATGATTAGTCCTGAGGTACACCAAAATGTAGAGAAAAATATAGGGAGGATCACCCCAGGGCTTCCTTAGCAAGATCGCCCTACAGTGTTCATGGAAGCTGGTCAGATCTGTTCAACCTCCCTGAGGTAGGGAAGAATCCAGGAGAAGTACAACCCTACTTTGGTCTTAGGTATTGGTTCTTGGCACAAAAATGAATTGATGTCTGGGCTGGGATTGTGGCTCAGTGGTACAGCGCTTGCCTCGCATGCGTGAGGCACTGGGTTCGATCCTCAGCACCACATAAAAATAAAATAAAATAAAGATGTTATATCCATCTACAACTAAAAAAATATTATAAAAAATAAATAAATAAAAATGAATTGAGGGCTAGGGTTGTAGCTCAGTGGTAGAGCGCTTGCCTCGCATGCGTGAGGCCCTGGGTTCGATCCTCAGCATCACATACAAAGCAATAAAATAAAGACATTGTTTCCATCTACAACTAAAAAAAAAATATTAAAAAAAAAAATGAGGGGCTGGGATTGTGGCTCAGCGGTAGAGCGCTTGCCTTGCAAGCGTGAGGCCCTGGGTTCGATCCTCAGCACCATGTACAAAGCAATAAAATAAAAACATTGTGTCCATCTACAACTAAAAAAAAATATTAAAAAAAAAAAAAAAAAAAAAATGAATTGATGTCAACAAAATGGGAAGGTTTTTCCCAGTTCTTCTGGCCTTCGTGTAGGAGCTAAGTTAGGAGCCAATGGCTGAGGTTTTCTGTGATCTCCTCTTGTACCCAGAGCTTTCTAGAAACCTTGAATTGTTACTCTTCAACTCCCAGGGGCCTGCAGATAGGCCACTTGTATCCAGGTGTATGATTTGGGCTATGGGAAGTATATTTCTTTAGAGGAATTCTTGTACTGTTGTGATCAGGTTTCTGTGTATTTTGTTTTATTTATGGTTGGTACAAGTTTACTCAGTCATATAAAAGATGAAAAAATAGTCACAGATTATTTATGTGTGCGTGTGTATAAGTGTGTGTGCGCGCATGTGTGTATGTCGAAATGACATATTAATCTTAGACTTGGTCTTGAACCACTACTTGAAAACACATTAAATTGCTATGTATTTGAAAGTAATAGAATTGCATTTTTTTTAAAAATATATTTTATATTTCTGAATTTTCACTGTTTCATGTCCTGCTTAAATTAAGGCTACCTGGTTTGTATGACAGTCCCATAACTGGGATACTGTCATGTTGAGAAATATTTCTTCCTATGCATTTGTTTTTTCCTTTTAAACTTGGTGTGGGATAGTCAGGAGTACCAGTTGCCCATGAGTATTAATTCTATATTTCAGGCTTTACACTTTATTTATTTGTTAGTTTATCATTGGTGTGGTGCTGGGGATTGAACCCAGGGCTTTGTACATGCTAGGCATACATTCTACCACTGAGCTATATTCCCAGCCCTCAAGTTTTACATTTTAAACAAAATTTAATAAATCGAAGAACTTTACCAAAAAAAAGTACCAAGACTCCTTCACCTAGATGTAATACGTATTTACACTTTTCTTTGACTTTTCTATGGTAGTTTTCATTTAGCATACATATTGTACACAGATCTAACATTACTAATACTTCAAGAGGATGTGTCTACATGGTATTTATGTTTCAACATAGCCTTTATATGTAATTTAAATGATAGCACACTGTTCTATCAGATTAATGTGTTATTGTCTAACCATTTCTTTGTTTGGGACATTTAGGTTATTTCCAATTTCTTCTAATTGTGTATTGTACTAAAGTAGTGGTTGTCCCTGGGAGTTGGCCTAGTGCAAGGCACTCTTCAAAGCGAATTTTGCTAAGTGGAAACTTAATACTGTAATCCTCAATAGTAAGGGGGAGGCTGTGGGCTTTAATGAGGAAAATACTGGGAACATGTTTCTTATTTTTCCATAACGCAGATGGTCATTATTATGGGCTACAGCAAATGTTTTCAGCCATCTGGAAAATAGTATTGATGTAGCTTCTTCCCTAATGGGTTGTTCAAGTTACTTGTTGGATTTGGACATGGAGATAATGCACACGCAGGGACGCTGACATCTTACTGGCTGCAAGGAAGTTGAGAAGCCTAGATCTTTATCTATTACTAGGGACAGTGTCAAGATGAGAATTAAACCCAGTGTAGTGACACATGCCTGTAATCCCAGCAGCTCGGGAGGCTGAGGCGGGAGGATCACGAGTTCAAAGCCAGCCTTAGCAAAAGTGAGAGCCTGTCTCTAAATAAAATACAGAATAGGGCTGGGGATGTGGCTCAATGGGGCAGTACCCCTGAGTTCAATCCCTGTACCACCCCCCACCACCAAAAAAAGGTTGAGAATTAAATCTCCACTGTCATTGCTTTGGTTTCCTTTTTATTTATGGAATTTATGCCCTTAAATTTGATTTTGAAAAAAAAAAATCTTTACTGAAAAGTTGAAAGAATAGAGCAATGAACACTCAATAGACTTCACTTAGATGGACCAACTCGGAGCAGCTGTTCAATTTGCTTTATCACTTTCCCCACTGCTACTCTCCCCTCTGAAAGTGGGTTGCACACATCAGGACTGCTCACCCTTAAATACTTGAGTACGTGCTGCTAGATCAAGGGCATTCCTATACACCCCCATGCCATTATCACTGTGAAGATATCTAACATTGAGACACAACAACATTGAATGTACAGACCATGTTTAAATTTTCTTAATTATCCCAATGAAGTCCTTTAGAGCTGCGTTTTTATTTTTAATTATGCTTTTGATAATTGTCATGTCTCTTTTGCCTCCTTTAGTCTAGAACAGTTCTGCGTTTTGTTGTTGTTTGTAGGAATCCCATAACTTGGAGTTTTGGATTTTACCTGATTATAGATTGTTTCTTCATGTTTTTTAGCAAGTTATCTTTTTGTATTCTTTTTAGCACATCACGTCTGGACACACGTAATTTCAGTTTGTGTCATGGTTGGGCATGTTTGATTCCTTGGTTAAGATGTTGCCTACCAAATTTATACACTGGAATGTACCTTTTCCCCTTGGTGAATAAGTAGTAATCTGGGAGGTATTTGAGAGTTTAAAATACATGTTAACCTACTGATGAGGCTTGATTTTTGTATTTAGCAAGTGGCTCCCTTCCTTGCCCTCTCCTTTCTTCTTTTTTCTTTTTAATTTTTTTTGTAGTTGTATTTGGACAGAATGCTTTTATTTTATTTTTTAATTTTTATGTGGTGCTAAGGATGGAACCTGGTGCCTCACACCTGCTGGGCAAGCGCTTTGCTGCTGAGCTCCAGCCCCAGCCCCCTTTCTTCCTTGCACCGCCCTTTTCCCTCTTCTTCTCTTCCCACAGTAATATGTAATGTTTTGGCTGTGACATAAAGATTAATGACTACCTTCCCAGAATATTGTCATCTCTATGTTGCCTGAGTAAGTTTCCTTGTTTGTTTCTTTTTTTTTTCATATTTAATTTATTTATTTGTTCTATTTAGGCTTACATGATAACAGAGTGCAATTTGATTCATTGTACATAGATAGAGGATAACATATCAATTCTCTAGTTGTAAGTTGTACCTTGTTTGTTTCTTTTGGAGCCAAACATACTTTGCTTTTATTCTTTCTGTTCCTTTTTTTTTTTTTTCATACTGGGATTGAACTGGGGCACTTACTGGGTCCATATCCCCAGCCCTTTTTTGTGTCTTATTTAGAGACAGATCTTGTTGAGTCGCTTAGAGCCTCACTAAATTGCTGAAGCTGACTTTGAACTCGAGATCCTCCTGCCTCAACCTGAGGATTACAGGCGTGCACCACCATGCCCAGCTCTGTTCCTTTCCTATCTGTTTAATAATATAAGTTGTCTTTTTTTTTTTTTTTTCAAAAGAGAATGGTCTTCCCAATTGCTTATAATGTTCACATTTTTTTTTTTTTTTTTAAGAGCAGATGGCTCTGGTATTGACCTGCTCTTTTGAGGAGAGTACCAGGAATTGAACCCAGGGGCATTTAACCACTGAGCCACATCCTCTGCCCTTTTTATTTTGAGACGGGGTTTCACTAAGTTGCTGAGGTTGACCTTGAACTTGCAATCCTCCTGCCTCAGCCTCCCAAGTCGCTGGGATTACATGTGTGCACCACCATGCCCAGCTATTGACCTATTTCCAGGTGTGGTAATTTTACTATAACCTTCTTACTTGATGTCAATTTTGATATGAACAAAGTCTTAATCCTTTTTTACTGCTATTAATATTTTTCTGTCCCTCAGAGTCCCTCCTACTAGGTAAGTACCATCACTTAATAAAGTCAGTATTGACAGTAAAGCAGTAAACATGACCAGGGAAATGGCCCTTTATATTCTATCCAAAGACCTTTAGTCATTAATAGGTACTGACATGTTCAGCAGTTTTGAATGCTGGCTCCTTGCCTTGTACTTTTCAGATCAGAAGCAATATTTATGTCTTCTGCTTCATCTGCCAGCGAGCCCTAGTCTTTGCCAAAATCAGAGACTCTTTTTTGAAAAATATTTTTAGTTGTCAGTGGACCTTTATTTTATTTATATGCGGTGCTAAGAATCAAACCCAGTGCCTCACACATGCTAGGCAAGCGCTCTACCACTGAGCCACACCCCAGCCCCAGAGACTCTTAATATTATTCTCATTTCTCGTTATTTTTCTCTGCAAATTGTGAAATGTAACACACATATGGAAAAGTACGGTGAGTAATATGACAACCCAGCACAGGTCCTTAGGACTCAGGGTAGCACAGCTGTGGGAATCTAGGCTCTGGGGTGGATCCAGCTCTGGAGAACCCCTTAGGACTGTGGGACGAGGGACAGCTATTTCATCTCTTCTCTCTTTTTAAAAAATATTTTATCAAGATAGAATTACATGCCATAAAATTCACCCTTTTAGAAAAAGTGCATACAATTCTGTGGTTCTTAAGACATCCTTAGAGTTGCACAACTGTCATGACTTCCTAATTCCAAACACCTTCACCATCCCCCTCCCTGTGGATATGCCTGTTTTGGCCATTCCATGAAATGGAATCACAATGTCACCTTTTGTGTCTGTCTTTCCCTCTGCATGTTTTTAAGGTTCATCCATGTTGTAGCATGGATCAGGACTTCATTCCTTTTCATTTTTGTTACTGTTTTTATTTGTGGAACTGGGGGTGGAACTCAAGACCTTGTGCATGCTAGGCAAGTGCTCTACCACTGAGCTACACCCTCAGGCCTTTTCTTGATACAGGGTCTCACTAAGTTGCCCAGGCTGGCCTTGAACTTACAATCCTCCTGCCTCAGTTTCTTTTCTTTTCTTTTTTTTCTTTTTGGTACCAGGGATTGAACTCAGGGTACTGGACCACTGGGCCATATCCCCAGCCCTATTTTGTGTTTTATTTAGAGACAGGGCTCACTGAGTTGCTTAGCGCCTCGCCGTTGCTGAGGCTGGCTTTGAACTTGCAATTCTCCTGTCTCAGCCTCCCAGAGTGCTGGGATTACAGGCGTGTGCCACCGCACCTGGCTATGCCTCAGTTTCTTGAGTAGCTGCAATTACTATTGTGTGCTGCTGCACTAAGCTCTTCATTCATTAGCGGACATTTGGGTTGTTGGCACGTTGGGGCCGTCGTGAATACTGCTGCTGTGAACATTTGTGTACAGGTTTTTATGTGGCTGTGTCTCAGTTCTTTTAGACATATCCCTGGGAGTAGAACTGCTGGATGATATGCTCTATGTTTAACCTTTAGTGATCTGTCAGATGGTTTTCCAAAGTTGCTGTACCATCTACAATCATATTTAATCCTGCTGAACCTCTTTGCTCATCCATGATAACAACAATGTCTACCTCATAGGGTTTTTGTGAGGATTAAATGAGTAGATTCATAAAAGCACTTGTTATTAAGTAATATAGGTGCTCTGCCAATGTTAGCTCTTAAATCTGGTTGGTAAACAACAATAACCACACTAGTAAGTTATTTTAATTTCTCAACCTTATTATTTCTGAAATTTATTTATTAGATAAATCAGAATATTTGTTGCTAATAATTTATAAAGCAGTATAATAAATGAATGCTGCAAATTTCATTAGTTGTCTTTTGTATTTAATCTTTTTTTTTTCTTTTTTTTGGTGTGTGTGGTGTTGGGGATTAGAACCCAGGGCCTTGTACATGCAAGGCAAGTACTCTACAAACTGAGCTATATATCCCCAGCCCTGTCTTTTGTATTCTTAACTAGCAGGACTTAGATGTGTCCTTGGAAGGAATAGGGAAAGGCATGCGTTGATGGCACCTTAGTCTCTGCTGGAATAAATATTTACACATAATAATTTATTCCTACCACAACCTCCTGAGGGACCCAGGTATTATTATTTCCATTTGACAAGTAAAAAAACTGAGGCACAGAGAGGCAAAAGAGGTCAAATCTTTTGCAGAGCTGTATTTAGGTGAGTTCAGCGTTATCTCCAGAACTTTAACCCCTCTCAGAAACTTTGGCCCTGGGATGGGATGGGGTGGGGTGGGTGATGATGATGTGGGATGGAGAACAGAAATTATAAAATGCTTTAAATTGTACACATGAATCCAGAAACTAAATCTCTCTACATACATTTTAAGCCCCAGCTCTTACCCCAAGCCAGAATTCATTCGCTCCATTGGCAAATGTGCTTTGTGAGCCTTCTAGGGTCAGATGCTTTGTACTTCTCTACCCCACATTTAAGTTACAGCAAGACCTGGGCTCCAGTGTTCTTGAATTCTTCAGAGAGAGTGATATTTCTCTTTGCAAAATTTTGTATTTCTTAAAAAGGAAAGCTTCTGATGAAAAGGTATTTATTACTGACATAAAGTTGTCCCTAAATCCCACCTACTTATATCATTTATTGATATAGTAGACATTCATTTGTATGGTTTTCAGTAAGCCTCTACCATTTTAAGCTTTTAGACCTTGAGACTTGTATTAGCAAGTGCCCAAGGGCCCACTTTATTTGGCCATCTTTGCCCTTGGATGGCCATAAATAAGATTTATGAGGTTAGTGTAGATGCCTTGTGCTTCAGAAAGTACAGTATTCTGCACGCAAGGCTGTTTGAAGTAGCTTTGGAATGCATGTGAACACTCAAAGTACAACTGCGCAGAGCTCACTTAGTTTTCGTCTTTGGCCTAAAAATATGATAGTGAATCCATTTCCCAGTGTTTAGAGAAGCCCCTGTGATGACTTACCAAAGATACAAACCACTTCCCTTGCGAGAACATCACACATTAAAGATGGAGCTGCCTGTAAATAAGCAGAAGCGGGGTGTACTGGGGACAGAGGTGCAGTCACTGTGTAGGTGCAGTAGCATTTGATGGCTGGATAGATACCAGAGACAGGGACAGGGAATCAGCTTAGGCTGAATGGAAGTAGCCTAACAAAGGGGGTGAAGTGTCTTGACATGTATGAAGAAAAACACTACTTAGATTCTAGGTTTTATTCATATAAGTTGGGGGAAGTGCTTTTGTCTAAACTGAGTATTTAAAGTGGTTACATGATAGTCATCTCATATTCCATGTGTGTATAAATCTTAGTTAAAAGTAAAATGCAGGGCCGGGATTGTGGCTCAGCGGTAGAGCGCTTGCCTCGCATGCGTGAGGCCCTGGGTTCGATCCTCAGCACCACATACAAAGCAATAAAATAAAGACATTGTGTCCATCTACAACTAAAAAATATTAAAAAAAAAAAAAAAAAAAAAGTAAAATGCATCTGCCTATATACATGTATGATTACACTATTGGAGTAACTCTGAACCATGTACAGCCAGAGGAATGAGAAGTTGTGCTCCCTTTGTGTACTATATGTCAAAATGCATTCTATTGTAAAATTAATAAGTAAAATGTGTATGATTCTGTACTATTTAATATGCTTTTACTTTATATTATAATTAAAATTTTTTAATTAACACAAAATTGTACATATTTATGGGGCACAGTGTGCTATTTTATACATGCATACAAACTAATGATCAGATTGGGGTAACTGGTATATCACTTCAAACACATCACTTCTTTGTGTTGGGAACATTGAAAACCAACCCTCTCTGCTAGCTATTTATTTTACATTTGACTGGTAATAAGCAGAATCTATTTTTCAGCTCTATCAAAGCACTTTTATGTAGTGAAACTATATTGTATTTATCAAAATAAGGCAACTGCTGCCTTACATATACCAGCTATTATTCCCCAAATGTCATACTACTTCAGAAAATAACTATTGTGACATGTTCATAATTAGAATAGTAAAAAATAGTCTGACATTCTAAGAGCTCAGCAGTCTACACTTCGATCAATACTAAGAACTAATATAAAACCTGAAGTGTTATGTTACATTAGTACGTGTACATATGTGGCATATCACCATAGTGTTTCTTTCTTAAAACAACAATAGGCTCCTGTAATATCCTTGGCCAGCAGCACATATGAATATTTGTTCATATATCTATTCACACAGCGAAGACTTAGAGACCACTTTCCTTGGCAAAGCATGCCACTGGGTTCTGGGAACACCACACTGAATGAGATGGGCTCCCTTCACTTACCACTGGTAGAGTTCAGTGGAGTAAGATAAATAAAAACTACAGGGAGCTGGGGTTGTGGCTCAGCAGTTGAGCACTTGCCTTGCATGTGTGAGGCACTGGGTTTGATCCGCAGCACCACATAAAATAAATAAAGGTATTTTGTTCATCTACAACTAAAAAAATATAAAAACTACAGGGAAAATTACAAATGATGGTCTGTGTTAGTAAGGAACAAGTAGACCACTGTCAACATAGACTCATTCAGATGATAAAATTATAATTGATCAGTTAAATTGAAATCTGTCTCACTTCCATGCCTTGGTATTTCATACTGATATGTTCCATAATAACTTGAAAAAAAGCTGATAGAGTTAGCCCAATTGTGCTCATGCATTTATTTGTGTAACAACAACAGTGACAAAAAGTTTATATGTCAGGCACTGTTCTGGGCCCCAGAGAAAGAGCAGTGAACAAAATAGCCATTGTGGTCATGGTGATTTTACCCTTGGGGAAGTTGGTAAGCAACTGTATGATACATGTCAAGAAGTGAGGAAACGGCCAGGTGCGGTGGCACATGCCTATAATCCCAGTGGCTCGGGAGGTTAAGACAGGAGAATCGCGAGTTCAAAGCCAGCCTCAGCAAGGGCAAGGCACTAAGCAACTCAGTGAGACCCTGTCTCTACATGAAACACAAAATAGGGCTAGGGATGTGGCTCACTGGTCGAGTACCCCTGAGTTCAATCCCCAGTACCCCCTCCAAAAGTGAGGAAATGACAAGAAAAACAAAGTAAGAGCACAGAAAGTGACCATGGTACCATTTTATTTGGGTGGACTGGAAAGAGGTCTATAAGAAGATCAAAGTTTTTCCACCATTTTCCTTCTTTTGTCTCTGGGTCAGTTGGCCAATGAATGCAGGTGCAGGGGATCTTTGTGTCATTCTCATTTTCCTGAAGGGAGCTAGGGCGAGGTCCTGCTGCTGCTCTGTTCTTTACCACTAAGAAAGAGTGATGCCTGAACTCTGCTCTTCACTCCTTTATCCCACTTTTATAAGCATTCTCATCCCTCCATGCTTTATCTTTCCCCAAAAGTCATGATTTGTTATCTGATTCTTCAAATCCTTGGGCTATGTTTCACTTGATAGTATATTATACAATTAGTGTCTTCCGGATGTTTGATTATAAAGTGGAATTACTTTTGGAGAGAACACTTTTATTCTGATCTTTTCTTCTGGTGAACTCACAACCACTGAACTTTGATGTCTTCGGTGATGTTACAGTGATCCCAGCCTTAAAGCCCTAAATAAAATTGTACGCCGTTCAAGTGTTCTATAGTATTGCACAAGTCTAAAATAGGTAACTGGCTCCCACCCCACACCTCATTGTTGGCTAACTGACTCGTCCCATAAATAGCTCGGTGTTACGTGATCAGACAGCCACAACTAACAGGAGGGGTTTTTGTTTCCTGAGATACATATGCAGTTTCTAGGAGTCAACAAAATCCAGGTCCAATTCACTGGACCATAACTATAACATGGTTCTTAGGAGAATGTGCAAATCAATAGCCAGGTCATTTGGATGGGGTTCAGGACAGCCCTGTCTTATCCCAGATTCCACATTATGGAAAATAGTGTTAGAGCGGGATTTGGTTTTAGTGGCCTCATTATATAAAGTAACATTGCCGCTCTAATCTGATTAATCCCAGGGAGTCTCTGCTGAATGCATAAAAAAAATTCTCAGGTGAGAACTGGGCACAGTGGTGCCCGCCTGTAATCCCAGTCACTCAGGAGGCTGAGGCAGGCAGATTACAAGTTCAAAGTCAGCCTCAGCACTTGAGCAAGGTTCTAAGCAACCTAGCAGGACTCAGCCTTAAAACATAAAAGGGCTGGTGATGTGGTTCAGTGGTTAAGCACCCCTGGGTTCAATCCCCAGTACCAGAAAAAATGAAAATTAAAAAAAAAAAAATCTCAGGTGAGTCTGAGAAGGCATCCTGGTAATTTTAGAAAATAATTTTTCTGAAATCAAGAACATTTTTAAGGGGCTGGGGTTGTGGCTTGGTGGTAGAGCACTTGCCTAGCATGTGTGAGGCACTGGTTCAATTCTCAGCACCACATATAAATAAATAAAATGAAGGTCCAACAACAACAAAATTTTTTAAAAAAAATGTTGTAGTGAGTATCTTTTTAAAAAAAGCATATTTTTAAAAACTACTCACTGTTGGAATATAATGGTTCAGTCTTACTTCTATTAGTTGAAATGTATTGTTTTTGTGGCTTATAAGGTTTTTATGGGCTGTAATTTAATATTGCTTCGTAAGTTCTGTAGCAATAACTCAGAAAGTGAACCTTGGGGTATTTTACCAGATAAGCCTTTGTCTTTGTGTTGCTGTGCAGGTAACAAGTGATAATACATAGAGTTCTGTCTGTACTTTAGATGCTTACACTTTTTTTTCCCTTAGTGTACACTAATATAGCTTTATTCAAGTTTCTTGAATAAATGGTGCAGTGATACCATTTGTATCAGTACTTGTTTAAAACTGGGCTAAAATTTTCTTATTATAAGACCATATTAAGGTCAGAATGTAAGTATTCTTGAGACAGTGTGTGTGGGGGGGTGCTATGCAGTGTAGTAGTGAAGGAGATGACATTGGAACCTCTGTCCTTAAGGAGCTACAACGGATTCCAAGGTCTCAGTCCATAGATGGCCAACTCCATTCTTTGGGGCTTGAGGTGAGGCAGAACATCATGGCAGAAGTAAGCAGCTCAAAACATGGCACCAGGAAACAGAGAGCTCACTCCTTCCTCCCTCCCTTCCTTCCTTCCCTCCCTCCCTTCCTCCCTCCTTCTTTTCTTCTCTTCTTTTTTATTTTTTTCTTCTTTTCTTTTCAGTACTGGGAATTGAACCCAGGGCGGCTTAAGCACTGAGCCACATCCCCAGCCTTTTTTGTTTTGGTTTAGTTTTGGTTTTTGAGACAGGGTGTTGCTAAGTTGCTTAGCGTCTCACTATTTGCTAAGGCTGGTCTCAAACTTGAGATCCTCCTGCCTCAGCCTCCTGAGTTGCTGAGATTATGGGCATGTGCCACTGTGCCCTGCTCACTTTTCTTTTACTGGGCTCTTCCAACATGGCAGCATGTTTATTACAGTTCTTAAAGCCAAAGTATCAAATTTAAAATGGTTTTTAAAAAGTCTTTCTGCTCATTGTTTATTATGACTGTTGAAATGCTGCTAACCATTGCTGACAATTTTGAACAAAAGTAAAGAATGTGTCTATGATATTGAAGCTATCGGCAGTTCTTTCCCTAATTTGGCTTTTGTGATATTACTTATAGGACTTCAGTACATCTATAGGCAGAAATTCACAGATCTGATTGGGTACCTTCCCAAGACCACACTGAATGTCTACATTTTGGAAACATTTTAAAGCTAAAATTCACTTCAAGAATACTGATTTTTAGGGGCTGGGATTGTGGCTCAGTGGTAGAGCGCTTGCCTCGCATGCGTGAGGCACTGGGTTCGATCCTCAGCACCACATAAAAATAAATAAAATAAAGATATTGTATCCACCTACAACTAAAAAACATTTTTAAAAAGCACTGATTTTTAAAACCAGGCTCAGGGGCTGGGATTGTAGCTCAGCGGTAGAGCGCTTGCTTCACGTGCGTGAGGCCCTGGGTTTGATCCTTAGCACCACATACAAAGCAATAAAATAAAGACATCGTGTCCATCTACAACTAAAAAAAATTTTAAAAATAAAATAAAATAAAACCAAGCTCAGTGGCACATGCCTGTAATACCAGCTACTGAGGCAGGAGAATCCCAAGTTCAAAGCTAGCCTGAGCAACTTAATGAGACCCTGTCTCAAAATAAAAAGGCTGGGAACTAGCTCAGTGGTTTGATGTCCCTGGGTTCAGTCACCAGTAAGCAAAATTTACAAAAACAAACAAACTTTAATCTACTTTAAGCTAGGAGCATGTGAGCATTTTAACTATATGAACATTTACTCTGCTGGATTTAAAAGGGAAATTTTTTTTAAAAAATCATCCAAACCACAGATTGTTTGTTTAACAGATTTTGAACCATGGCTGTGTGGATACAAGCTCAGCAGCTCCAAGGAGACGCCCTTCATCAGATGCAAGCCTTATATGGCCAGCATTTCCCCATTGAGGTGCGGCATTATTTATCCCAGTGGATTGAAAGTCAAGCCTGGTAGGTGAACAAAGTTTTTTCATCATATTTTGTGAAGCACAAGAATATTGGATTTAGAGCCAGGCGTGGTGGCTCACACTTGTAATTCCAACACTTTGGGAGGCTGAGACAGGAGAATCGTGAGTTCAAAGCCAGCCTCAGCAAGGGTGAGGCACTAAGCAACTCAGTGAGACCCTGTCTCTACATAAAACACAAAATAGGGCTGGGGATGTGGCTCAGTGGTCGAGTGCCCCTGAGTTCAATCCCCAGTACCACAAAAAAAAAAAAAGAATATTGAAGTTTGGGCTGAGGGTGTAGTTCAGTGGAGGAATGCTTATGTAAGGACCTGGGTTCAATTCCCAGCACCACAAAAAAAACAAAAAACAAAACCAGTTTGATTAGAAAGATCTCATGGTGGAGACTTTAAAAGTTTATATGCTTATGGGGCTGGGGTTATGGCGCAGTGGTAGCGTGCTCGCCTAGCACGCGTGAGGCACTGGGTTCGATCTTCAGCACCACATAAAAATAAAATAAAGATATTCTGTCTGCCTACAACTAAAAAATAAATATTTTTAAAAAAAAGTTTATATGCTTAAAAAAATTTTATTTGATCCATGAAAAGGTATTTAATCCCATCTTAGATTTAGGGAGATGGAATAACTCTTGGGATTTAAAAACAGGATTCATTGTTCCGTTTAATAGTACTAACTAAAAGCATTAGCACAGTGCTGCTAATAAACAGCAATTAACTAACATGTTTTGAGTGCCTGTAGGGTGCCAGCATTGTTGTAGGTAGCAGCATTTGTTTGATGAAATGAAAGTCCTTGCCCCACAGAATGTAATGTTTGATGGGGCAGATAAGTAATTTAACAGTAAATACATTGGTGTGTTTAATTTGTATGTATTTTATATTATGCATAAAAACTAAAAGTAAATACTCCAAAATATTAATAAAAATTACATCTCAGTGTATTTAACAAGCATTTTTATCTTTATTTTCCAAATTATTGGTTATATACTTGGGTCAAGGTCACATTATTCTAAAATTCCTTCGGAATTGGTACAGTCCAGTCCACTGACAATGCAGCTCTTTTGTTTGTCTTCTGTAGTGCTGGGGCCAACCCAGGACCTCCTGCATGCTCAGCAAGTGCTCCACCACTGAGTTGTACCACCAGTTCTGTAGTGTTTTAAGTGACAGTGTTGTTACAGACTGGCAGCAGGTTGTACTCTGCTCTGCTTGGAACCTGGGGGCTTGTTGGTTGGTTACAGTCTGTCAGTGGATCTGACATATTCTTTAAAAACTTCAGGCCTCGGGGCTGGGATTGTGGCTCAGTGGTAGAGCGCTTGCCTTGCATGCGTGAGGCACTGGGTTCGATCCTCAGCACCACATAAAAATAAATAAATAAATATATTTAAAAAAACAAAAAACAAAAAACTTCAGGCCTCCCCATTGTGGCCAGGGGTCTTTGACAGACCTCGGTAGAAGCCAGCCTTGATGCTACTGTTGGAAGACAGCTGTATACCCATCAGTGTTATTGCCATGGGATAATTTGCAATTGCTGTTAGTAGCAGATTTCTGTTCAGAAGTTAGAGAGCACCAAAGGCAGGCAATTTTCTAGGCAATTAAGAAAAAAAACCCTCAGCTTCATGTAATTAAGTGAGGAAAAAACCTGCTAAATATGAAAATGTCAGGAGCATCTTGTTTATTGCTTTTCCATTCCCTTTTCATTTTCTTTTCTGTTTTTAATGATTTGGAGGGTTTAAAAAGTTTCTGCTGATTTAAAATTTCATTTAGGGGGCGTAGCTTAGTGGTAGAGCACTTGCCTATCATGTACAAGGCCCTGTGTTCAACCCCTAGCCCTGTTAAAAACAAAAACAAAAAATCATTTTATTTAGCTTGGCTTAGTGATATAGGCCTATGGTCCCAGCTACTCCAGAGACTGAGGCAAGAAGATCACTTGAGCCCAGGAGTTCAAGACCAGCCTGGGCAACATAGTGAGACCCTGTGTCAAAAACAAAAAGCAAATAAGCTTTCATTTAGTAGATTTCTCATGTAGTCTTTTTTTTTTTAAATATTTTTTTTAATTGTAGATGGACACAATATCTTCATTTTTTTATTGCTTTGTATGTGGTGCTGAGGATCGAACCCAGGGCCTCACGCATGCGAGGCAAGCGCTCCACCGCTGAGCCACAATCCCAGCCCTCTCATGTAGTCTTCTTACTGAAAAGTTCTAAAAGATTTGTACTGATTAAGGAATACCTGAATTATATGTAGTTTTGGTTTTCTTAAGAAGATAAAGATTTTGCTGGGCGTGGTGGTGCCCGCCTATAATCCCAGCCGTCAGGAGGTTAAGGCAGGAAGATCGAGAGTTCAAAGGCAGCTTTAGCATCTTAGGAAGGCCCTAAGCAACTCAGCAAGACCCTGTCTCTAAATAAAATATAAAAAAGGGAGGGATGTGGCTCAGTGGTTAAGTGCCACTGGGTTCAATCCCTGATACCAAAAAAAAAAAGAAAAAGAAGAAGATTATAAAGATTTTAATGAAAAATCTTTAACTCTCCATGTTGAAGCCATCCATGCAAGTCTCTATTTATTTTTTTTAAATTATAATTATCTTTAATATATATATTTTAATATTTTGTTTAGTTGTAGATGGACACAATATCTTTATTTATTTTATGTGGTGCTGAGGATCTAACCCAGTGCCTCATGTATGCGAGGCAAGCGCTCAACCGCTGAGCCATAACCCCAGCCCCGCAAGTCTCTTTATTACCAGGTACATTAAGAACCAGCACCAGAATTCTGTGAGTTTTGCTCAGAGATTGGATCTCAAGCATGGGTTCCTAGACAAGGAGAAGCATTATTGCCTCAATCCTTGCAGGTTTTTATTTAATATATATTTTATTTAATACATAGAGCATATGTATTTAAAATTTAGCTTCCTTTACTGCCTTCTCCAGTGCAGATTGGGTATGCTCTTTGATGAGATGGTCTCAGTGTTTTGATACACCTGTTTGTGCCTCTGTTTGAAATTAATTGTAACTTCAGAGATTGGGAGATGACAGAGCCTTTTAGCTACCACTAGATCTCTTGTTTGGCTTCAGACCTGGTCAGCAGTAATTGGATGTTATTTCAGTCTCACAGCTGTTCAGTTTCTTCAGTGGGCTAAGTAATTTGGTACTACCCAGTAGCAATTGTTGCTTAAGTTTTAGAAATGAAGGAAAAGGAAAGAAAGAAGAGAGGGTAGGGGACCATCCTACACCTGTCACCAGTTAAATGGCTCTGAATTAATATAAAGTCTATAAACTTGTTTCTCTTGTTCACTGGAAAAGTTAGCATTGCCTAAAGGCCCAGATCCACAACTAGTGATACAGATGTCTCACCTGTGTAAATACTCCTCGGCATCTTCTGCGTCATTTCCAGGACTCTTCAGAAAGAGCAGTATTATTGCTTCACCTGTCTCTATTTAAGAACTACTCCGTGTGGAATTTGCCACATGGTCATGGAACTGGTTGAGACTAGAAGGGACATGTAGGACAATCTTGACCTTGTGCCCCGTCACACCCTTGAGAAGACTATAAATAGGAAATTATCAGAGCCCTTATTTCCTTTAGAGAATGCAAAGCACGTTCCTTTTCTCTTTATTTCTAGGAGTAGATAGCATTAGCACCAGAGCCAGTCAGTAGCAAAAAGGAGGCAGTACATAGTTAAAAAAAAAAGAAAAAGAAGAAATGAAAATACTGTACAGTCCCACTAGAGTAATTAGAAGATTGTGAATAGAGTAAGGTAGGCATTTAGCCAATTTGTGTTGGGCTGTTTCTTAACATTTGCCACAAGTGTTAAGAAGAAATCACTTTAAGGCTGAGTGGCTCAGTGGTAGAGCACTTGCCTAGCATGTGTGAGACACTGGTTCCTTGTCCAGCAAATAAAGGAAAGAAATCACTTTAGTCAAAGAAAGAGTGTCATGTGTAGAGGCTGCATTTGTACAGGCTCTTGTGCATGTATGTATACATATTATTGTAATTTTTTTCCCCTAGGGACTCAATAGATCTTGATAATCCACAGGAGAACATTAAAGCCACCCAGCTCCTGGAGGGCCTGGTGCAAGAGCTGCAGAAGAAGGCGGAGCACCAGGTGGGGGAAGATGGGTTTTTGCTGAAGATCAAGCTGGGGCACTATGCCACGCAGCTCCAGGTGGGTGTGAATGTTGGGTCACACTTAATTCTTGTCCCTGGGATGGATTCTTCCTTCATATAGTACTTCCTATAGAGACTCATTCTCTTTGTCAACCAGCATGGTTGAGTCATGTGTTTAATGGATAAGGTTCCGATTGTTTGACTTTGTGTTTGTGGCTTTTTTTTAAAAAAAAGAACTTTTTAGTTGAAAATAATTTTAAACTTTCAGAAACTTGCAAGAATGATACAGAGAAGTCCTACATTACACTCAGGTTCACCTGTTAATCTGCTTTATCATGCTTTCCTCTCTTTCTGCATTTGTCTCTACACACACATTATTTAGTCATTTGAGAGTAGGTTGCATACATCATGTCCCTTTAAGTATTTCAATGTGCATTTTCTAAGATTATGAACCTTCTTTTACATGGTTATAATAGTTATCAACCTTAATTAATTTAACATTGATACATTACTTTTAGTTAATCTTCTGTCTATAGGTCCATTTTGTCAGATGACTCAAAAGTGTCCTTTAGGGCATTTTTCCTTCTCCAGTTCAGGATCCAGTCCAAGATCACATGTCATATCTAATTTTCATATCCCTTTAATTCCTTTAGTCTAGATCCATTTTGCAACATTGCTTTATCTTTGACATTGACATTTTAAAATAATTGGCCTATCCCTTACTTTTTGCTGCTGCTGTTATTTTGTTTTAAGATAAGGTCTCACTATGTTGTCTTGGAACTCCTGGGCTCAAGGGATCTTCTGGCCACAGCCTCCCAAATACAGGCACATGTCCTCATGCCTAATCTACCTCTCACCTTTTTTTTTTTTTTTTTTTGGTACCAGGGATTAAATTCAGGGGGCACTGGACCACTGAGCCACATCCCCAGCCCTGTTTTGTGTTTTATGTAGAGACAGGGTCTCACTGAGTTGCTTAGCGCCTCGCCGTTCCTGAGGCTGGCTTTGAACTCATGATTCTCCTGTCTCAGCCTCCCAAAGTGCTGGGATTACAGGCTTGTGCCACCACGCCCGGCTTATTTATTGTTTTTATGTGGTGCTGAGGATCGAACTCAGTGCCTCACATGTGCGAGGCACGCATTCTACCACTGAGCCACAACCCCAGCCCCGCTACCCCTTACTTTTTAAAGACAAAATGTTCTTCATTTGGGGGTTTGTCTAATGTTACCTCATTAGACAAATGTGATCAGGTTTGTATTTCACATCCCTCATTAGAATTAGTCATAATTCTAATGAGTGTTATTGTCAGGATATCACATCCAGAGACATACAATATCCATCTTCCCCTAACTAGTGGTAATTTTGATTGCCCAATCAAAAACTTCTAGTATCCTATTTCTCATCTGACGTGACTTTTAAAAATGTACATATCTGGTTTTCAAAATATTGCTATAGTACTTTAGATACACTAAAATGCAAGAAATAAAATAACCTTACCTTTTTACTGTAATTGGGCTTTCTGTGATGTACTTTCTTGTTCCCATTGGCATTAGGAGAGCAGCATTACCCACGATTGGGCCATCTTGTCTCCAGGAGTCTTCTCCATCGTGAGAGCTCCCTGTCCTTAGGCAGGGTTAGGCCCCAGAACATGGAATGGAACAAAGTCACATCTGCTGTTGCATTCTTTCAGAACACATATGACCGCTGCCCCATGGAGCTGGTCCGCTGCATCCGGCACATTCTATACAACGAACAGAGGCTGGTCCGAGAAGCCAATAATGTGAGTGCCCTGTGGGTGTAAGGAAAGGAGTGGGATTCCTTTCTTACCTCTCTCTGGACCCAAATTTGTCAGGGTCACACAATATGTACTTATTGGTGTCCCTAGAGATTTGATCTTAATAGATTTATAACCTTAATGAGGTTGCAACCACAAAGCAATGTGAACAAGTACAAAATAATATAACCCTGGCTGAATCATTTTTGAGCAAAGATACACTCATACTCAAGTGAGATTACCTAGGAGAGACTCTTCTCCATCCCTTCCAAGCCAGGTATTGAAGGAATGGGTCAAACCAGGTCACTTAAACAGCTGGATCCACAGCGGCCTTGTTTATGCCTCCCCCATATCTTCATGTGGTGGTCTTTAGGATGCCTGTGAGAGGTCCAGCTTCTTCCTTAGTGAAGGCAAATTATGCCATCACAAGAAGGTCTTGAGTGAGCACACGGGCAATGTGCATTCACAAAGCCACGTTCCTCCCCGTGTGCCTAACATTAGCACAGTCCATGGCATTAGGTCAGTGAGTAAGTGTGAAAATGAAGGTCATCATCATTAAAAGGAAAACCCAGGTGATACGTAGAACATGTTGAATTCTAGCCTCTTCAAAGGAAATTGGTGCACCCTGTTTTGGTACTCTGGTAGAAGCCAGATCTGAAGTACTTGTTTCTGCTATAATGGTGACATATTCTGTCCGGTCACTTGTCTCTCCATTTTTTCCATTCTACCCCAGCTCTCACAGATGACAGTTGTGATTCCTTCTGATCCAAAATTTAGCTTTTGGGGTCTTAGCCCACAGTAGGATCTGGCGTTGTTTATCATTTCCTAGGGATTAAGACTGAAGGTTTCTTCCCACCCCACTTCCCTGCATTGTCTCTCTGATCTCTCCTCAGGGCAGCTCTCCAGCTGGAAGTCTTGCTGATGCCATGTCCCAGAAGCACCTTCAGATCAACCAGACCTTTGAGGAGCTGCGACTGGTCACACAGGACACAGAGAATGAGCTGAAGAAGCTGCAGCAGACCCAGGAGTACTTCATTATCCAGTACCAGGAGAGCCTGAGGCTCCAAGGTGAGGCCAGGGCTGCAGGGTCCAGGGTTGCTGCGTGTGTCCTGAAGGTGGGAGTGAGGGCTAGAGGGCTGCTCGAGTCAGGTTGTAAGAAAACCTATTTTTCATTCTGAGCATCTTCCTTCCCTGGGCTGGTAGGGGATAGTTCTCATTGAAGTCAGTGCTAGAAGGATGAGGCTTAGGAAGGACATGTCATTTGCCCTTGATGAGGCTTAGGGAGAAGACATGTCACTTGCCCTTGGAGAGTGTGGGGTCTTACTCAGGCTTCTGGCACCCAAGGAGGCTGAGGAAGACATTTTCTTTTGAGGAAGGAGCTCATAGTCTAAGTAAACAGCACTGGGCATAATATTTTATATATAATAAGTATTTTATAAATGCAGCTTTATTGAAGTAATAAATAGGAAATGTAAAACCATATGTTTAGGGGCTAGGGATGTAGCACAGTGAAGAGCATGTCCAAGCCCTGGATTCAATCCCCAGAATCATCCAAAAAAAAACAACAACTTTCTAAGCAAGGATGGTATAAGGGCCGAGGGACTGTTTCTGGTGACCAGTGTTTAATATTCTGTGTTATTATTCGGAGAGAGCTTCCTGTGACTGCATACACTCTGCTACCCAGTACTTCCCTGTGGACAAATCTCCCTAGCTTAGTATACTGCTTGCTGCCGGAGGCATCCAGAAACTTCATAGTCAATCTTGAGGATGTGAAGCCCCATCAGCGCCCCCTCTTGACCTTGTAGGAAGTTGGCAGTTTGAACTTCAACAGTTTCCCTGCTTGCACACTCAGCTCAGAATCTCAGAGGAGCAATGGCTCAGCAGCCAGCCCCGACACACACACACACACACACACACACACACACACACAAAGTGTACACTCCTGTGTGTATGACAGGCTCCATCTCATAACTTTATTGACATTATTTTTTGACTCTGTCTTCCCAAACTATAAATCTTTGAGAGAGAATTGTCTTTTATCTCTGTACTCTGATGTAGCACAATGACTGAAATATCAGTTTTGATAGGATGATTCTAACATGTCTTCCTCCAACTGAATTCACACACCCATTCCTGGAGTGGGAACAGGAGATTTAAGCTATAGTTTCCACTCAAGTCCATTGTCAACAGCATTTATGATCCTGGATGTGGGTTTCAGTTGCCTATGAATGGGTTTAGGTTTGGACTCTGGATGGGTTAGTTCTGTCTCGTTTGTCTGCCTCACCATTACAATCACAAATTAGGGATGGAGGTATTGCTCAGTGGGAAATCATTTGCCCAGCATGCACAAAGCCCTGGGTTCAATCCCAAGCACCACACATGTACGCACAAACACACACACAACAAAAAAACAGTTTTATTTTTATTTTTGGTACTGGAAATTGAATTCAGGGGCACTTAACCACTGAACCACAGTCCCAACCTTTTTCAATTTTTATTTTGAGATTGGGTCTCGCCTTACTAAGTTGCTGAGGCTGGCCTTGAACTTGGGATCTTCCTGCCTCAGCTTCTGAGCTGCTTAGATACCACGCCTGGCTAAAACCACAGACTATTGATCTGTTTGTGCATACGAAGACCCACCTCCTGAGAAACATAGCCATTGCCTCAGGTCTACCTGGCCTCCTTCCCAGAAACACCTGCAAATGACTAGAAGAGACAAAAGTGGGGCACTTGCATGGGGAGACTGGGTACAGATGTTGAGATCACTATTCCCCTGGCCTGTGGGCCAGCAGGATCCCTAGGGAGCCTTTGGGACCCTCTGCTGTGTTCCAAGTCTGGGTAATACTCTTCTCACTCAGACCCGTCTAATGAGGTTGGAGCCATATTTCCAAGCTCTCGTTCTGAGTTTTTCCTGGCTGTCCAGCATTGCTTTTATCTGTCCTCGCTTTTGTGTTTCCTGGGGCAGAGACTGGGTCCGTGTGACATGGCCTTTAAAGCTAGCCAGAAGGGTGGCCAATACATGCCAACATATACATCTTCTTGATTCAGCCTGAGTAAGGGTGCTAGGCTGTTCAACAAAAAGAGTTATTGGAAGGGAGTAATAATTCAGCATTCAGGAGACGGTATTGTTGGAGAGGGAGATGGGTTTGCAAGCTGAGGAAGGGGATAGGTAGCTTTAACTCTGGGCATGTTTGGGGGTTATCAATCCTCAGGTATTTCCTACTTTACTTTTTCTACCTTGTCTTAAGGATTTGTTCATAGATATTTTGAAAAAGGTAGGGAGGCCTCCCTCCCTCCCTATTCCTGCCGTCAGCGGGATTCCCAGCAGCTGGTGATGCCTTCCACCATCCCTTTCCTGAGGAAATCTTGCTGAATTGTGTCTCAGGAGGCCCTGGACACTCCCTCCCTCCCTCCCTGCCTTCTGGTTGGTTGGCTGAGCTCATGTTGACTCT
>CM053402.1:18467036-18537865 GCA_028644305.1 Xerus rutilus
CTCGTGTTCCTGCAGCACATTCATCATCGAGAAGCAGCCCCCCCAGGTCCTGAAGACCCAGACCAAGTTTGCGGCCACCGTGCGCCTGCTGGTGGGCGGGAAGCTGAATGTGCACATGAACCCCCCGCAGGTGAAGGCGACCATCATCAGCGAGCAGCAGGCCAAGTCCCTGCTCAAGAACGAGAACACCCGCAAGTGAGTGTGCCTCAGTTTCTAGCACCCTGGACCTTTCTTCAGGTCCCTGCAATGGAAAGATAGTAATTCTGCTACCTCTGCAGATACCTGTTCACCCTTCTGGCCTCTTCTGAGGATCAGAGAATGAACATACGGGGGTTCTTTTTTGGAAGATAGTGTAGTTGCATTTAGAAGGGATATGAAAATTACTTGTATGTTTTACTTATATAGCTGGCATTTCCTCTAACTGATATGTGCTCTTAGCAGCCCTCTACTCTATATTTCCTCCTACCCCGAATATGTGCTCTACCCCATGTGTACTGAGACCCATATAGATCTGGAGCTGGTCTCTCTGATTTGCAGTGATTACAGTGGTGAGATCTTGAACAATTGCTGTGTCATGGAGTATCACCAAGCCACAGGCACCCTCAGCGCCCACTTCAGAAACATGGTAAGGAGGGAGAAGAGGAAAGGTGCATTCCCCCTCTCTATTTGAGGGCTTTGTCATGTCATGTGTCTCCTCTGCAGTCCCTGAAACGAATCAAGAGGTCTGACCGCCGTGGAGCAGAGTCCGTAACAGAAGAAAAATTCACAATCCTGTTTGAATCACAGTTCAGTGTTGGTGGAAATGAGCTGGTTTTTCAAGTTAAGGTAGAGCCCCCTCTATAGCTGTGTGTGCCATGTGTGTGTGCGTGTGCACGCGTGTGCTGTGCATTTTATGTCACAAAACAATGACGATCCCATTGTATCTTCTTTTTTTTTTAACATATGCAATTTTTTTAATATCTTTATTTTATTTATTTACTTTTATGTGGTGCGAGGCAAGCACTCTACCACTGAGCCACAATCCCAGCCCCTGTATCTTCTTTTTTTTACCACTGATTAACAAAAAGTGGGAGGACCTCATCCTTATAGGTGTTCTCTCTTAGATTCTATTAAGTCATGGACAAACAGTAATGAATTAAATGGCCAGAGGAATAGATTTTAAAAAATGAATTAAGGAAAACATGACTCGGCATGAGGAGTATATAGTGTGTTTTAAACATTTCATGTGATTTTTTTTCCAGAAATGCCTCTTTATGCTGTTTCTCATTCTCCTTATAACTTCGAAAAACTTACTCCACCCTTCAGAACATCTAAGCAATATCGCCTTTAAAATATCTGAAACTTCTAAAGCTGTGCCTGTGTGAAAAGTCGCCTTCCTCCTGGAGCCGTTCCCATCCTGCTTTTTAGGGCGCCACTTACTGACACTTGAATGACAGTTTTGCAATGACAAGAAAGAAGGAAGGAGAAGAACTTGGGGCTGCGGGTACTCAGCCCTTCTCCTGTCTTTCAGACCCTGTCGCTCCCGGTGGTGGTGATCGTACACGGCAGCCAGGACAACAACGCGACAGCTACCGTCCTCTGGGACAATGCTTTTGCAGAGCCTGTGAGTAAATCCCTTGGGCCTGTGGGTCTCGTGGTCACAGCACTGGTGTCACGGGTTTTTTCCCATGTAGTATCCCCTCAAAAAGCATCAAAAAAGTGCTGTTTTCCTTAGTGGAAGGCAGAATAGAAAATGTGGAAAGAGCATGGCTTGATGTCAGGCCAAGGTTAGGCTCTGTCCCCTCCTCACTGTGATCATGACTGTGACCTAAGGATGTTCTCTTTGCCTCTCTGAACTTGAGTTTCCAGTCAGTGCCTGCAGCAGAGGCATAATGATGTCCATGGCACTACCAAGATGCTTACATTGAGTAACAAACACTGTCACATCGCCTATAGTCAGTAAATATTTTGAGTTCTTGAGAGATACCCTAAATGGGGTATGGGACTCCCAGACTCCTTCTAGAAGTTGCTTTAGGGAGTGCCTCGTGTCATCTTCTTTCCAGTAAATGAGGATGACTCTCAGTGTCCTTTCCTAGTTTCAGATTCTGTGATTCATTCCAGATCTCTCAGAGAGAATGAGATGTTTTGTCTGAAGGAGCAGATATAATTTTGTGGGTTTATGCACCTGAATGCTCTCTGAATGCTGCTGGAGAGAGCTGCTTGAAGAACATTTGACCAACTTCTCCCCCTTCCCCTTTCCCAGCTATGAAAAGGAGGAATTTCTTTATGTGCTGATATGAGATTTCCCAGATATAGTATCAGGTGGGAAAAAGAGGAAATGCAGAACATGTGGATTTTATGCTACCATTTATGTTGTTTTTTTTTTTTAAAAGAATAGTTGCTGACGTGCAATATCTTTGGCAATATATACAAGAAACTAGACACTTTTGGGGACTGGCTTACTGGAAGATAGGGATAAGAAAGCAACTTTACTATATTTACTTTTGTGCTTTTTTAATTTTTAAAAAAATTATTTAGTTGTCTATGGACTTTTTTTTTTTTAACAATTTTTTTTAGTTGTAGATGCACACAGTATCTTTATTTATTTTTATGTGGTGCTGAGGATTGAACCCAGTGCCTCACGCATGCGAGGCAAGCGCTCTACCACTGAGCCACAATCCCAGCCCCTGGACTTTTATTTTATTTATTTATATGTGGTGCTGAGAATCGAACCCAGTGCCTCACACATGCTAGGCAAGTGCTCTACCACTGAGCCACAAACCCAGCCCAGCTTTTTGAATTTTTGTCATGTGAAGGAATTGCCCATTTGAAAAAAATTTATAGCAATTAAAGTACTCTGGTTGAATGGAATGAAAAGCAATTTATTAAAAGTTCATATTCTATCCTCTTCTCAATTAAGTTGCCAACCTGAAATTTCCACTCTACCATGCCAAGTTGTTTCACTTTATGCTAGAGTTCTTAGCAGAAGATGTGCAGGGTGAGTGTACACATTATGTGTGTAAGCGTGCACATGTATACATGTATGTGCACATTCTCTCTCTCTACCTAGAAAACCAGTCTTTCCAGTTTCTAAATTCCCAATGAGTTTATAACATAAGAGGCAGACCTTGGTTTTATTTTGTTTTCATGGTATTAGAACCTCAGATTGAACCACAGGATCAGCAACAGCTCATTATGCACAGCATACACAGCATAAGGTTACCTTCTAGTTGTGCATGAAGAAGGTAAAATGGAACCTTCTGCATCTCACAGAACCGTATACCCCAAGGAAGCATGAATGTCCTTGGCAAGACAAGTACTTATAACTACTTCCAGCCATTGTTGTTCTTCCCTTGTGGCTGGAGGGAATCAATCATGCAACTGTTTTTTTCATAAGATTCTGGCTTCTCTCCCTCTCAGGGCAGGGTGCCATTTGCCGTGCCTGACAAAGTGCTGTGGCCACAGCTGTGTGAAGCACTCAACATGAAATTCAAGGCTGAAGTGCAGAGCAACCGCGGCCTGACCAAGGAGAACCTCGTGTTCCTGGCACAGAAACTGTTCAATAGCAGCAGCGCCCACCTCGAGGACTACAACAGCATGTCCGTGTCCTGGTCCCAGTTCAACAGGGTGAGGAACCTGGGCTTCCATTTGATATTAGGTCAATCCCTCCAGACCAGATGTCTTCAGGAGTTTCCCTTCCCTGGGCCCCTGTTCTTTGTATTTATCATAAAATGTACCAAAAGTAACAGAAGCTTCTGAATAGACGGATAACTTGAGAGTTATCTAGGTCTTGTGTAGAAAATCACGTTTTCATATTTTAAGTAAGTTTGGCTTTGTGTCCAGTTAATGCATTTTCTTCCTTTATAAAGGAAATAAAGCAAAACAAATATAAATATAACTCATGGGAAAGAAAGCTTTGAGATGATAAGTGCATGGCTCTGTTCCGTTCAACCACTCTCTGTTGCTCCTGATGTGTACATGTCATATCTTTGATTGAGTTTCAGTGAAACTTAAGTTTCTTTTCTACGCTTCCACCCTCAGTATTTTAAATGCCCTTCATTCAGAGAGTTCTTGGTCTGAGTCTTCCAGGCAGTTTTGTATTAACAAGTTGGCTAACAGGTTTGCTGGTAGTCAGAAGAGGTTCAATAGCAGAAGCAGGAGGTCTCAATGGTCTATCCTTTCCATTACAGTAAATCCCCTGCCTTCCAATAGAACCAGGTAACTGCATTTGGCTGGTAATTATTGGGAACACTTGTATGATGTGACCATCTCTCTAGCCTTATGGTGTGATCTAATCCATATCAAATTTATGAACCAACAGGGCATCTTGTTAAAACACAGCTGTGATTCAGCAGGTCTAATATGGGTCCTGAAAACATGCATTTCTCAGAAGCTCCTGAGTGATTCTGATGCTGCTAGTCACAGGCCACATAATGAAAATAGCCAGTGACTAGTCATCCCATTCCAGGTGGAAGCATCAGAGTCCACTGGGTATTGGTAGTAGCACTTTGGCCTTTCCCCTTAATTGTCTTTTCTTCTGCATTCCCTCTTTTTGGTTGAGGACCATTTGGTAAAACTGAGGTAGGCAGGGATATTTGCATGTTTCTGGCAGTGCAGGTGTTTGTTTTCCAGTTAAAGTACATGCAACTAATATTCCAACTCTTACTCGTCGTGTGTGTGTGTATGTGTGTGTGTGTGTGTGTGTGTGTTGTGGTGTGTTCATTTTTGTGTCTCCAACCAGGAGAATTTGCCAGGACGGAATTACACTTTTTGGCAATGGTTTGATGGTGTGATGGAAGTGTTAAAAAAACATCTCAAGCCTCATTGGAATGATGGGTAAGAATCATGAATTCTCTTTTCTTCTGAGATGGGGTCTCACTGTGTTGCCTACACTGGTCTCAAATTCATAAGCTCTAGTATTGCTTGTGCTTCCATGTCCTGAGTAGCTGGGACCTTAGGCACACACCACCACACCTGGCTAGCATTGTCATTCTTTAAGTTATCAGTAGAGTACGAAAGTTTTCCTCCTGCCTGCTTCTGCTCATTTGGCCTTTGTGATCCAGGGCCATTTTGGGTTTTGTGAACAAGCAACAGGCCCACGACCTACTCATTAACAAGCCGGATGGAACCTTCCTGCTGAGATTCAGCGACTCAGAAATTGGCGGCATCACCATTGCTTGGAAGTTTGATTCTCGTGAGTGCTCCACCCTTTTTTTTAAAAGACACATCTTGGCTTTTCATCTGAAGTCAGCTGCTTTTGTGGAAAAATTTTACTTTAACAGTTTACTGAGTACTCATTATTTGCTGGGGCCAGTACTGATTATGGGAAACACAGTCACGACCCTGCTCATAATATGGCAGCCTATGAAAGATCTTATCATGGGAAACATTATCACTAATTTTGGGAAATGCAAAAGTATTACCATGCACTAGAGCAGTCTGTAAAATCTCAGCTGCTTCCCTTTTGTAATGTTTGCTCTATTATTTCCCAGTCTGGAACTTGCTTCAGCGAAGAGTTACTTTGATCATTTGGAGTCCTCAGAGTACTAATAATGTGCCCTTTCAATCATTTCCTTTTTCTAATTAACATGAGGGTATTGCCATTGACCCTTTCCACCCAAGAATGTTAATTTTTTCCTCTGACCCTTACAATAAGATAAAAGTACCTTGCTGGTTTGTTTTTTGTGACTTTTAACAATTTTAATAGCTTTTAATGGCTCTTATGCTCTCTCTGCCTATGGGCATGCTTTCTAGCTCTTATATACCTTCATACAGAGAGTCAGGGGTTGGGGTCAATGAGAGCTGTTCCTTCTAGAGAGGGCTGCTTGAACTTGAACTGACCTGAGATTATTCAGTCTCTAGGGAAGTGATGCATGCATTACCTGCTTATCCATCCATGCTTTTAAAAACTACTTTACCTGCAACCTGTGGTTATTTTAAAACGGAGATTTCTATTGGATCAATTTTAATGGAGAGCTTGAATTTGTAGTGTATTTGGGTTTTAAAATTCTGTGTTCAGAAATCATGGATAGAAGGTGATTGTTCTGTTTATTGATCTAGAGGAAAGGATGTTTTGGAATCTGATGCCTTTTACCACCAGAGACTTCTCCATCCGGTCTCTGGCTGACCGTCTGGGGGACTTGAATTACCTTATATACGTGTTTCCTGATCGGCCAAAAGATGAAGTGTACTCCAAATATTACACACCAGTTCCATGCGAGCCTGCCACTGGTAACAATGTTCGCATTCTGATTTGATTTTGTTGTGACTTTGGTTTCATTTGGTTTGATTTCCTTTGGTTTGGTTGTGTGTGTGTGTGTGTGTGTGTGTGTGTGTGTACCTCTCTTGCATAAAATTCATAATTATCATTCAGTCACTGCTGTTTTGAGCATTATCCAGGGCAGACATAAGCCCCTTGCTATATTTGTTAGTCACTCAAAAATATATCTGCCACTGGGCACTGTGGTGTACACCTGTAATCCCAGCATTTTGGGAGGCTGAGACAGGAGAATCACGAGTTCAAAGGCAGCCTCAGCAATGGCGAGGTGCTAGGCAACTCAGTGAGACCCTGTCTCTACATAAAACACAAAATAGGCCTGAGGATGTGGCTCAGTGGTCGAGTACCCCTGAGTTCAATCCCCAGTACCCAAAAAAAAAAAAACTCTGCCATTGGGCCCAAATACCAAATCATATATAACAAATTGCTTTTAATAAAGTTTAGATCAAATAAAATTAGAAAGGTAAAATTTTGTTTTGTGTTTTTGGTTTTGTTGTTTTCTGAGCCTAGAAAGTGTTCCATATTTATGTAGAACATAAATATGTTTTTATGGGGGACAGGGGTAGAGGTGGTACCGAGGATTGAACTCAGGGGTACTCGACCACTGAGCCACATCCCCAGCCCTATTTTGTGTTTTATGTAGAGACACTGAGTTGCTTAGCGCCTCACCGTTGCTGAGACTGGCTTTGAACTCACGATTCTCCTGTCTCAGCCTCCCTAAGTGCTGGGATTACAGGCGTGTGCCACCACGCCTGGCTAAGCTTTTTTTTTTTTTTTTTTTTAAATATTTTATTAGTTGTTGATGGACACAATGTCTTTATTTTATTGGTTTGTATGTGGTGCTGAGGATTCAACCCAGGGCCTCACGCATGCGAGGCAAGCGCTCTACCGCTGAGCTACAATCCCAGCCCCTGGCTAAGCTTTTTGACACATACTTCATTACTGCTCTTCAGAAAGCAAAATTAATTTTCCTTCCCATGCATGTCTGTTGGATATTTGCTTCTTCCTCCTCATTTTTCTTTTGAAGTTACTTTTTTAATATAGAAAATATATTAATTCTTTATTATATTTAACAAATGTCTTCTCCATGTGTTATTATGCTTTTAACATTTAAGTTTTGTTTTGCTGAGTTGCAGGCTCATTTTTTTTCTGTAGGAACCCAATTTACAAACCTTTTTCCTTTACGGAATTTTTTTTTTCAATGCTGGGGATTGAACCCAGTGCCTTTCATGCTAAGAATGTGCTCTACCACTGAGCTACATCCTCAGCCTAGATTCTGTCTTTTATATTTTGCCTTTTCAAAGGCAAAGATGATGGTTATAGTTCTAGATGAGTGGAGATGGGAATAAGCCAAAATATATTTAGACTTATGAGGTATTTTGGGTTATCTGTAGCATTCCTTTTTGTTAGCACAGATAATCCAGACTTTAAAATCCTGTTTCTTAGTCTTTTGTTTTGTTTTGTTTTTGCAGTACTGGGGATTGGACCCAGGGGCACTCTACCACTGAGCTGCATCCCCAGCCACTACCCTGCCTCTCTTTTTTCCTTTTCTTTCTTTTCCAAACAAGATCTTACCAAATTGCTGAATTGCTGAGGCTGGCCTCAAAGTTGAAATCCTCCTGCCTTGGCCTCCCCAATCACTGGGATTATAGGCGTGTACCACCCCACCCAGCCTTCCTTTGTTTAATCTTTTCTCCAGTCTATAAAATTTTCTGTAGAGTGTAAAACACAAATGCACCAGATGTTATGAAAAGGTAGCACCTGACATTTGAAGCCCAAGAAGCATCAGGTTAGGATGAAGAAGTGGTTTGTGGACCATGTAGCATTTCCCTCTCTTGGACTACTTAGCTAACGAGCCCTCGGTTCTGTTGATCAGAGTAGCTCTCTTGACTAACAGAGTTCCCCTTGTACTCTTTCCCGCACTCACATGCCTGGGAAACAGGACTTTATTCACCCACGTCAGACCGCCACATTCTTTCCACCCACTTCACAGAATTTCTATAATCAACCTCTTAAAAAGATAACGACTGCCAGGCCACGTTCAGGTTTGCCCCTAGTCCATCATGTCCTCTGGGGATTCCGCAGAGTGAGTGACACACGTCAGCATGTTTTTCAGGCGGCCTCGGTACTGACAGCTCTCACTCAACTGAGGATGAGTGATCCCTCAGTTGCCCCCCATTGCTGGAAGGGGTGACATCCCCTTTCCTGACAGGGTAGATACTCAGAGGTAGACCTCGGGGATCATCAGGTCAGATCTGTGGCTCTCTAGTGCGTGAGCTTTTCTGTGTGATCCCTAACAAGGGCTTAGACACCTTCCGCTTCAAGATCTCCAGTGATAAGGACAGCAGTCCTTCCCAAGACGGCCTGTTGCAGGGAAAGATGGTTCTACTTATGGTAACACTCTTCCTTACATGGCTGGAAATGTGTCCTCTTAGGACCTCCACTGCTGGTCCTAGTGCTGCCTGCCTCCCAGATATGTGGGATAAACCCCGTCCCTGCTTCTTCTTTAACTGAAAACTTTCAAAGGTTTTTAACCTTTTAATAATTAACCAATAATTTAACAAATTAATAATTGACTGAGATTTGTATGAAAGTATATAGTTTCTGGGTTGAAGGATATTTTAAAATATCCCAGCCAACCTGGCTTTTCAGTTTTGGTGCTGAGCTGCTCCTCCACCAGATCTCCCAACAGATGGAAATGTGAAGTGTTTGTGTCATGTCCTAAGATAAAATTAGGTGGTTATGTCTTGTCCTAAGAAAAGATGTGACTCTTGAGGAGGATTGCATTTTTATTTCATTTGGGAACTTTGCTTCTCACCACCTCCCCTCCCCCTTGGCAGCCAAAGCAGTTGACGGATACGTGAAGCCACAGATCAAGCAAGTCGTCCCCGAGTAAGTGTTGAGGCCCAGCTCCGGGCCTCCTGCTACTTCTCCCTTGCCCTCACCCCCCACTTCCCACCCCACCCCGACACTGGCACCCTTAACCCTGGGCCAACATCTCTATCCCCTGGGAAACCTGGCTCAGGCCTTGGAAGGACATTGGGCTTAGTCATGCTGTGGCCAGCACCCAGGAACACACACCCACAGCTGGAGGCCTAGGGCCAGTAGGGCACTCTACCCTTCTATACCCCCCAAAAAGATGTAAAGGTGCCCCCAGAGCCCGTCCCCAGCTCAGCTGCCACGGGCCCCCTGGCAGCTGAGGCTGTGTTCCACTTCCCTCTGCAGGTTTGTGAACGTATCTGCGGACACGGGGGCCAGTACCACGTACATGGACCAGGCCCCCTCCCCATCTGTGTGCCCCCAGGCTCACTACAACATGTACCCACAGAAGTAGGTTGTGTTCTTCTGGGATCTATGGGGAGGAACTGGGCCCTGAGGCTGGAGCCCTGGAGGGCCGCTGGGACAAAGGAATCCAGAGCTCCTCTAGGTCTGAGACCACCAGCCTAGGCCCAGGCTCTGGCCTATAGGAGGGAGAGATTCCACCAGAAAACACTGGTTCTTCTCTAAAGTGAAGTGGGGCAAATGGCATCTGCTCCTCTTTCTGGAAATGGAGATGTTTTTTGCTGGGTATAAGGACTGGGTGGGTTTTTGTTGGGTGTGGGCAGCCCGTGCTGGGGCTGCTGGGGTGGATATTGGGATTAGTGTCTGCCAACAAAAGATGCTCCTTGCCAGCATTCTGATCAGTAATTCTTTTCCTGTGAGGCTCTAGGCTGAGGGGCAGGCAGTCTTAGGTCACTTGCCTGGTAGGCTCTGGGGCTCAAGGTGGCCTCTGAACTTTCCCCTTCATCTGTTGTCTTCCCCTCCCAAGTCCTGATGCCGTCCTTGACACCGACGGGGACTTCGACCTGGAAGACACCATGGACGTGGCTCGGCGTGTGGAGGAGCTGCTAGGCCGACCCATGGACAGTCAGTGGATCCCTCATGCACAGTCATGACCCGACCTTGCCAACTTCAGCTTCTTCGTCCTCGCCAGAGGATTTACTCTTGTGGATGTTTTAATTCCATGAACCGCTTCTCCTTGGATACAATACTCATAATGTGAAGTGTTAATACTAGTCGTGACTTTAGCGTTTCTGTGCATGGTGGCACCAGTGAAGGGAGTGAGTGTGAGTGCGTGTGTGTGTGTGTGTGTGTGTGTGTGTGTGTGTTTTTGCACGTTGTGGTGTTTCCGTCCCTTGCTGTCCAGAGTCTAGCTGCAGCATTGGGGCCACAATGAGGCTGTGCTTGTTTTTACCTTGTGCAAAAAGGCAGTTAGTTCTGTGAACCCTGGAACTTGGCCATGTGTTTTAAGGGTGGCTGAACTTTGACATGTTGAGGTTCATGTAAGAGAAGGACAAAGAGAGGAAAAGGTACCTCCTCTCTAGGGAGCCTTTGTCACTCTGCCAGGCAATTGTACCATCACCACCTCTGCTTGTCTTTTAAAATGTAGAGAACTGCCTTTTGACAAAGAAAGCCAGTCCTCCCTCCTCCCCTGTCCACACCCCTGTGTTCGTGGGTAGGGGTAGCATACAAGATGGGGCAAGGGAAGTCACGGGTTTTCTGATGGGGAGTTGCTTTTTCCACAGCATTTAACCCATCTTAAGAAGCTCTTTGTCCTTCTCTTCCCTCCTCCCTTCCTCCCCTTTCTGTGTCTCTCTGTCTCTGTCTCTGCCTGGAATTGCCATTCAGTTCTTATGTGTGTACACATGCAGACATGTTTGGCAAAACAGAGGAAAAGAAAGAAGGTCACATAACTGAGAGCTTACAGGGTGATGTCCTTTATGTTCTGGCCAGAGCAGCATGGCATGCCAAGCCCTGGCACCCAAGCGCCAGAGTGTTGCCTTGTTACCAGGGCAGCTGTTACTCTCCCTCTGCCTGTCCTTCCTCTGCAGGAGTGGAGGCCCCATCCCAGGCTTTCTAAAGGCTTGGTTTTGATAATGACTTTTTGCAAATGTCGAATGGTATTTCTGTTTCCAGATTGGGTCTTTTTTTTTTTTGCTTTCCCCTTCCCACCCTAATTTGACAGCAAAATTCTTTCTTCCCACATCAGGTACTGGGCTACTCATCCCCAGGTCACCTCTTCCCTTCACTGTCACACACCATGCCTTGAGGAGGAGGTGGCAGGAGTATGGCCTGAGCCTGGGGCCAGTTTGTGCAGCAGGTGGCCACTGGCTGCAGGGTGCTGTTGTCAGAAGTTGCTAATTGGGGAAATGCAATCAGCAAGTTTGCTGGGAAGTTTGGTAAACTGTAGAAACTAAACAAAACAAAAGCCTCAGCACGGCATGATTTTGTTCCAGTTTCCTCTATAGCTACACCAGAAGGGAGGGGCTATGGCAGGCAGGTGGGAAGAGGGTAGAGCTTACGGGTAAGGCCTTCAAGGCCCCCTTGGCCCCCTCTCCAAAAGAAGGGCAGGACCACACCCAGGAGAGGATGGCCCTAAAACCTTATTTTTATACATGTGAGTAAATAAACATATTTTTTTTACAAAAATAACTTCTGAATTTATCAGTGTTTTGCTGTTAAAGGAAAATGTTCCTCTGTAGTAAATTATTTATTGGAAGATGACTTTTTAAAAGCTGCTGTTTGCCTTGGCTTGGTTTCATACACTGATTTATTTTTCTATGCCAGGCAGTAGACTCTGCCTCTGGAGCAGGCTAACCCTCCGTGGATACTGGCTGATGGAGGAGTCCTGAAGCCCTCCCTCCCCATCAAGATGGGGTTCAATTCACAGTGGGCATGTTGGGAAAAGGTGAAAACCAAGGCCTGAGGGCTCCAGGAGCCAGGCTTAAAGAGCCCTTCCCTGCCTTCATTCAGATCCTTGACCAGCACCTGCCTGAGTGGCAATCTCTGTCTCAGCAACGCAGGCAGGGACATGGAGTTTGACACACTTTCAGACTGTTGGTGGACCCATCCCCAGGGCCCGTGGAGGGCAGAGCAGCCTGGCAGTCACAGGCATCTCTGAACTCCCTCTACAGTTGGCTTTGGGGTTGGGAGGAAGGGTGCTGAAGGATGGCTTCCATACAGTTGCTGAGCGGTCCTCAATTTTACTGAGGCTGTGCCTAGAGATGGGAGAGGCTCTTCACTGAAAGGTGTGCTCACTATCTGCATTCTGTTTTCTCTCTTTGCCCTATTCCTGCAACCACAAGAGACAATGGCAAGTCTTGACCCCCCACCTCTCTCCCACTCCCAGCACACACACCCAGCCCTCAGAAGTCTCAGCGCACGCGCAGGGTTTTATAGGGGTGGAGGGAGACTCAAAGTGGATATCACTTAAAATGAAAGTATACTTTTTATAATTTTCCTTTTTAAAACTTTGTGAAATTATTTGAGATACATATTTTAGTGTCAAGGCAGATTAGTATATAGCCACCAAAAAAAGTATTGTGTATTTTATGTCACAATAAAGGCTTCCTCTAAAAAGAACAATAGTGAGTCCTGTTTTTATTGCTTTCCTTCATGTGGCAAGGAAGGGTGAGTTTAATTGGAAAAAGTTCTAAGTCATCAGCATGATGGGAAAAGGGAACTAATTGGGAGTCAGTCTTGGAGGGTGTCATCAGCTTTGGTGGCAGATAGGGGATATCTATCTATATCTCTATCTCTGTCTCTCTCTCCCCTCCCGCTTCCTCCCTCCCTCTCTCTCCTCTCTCTTTTGGTGCTGGGGATCAAACCCAGGGGCACTTTACTTGAGCGCCCAGCCCTTTTTATTTTTTGAGACTAAATTGCTGAGGCTGGAACTTGTGATCCTCCTGCCTCAACCTCCCAAGTTGCTGGGATTCCAGGTGTGCTTCACCACACCTGGCAGATGGGGGTGTCTCTTACCTTCCTGTTCATATGATGTTTGGAAAATTAGAACCATAGCCTTCACCTCTTAGCCTCCGCACACTCTTCCTGTTATAAAACTCATCCTTTAAAATTCACATTTAGATGCCTCCCCTGTGCATGCGGGAGACAGCTCCTGCCTGAAGAGGCTTGCGCTGGGGGAATCTGTTATGATAGGATCTTGGTTCTTGCCACACACCAAAGGTATCCCAAGGTCATCATCAAATACAAAAGAACATGGAGGAAGGCCTTGAATAGCCTAAGCTGACTCTGAAAGGACACATAGGAGTTAAGGAAGGCGAAGGCCTTCAGCTGGAGGAACTAGTACAGGTAAAGGCCTAGAGACGGAGGAGAGCATGATCTGGCTGCAGTAAAAGGTCTTCTGTGTGAAGTTCGGAAACTTCAGTGCTTGTCAGAATTTCCTGTGGGGCTCTATGGTGCAGGGTGCTGGGCCACACTCAGCCCTGAATTTGTGGGTCAGCAGGTCTGGTGTAGAAGCCCAGAGTTTGTGGGTCTAACAAGTTGCCAGGGAGTTGTCCAGAGAGCACACTTTGTGAAGTATGGCAGGGAGGCTGAGAGGCAGGCAGGGGAGAGGCCACAGGGGCTTCATATGCCAAGCTGAGTTTAAACTTCACCAGGGGGGGAGGGGGGCCTGTTAATGTGATATACCATATCAATCAGATGAAACCAAAAACCAGCCAGGCATGCTGGTGCAAACATGGTTTTAAATGAACCATGGACCAGAGCATGTTAACATTCTATGGATCATCTAGTCCAAGGAGTCTTCAATTTTTTTTTTTTTTTTTTTGGCCAGGTATGGTGGCACATACCGGTAATCCCAGAGGCTTGGGAGGCTGAGGCAGGAGGATCAAGTTTGAGGTCAGGCTCAGCAATTTAGCAAAGCTGTAAGCAACTTAGTCAGACCCTGTCTCAAAATAAAAAGGGCTGAGGATCTCAATGGGTTCGGTTCCCAATACCAAAAATAAAAAATAAATAAATAAATATGATCATTTCTATAGATGCAAAAACCCCACAGTTACCATCATACTTCTTTTTCTTTTCTTTTTGGTACCAGGGGCGCTTAACCACTGCTTCAGTCAGCTTTTCACTGCTGTGACTTAAAGACCCAACCAGAACAACTTCAGAGAAGGAGAAGTTTATTTGGGGGCTCACAGTTTCAGAGGTCTCCATCCATAGACAGCCAGCTCCATTCCTTGGGGCTCGAGGTGAGGCAGAACATCATGGTGGAAGAGTGTGGCAGAGGGAAGGCGTTCACATAGTGATCAGAAAGCAGAGAGAGATCTTCACTTGCCAGATACAAATATATACCCCAGAGCCACACCTCCAGTGCCCACCTCCTCCAGCCACACCCTACCACTTCAGTTACCACCCAGTTAATCCCTATCGGGATGAATTCACTGATTAGATTAAAGATGTAACCCAGTCATTTCTTCTCCAAACCTTCTTGCATTGCCTCACATGTGAGCTTCTGGGGGACACCACACCTAAACTATAAGCACTAAGCCTCATCCCCACTCCTTTTTATATTTAGAGACAGGGTCTCACTAAGTTGCTTAAGGCCTCACTAAGTTGCTGAGGCTGGCTTTGAACTTGTGATCCTCGTGCCTCAGTCTCCCAAGCCACTGGGATTACAGGCGTGGGCCACCACATCTGGCATAACATCATGATGAAAAACTGGATGATTTCTCCTAGGATCAGGAATAAGACAAGGAACAAGAACACAAGTGGCAAGAGTGATATTCCTGATCCTAGGGGGAAAGCATCAACTTCATCAAAAGTAAAAATAGCAAGAAAATAAAAAACAACCCATAGAATAGGAGCCAATATTTGCAAATCATATATGTGATAGAACACTTGTATTTAAATATGTAAAAAATCTCACAACTTCATAATAAGACAACCCAATTTTTTGTCATAAACAAACTCATATTAATCAAATTAAATTATCAAATTCATGGGTTTCACTGTGACATTTCCATTCATACATATATTATGCTTTAATTACACCCACCCTCCTTATTACCCTGTCTTGCCATCTTCTCACTCCTGCTCCCTAAATAGCCCAATATTAAAGTGAGTAAATTATATAAACAAACATTTCTCTAAAGATATGGCCATAAACACATGCAAAGATAAGCAACATCAACATCAGTAAAATGCAAATAAAAATTGCAGAGACACCAGTTCACACCCATAAGGAAAACAAGTGTTGGCAAGAATGTAGAGAAATTGGAACCTTCATATACTGCTGGCAGGGATGTAAAATAGTACAGCCTCTTTGGAAACCAGTTTGGTCGTTCTTTTATTTTATTTTAATTTTTTTTTAGCTGTAGATGGAAACAATGTCTTTATTTTATTGCTTTGTATGTGGTGCTGAGGATCGAACCAGGGCCTCACGCATGCGAGGCAAGCGATCTACCGCTGAGCTACAATCCCAGCCCCTGGTCGTTCTTTTAAATAGTTAAACAGTTACTACATGATTCAGCCATTCTACTCATAGGTATCTACTGAAGAAAAATGAAAATATTTATCCACAGAAAGACATGTCCACAAATGTGCATAACAGCATTATGTATGACAGCCAAAAAAATGGAAACAATCTGAATGTCCATCCACTGATGAATACATAAAGTGTGTATCCATAACTGGAATATTCAGCAATGAAAGGGAATGAACTACTGATACACAGTACTACCCAGAAGAACCTTGAAAACATCCTGTTAAGTGAAAGAAGTCAGATGCATAAGATTACATGGTATATGATTCCATTTATATTAAATACCCAGAACTGACAGATCCATGGAGAAAGAAAGTGGATTTTTGGTTGGTTAGAAGATAGAAAGAGATTGGGAAAAGTGATAGTTAAAAGATACAGGGTTTGGGGCTGGGATTGTAGCTCAGTGACAGAGCGCTTGCCTCGCATGCGTGAGGCCCTGGGTTCGATCCTCAGCACCACATACAAAGCAATAAAATAAAGACATTGTGTTTATCTACAACTAAAAAAATATTTTAAAAAAAAAAAGATACAGGGTTTTTCCAGGCGTAGTTGCGCATGCCTATAATTCCAGTGGCTTGGGATGCTAAGGCAGGAGGATCGCGAGTTGAAAGCCAGTCTCAGCAATAGCCAGGCACTAAGCAACTCAGTGAGACCCTGTCTCTAAAATACAAAATAGGGCTGGGGATGTAGCTCAGTGGTTCAGTGCCCCTGAGTTCAATCCCCGGTACCAAAAAAAAAAGATAAAGGGTTTGTTTTTGAGTTGATGAATATATTATAAAATTGGCCCAGCATGGTGTCATATGCCTTTAATCTCAGTGACTTAGGATGCTGAGACAAGAGAATCACAAGTCCAAAGCTAGCCTGGACCACTAAGCAAGACCCTGTTTTAAAAAGCACTGGGGGTATGGCTCAGTGGTAGAGGATCTCTGGGTTCAATCCCCAGTACCACACACCCAGAAAAAATTGTGATGGCTGCATCTATTTGTGGATATACTGGAACATATTGAATTGTACACTAAATGGGTGATTCATATGGTCTTTAGATTATATCTAATCAAACTGCTGTTTAAAAACAATGAAATCAAAAGCAAGACCTCAGCAAGGAAAAAGAAAAAAAAAATACGAGGTGGGGCTGCCAGGTGGATATGAGGCCACCTGCCCAGCGGGTGCCCGGCTGTTTAAAGAGATCTGTTTAAAGAGACTCAGCCAGCTGTGTGTGGAGGCATACGCCTGTAATCCCAGCAACTCCAGAATCTGTGGCAGGAGGATCACAAGTTCAAAGCCAGCCTCAGCAACTTAGAGAGACCCTGTCTCAAAACTTTAAAAAATTAAAAAGTGCTGAGGATGTGGCTCAGTGGTTAAGCATCCCTGGATTCAATCCCTGGTTTCAAAAAATAAAAAAATAGACTCAGCAGAGAAGAAAAGAGGATTCTCAGCAACCTAGAGGTGAAGGGTTGGAAGCAAGGTATTTTGAGGGTCCAAGTCAATAGTACAAGTGGAGGAAGGGTTTAACATGGCCTGAAGGGCCTTCTACAGCATGGCTTCTCCAACCTGAATGTGGGAGGATAGGAGCCCCACTTTTGAGAATGCCTTGCTCCAAGTTGAAAAATTACCTCCTGTCATAAAGATATAGGAAGTTTGTTTTTCCTTGAGATAAAGCCAATCAGCTAACACAACCCCAATTACCAGCTAAAGTTTAGATGAACTATATGTAACCAACAGTGCTGTCAAATTGTCTTACTTAAGGACTAGTTGTTTATTATCTCGGAAATGTGTGTAATCGATTGTATCCACTTGTCAATAGAAAAGGATGAAAATTTCTTCTGTCTTTGCAATTTCTTAACAGATTGGCTATGACACACATCACATTCTGGCTTAATGCTTATTCAATAATAAAAGTGTTTTCTGTCTTGACTATTTTTTTGGAGAGGATTTCTGCACTGGGAGAAGATTTGGGTTTTTAACAGTTCTCAGGTTTGAACCTGCTCCCAGATGGAGTGTGCCTCACTCACAGCTCAAGCTGTTTAATGGCGCTCTTTTCCACACCCAGCTTTCTCTTCCTTTGCCCCCACAAGTTTGAGGATCATGCTACTCTAGCCCTAACTCCCTGGTCTGCCTGCCTGAGCCAGCACCCAATCAGCTCTTAGGTGACCTGTCCCTTTAAGAGCACCTCCCCTACTCCTCCCTGCCTTGGGCGGATTTCCCCATCAGGCCCAGCCCTTTAAAGCCATAGCTCCAAGTTTCTAGCCGGATGTGCGGATGTGTATCTAGCCGGAGACACGGAGGGCCCTGGAATGCTGGGAATAGACACAAGCGAACAGTGACAGGTGCACCCAGGTGTGGACCCACTACCCAGGGCTCAAGAGGGACTTGGAGCTGAGACAGGGAGGACCCTGAGAGAAAGCAAAGCCACTCTAAGCAGCCATTATGTGCCAGGCTCTGTGCCCAGCCCTCTCTGTGCCTTCTGAGGGAGATATTGTGCTTCCCCCGCACAGATAAGGAAGTGAAGTCAGAGCAGCTAGCTGGATTACCCAGGGCCACACAGCTAGCAAGCTGCAGAGGCAGGATCTGAACTCAGGTCAGTGAAACTCCAAAGCCTTGGTGGTCTCTCTGCATCACCTACTTGACCTGGTCCTGGCTTCTTTCCAAACTTCCTTATTCCTGGGTTTTTCCTGTGTGCAGTAGTGTGGGGCAAAGGAATGGGTCTCTCCCCATGCCCCCACACTTGGGTTCCTTTCTCCTCCCAGGAGCTGCTTGGAGATGCTGCTGTGGCTGCTGTTGCCCCCGCTGTTCCTGTTCCTCCTTCTGTGCCTGCTGCTGCTGCTGCCCCCATTGGCCATGCTAGGACAGAGGTCCCAGGATGCTAACCTGTCCTGGCTTGCCAGCCTCCAGCACTGTGTAGCATGGAGGGTCCTGTGCTGGGCAGCCACCTGGCAGCAGCAGAGGCTGGAACATAACACACTGCACGTGGCCCAGAGCCAGCAGCAGGCCCTGCTGTGGTGTCTGCAGAGAGCCCAGGGTCCCCTCTGTCCCCTCAGGGGGAGCACAGGTGTGTTTCCCAGGGTCTGAGGAGGTGACCTCAAGATAAAGAAACTCCACCAGCTAGATTCCAGAACCTGAAGCCCCCTCCCCTGCCCCTAACATACTGCTAACGTGTGGCCCCACCTGGAGACCTAACCAGGCCCTGGGGTTGGCTTTCTTGTTCAGGATGGGCCTTGTTTGTAGGTCCTCTCCCCAGACTTAGTCCCAGGTCTCAACAATCTTTCTTGAAACTCTTGGGAAACTGTGGCTTCCTTAAGAGTTTCTGATGTCTTTGGAGGTACCGATATGAGCATCTTCCGGAATCATCTCCCTTTGACCAAGGTCAGCCAGGCTCAAGAGGAAGAAAATGGGGAGCCGCTCCTGCCTCCTACTTCAAATCAGTACTATGGGGAGGCCTCTCTGCAGGTAAACTGTGATGGCCAGAGCCTACTTTCAGCCGGACCCTCCCATCACGATAGGCAAAGAATGCTCAAACTGGTGGCTCTGTGGCTGAGCTGACAGCCTCTCTTATCTCCCTCCAGGCCACCTTGCTGAGTCTTGTGGCCCTAAACAAGGCCTACCCAGAAGTGCTGGCTCCAGGAAGCACTGCCCGTGTGACCCCTACGTCCCCATGGCCCAGCCCCCTCCCCTGGCCTGGGCATATCCTGGGCCAGGTGAGCCCCCCTGGAACCAAGGACCCTGGGGGCCTGCTGCTGGAAGCACTGAGGTCTCCAGGGCTGAAGGCACTGGAGGCCGGAACCGCAGTTGAGCTCCTGGATGTCTTCTTGGCCCTGGAGGCTGATGGTGAAGAGCTGGCTAAGGCAATAGCTGCTGGGACCTCAGGAGTGCCTCTCCCCAGTCGGGCAGCTGAGCTACAGGAGGCTCTAGAGCAGGGACCCCGAGGACTGGCCCTTCGGCTCTGGCCAAAGCTGCAGGTGGTGGTGACTCTGGATGCAGGAGGCCAGGCTGAGGCTGTGGCTGCCCTCGGGGCCTTGTGGTGCCAAGGGCTAGCCTTCTTCTCTCCTGCTTACGCTGCTTCTGGAGGTCAGCTGGATACAAGGGCAGTGAAATGGGGGCAAGGGCAGAGGCCACGCAGCTAGCTGCCATGTATGAGCCCTACATGCTCATCTTTTTTAATCCTCCCGCTGTGTAGCAGGGATCAGCAGCTCCGTCTTACTGACGGAAGCGCTAAGTCTCCCAGAGGCGGGAGTCTGGCCCTTGTTGATGCAGCACTAGCATCTCCCCAGCTCGGCTGCCTTCAGACCCACTGCACACGGTGCCTCTTCTAGTTAGGGCTCAACAGGCAGCAGCCTGAGCCACCAGGAGACAGGAATGATGGGGTGGAAGGTTAATAGTAGCTCATTTGCTCAGAGGATTAGGGCCTGGGTTCCAGGGTAAGGCACCACTTTCTGCTGTTGCCTGGCAGAAAGCAAGGCACCACCAGGTGACAAGAAGGCTGCTTTCGCTCCCCACAGGGGTGGTGGGCCTAAACCTATGGCCAGAGCAGCCCCGGGGGCTATACCTACTTCCCCCTGGAGCCCCTTTTATTGAGCTGCTCCCAGTTGAGGAAGGAGCCCAAGAGGAGACTCCCTCCACCGTCCTTCTAGCTGAGGCCCACAGGGACAAGGAGTATGAGCTGGTGCTGACTGACCACGTCAGGCTTGCCAGGTGACCATCTGCCCAGATGCTGCTGCCTCAGACTGTCTAATGCCCTCATTAATGCTCTGCTGGGGACAGGACCATGAGCTCACCCTCACTCCCAATCCCACCCCATCAGGTGCCGCCTGGGTGATGTGGTACAAGTGGTTGGTGCCTATAATCAGTGTCCGATCGTCAGGTTCATCTACAGGTAGGTGACCCCGGGAGTGCTGAGGGGTTGTCCTTGTACCCGGGGCTTCACTACCTCTGCCATCCTCCTCCACAGGCTGGGCCAGGCCCTGAGTGTTCGAGGAGAAGTTACTGGAGAGAATGTGTTCTCTGAGGCCCTGGGCCAGGCAGTGGGCCAGTGGCCAGGGGCCAAGCTGTTGGACCATGTCTGTGTGGAGAGCAGCATTCTGGGTAAGCGTCTCCATCAGCTACTGCCTCCAATTCTTGAGTTGGCTGTGCCCCCAACCCATACCTACCCTGCCGAGAGACCTCTAAGAAAGAGATAAGATTCAGTCTTCTCTGCCATTCCTAACAAAAGTCCCTCTCCATATCTAACTTCCATCCTTCCTGCTGTAGTTTCCACCCATTTTCTTTCCTGGTCTGTCTTCTACTTAGAGTTAGGCTCTAGGTTCCCCTCCACGTACCCCATTCCCTACCCAAGAAACTCTTTTTTCCCCCATGAACCTCAGAATGTGAAAGAACAGATGGAGCAGAGGGCGTTGGCTTTGGAAGCGCCCTATGCTCAGGAAGCGTGGGGGGGGGGGGTTGTCCACAGATTCCTCTGAGGGCTCTGCTCCGCACTATGAGGTGTTTGTGGAGCTGAGGGGGCTAAGGAATCTATCGGAGGAGAATCGAGACAAGGTAAAAGAGACAAGGATGGGGTCTGACTGCATGTGTCCTTCACTCTGCACAGCCCCAGGGTGCCATGGAGACAGGGGATGATGGGGATAGGGGAGCAGGGGAGGAGAAGCTGCTTTCTGGGGCTCTGAAGAGGGAGTGATGGGGTCCACAACACACTTGCCACACACTAAATTCAAACACATGTGTGCCCCAGGTACAATCATGCACATCTTACACACAACTCACGGCCACACACCAGCCTCACTCAGGCCATTCTGCCCCCAGCTTGACCACTGTCTTCAGGAAGCCTCCCCTCGCTACAAGTCCCTCCGGTTCCGGGGCAGTGTGGGCCCTGCCAGAGTCCACCTGGTGGGACAGGGGGCCTTCAGAGCACTTCGGACAATGCTTGCTGCCTGCCCCTCATCTTCCTTCCCTCCTGAGATGCCCCGGGTCCTTAGGCACAGGAACTTGGCCCAGTTCCTGCAGAGGAGGGTGGTGTCTTAGCTGACGCCCACCTATACTGCTTGTCTCCCCTCGGAGGTCACTTTGCTCTTTCCTCTGGGGTGTCCCTGCATGAGGAGTCCTTGGTCAGAGACCTTCACCTGACATCGGCTCATCGTGCTGCTGGGCCTTAGAAAGACCTACTTGGCCAGTTCTGAAGTGTAGGTTTGAGGGAAACAGCAGACACCTCTGCCCATATTCCCCTGGGCCCACCCTGGAGGACACTTCTGGAGAGTTCCCATTTACATCAGTGCTTCCTGCGTCTCAGCTTGACGGTGCTCTCGGGCTTTAGTCCTGGGCCTGACTAGTGCACTGGGTGGGCTGAAGGTATGGGGGATGAGGCCATGGCCCCAGGAGTGATAGGAGTTGATGAATAAAGACCTCAGCACCATTGTCCCTAAGTGGGACACTTTTGATCTTTTGGGGGTCACCTTCCAGGTGGTGCCCTGTCGTTCACAGCAATACCCCATTCACTGGTGTCTGCTATCGGTTCTTTCCTATGCCCTCACCGTGCTTCCTGGATTTTCTCCCAAATAAACCTTTGGCACCCAGATTCGTGACTCTGGTCTGCTTTGGGGAAACTGTATGGGGTCTCTTCACACTGCTCCTGCTACAGCCTGCTAGCTGCTCCACCCAGCTAGTCCCCTCTCTGCTCTGAGCTCCAGGGTTTCCCACTACTCCTTGCTCCAGGTTGGATTAGGGCCCAAGAGTGTGTGACCTAGGAAACTTCAGTTACTCCCACCAGGGCCTAGAACAACCTAGCAGACCACAGAACCTTCTCCTGCCCTGCCCACTGCCACTGCCCCAAGCATAACCTAAAGGTGGAGAAGCTGTTCCCAACCTCCTCAACCATGCCTTAGCACAGGTCCCTTTCCTGGCCCAGCACCTAAAAAGTCATTTCCATGGTGGGCAAGGGGGAACTATAATTCAAATCACAAAGTATCACTGGAGGAGGCAACCCCAGAGTCATCTGGGTTAAGTGTCCATAGCAATGGGGAAACAGCCTCCCAAGGCTATAAGACTTGCCCCAGGCCCCACAGCTCCTCCTCGGGAAGAGCACTGCTGCTCTGGATCAGCCATCCAGCTTCTAATTCTGCCTCGGAATTGCTTCTCAATCCCATGTTCCCAGAGGCAGGCCCTCCTCCTACCCGACCAGCTGCCACATTATCCCACGACTCCTAATAAGTCCTTCCTTGGTGGCTCCCTACCACCCACAGAAGGAATGCCAATCAGCTTGGCTATAAGACCCTTGACTCAGGCTCTTACTGTCCAGCCACCTCTCTCCCCTTGCTCAAGAGAAAGCCTGGACTGTGAGGACCATCCCATCCACATCCCACTTGGATAAAGCACTGTCACCTCCAAATATTTGCTCACGTCATCCCTTTGCTCACATCATACCCTGACCTACCTGATGGAAATCTATCTTTCTTTTATCTTTTTCTTTTCTTTTTTTGGTACTCGGGATTGAACTCAGAGGCACTCAAACACTGAGCCACATCCCCAGCCCTATTTTGTGTTTTATGTACAGACAGGGTCTCACTGAGTTGCTTAGCGCCTCGCCGTTGCTGAGGCTGGCTTTGAACTCACGATTCTCCTGTCTCAGCCTCCCAAAGTGCTAGGATTACAGGCGTGCACCACCATGCCCAGCTCAGAAATCTATTTTTCATTCAAGGGCTTCAAGGACTCCTACCACACCCAGGTGGAAGGAACTGGCCCACCTTTGCTGACATCTGCAATATTCCTCCCTTCTATGGAATCATCCTTATGCCCAGACTGCTACTCCTCCTGGATTTATACGCTCCTTAAAAACAGGGCCATGTCCTAGGCACACAGTTGCCTCTGTGTCCACATGGGGCCTAGCCCAGAGCAGAAGCTCAATAACAGTGCCCTGAATGAGAGAAGCTTGGGCCTGGTGGTGGTCCTCCTTTAGCCCATGGGGGCTCCCTCCCTGGAGATGGAGGAGTGGGACTATATCCCTCCCTTCTGGGCTGCCTGGCCCAGAAGACAGCAAGGGAGGAAGAAGCTTTCTACCAGCTTCTGGCAGAAACTAGACTTGGCTTCCTTTCCTCCTACTGCCCACCATAAGTCTCCAAGGTTTTCCATTGCGGAGGCTGGTGGAAGGGGCAGAAGGGAAGGAGAGCTGGGGGGAGGGAAGGAACAGCTCAGGAACCGTTTCCATGGAGGAAGAAGGCCCTGGAGCCTGACAGATCCCAGTGACACGAAGTAATGCGGGGAGAGGCCTGCTGTGACTGCCCTCCCCCAACACAAGGTGGATAGTGGGTCTCACCACTGTCTCTTCTCCTACCCTTAATTAGCAGCTGTCCCCTCCCCCATTGTCCCTGGACCAGCACCTCAGCCAAGGCCTCTTTTGTACACTCAGATTCCTGGGTGCAAGGTGGCCTAATTAGTGCCCGGAGACCACCCCATCTCCAAGGAGCAGGCAGACAGACCAGGGGGAGACCAGTGGCACAGCGATCCAGCTCTGACCTCTGCATGCACGCCTCAGCGGCCATTCCTTGGGCCCAGCCTGGAGACGGCCCCCCTGCCCGATGCTAATCTTAGATTCGCCTTTGTCTAGCCCCAGAGTGGACGCAAATGCTCATTCCTTGCCTGCCACCTCAGAGCACTATAAACCCCATGCCCCTGGTAGCAGGTTGCAGTTGCCAGCCTCAAGGTTCCTGGCTATTGGACACTGCACTGCAGACATCTCCTTCCAGACAACTCCACTCAGAGCTCTGGACATCATGAACCTTCCCTGCACAAAGGTAAAGACCCAGGGACAGAGGGGTGACTCACTGTACCAGGGAGGCAAAGAGAGGGCTTGCTCAAAGGGCTGTAGGAAAGACCAAAGGTGTCTGCACTCTCCATCTTTTCTATGGGGGTTCTGAGGCAGGAAGACTCTTCGATAAGTAGATGCTTAAAAGTAAATCTGCCTAAGTTGTCACTGGGTCATTTCCTGTTTTCCTAAGACTCGTGTTTATTGACTGCCTACTATGTGTCAGGTACTGGGTTTGCACCTGTCATCTTGTCATCCCTCCAGCAGCCCAGCATAGTAGGAATTATCTACTATCCAGTTAACAAGTGAGGAAGCCTTGTCCAAAGAGGGTGGGAAGCTGATCCAATGCCATGGTGGTCAATTTCTCCAGCAAGGAAGCCGGCAGAAGCGACAACAGCTTGGAGTCTTGCCTGTCCCCAATTTCCACATGTGCACCTCGGGGCAAAATTTGTGTGTTGGAGGAGGGCAGTGATACTAAATAGGGCCTCTGTTTTCTCCTAGTATACAACTTCTTGAGCAGACAGAAACACCTGTCTTCAGGTAGTAAACTTTGGAGTTGCATTCTGACCAGGCAGGGTCCAGGGGAAATGCTCATCCTGGTTTTCGCAGGATGAACTGGCAAAGGAGCCAGTTTAGACAGCAAGGGCTCACTGACAGGAAAACTAAGGAACAGCGAGGAACAAGCACAGGCCAAGAGCGGACCCAGATCCAGCCAGGTAGGGCCTGGGTGTGAGGTGTGATTGTAGACCAGGAGGGAGAACCCTCAGCACCCTGTCTCCATCTCCCCAGGTCTCCTGGGCCGCCGTGTCGCTAGTGCTACTGCTGCTGCTGCCGCCCGCGCTGCTGTCGCCTGGGGCGGTCGCGCAGCCGCTGCCCGACTGCTGTCGCCACAAGACGTGCTCCTGCCGTCTCTACGAGCTGCTGCACGGCGCCGGCAATCACGCGGCCGGCATCCTCACGCTGGGCAAGCGACGGCCAGGGCCCCCGGGCCTCCAGGGCCGGCTGCAGCGCCTCCTGCAGGCCAGCGGCAACCACGCAGCGGGCATCTTGACCATGGGCCGCCGCGCAGGCGCAGAGCCAGCGCTGCGTCCCTGTCCCGAGCGCCGTTGTCCTACCTCAGTCGCTGCAGCCGCCGCTCCCAGGGGACCATCTGGAGTCTGAGCCCTTCTTTGGTCCCTGTCCTGGTCCCATCCTCTCCCTTCAGTTCTCCAGTGTCAGCCTCTAGAAAAATGGCAATAAAGATGAGTCTGTTCATGTGACTGGTCTCTGTTCCTCTGTGTCACGTTCAGCCCTCCAGGGGGCGGGAGAGTATATTGCGTACTGTAAAGACGAGAGGACCTGAGAGGCAGCTCCTAGGGGAGACACTCAGGAGGGGTTGGGAGAGCAAGGAAACCTGCACAGGGGGACGGAATCCAGATGGAACAGATGGGACTCGAGTCTGCCCAAAAGGGAAGGTTTATGAGCTTCGACAATGAATCTTCCAGAGCGGCTGCAGCGCCAGGTAGAGTGTGAACAGCAGTAACAGGCCGAAACGGAGGTGGATAAGTGAAGACCCTGGATTGTGAAGGCCCTCACAAATCATCAGGCTTTGCGCTTTATTCTGCAGTAATGGAAGTATAAAAAGTTTTTTTAACAGAGGTGGGGCAAGGTTTTTCTGCAACTCTAGCCAAAGATGCTCATTTCCCCAAAATTAACATGTTTAAGTCCTAACCTCTAGCATTCAGAATGTGACATTATTTGGAATCAGGGTCCTTGCAGATGTAGTCAGTTAAGATGAGGTCATACCAGAATATGACTATAAGTGGTGTTCTTATAAAAGAGGGGAATTTGGACATAGAAATGCACACAGGGAGAAATCAGATTAACATGAAAGTAGAGATTGGGATGATGCATCTATAAGCTATGAAACGCCAAAGATTGCCAGTAGTTAGGGGAGAGGCATGCAACAGATTCTCCCGTACAGCCTTTGGAGCAGATCAACTCTATCTTCACCTTGATCTTGGTTGAACATCTAGCCTCCAGAACCGTGAGACAATAGATTTCTGTTGTTTAAGCCACCTGCTTTGCGGTAACTTGTTATGGCAGCCCAGGAAACTATTATGACATTCAAAAGTAGAGACAAAAAGATGTGACACTTTTTAGCAATCTAACATCCCAGATAATGCCCAGCTTAAATCCTCCAAGGGGACTGGGGGGAAGCATTTAAGCTGCCCACTTGCCCATCCTGGTTCCCATTCTTACTGGCTTTAGCCGTTTTGTCCCAGGAAGCAACCATGCTCACCCGTAGAACTCTGCTGCCCCAATAATTTTCTGCTTAGATAGTGAGAATGTCTTGTCTGGCTCTTCTAGTTTTCTCTTATGGCTGTACTGGGTCCTCTTGGAGAAAATTAGAGACTCTAATTCATGGGCTGGGGATGTAGTTCAGTGGCAGAGTGCTTGCCTAGCATGTGCATAAGCCCTAGGTTCAATCCCTGGCACTAAAGAAAGAAAATTTCTTTTTTCATCTGTGCACTCTTGAAGATTTGCAAACCATCACTCTGTTCTACGCTTCAAAACTACCTTAGCCAGCTGGGTGCAGTGGTGCACGCCTGTAATCTCAGCACTTTGGGAAGCTGAGACAGGAGAATCACGAGTTCAAAGCCAGCCTCAGCAAAGGCGAGGCGCTAAGCAACTCAGTGAGACCCTGTCTCTACATAAAACACAAAATAGGGCTGGGGATGTGGCTTAGTGATGGAGTGCCCCTGAGTTCAATGTCCAGTACCAAAAAAAAAAAAGAAAAGAAAAGAAAAGAAAAGAAAAAGAAAAAGAAAAAGAAATCCCAAAACTACCTTTGTCCCTAACTTGCCACCCAGACTCTCTTCCACCTGAAAGGCAGCAAAGTGGGTTGAATCAGGACGGTAAGAAGAGAAAGACAAGAGTCAGTCCCCCTTCAAGACACTTATTTTGTGCCAATTGGTTGGCAGACACTCCCTCCTGCCATGGTGGCCACGATAGACATTAAGCTATAAAATGCTCACAATAACTGCATAAGGTAAGAATTATTAGCTCCATTTTACAGATGAGGAAAGCAAGTCTCCCAAAGGCTGTCACACAATTAGTATCCAGAGCTAGGATTCTACGTGGTAGACTCCCAAACTTTTCATTCCAGCCCGCTGTGCTCAGAAGTAGAGTTTGAGGGTGCCCTATGCAAATTGAGGCAGAAGGCAAGAGCTACCTGCGCTTTCTAGGAGTTGGGGTTCCAAATCATCCCCTTGTGGATTCCCATCCACAAAACCAGCCTCTTAACCCGTGCTATGTGACACTGGAGTGCAGGGGGCTGGGAATGCTGTGAAATATCCCGACTCCGGCAGGCGGCACTGTGAATCAGATACCAGTCCCAGCGTGGGCAGCACGCGGGGGAAACCCATGGGGTGGAGCCACAGGAACAGCCAGGGAACCACGCGTGGGGGCGTGGCCACCATGGCAGGAGGGCGTGTCTGCCAACCAAGCCCTGCCCCACCACTTCTGGCCTCCCCTCCCGGTGGGCGTGTCTCCAATTCTTTCCCCGAGAGACACGCGTGGGCCGCTCCCCTCTGGGAGGAGGGGTGCTGGTATCGCTGGCGGCCCCTCCCCGTGTGGGGCACGTGGCGGGAGCGGGCCGAGCCCGGGGGAAAGAACCTGACCCGCAGGGAGGTTGGGGGGGATCGAGGAGGCTCCGAGCGAAGCTCAGAGCTACTGGGTTCTGAGAAGAGAGGCTGCTGCTGCAGCAGCGGCGGCGAGAGGGAGGGGGGGAGGCAGGCGGGCGCATGGGGTGCCCCGGCCCCGCCGGCAGCGCGCCCCCTCCGGCCCCGCCGCGCTGATCGCTCTCCGGCGCAGCGCCTCGAACCTTCGCCCCGAGGCCATGCCGGTCATGAAGGGGTTGCTGGCCCCACAAAACACCTTCCTGGACACCATCGCCACCCGCTTTGACGGCACGCGTGAGTGGGGCGGAGGCTGCGGCTGGAGGTTCAAGCTGGGGGCCAAGTATCCGTAGGGCCAGGTCAGATCTCCTGGATGTGGTGAAATCGAGGAGAGAGACCGGAGTTAAGGGTCGAGGGACTCCTGAAGCAGGAAAAGAAACAGGGCTCTCCTTCGTGGGGAGGATGGGAAAAGGCCAAGAGCTCAAGAAAGGTGGGAGGGTCAAGGTTAGGGGGTGTGACTGGAGACACATGAGGCTCTTCTTGCGGCAAAACTGAGGAGGGGATTTGAGAATCACCTACTTCCGGGCAGACTTGTGCTGGGGGCGTGTATGGGGGTATCTGAGACCTGGAGGTGAGACGAAGTGGCCAGGCGTTCTGGAGGCGACTCCTAGACGATTCCAGCTCCCTTTTCCCCCAGAAAAAAAGGAGAGAAGATCAGACTTCGGCAGGACCTAGCTTGGATTAAGGTTACACGCCTCCAAATCGTGGGGCGTCTGTGTCTGAGGTGGGTGAGGCGGGAGGGGGCGGTCCTTGCGACGAAGGGAACTCCCAGCTTGCCCACCCGGGCTTGGGTCCCAGGTTCAGCACCTTGGACAGCCACACAACTCCTTCCTGGCCTCTTCTCCCGCCATTCCCTCTCCCTGCTCCGAAGCCCTGAGATCTACCGCCGCCCGCCTCGGGAAGCCTGGCCGGGATCAGGAGGGTGGCAGAACGGTACCCGAGGGCGGAAATCGAGCCACCAGTGCCCTACCCGCCTCCCCCCACCACCTTCCTTGTTTCCATAGCGCCCATCACCGAGGCAACGGGCCCTGGGATGGAAGAAAGAGGCTGCGCCCAGGGCCCAGTGCCTCTCAGGCATCCTCAGTGTCCCTGTCAGCCATCCCACCCCCGGAAAGTCACCTTTCCTAAGGCCCCAGAACTAGCTGTGTCTTAGTCCTCATCCCTCCAATGAGTGTGTCCCTAAATGACCCACAACCTTCCACCCATTGGAGCAGGAAGGGGCCAACTCAGGTTCTGCTGCTGGGGGTGGCTGGAATACCACTCTCAATGTCCTCTCCAGTCTGACTTTGAGCAGTGGGGACAGATCCCCTGAAAATAGCTAAAGGAATGCTTAAAGGTGGGCCTTTCCTGGAAGACAGGGATGAGGACACTTCTCATCACTGTCTTACCCCAACACTAAGGAAATTTATGAGTTTGGGAAATTTCTGCCTTTTGGTTTCCTAACAATAAAAGGGTGTGATGTCATCAGAATCTTTGCCCTGCTCCCTATAATAGAATGACAGGATGGTGGCTATGGATGTCCTTCCAAAGCTGAGCAAATGTGGGGGAATCATTTTACCTTCTCACAGTAGCACTTATTAAATGCCAGGGCATGTCCTCCTCAAGTTAATTGATGTAACTCTCACAACAACCATGCAAGAAAGGTACATTGTGCTCCACTTTGCAGATAAGGAAATTGAGGTACAGGAAATGTAATTACCCAGGTCACAGGCAGTAACTGGCAGGGAAGGGTGCTGTAGCCCATGCGCTTATTCACCATGCTAAACTGCCTTCTATAGTCACAGCTTACCAGCTTGAAGGCAGGGGGATGGACCACATGGCCTCTTGGGACTCCTCCAACTTTAAGTATCCCTGCCTCATTTCTAGGCTTGAGTCTTTGTCCCTTTGCTCTATCTCTTGTCCTTATTTCAGAATGTCCCAAAGGGGGATCAGGAACCACATGGAAGCCCAGGAAGCTTCTGGCTCAGTGACCCCTGGCCACAACTTGGGGTAACTGCTGCCCATCCGGAAGTTAGCACTTCTCCTGGCCCGGACTGACCTTGACCTTTACCTTCCACAGACAGCAACTTCCTTCTGGCCAACGCACAAGGTCCACGAGGCTTTCCCATCGTCTATTGCTCTGACGGCTTCTGTGAGCTCACAGGCTACGGCCGTACTGAGGTCATGCAGAAAACCTGCAGCTGCCGATTTCTCTATGGCCCAGAGACCAGTGAGCCAGCCCTGCAGCGATTGCACAAAGCCCTGGAGGGCCACCAGGAGCACCGAGCTGAAATCTGCTTCTACCGAAAGGATGGTAAGAGGCCCAGCCAGCCCTGCAGCCCTGTCCAGACTTCATCTAGAGTGCATTGGGCATAGTAGAAGCCTAGGTGCTCATCCTCATACTGTCACAAGCTGACTGTGGGATTGAGTTCATTCCTAACCCTCTCTGGACCTTTGTTTCCTCATCTGGAAAATGAAAAAATTAGCTAACAAAATCTCTGGGGTCCATTCCAGCTCTAAACCTTTGCCAAGGCCTTTGGCTATGTCCAGCAAACAAGGGGGACCAGGGAGAAAGGTATGGCATGAGGCTGCTCACTCCTCTCCTCTCTCCATGCCCACAGGCTCAGCCTTTTGGTGCCTCCTGGACATGATGCCCATCAAGAATGAGATGGGGGAAGTTGTGCTGTTCCTCTTTTCTTTCAAGGACATCACTCAAAGTGGAGGCCCAGGACTTGGCCCTCCAGGAACCCATGGGGACAGTAATCATGGTAACTGCAAGCCTGGGCAGGAGGCATGAAGTCCTTGCCTAAGGTCACACAAGACCTCTCCCACACAGCTTTCTGAGATATGTCCCAACCTATCTCCATGCCCTTCTTCCCGACAGAAAACTCCCTTGGTAGGAGGGGAACCAGCTCAAAACTTCGGTCCACCAGGAGGCAGAGCCGTACTGTCCTACGCCGACTGACTGGTCACTTTGGTCGCCGGGGCCAGGGAAGCATGAAGGCCAATACTGTGAGTCCCATCTCCATCCAACATCTCTCAAGTCATCCAGCCTTGATTCCTTGCTACTGTTTCTCCATTTCCCTGCCTGCAGTCCCCCTCCACTGCCTCATTCTTCTGTCTACCCACTTCCCTTGTACTAGCCTCTGCTCCAGCCCATAGACCCCACACCTCCTTGCTTCCTTTGGTGATTGACATTGCTCTGATGATGTGACAGGTGAGGCTCTAGCAGTCATTACATCATCTAACCCTGAACAGTGAGGTTATATCACTGGGCCAGGTGGGGAGATGGTTAAAATCACAATCTGCTGTGGTCCTAGGGAGAAAGCCCCCGTTTTTATGTCTGGCATCTTGCCCTGTGTACCACCTCCAAAGATCCTGAAAAAGCCAGGGGATGGAGCCCCCTCTCTGTAGTCTGTTAGGGCTCTAGGGAGTGTGGTGGGTGGTGCTAGCCTCCCCTCCCCCTGGGACATGCCCATCACCCACCAGGACCCCAGAACCCAGGAGGAATTTAAGGAGAATTAGTGACCCCTCAAGCTAGGGCTTGTATCTGATTTGTCATAACCTCCTTCTCAAGTAGGATGAGGGTCAATCCTAAAAATACTCTCCATAAAAAAAGGAGTCTGGGCAGTAGCTTAGTGGAGAGAAGGAAATGTGAGGTGCTAGTCTCAAGACCCCTATCCCACACATTCTATCTCAGACTCTCATGGTTGCCCTCGCAATACCCACCATCACCCTTACCCCATCCCCTATCCTTCCCCTACCCCAGCCTTGGCTCCCTTTTTCCCCTAAGAGTCCCCAACTGCTCCCCGTCTCTTTTTAGAATGTGTTTGAGCCAAAGCCATCAGTGCCTGAGTACAAGGTGGCCTCCGTCGGGGGGTCTCGCTGCCTCCTCCTCCACTACAGCGTCCCCAAAGCTGTCTGGGATGGCCTCATCCTCCTTGCCACCTTCTACGTTGCAGTCACTGTCCCCTACAATGTCTGCTTCTCGGGCGATGATGACACTCCCATCACTTCACGACACACCCTTGTCAGTGACATCGCTGTGGAGATGCTCTTCATCCTGGGTCAGACCCCCTGCCCTGCTGACCCTGGAGGGTGGGCTGTGGAGACCCATTCAGCCTAGCCTCCCTCTATCGTGGGCCTGCAGGAGCCAGACCTATCCCTTTCTGGGTCTTTCACTGGCTTATGTGCTCTGCCCCTGTTAGCCTTCAGCCTAGTGACCTCTCCTCCCTAAGGACCAGCCAGAGCCCAGTCTTTCTCCATTCCTGCTTCCTCCTCCATACTGAGGTCTCCAAGGCTCATTCCCAGCTTACTCAGATCCTTCCTCCCCTGGCTTGAGTTTGTAGGCCAAGGCTGCTTAGTAACAACCTCTTGCACCCTCAGATATCATCCTGAACTTCCGTACCACCTATGTGTCCCAATCCGGCCAGGTGATCTCTGCTCCTCGTTCCATTGGCCTCCACTACCTAGCCACCTGGTTCTTTGTGGATCTTATTGCTGCTCTGCCCTTTGACCTGCTTTATGTCTTCAACATCACCGTGGTGAGTGACCCCCATCCCACCACATGCCCGAGCCTCTGAACTTCTGCATAACATCTCCCATTAGAGCATCAACCCTAAACCCAGATGCAGTCCTTCTGCATCAACCCATCTGCAAACTTTTATCAGCCACCTGCTATAGGTACTGAGCTGGGTACTGGAAAGGATCAGAGAGGGTCTGTGCTTTTGGAGAGCTCAGCTCACCATCTTTGAGGGAAGTTGAAACAAATGAAAAGCTAACTATGGCGACCAAGGCGGCATTGGTCTGATGCCAGATGAGTGGTACTTCTCACATTTTTTATTTAACAAACAAATGATGAGCATTTTGCTGTCTGCAAAGCACTATGTGGGGCATGGTCACTGTGAGGAAAAGGGACAAGGATTTAGCCTCCAAATCCCTATGCGGGTAAGGGGAACAACAGGGACAGAAGAGGTGAATGGGAGTAGAAGATGGGGGCCAGGTATTGCTGCATGGGAGCTGAGCTGACCTTGGAGATTCAGGATGGAACACGAGAGCCTGTGCAAAAATGATCAGAAATCCGGCCAGTGCCCGGGAGGCGGAAGCACCCATCGGGCAGAGACTGGGGTGGTCTGGGAAGGAAGGATTCCTGAGGGAGGTAGGAGCAGAGCCTATGCCTTAAATGGGGAGTAGGATTTGGCTGGCAGAAGATGAGGAGAGAGAGCAGTTGGGAGAGTGCAGTAAGTCAAGCCCAGGAGGTAGAGGCTATGGGGTGGCTTTGGAGACACAGCATTCCAGGACCTGTGTCCTTACCTGGGACTGCCTGGAGATGCCCTAAGTGGTTGGCACGCACGCAGTTGGCAGATAGTAGGTCTCCTTGAATCCAGGTGAGGCAGTCCCACCCTGTGTCCCCAGGCCCCCCTTGGCTGTTGGGAGGGAGGTGGAGAGCAGCTTCCCTGTGTGTTCTCCCTGCCGCACTCAGCTATAGCAGGAAACCACCTACACGCAGCCGGATTTAACTAGCCGCCAACGGGCTGTGGGCCTCTTCTCCTGACGGTGCACATGTGTGTGCATGCTCCTACACACGTGTGTGTGTGTGTGTGTGTGTGTGTAAGTCTCCCCAAGACTCCGGCCATTCTGAACAGGGCTTCCCTACCCATCCCAGGCATGCACCCACCCCTCTGTGCCCACCAGGCAGTGTCAACCTGGCAGATGGCTGTCTTTGGGGGGAAGCCAGAGCTGCGGGAGCCCCTGCCCTTCTCTCACGCAGTCCTTCTTTCTCAGGTACCTTCAGGAACACTTGATAGCTCACTACTTTCACTCACATCGTCAAATGAGAGCCTCACTGTAACTCTTCAGGAAAGATTCTTATCTGTCTTCTCCAAGTGTTGACAAAGAGGCTCAGATAGGTTGAGCAATTTGCTGGAGGTCACACAGTTAGCAGCGGCAGGCAGGAGATTAGAACCAGGCCTTCCGATAATAATCTGGTACATCTACCTTCTAGGTGACCTGGGTACCTGAGTGAGTGGCTTAGGGGCGAGGAGAATCAATGATGGGGGGCCAGAGAAAAGCAGAGCAAAAATAGAGGTGTCAGCACCAACAGAGCCAGAGACTTAGAATTAGACCAGGGACATTCCCGATTGAGGTGAATGAGAGGAGGATGCCTAAGGGTGTGGGGCCCAGGGGCAGGTGACTGGGAGAAGCCCTGAGGAGCTCAAATTTGGAGCCAGAGCCAGGCGCAGTGGCGCACGCCTGTAATCCCAGCACTTAGGGAGGCTGAGACAGGAGAATCGCGAGTTCAAAGCCAGCCTCAGCAACAGCGAGGTGCTAAGCAACTCAGTGAGACCCTGTCTCTACATAAAACACAAAATGGGGCTGGGGATGTGGCTCAGTGGTCGAGTGCCCCTGAGTTCAGTCCCCGGTACAAAAAGAAAAAAAATTTTTTTGGAGCCAGGACTCTGGGGGCTGGGGAGAACCCATGGCTCACATGTGAGAACCAAGGCCAACTCCTTTCCAGTGCCTTCACCTAAAATTAGAAAAAATGGCATGAGGTGGTTCAGGAGCAGTGCAGGGCCAGGGCTCTACAGAGGCCCCTACTGGGGCAATAAGGGTCTTCGTATCACGTTCCCAGACCCTCCAACTCTAGCTGCCAAGCTGTGCCCACGCACAAAGTGAGCCCCCCACCTGCTTTTCATCTCCAATATTGGAAGAGCTAATTGAAGTATTAACTGTCACAAGGAAATTAGGAGTCTGGGTGCTGGGTTTTAGCTCAGTGGTAGAGCACTCGCCCAGCACAGCAAGGCCCTGGGTTCAAGCATCAATACTGCCTAAGAATAATAATAATAAGCCGGGCGCGGTGGCTCAAGCCTGTAATCCCAGCACTTAGGGAGGCTGAGACAGGAGAATCGCCAGTTCAAAGCCAGCCTCAGCAATGGCGAGGCGCTAAGCAACTCAGTGAGACCCTGTCTCTACATAACACACAAAATAGGGTTGGGGATGTGGCTCAGTGGTCGAGCGCCCCTGAGTTCAATCCCCAGTACCAAAAAAAAAAAAAAAAAGAATAATAATAATAGCACCTGAGGTAGTAGTAGTGAATGCTCACAGGACCCTGACTAAGCCACGGCTCCATCTACCTCTAGTTTAGCCCAGGAGCCCTCAGAGCCTGCTCTCCTTGTCATCTGCCTCTGATCCACAGAGGGCAGGGTCCCTAACCTTTTCTAGTCCTGAAACTTCTTGCCTGTTCCCCCCCCACCATGCTTCTCTGTGTCAATTGCGCACCAGTGACAAACAGCTGTGCACAGTTGATGGTACCTAGGATACTAAAATTTTGAGTAGGGGTTCTTGAAGAGATCATTTGGACTGGCTCCTGAACCATCCCATTTTGGTGTCAGCCAGCCTATGTCTGAGTTTCAGCTCCTTTTTCTTTCTTTCTTTTCTCTCTCTCTCTCTCTCTCTTTTTTTTTTTTTTTTGGTACCCAGGATTGCACTCAGGGGCACTCGACCACTGAGCCACATGGCTATTTTTTTTGTGTTTTATGTAGAGACAGGGTCTCACTGAGTTGCTTAGCGCCTCGCCATTGCTGAGGCTGGCTTTGAATTCGTGATCCTCCTGTCTCAGCCTCCCTAAGTGCTGGGATTACAGGTGTGCGCCACTGCACCCGGCTCCAGCTCCTTTTTCCTTAGTCTGTGACATTGAACAAATCATTAGCCTTTCTGAGCCTTAGTTTATTCATCAGTAAAATTGGGACTAATGATAATCGAAACAAAAGCATGTATTTTTTATGAGAATGACAAATGGTTTGCACAGTGCCTGGGATATACAGGAAGTCCTTACCTAGTGGTCAATTATGAGTGGTATTACTCTTTCCACCCTGCATGTCCTGGCCATTTTCTCAGGACATCAGCGATATTTTTCCTTTTGCAGCCTCACTTGGCTCCAGGGTGTCTGGTGGGAAGGGCCTGGGAGGGGACCCAGGGCTATGTGAGGGCTCTGAGGAGGCGTGCCTGCTGACAGCCTCCCTGTGACACCACCCTCACCCCTGCAGACCTCGCTGGTGCACCTGCTGAAGACGGTGCGGCTCCTGCGGCTGCTGCGGCTGCTGCAGAAGCTGGAGCGGTACTCGCAGTGCAGCGCTGTGGTGCTCACGCTGCTCATGTCCGTCTTTGCACTCCTTGCCCACTGGATGGCCTGCGTTTGGTATGTCATCGGGCGCCGGGAGATGGAGGCCAATGACCCGCTGCTCTGGGACATTGGTGAGCCACCAACCCCAGACTTCCCACCTGTCCCACCTGATCCTCAAACTGATACCTCCATCAGGACTCACCACCCTCTGAGACGCACGATCCCCCATTCATTCAACAAACATGCCCTGGGCTCCTTCTGGATCAGGAATGGGAATATTTGTTTAAAGACAGGGGCTCTGCCTTTGGGAGAACCTCAGCATAGCAGGGAAGCAAGTCAGTGATAGGTGACCAAAACACAGTGCGGGAAACACTCTGATGTGGGGGAGTGTATTTTGGGCAAAGGAAGTGGCACATGGCAAAGATACAGAAAGAGCTTGGCCTGTCCCTATCACTTCCTCCGCATCCAGGCTTAATGGCCACTGACCAGGAGATAGCCCTCAGTGTCCCCCTGGAAGTCAGGTCAGATCTTGGGGAATTGTCCTTGACACCTCCGTCTCCTTCACCCCACACCTGGCCCACTATGTCACATACCACGTCTCAGCATTCCTTGGATCTTGCCTCTTTTCTCCATCTTTTTTTTTTTTTGGTACTGGGATTGAACTCAGGGGCACTCGACCACTGAGCCACATCCCCAGCCCTATTCTGTGTTTTATGTAGAGACAGGGTCTCACTGAGTTGCTTAGCACCTTGCCGTTGCTGAGGCTGGCTTTGAACCCGCGATTCTCAGCTTCCCAAAGTGCTGGGATTACAGGCCTGCGCCACCACTCCGGCTTCTTGTGATTCTTAACACAGCCTATACTTCAGTAACTCTCCTCAAACCTGTGATGAATAATTCTCTTTCCCCTCTGGACTGTGCTATGGCAGGGAGGCACACAGTAAAATACAAGGGGCACCTTGTTGAAGGGGCACCTGAACAGTCAGCAGTGTAGGGAGTGGTAGCCTTGGACTGTGATTGTAGCCAGTTCACCCCGGCGATGCCCAGGCACAGGCTGCTCTGTACATTTTCTGTGGCAACCCTGGCAACCCCACCCCCACCCCACCTTCCTTTGCCTCTGTAAATACTTGTCCAAGGTCAAGCGCAGGCAGCTCAGGGAGATTCAGTTCTCTGCCACTCACGCAAGTCGGCCTCCCTCCTTCCCTCCACCCCCAGGCTGGTTGCATGAGCTGGGCAAGCGGCTGGAGGTGCCCTACGTCAACGGCTCAGCGGGCGGCCCATCGCGACGCAGCGCCTACATCGCAGCGCTCTACTTCACTCTCAGCAGCCTCACCAGCGTGGGCTTCGGTAACGTGTGCGCCAACACCGACGCCGAGAAGATCTTCTCCATCTGCACTATGCTCATTGGTGGTGAGGACAGAAGCCCACCGTGTCTGGGGACCCTGCGAAGCCCTGTGTGCGCATGGGAAAACTGAGGCTCAGAGACAGCAAACTGTCCACCCGAGTCTTGACCGTAGTGCATTCATTTCACTGACGTTTCCTCAGTGCCCATGACTGTGCCCACAAACAGACGTGGCCTCTTTTGAGCCAATGGGAAACCCAAGTTCATGACCCACTGGGGGGATCATGGAGGAGCCTCAGGTCTGATGCCTCTGAGGACCACCCCGCTATTTCCTACCTCCAACATCAACTGGGCATGCGGGAGCCTGCTGCTCTCCTGGACCCCCACACCTGTCCAGGGCAGGGTGGGTGTGAAAGCACGGGGAGGCGACCTCAGGGTGGTCGCGCCTGACACACTATCTATCATTGGTGCAGCGCTGATGCACGCGGTGGTGTTCGGGAATGTGACAGCTATCATCCAGCGCATGTACTCCCGCCGCTCCCTCTACCATAGCCGTATGAAGGACCTCAAGGACTTCATCCGTGTGCATCGCCTGCCACGCCCCCTCAAGCAGCGCATGCTTGAATACTTCCAGACCACGTGGGCGGTCAACAGTGGCATTGATGCCAATGAGGTAGTGCACTGGGGTTCCCTGTCTGCCCCAGGTCCAACAGGTGGCAGTGCAGTGGGAACTGGGCCACTGCCTCTCCAGGTTTGGAATAGAGGCAAATAAGGCCCAGGGAGGGGAGTTGCTCTCCACAAGGCACTGCACCCACCTAAGCCCAAATCCTTTTTCCTTTGCACTTGAATATGGGAGCTGAAAGGGAGCTCTGGCCTGTGCTAATGCCATTCTCCATTCTGTCAATGTTTCCTGAGCACTTGCTCTGGGCTTCACTCAGTGCAGGATGTGGGGAGGTTAGAGATGACTACACCCAGCACCTGTCCTCAGGGAGACCCCAGAATAGTGGTAGAGGGAGATGGGTAAACAGTAATCCATGCTGTGGCTAGTACTGTGCAGGGGGGATGTTGGTGCAGTAAGACCCTCCTTGAGTCTGGGCCCAGAGAGAGGAAGGTGGCTGAGGAGAGGCAATACCATAAAGGACAAGAAGGAAATCATCCTGCTCACAGGAAGGCCATTCCATGCAAAAAAGAAAATAGGAACACCAGGTGGGAAGCATTGGTGAAAAAGAAGAGTTCACACCTTCAGGGCAGTAGTTGGGAGAGGGCCCAGGAGAGTGCACGTGCTGTGGGGGCAAGAGGGCCGGAGCCTCAGCTTTAGCAGGGAGGCTGGAGCCCCCGTGTGGGGATGGCCTTGAGTTTAAATTTCATCCTGCTAAATCTTTAGGCTGGATGTGGCATGGGGACTTAGAAGGGAACGAATTGGTAAGGTACTTCTGAGGGAAGGATCCCCAGGACTGGGTGGTTTCCAGATGGTTGCAAAAGAGGAGCTCACGGTGACTTGGTGACTTCCGGTTGTCTGGTTTGGGCAGAAGGGTGAGGTGGAGGCTTTACGGGAAGAAGTCGGAGCTTAGGAATGAGGGTAAGAGTAAAGGTTTAGGCCACAGAGAGGGTGTGGTGCCTGTGTGAGATCCAGGTGGAGGTTGCCCGGCATGTAGTTAGAAATACAGGTCTGCACCCAGAGTTGGGGCTCAGGGCTCATAGGTAGAGGGGGCTATGATACAGGGAGATCTTGGCAAGTAAGAAGAGAGCTAAGGGATGAGCCAAGCAAGGGGCCTGGGAGGAGACAAGGAAGGGGCAGCCAGAGAGGTGGAAAAAGAAATGGGAGGGAGTCCCTCAAGAACCCAGAGGGAGCCGGGCGCGGGGTCTCAAGCCTGTAATCCCAGCACTTAGGGAGGCTGAGACAGGAGAATCGTGAGTTCAAAGCCAGCCTCAGCAATGGCGAGGCGCTAAGCAACTCAGTGAGACCCTGTCTCTACATAAAACACAAAATAGGGCTGGGGATGTGGCTCAGTGGTCGAGTGCCCCTGAGTTCAATCCCCAGTACCAAAAAAAAAAAAAGAACCCAGAGGGGAGTGGCCAAGAGGCAATAATAGGAACGAGAAATATTGACATTAAGTTTGGCCCTAGGAGATCATTGGTAACATTCAAGATCTAGCATAATCCTTTTATAGATGGGGATACTGAGGCCGAGAGAAAGGAAATAGATAGTCCAAAGTCCTCAGGGGTTTAAGAGCAAAGCTGACTCAGTCTCCAGACTCCAGTTGAAGCCTGACCCACCAGAGATGGCTTTTAACTCTGAAGTTCAATAACTGAGATGCGTGAGTGACCAATGTGCATAAGGTAGCCATGTGCAGTAAACAAAATACAGAAGACTGGTTTCTACCCCAGAATTGAGGTTGGAAGGTCATCATAGCAAGCACCATTGAGGTTAGACACACGAGAGTCTCCTGAAGATCTGAAATGGGTGACTTCAAAGCACAGGGCAAGTTGGCACCCTTACCTTGGAGACAGCGCAGCACATTTGTAGACTCAAGTAGTAGTTGCAGGGGGATGGCCAGAATGACCTATGCCCCTTATGCAGTTACTGCGTGACTTCCCAGACGAGCTGAGAGCTGACATTGCTATGCACCTGAATCGGGAGATCCTGCAGCTACCGCTGTTTGGAGCAGCAAGCAGGGGCTGCCTGCGGGCCCTCTCCCTGCACATCAAGACCTCCTTTTGTGCTCCGGGCGAGTACCTGTTGCGTTGCGGGGATGCCCTGCAGGCACACTATTACGTCTGCTCAGGCTCACTGGAGGTGCTCCGAGACAACATGGTGCTGGCCATTCTGGGTGAGGACCCCACCATCACCCACTACCTACCATGGAACCTTCCCCGGGATTTGGGGATGGCCAGGAGTCTAGGGAATGGGATGCTTCCAATGGATACCTGGAAAGCAGCTGAGGAACACTCTTGGTCCTTTCACCCTATTACCGTCCCTTTTGACCATTCCCCTCCCACTCTCTCCTAATCCCTTTGGTCATCCCTCAACCTATCCATCTTTCCCCAATGGCTGTCCCTCAAGTCAATCAATCCTTTTTCTTTGTACCATCTCCCAATTCCATTTGCCCTTCTCTGTTGGCCCCAAACCCCATTAACCTTTCTTTCTTTTCTTTTGTTTTTTTTTTTTTTTGGTACTGGACATTGAACTCAGGGGCACTTGACCACTGAGCCACATCCCCAGCCCTGTTTTGTGTTTTATTTAGAGACAGGGTCTCACTGAGTTGCTTAGTGCCTCACTGTTGCTGAGGCTGGCTTTGAACTTGTGATTCCCCTGTCTCAGCCTCTCAAAGTGCTGGGATTACAGGTGTGCACCACCACACTCAGCTGACCTTTCCTTTTTTTTTTAGATATTGATGGATCTTTATTTTATTCATTTATTATTGAATACGTGGTGCTGAGGATCGAACCCAGTGCCTCACGCACGCTAGGCCAGCGCTCTACCACTGCACTGCCCCAGCTCCCAGCTGACCTTTCCTTTTAATGGACCTCTCTGGCCATTCTTCATTGATCACCTGATTCCATTGATCATTCTTCCAGCTCTATTCACATCCCCATCAATTTTTCTCCAATCTCACCATTCTCCACTGACCTTTTCTCAGTTCCATTGATCATCTCCACCAATCCTCTTGATTGACCCACCTTTGACCATCCTTCAAACACACTGAGTGGCCCTCAAAACCACTGACTACCTCCCACTGATATCCTATTATTTCCTTTGCCCCAGCTGACTGTCCCCATCCCTTACCCACAGGAAAGGGAGACCTGATTGGGGCAGATATCCCTGAGCCTGGCCAGGAGTCTGGGTCGGGAGCAGGCTCAAGCTGTGTGCTGAAGACCAGCGCTGATGTGAAAGCACTGACCTACTGTGGCCTGCAACAGCTGAGCAGCCGAGGGCTGGCTGAGGTCCTGCGGCTGTATCCTGAGTATGGGGCTGCCTTCCGGGCTGGCCTGCCCAGGGACCTCACCTTCAACCTGCGCCAGGGTTCTGACACCAATGTATGTAGACCCCTTATGGCCTCCACCCACTCCAAAGCAGACCTTCAAAGCAGACCTCCCCCAGCCCCAGAGAGTCTCATGCATCTCCCCCTACCCTGAAAATATCATTTCTCAATGTCAGGCACCCACTTCACCTGCTTAATATCTTCCAACCCCACTGCTCCATTGGCCATCCCCCAGCCCCATCTCTGCTGTCCTTGTCCTGTTGATCACCCTTCTGCCTCACCTCACACTGCTTCAAAGGACCCTCTCCTTGGGAACAGTCCCCTACATGTGCCCCTCCTTCATATCCCTCCCTGGACTGGCATCACCCTGAGGCCTTTTCTTCTCCACTGTCCCAATGTCTCCTGAGCCCACTTTTTTTCAGGCTGGACTGGCCTGGATTTTATACCTTAGGCTTTTATCTTCTGCTACTTCTCAGTCTCCCTTTGCCACTCAGGGTTCCTGCAAGTCAGAGTTTGTGGTATCTGACTCAATTCCACAAAAAGGCCCCACAGTCTCAACCCCTTACCACCGCTGGGTGGGCCTAGGAGGGGCTGCACTAGGGAAGTGGGGAGGTGGGAGTTGACTCGAACCTCCCTCATGTCTCCACAGGGTCTTAGCCGTTTTCCCCGATCCCCTCGCCTCTCCCAGGTAACACCCTTCTTCCTGGGTAGGGGTAAGGCTGCTCTGGGAGGAGGTGGGGAGGGGGCCTCCTTTCCTGGGTTTCTCTGATGCAGGGAGAAGGGAAAGGGAATGGGGGCAGCATGTGGCAGTGAAGGCTGTGACCACCTAGTCAAGGGGTCTGTTGCTCACCTTCTTGTGACATCGGTTGCCCCCTCTGCCCATAGCCTCGTTCGGACAGCCTTGGCTCCTCCTCAGACAAGACTCTACCATCCATCACAGAGGCTGAGGGTGGCACGGAGCCTGGGGGTGGTCCCAGACCCCGCCGGCCCCTCCTGCTGCCCAATCTCAGCCCAGCACGGCCCCGGGGCTCTCTGGTCAGCCTTTTGGGTGAAGAGCTGCCCCCATTCTCAGCCCTTGTCTCCTCTCCTTCCCTGTCCCCATCAACTTCCCCCGCCCTGGCTGGCCGGGGCCAGAGCCCCTCCCCTCACAGCCCCCCCAGGTGCACTACTACCTGGAAGCCTCCCCAGCTTCTCATTCCCCCATTGGGAACCGTTGGACCTCCGGACCTCAGTCCCCGGTGAGATGCCAGCCTTCCCTGCCTTTCTCATATCCCTGCTGGCTTCCAGAACCTTCTTTGGCCTCCATCCCTAGCATTCCAACCAGTGTTCCTCCTTACCTCTGCCCCACTGGCCCACCCTTCCAACCACAGCTTGCAACCCCATCCTGTTTTGACCACTGCTCTTCCCAATTCCCCAGCTCTGCTGCCCCTATTTGCCCTGTCTGCTTTGTTTTGGCGTGTGTGCCCTCCCCATGGGGCTGATGAGCACTGCCTCATCCCCAGGATAGTGGATGGCATTGAAGACTCTGGCAGCACAGCTGAGGCCCCTACCTTCCGGTTCAGCAGAAGGGCTGAGCCCCCCAGGCCTCGCTTGCAGGCTCCCTCTACAGGTAAGGGACAGCTGTGACTTTAACTCACGGTCACCCATCTATTCATCCTTTTATCCCTCCACCCATTCCACATGCAGTAACGGGCCACCATGTGCCAGGCGCCATGCTGGGAATGCACATATAAACCAGACCTGGCCCTTGCTCCTGTGGAGCTCCCTTTCTAGTGGGGGAGGCACCAGTGTACACAGATAAGTGATTCTAGAACGGGGTGCTAAATTCCAGGACTGAGACAAGAACATGACTATATGATAGGAGAGGAAGAGACGCTTCTTTTTTTTTAATTTTTTCTAAACTTTGTTTACTTATTTATTTTTATGTGGTGCTGAGGATCGAACCAGTGCCTCACATGTGCAAGGCAAGCGCTCTACCACTGAGCCACAATCTCAGCCCCCTTGAGTTGCTTCTTAAAGGGTGGGTAGGACTTTGGTGGAGCAGGGTAACTATTAAAAGATATAAAGGCAGGCAAACCAGGGATATTTTGTTCAGATGTCAGAGAGACGCTCCATATGTAGAACTGGGGGTGAGGGTGGGGGAAATTACAGGGCCCCACAACCAGCCTAAGGAATTTAGGTTTCCCAGTTCTATGACCCCAGAACTTTCTCTTCCTTGCTCCCTGCCTACCTGGTGACAGAGGGTACATACAGCCCAAGCTGTATGTTCATATATCCATGCTTCATGAACTTGCCTGCATTCCCTCACCCCATTCTGCCCACAGTTACCAGACCAAGCCGGGAACTGGCTACAGAGGCTGAGGAGGTAAAGGAAAAGGTCTGCAGGCTGAACCAGGAGGTAAGTTGGGGCTGGCTTCTCCCTCCAACCCTGCACGGGCAAAGTGCCCAATACAAAAGCAAGTCTGTCTCTGGAGCCAGACACCTGAGTTCAAAAAGTCACATTAGCTGGATGACCTTGGGTGAGTCACATAACCACCCCGAACTTCATTTTCCTCACCCCCAAAAATGGGAAAAAGAAGAACACGTTCTTCCTAGCATCATGAAGATGAGATGAGATTGCATATGTGCCTGGTCTAGTCCCTGGCACATCACAGATATTCAGTAACATTTGGTCCCTTCTAAGCTGGCTTAGAGTTTCCAGCCTGCAAAGAAAGAGGACCTCTTCTCCAACCTCCCTGGCTCCCAGGGGATTCTCTCCTGCCCGGGGCCATCCCACTAAATCTGATACTCAAGTCCTTTTCCCTTACCCAACCCTGGGAAACGAGGGCCTAGCAGCTGTGTGTATGTTGGGTCCAGAGGACAAGGAGGCTGATGACCTGGGCCCAGATGACGGAGTCCTGACAGGGAAGAACTAGATCCTATATGTCAAGGTGTTACCTCTGCCTCCTCCCCAAGAGATTTCAGTGCTGTCACGACAGAGTGAACAGGCTCAGCCCTTGGGAGTCATTTTCCCTGGGTTCTGACAAACAGCTGGCACCTCAGAGGGGTGGAGCCTGGGCTGGGGCAGGTCCTGGGCCCTGGGTGAGGCCAGCCCCTGTTTTGTAAGGTTAAGAGCAAGTTCTGTTTCTGACCACTGCCTCAGTTCTAGGCAAGCGGCTCCTAAACCTGAGTGTCTATCAGAACCACGTGTTAAAATGCAGGTTCCTGGGCCATACCCTATTGGGGATGTCTAGGGCAGGGCCCAGAAATCTGCATTTTGATAGGTTTCTCAGTTGATTCTGCACTTATTACTTTGAAAGGCATTGATGTAAACACTTGAGCTTGTGTGATGGGCTCACCTGCTGTGTCTGTTGCTTCACAGCTACATGGCCTCTTTGAGCACATTTTTCTACATCTTTTAAAAGCAAGGGAGAGGGGATAATATCGCAATGTCTGCTGCCCAAAATCCTTTTAGGAAAGAGCCTGGGGTCCAAGCCGGGAACCCTGGTAACAAGTCTGTTACCTCGAGTCCAGAATTACCCCTTCCCCACTTTCCTCCCAGGGTGGCCTGATCTGTGATTAAAGACCTTTGTAAAGTGTAGGGGGAGGGGAGGTGTGCCTGATTATTGTAGCACCTGTGAAACAACTTGCTGCGTTTTCAACAGATCTGCCGTCTCAACCAAGAAGTATCTCAGCTGAGCCAGGAGCTGCGGCATGTGATGGGCCTGCTGCAGGCCAGGCTGGGTCCCCCAGGCCACCCAGCAGTCTCACCTTGGCCCCCGTACCCTCCTTATCCCCAGCAGAGGACACCACACATCTCTCCTTGTGTGTCTGGACCACCAGATAGCCTCCAGGATACTACACTTGCTGAGGTCCACTGCCCGGCCAGTGTGGGGACAGAAGAGATGGGGGCTGCCCCCGTAGACCTGAGACCTTCCATGTTGGCCCCCTATCCTTCAGGGCCTGACCCTCTGGGACCCTCCCCAGTGCCAGAAGCTTCACCCCCTACCCCAAACCTTATGAGGCAAAGCTTCCAATCTAGGTCAGACACATTCCACTGACCCTGGCCCCAGGCCCAGGCCTGTCTGGGGTGGGCATTGCTGCCTGCTATCCAGGGAGGAGCTGGGCCCCTTGGCCTCCTGCCTCGGGGTCAGCAGCCACCAGCTGGTCTGGTTGGCTCTGGATTCTCTGGACTTTTTAACAAAGCGTGGTCACCTCGACCCTGTTCCCTTTGCCAAACCTTCCCTTATCTTCCTTTGTGAGGGGAGCCACCTGTGGCCGTGGAATCCAGCAGGCATGAGATGGACTGTGGTGCCTTTGGGCTGGGCAGACGAGATGTCCTACTTTCTCTCCAGAACTTGGAGGCAGGTAGAGATTGTGGAGCAGTGGGGATGGAAAGGGCTCCAGATCCAGCCTGGGAAATGGAGGCTGAGGCAGGTCCAGGCCTCAGCAAGAGGGACAGATTGTAGAACTCCATCTCAGTGACATTGTGAGGTCTCTGTCCCAGTTCCTGGGGCCTCTGCTGGAGACCTTAAGAGCAGTGTCACTTTGAGAGGGTTAGGTTTCAGATTCTGGTTGGTATTTAAGCAACCCGGGACACCTTAGACCTCCCACCGTCGGCCTAAACTGGAAGGGCTCACTTCATCCCATACATAGCACACAAAGGAAACCAACTAATAGCACCAGATATGTATTCTTTGGCTCTCAGATCTTTTTTTTTTTTTTCCCAAAAAATATAAATTAGCTGCCAACATTAAAAATCAAGACAGATCACGTGAAAATCTAGTACTCCAACTTCTCTAAAAAATGTAGGACATCTGGCCACATTTAGCCAATATCCATCTAGCAATAATCAGTAATCACCTGGTATTTGGTAGCTGCTGTTCTCTCTAGACAGGATCTACAGTCCCCATTTCTTTGTGGCCCCACATTTCTTTTCTTTTTTTCCTGTGCTGAGGATTAAATGCAGGGGTGCTTTACCATAAACTATGTCCCTATCCCTTTCTATTTTATTTTGAGACAGGGCCTAGCTAAGTTGCTGAAGCTGTCCTCAAACTTGTAATCCTGTCTCAGCCTCCTGAGTAGCTAGGATTATAGCACTTCCCACATTTCTTGATCATCTCCTGACACCCAGTTAGCTTCCCTTGTTTGAATTCTTTGTCTGGTCTCTGGGTGTATTTGAGTTTTCAATCCCTACCTTAGAGTGGGTTCTGTCCCTGTGCCCTGTGGGTGTTTGGGGGGCCCAATAATGTCTGCTTCTACCCCTGGGATTGGGTCTGTCAACATTTGTTCCTGTCTTTTTACAGGCTGTCACTCAAGGTGGTCTCTTCTGCTGTCAGCAACTCAAAACATTCCCAGCATCACTCCCTATCCTGCCCCCAACACCTGCTTTTCCCCATATCCACATGGTCTCACTCAAGACCTGGACTTCTCAAAAACCTGCCCTGATCTCCAGCTTTCCTTTCCCACCCAGCACCCTGGGCTCACTTTTGGATAGGAAATAAACTCTTTTATTTTTGTAGTTGTTGGCTCTGACTGTTTCTGGGGGTTGGTCTGAGAGCCCCAGGGCTTTAGAGGAGCCAACCCAGCAGTCACTCCTCACCATACCCCAGGGCCCTGTTGCTGTCTCTAGGAAGGGCAAAGGCGCCAGCCAATCCACTTGGCACCACATTCACGCCACCAGGGACCCCAGGGATGAGGGAGAAACCTTAATGAGTCCCTAAGGGGCTGCTATACACCCTCCTTCCCACCACCCAGTCACAGTCACAAATAAACATAGTATATGGGAGGGGCAGTTCTGGATCAGGCCCACTGCCAGCCTTGGAAAAGTAGGCTCAGGGGACTCCCTACCTCTCCTGTAACTCTTGCAGGGCAGGGGAAGAGCCGGAAACCTGCTAGGAATCCACTCAGCCTCATCTCCTCTGCCCTAAGCCCTCTCTTTTTTCTCAGCTTTCACTTCTCTGATCATCACTGTTGGGTGGGGGAGGGGAGTTTATGAATCTTATAAAAAAAACAAGACACTCTAGTGACCAGATGGAACAAAGTGTGGGCGCAAACTTGTGGGGAGTTGTCCCAGTTCAATTCTCCAGCTCAGGCTTCAGGGTATGACTGTTTTAGCCAGGGTCATAGGCACAATGGCCATAGTGTCTCAGGTGGGCTTTGGTTCAAAACAGATTTTGAGTAATGTCCCTGATGAGATGCAGAAGCGGAGGAGGCACTGGCCTGTGTTGGGAAGTAGAGAGTGAACAGAAGCAAAAATGGTCCTAATCCGTATTGAGGGTAGCAGGAGAAGAAGAAATAGTCCTGATCCATATGGAATAGGAGAAATGGCTCTAGTCTATATTAATGGATAGAGAGTGCCGGGGTAAAGGTTGTCTATTTCTTTGTATTTGGTATCAGAGAGAAGAGCTGGTTCTGATTGGGCGTCGGGAGAGGAAGGAGTCCTAGTGTGATCGGAAGCCAAGTAGGAGGTTTTATGGCTGCCGAGGTGGCAGAAGCTGTCTCTTGGATCTCACCTAGTAGCCTCCAGAAAACTTTTCTTACAAGGCTTCCATCACTATTCCTGTCACAGAATGTCCCAACAATCGGGCTCCTAGAGCTGACTTGGCTGAAAAGTATGAACAGGGGGTTCTCCGGGTTAGTGAGTGCATAGTACTGGTACACGAAGCCTCGTGTACATTTTCATTCATATCAAGTTTCTCCTTTCCCTCTGTCCTCTTCCAATGCTCCACCACCCGCCTTCCCTCTGGGTGCCTGGAACTGGGGGTGACGCGGTTAACAGGCCTGGTCGGACTCCGCCCCGCCGACAGCGGCTCCACCCTAAGCCTAGGTCCCAGGCAGCCACCGGCTCCTCCCAGCGCTGCGAACTACAAGTCCCGCCACCCCTCGCGCTCGCCCTCCCTCCTCTCCCGCGGCCCCCACCGACGGCGCTTGTGGGTCGGCTATGAGTGCCTCCCATTGGTCTCCCCGCCCTGTCAGTCACCTGAGAGCATGGAGGGGCGGGGCGGCGGCGGAGATCCGGATCCGGAGCGGCTGAAAGGCGGAAGTGGAGGCCGGAGCCTGGGACACCGCCGGGGGGGAGAAGAGCGGAGTCTGTCCGAGCCCCGGCCCCAAGTAACGCTGCCGCCCCGGAGCCGCGGTGAGTGTGCCTGTCCCAGGACTATTGACTCGCCTGCGTTGAAGCCTCTCCCGGGCACTGCTTCCTCACGCCCAACCCCAGCTTAAGGGGATACTGACCCCTCCCCCGACCCGTAGCCCCCTCTTTAGGGGCTCTCCAGGCCAAAAGGGGAGCCCTTCTTTACTTCGCTTACTTGCCCTTCGCGTGAGCCTTAGGGAAATCTTTGTGGTTCTCCTCTGGCCTGTCTAGTCCAGTTATGGGAGAGAGGGACCTTAAGTTCCGCTCCCCCTGCTCCGAGAATTAGAGGGTCCTTGCCAGATGTGAAGGAACCTGGCTCCCTTCTCTTTTAGAGGCTGAGTGCTGAGAGTGCTGTCTGTCGCCGTTTTTTTCCCCCGCGGCCCCCTAAAAACAGTTGTCCCAGCCCTGGAAGAATTTTATCTTGATTTCCTTTAGGCGGCGGGGGTGGGGTGGGGTGGGGGTGGTCTGAGACTGGTCCACACGCACAGAAGTGTGTTTGCGCTCCACTGCTCCTTCCTTCCTCTCTTCAAGCCAAAGAGAGCCAACCAGGACCTCAGCAGAGTTTGAATTCTGGGTCACTAATTAGGAATGAACCGTCTTCTGATTTTACCTCTTGTGCCCCCAGCCCTGTCCTCTAGTTATGTTGTTCTCTGGGTATCTCTCTCTTTTCCTGCCTCTGAAGAATTTAGCTGAGCTTTGCTCAATCCTAGCTGCAGATCACAGATCAGGGTGGATCTGCCCATTCATTATCTCCTCTCTCCCCTCCTCCTACCTCCTTGCTCCAGGCTCAGCCCTGTCCTCCCAGAGCATGTGAGTGGTTTCCAAGCTGCCTCACAGGGACTGCTCCTCTTGGGACTGCTGTCTGCTGATCTATGGGCAAGAGAATAAGACTAAACATGAGGAGTCTGGGATTGAGGATCCATCTCTTTCCCATTCTTACTTCCTCCAGCACACACTACCCAGAGCAACAGGTCTGTGCCACACCAAGGTCTCTCTCTAATCCCTTCTGGGCTTGGACTTATTACAGAGGAGTAAGTTGAGATGACAGTGGCAGCTCTAGACTCTTAATGTGCCAATTGTTGTAGCCAAAGACTTTCCATACATGCTAGAAACTGCTGGTCTCCCCAACTATATATCTTATTGATGTGTGATCCTTGTTTGTTGCTTGGCACCCAAGTGTGCGAAATGACTACTGTCTCAAACCAAGCTGGAAGTTTCTTATATGACCAAAGTACAGACCAGAGTACTTTAATGAGTGGTAGCCTTACTCTGAAGCCATGCCTGACCCTTGCTATCTACAGTGGAGGAAAGAAAGGAAAGCCAGGCAGTCCTTGGGAATTTCTGTAGCTTGTCGGTAGCTGCCTTAACCATCCTTGGATACTCCTTAAAAAGCTAAAGTTTTTTTCTTGATCTTTTTGACTATTTATGGCTAGTTGCAAATGTCTAATTCTTATAATAGAGATAGACCTGTGATGCACTTATTTCTCTCTCTCTCTCTCTTTTTTTGGTACGAGGGGATTGAACTCAGGGATACTCGACCACTGAGCCACATCCCCAGCCCTATTTTGTATTCTGTTTAGAGACAGGGTCTCACTGAGTTGCTTAGCGCCTTGCTGTTGCTGAGGCTGGCTTTGAACTTGCAACTCTCCTATCTCAGCCTCCCAGAGGCTGCAGGCGTGCACCATTGTGCCGGGCTCACTCATTTCTCCTTTTACTAGACAACAACACACTGTTTCTTATTAGGATCAACAGTTGGATTATAACCTCTGTATCTCTGTGGGTTCGCTGGAGATTCCCTTGATCAGCCCAGTTTCTCTGATCTAGTTAGCATGTGCCTCTGCGGGGCAGAGTCAGAGTAACTGCTAGACCTACCTCATCAGGAACGGAGCTCTTCAAGAGTCCTTGGATGAGGCAAGCCAGTCTTTTGAAGGACCTTCTTCCTTTGTGTGCACATACTCTCTCAGCTCAGACTCTGAAACAGGTTTTAGAAGAAGAAACCCTCCCTTTGAGAAAGACTAGTGCTCTGAGTGGTTATGCAGCCGCTTCTGGCATTCAGAACTTGTAAAATCCCAGCAGACAGTGGTCTGACATTGCTGTGCTGGAGGAGGCAGGCTCTGTTGGGACAGAATCCCCTCCTTCTTTCTGAGGCTGTTTCTCTCTCCCCCTCTTGCCTCTCACAATGAGCTGGCCTTTTTCAGCCTTTGTGTTTGCTTATAGGAGGACTTTAACTTAGGCAGCCACCGGCTTTTAATATTTATAAATCATTGTAAAATTACAGAGTTCTTTTCACACACATTGCTCCTGAGTGACCTGGAAATAGTGGGATGTGTGTCCTCACCTTAGAGATGATGCTCAAGGAACTTAAGCAATTTGCCTACGACCATATAGTTAGAAAGTGGTTGGGCTAGGGTTTGGGATCATATCTGACCCTGTCTTTCCTAAGAGCAGGTCCTCTTCCCATCTGATCTGCTTGCTGAATGAACATGCAGGGTGAGCCAGCAGGGACAGAAGTGCATGTGTTAGCCTTCCTCATCACTGCTGTTTCTCATTTGTTTCCATTTTCCTTGTCTACTTTTACTCCAGCCTCCTATCCTCTTTCTTGAACCTCTTCTGCTCTGCCTCTGGAGGCCATGACTGTTTAGGAGTCCCATGCCAATACTCTTCAGGGCCTAAGAGTTTCCTGATGTCTGCATGCCATTAATTTCCTGGGAACATGAAAGTCATGATGGCTAGAAAATGAAAGTAAAAGTGAGTGGGCTCAAGGGTCCCACTGGGCAAGGCTGAGGACTAAGGAACCAGCAGAGCTGGCCTGAGATTGGCCCTCTGGTTTTCCTTTGGTGCTGCCTACTGCTTGCTCCTCTCTCTAGAATTGACATGAAAATAGAGTAAGGTCATAAATTTAAATTTAGCCCCATCAAGCAAATACTTCCTAAAACTTTCTTCCTGTAACTTTTGCTTAGTCAACAGAGGTGGTATGATGGTATGAAAGATGCTAGAGCTTAGGAATTGGCCAGACCTGAATTCCCATCCTGACTTCCCTGCTTACCAGTTATGTGTCCTTAGGCTTGTTTCTTGACCTCATTGAGCCTGTTTCTTCCAGTAAGATGGAAATACTAAATATCTTGCTGAATTAGAAACAAAGGGTAAATGAGCTAGTCCAGTGCCAGGTATAGAACAGATGCTCCCAAAATAGTAGTTGCCTCTGGCAGGTAGCTGGGATTTTGAAGGTGCATAGTAACTCATAGTAACTCATCTCTAGAATTCTAATTCAATGCTAGTACCAAATGTCTGCTGTGATGGTTAGTACTTTGCTTAATGGTTTCACATATTGTCTCCTTTTGTAGATATTGAACAGAACTGATGTGGATTGTGTTCCCATTTTACAGAAGACAATGCTAAGGCAATCATTGCACTTCTCTCACTGGGATTCTCAGACCTGAGGTCACCTGCTGTGAATGCTCAGGGGCACTGACTAAATAAGGTTTTGTATCTTTTAGAGACTTCAGTCTTAGTTATATGAAATTATAAACATTTTCATATTAAAGCAGTCCTGGATCTATTCTAGACTGGAATGCAAAGTTTGCATAAATGTAAGCTAAAACAGGAAACTTGAAGACAATATTTTGGATGTAGCAGGTTGCTTGGGTTTGTATTTCCTTTCCCCTGGCTTGAGTCAGGGCACTTCTGTTGGTGCTGCTTGAGTAGCAGTGCTTGAGGTAGGATGTCCCCAAATTCAGGTAATAATGCTTCCAAGAACTTTGGCAGAAGAGAATTGGAATATTTTTTAAAGGAGTCTTCTACTTTTTTTTGGCCTGGGGGGGGGGGTACTGGAGATTGAATTCAGGGGCACTTGACCACATCCTCAGCCCTATTTTGTGTTTTATGTACAGACAGGGTCTCACTGAGTTGCTTAGCTCCTTGCCCTTGCTGAGGCTGGCTTTGAACTCACGATTCTCCTGTCTCAGCCTCCCTAAGTGCTGGGATTACAGGCTTGAGCCACCGCGCCCGGCTGAGTTCTGTACATTTATAGCCTGACATTATAAGAGATTTGTTTTCAGAATAAATAGTCCCATCTCCTGTATGCAGAGACAATAATACAAATTAAAGCTAACCTAAGCTTTGCTACTGTGTGCCAGTCATTCTTTTGGGCCCTAAGCATACACATGTAATCCTCATAACAACCCCAGGAAGTAGGATCTGTTTTTCATCCCTACCTTACAGTAGAGAACTACTCAGTGAATAGCAGAGGTAGGATTAGAATTGCATCAAGTATAGATATCACTGCAACACAGCCTCTCCTTGCCAGATTTCTGGGCTGAGTGTATACTGTTCCCTTTGCTTGAAAAGCTCTTGTCCACCTCATCTGCCTGGAAGCTGCTTCTCTCCATTTTACCCTCAAAGCCCAGCTTGCCTATCACTTCCTTTGTGAAGTTATCCCAAGCCTCAAGGTGAGGGCTGTTCTCCTCCATGGACTTTCTTTCTTTTCTTTTTTTTTTTTTAATTTTTCTTTAGTTATACATGGACACAGTGTCTTTATTTTTTTTTATTTATTTTTATGTGGTGCTGAGGATCAAACCCAGTGCCTCACATGTGCAAGGCAAGCGCTCTGCCGCTGAGCCACAACCTCAGCCCCATGGACTTTCTTTTTTTTTTTCTTTTTAATTTTTTTAGTTGTAGATGGACGCAATATCTTTATTTTATTTATTTATTTTTTATGTGGTGCTGAGGATCGAACCCAGTGACTCATGCATGCGAGGCAAGCTCTCTACCACTGAGCCACAACTCCAGCCCCCCATGGGCTTTCTTTTTACTGCTATCTCCTGCTTCTTTTTGCCTCCTTCTGTGGGGTATGAACCCTTTAAGGGCACAGATCTCCTTCTACTTTATCTTGGTGTGGCCAGTACCCAGCATGGTACTCTGCATAGTAGACCCCCTGTAGAGTCATTAAAGGGAAGGGCAGACATCCAAACCTACCCTTGGGGCACATGCCTACCCACTTCCTTTAGCACACCCTTCATAATCTCACATAGCTTGGATGTGGTGAACCTGGGATCCAAATTCACATTCATCTGATTCTCCACTTATGCTCTGTCTTTGGTTCATCCTCCAGAAAGTTGCTCACAGAGGTTCAGGGAGCAAACAGGTAAATAAAATAATCATCATAGAACAGATGATGGGGATTGGGCTTTTCAAACCAAATTTCCATAGGGTAGAGCTCTCCAAATTTCCATTTCCTGTGTAGAGTTTAAATAGGAGAGAGTGGGTGCGGCTCTGGGTCTGGTAGCAGCACAGAACATACTGTACTTCTGCAGTTGTATGTGGTAAGGCAGCACCTACCCCAGGCCAGCACTTAGCAAAACTTGGTGGAAGTGAATTTCACTCTTGTCCACAGGTGCTATTCTGCATGTCTGCACAGAGCTTGATCTTGAGAGGCTGGTCTTAAGCAAGTGGTGGCAGGACTGGGGGGTATAGCTCGGTAGTAGAGTGTTTGACTAGCATGTGTGAGGCCTTAGATTCCATCCCTACCACTGCAAAAAGAGTGGTGGCGGCGGTAATTGGCGAGAGCAGCTTCTCTTGAGTATGCTACAGGTATGACCTTTACACTCCCCACTCCCAAGCCTGTGGTACTTGGTATAATCCTCTTCTCACCTCTAGATTGTTGGTCTGGTTCCCACCAACCTCCCTTTCTGCATGCCCCTTTTATGTCTCCCCTGTGTCAAATTAACTCATCTTTAGGAATGTGTGTTTTTGATAACTCTGTCCTTGGATATCATTTTATCACAAGATGAGCCACTGCCCCTTTTTTTGTTTGGTTTGGTTTTCCCAGCTTGGGGAACTGAACCCAGGGGCACAGTACCTCTGAATTAGATTCCTCAAAATAAAATATTTTGAGATAGGGTCTTGCAGAGTTGTCCAGGCTGTCCTGGAACTTGGCAATCCTCCTGCCTCAGGCTCCCTAGTAACTGGGATCAGATGTGCACCACCACACCTTTTAAAAAAATAAATAAATAAACTTTTCCTTTCAGAATAGTTTTAGAAGTTAGAAAGATAGTGCAGAGTTCTCTCACAAACCCCACATGCAGTTTCCCATTATTAGTATGTTGCATTAGCTCTGTACATTAAAGTCCATGCTTCATTCAGATCTTAGTTTTTATCTGTTGTCCTTTTCCTGTTCTAGGAACCCACACTGCATTTAGTCGTTACATCTGCTTAAGCTCCCCTGGGCTGATAGTTTCTCAGACGTTCCTTGTTTTTATGACCTTAACAGTGTTGAGGAATACTGGTCAGGTATCTTGTAGAATGTCCCATGATTGGGATTTGTCTGATGTCTTCCTCATGAGGACTGGGATGGTTAGGAGTGTTTAGGAGAAGACTTCAGACCTAAAGTACCATCACATCACATCAAGGACACATACAGTCAGTGTGACTTATCATGGTCCGGGTCAGCCTTGATGACTTTGGCTGAGGTGATGTTTGTCAGGTTTCTTCCCTCTGTTCACTGTAAAGTTAGCTCCCTCCCTTCCTACTGTATTATGGTTGTTGGTGGTGGGTGGTTTTTTTTTTTTTTTTTTTTTTTGGTACTGAGGATTGGACTCAAGGGTACTCGACCACTGAGCACATCCTCAGCCCTATTTTGTGTGGGTTTTTTTTTGGTACTGAAGATTGAACTCAGGGGCACTCGACCACTGAGCCACATCCCCAGCCCTATTTTGTGTTTTATGTAGAGACAGGGTCTCATTGAGTTGCTTAGCACCTCGCTGTTGCTGAGGCTGGCTTTGAACTCACGATTCTCCTGTCTCAGCCTCCCTAAGTGCTGGGATTACAGGCTTGAGCCACCACGCCCGGCCTATTTTGTGTTTTATATAGAGACAGAGTCTCACTGAGTTGCTTAGCACCTTGCCGTTGCTGAGGCTGGCTTTGAACTCGCGATTCTCCTGTCTCAGCCTCCCTAAGTGCTGGGATTACAGGCGTGCGCCACCTACTGTATTGTTTGGAAGCCCATGCTTAAGGAGTGAGGAGGTAAACCCTTCTTGAGGGTGGAGTAACTGCATGAATTATTAAGTTCTTCTACACAAGGAGTATCTATTCTCCCTCATTTATTTTTTCAATTATTTAGGTATCTGTATTGACTCTCAGATACTTATTTTACACTTTGATTTATAATACAATCCTGCTTTCTTTTATTGCTCAAATTGTTACAGCTTTGACCAATAGTTGCGCTTTTAGCTGCCTTTAACCTGCCCTATCACTGTGAGGTTTTTTGTTTTTGTTTTTTCAGTACTTCCTTACTTTTTGGTATTATAAGATTCTCTTTGTATATTTCCTGCCCCAGCCCTAGAATCAGCTGACTTCCCAAGGCCACTACCTTTTTAGTGAACAGTTTCTCTCTAGTTTGCTGATACAAAGTTATGTGAATGGGTTCAAGTTGTTCTTTCGTGTGATGGTTAGTCATAGTCACTGGAGACTCCAGAATCTGGTAAGGTAGAGAGGTACCTGGGAAAACTCTGTGAGAATCATGATCCAAAAATGGTCAGATTTGATATTTACTTTGGAGTTTATTATCCAGTTGGGAAGAGAGTGTGTGAGGATAAAATCATTCTCTATTTCAAGTGCTAAGCTCTCTAGCCAAACCTTCCAGCACTCTGGGTCTGAGATTCCATGTGAAATTCCACATGGTCTAGGCCCTTTTGCTGCCATTCAAAAACAGACCTCCCCTTTAGGAGGGTTTATGCAGTGTTGTGGCTCCAGGCAGGCTCAGGACAGGCTGTCACTTTCAGCTGTGATCCTGAATCATTGAATAGCTTAAATCCTTCTGTTGTACTGTCACCCTCTGAAGATGTGTAACTTGAACCTGCTGGAACACTAACTCCAGATCTTAACAGGAGTTGGTTTACAAGGCTTCTTGCCTTCTATTCATAGCTCTGTGTGTGTCCCCTTCAGGTGGCTCTGTCAGAAGTGTCCCAGGCATGGAGGAGGGTGTGGGTGGCCTCCCTCACCCTGGCTGTTCTCCTAGTCATCAAATTGCTCTCTGAGCTGCTCAGACTGCTGTGGTGATGAATGACGCCAATTTCCAAACCTCGAGTGTTTTCAGCCTGGTGTTTAAAAGGAACTCTGGTTTCTTCGTCAGCTGCCCTATTCTTCTCCCCCTCGCTTCCCTGCAGCTGAACTACTTCTTCCTTTTCCTGAAAGAGGCTTTGAGATGGAAAGAAGGGCATTGGGGCGTCAAGATGTTTTGTGTTGTGGTGCTTTTTCTTTTAAAGGGCGTTATGATTTGTCTGGTTGGGGGCTTCAACTCAGTGCTGATTTATGAGGTGGTGGTGGTTCCCTCTTCTGTTCTTGTGGCCTTGGGAGTGTCTCCAGAGAATTCAAGGTTGAGTTGTTGACAGGACATTGGATCTTCTAGGAAACTGGTGAAAGGCATCCTATTCAGTGTTCTCTTCAAATGAGGGCCACTGAAGAATAGGGTCCAGGGAAACTGGAGGTGAAAGGAATGTGGAAGGATCTCTGAACATGAGGATCAAGAGATCCACTTGCTTCAAAGGGACTTGGGAGACAAGGCTGCCCCTGGCCCGCGAGCATTACTGAGTGCTGCCAAGGCCATCTTTGCTAAGAGCCTCTCATGCATCATCTTCCTGGCAGCCCTGGGAGGTCAGGGTGCTGGTCTGTCCATTTTATAGGTGAGGAAATGCTTTCAGTGACACAACACGAGACCAGCTTGGTGGCTGCAGGACTCAAAGTGAAGTTTGTCTGACTTCAGCACTGTGCTCTTAAACCCTGTATGTCAGAGCCTGAGAAGTTGTGTTAGGGTAAGTGAGGCATCTCCTCAGCTGACCTATGGCTCCTTTGGAGGGTCCAAGTTGGTAAATGGATGTGTATTTAAGCCCTCAACTGCCCCTTCTACTGCCCAGGCCTCCCTGTATCACCTGCTTAGTTCACCATGTTTATGAGCAGTCACGGTGTGTCAGGCTTGATGTTAAATGTTGTTAAAACAAGAGAAACCCACAGTCCAACCCCTGGGGATTTTGTACTGTGGGTCCTTTTCATCCGCAATAGTGCTCTTGGGTTCTCTTGCCTTCTCACTTTCAACCCTAAAGCCCCCAAGTTCTCCAACCTTTGGTCACCTACAGGAATCTTGTGAAAATTTGGGGCCCTGGAAGCAGAAGTGTGATTCATTCATCAAAACTTGTTTAGGGGGCTGAGGTTGTGGCTCAGTGGCAGAGTGCTTACCTTGCACATGTGAGGCACTGGGTTCGATCCTCAGCACCACATAAAAATAAATAAAATAAAGACACTGAATCCATGTATAACTAAAAAATATTTTTTAAAAAAACTTGTTTAGACCCATTTAATGCCTGATTTCTTTATCTGGCACCATTCTACATTTTATTCAGCCAAAATCAAGAAAGAAGGGGCTGAGGTTGTGGCTCAGTGGCAGAGTGCTTGCCTTGCAAGTGTGAGGCACTGGGTTCGAGGCACTGGGTTCGATCCTCAGCACCACATAAAAATAAATAAACAAAATAAAGACACTGTGTCCATGTATAACTAAAAAATATTAAAAAAAAAAAGAAAGAAAGAAAAGTATGTTGGAAATAATATTCTTTGGTGTCCAGGCTTCTGAGAGCAGCCATTGTCCCTCTGATCGCAGAACTTTTTGACCTTGTTAGCTGGTCAGCCTCTGACCACAGAGTGTGGTGTCTGAGCAAGAGGAATTTGGCTTGCTGGGATCTGTTACCTGATTCTTTCCCCTTGTTTTCCTCTCAGACGCCACCTCAGCTCTCTGTGGAGGAGCTGAGGGTGAAACAAAGAGGGCAGTGATTTAAGCAGCTTGCTTTTGTTGGTTGGTTGTAAAGACAGGGATGGTTTTTGAGAGGTGTCAGTTATTGGTGTGAGTGGCTGGGGAACAGGTGCTGCCAGTGACCCTGGCTTTCAGCAAAGGTTCTTGGAGTCCTGCTGGGCATGGGGTGACAGCCGAAGTGGCGGCTGTCCTGGCTGATACTCCTGGCCTCTGCAGAAGCCCTCCTGAGACAAGGGAAGACAAGCTCTGCACTGAGGAGATTCCAGTTAGGAATGTCCCAAGTAGTGATAACACAAGCAAAACAGATACACATTAGTTGTGAGAACTGTGGATCAGCAGGAATCCCACGTCCATCCTGGTGGGCATCTAGATAATGCATTGCCCATCCTGGGACAACAGCAAGTGTGCGTTGGAGCCAGGGAAGTATCTTGGCCTTTGCTGATTTTCTTAGCCTCTCACCTGGCACTGGCAGGGGAAGAGCTAGCTGGCAGAGTACAAGCTACCATGCAGCTGCAGTCCCGTTTCCCCCATGCCTGTGCCTGGACATATGTGGACATTGTATTGTGGAAAGTGCCACGTTTCAAGTTGAACTTGTGTTTGGGGCAGAGAATCTGCCACAGCCAGACTGTCGGCAGTGTGCAGAGTTGGAGACCTCATTGGGGAGAATTGTCTCAGGAATGCCTCAGAATCAGTAGGCAGGACAAACAGTCCTTGACCGGTAACAGCTGTGATCGGTCACCTGCCTGTCAGCCTGCTTTGCTGTACTGCCATCCAAGGCTCTGCTGGTCTACAGTGCCCGTGACTGAGGATCATTGAGCTGCCCATGAGTCGTGAGGCCCTTCCTGGGCAGTATGGGCAGACCATGCTGACCAAGCCTCGTCAGCACATGCATGAGAGGGAGCAGGCATTGGAGGTTTCCATTCTTGCCTAAAAGTTAGCGCTGACTATGCCTCTCTCCGGGCCTCTCTGGGGAACCCTGCTGCTATGTACAGCTGAGAAAGCAGCTTGGAGATCAAGAAAGGATTTCTTGGAGTTCTTGCTGGAGCAGGAAGCTGGGGGTTGCTCCTTCAAGGGTGGCTTCTGGTTTCTACCTAACTCAGCTTAGGATCTGTCTGGAGTGACCCAACATGCCTTTTGCACTAGGAAAAGGGCCATGGGAGCCAGCTATACTCCATCCTGGCTAATTCCTGGCAAAGCTCCAGGTTCAGTCTAGACATTTAGTGATATGTTTCCAGAGGTTAATTAAGCCCCTTAGCACCCCTGCACACTGGCCCCTTTTGCAGGTGTTGGTGGAGTTAGGGGTCTAAGCTGGAGCTCTCCAGAACTCCAGGGGGCCTCACTGTGGTGTGGAAATCTAGACAATCACCCTCCCGTAGTTTTGTTATTAAAAGGGGAATGAATTAGAACTAATCCCAGTTAAGGGAGTTGAGTAGGCTGGGGGCAGGTTCAAGAACCTGACCCAACTCACCTTGAATGTCCCTTCTCGAGTGATTTACTTCCCTTTCCCCAGAAAGAATCATCTTCCATGGCTTTGTAAAGGCAGCACCCCTTTCCTCTGCTGCTGCCTCCTTCCCCGAGCCTACTGCTTACTGGTGTGATGAGAAACCCCAGCTCCCCATTAGAGTCTTCCCCGGATCTCAACCTGGGCTGTTAAACTTCTGGCTTCCAGAACCAAGCTTCTGCTACACTCTCCAGGTGAGATGCAGGTCCTGTTCGTAGCAATGCCATGGCCCTGCTCATGCAGGAGGGTGCTGCTTTCTTTGATTCCACCTCTTTAACTCCTAAGATCCTTTTTCTCTTCTGCAGATACTCTTGACTGGTGAGGGGGAACTGAAAGCATCACACTGTAACCTCTTTCTTCTCCTTGAAAAGACAATAAATATTGGGACTTTTTTGTTGTTTTCAGGAAACAATTTTAAAATTCTTCAGCCCACAGTTAAGTCCAAAAGTATATATGTAGTAATCATATTTTTATGGTAATCCCATTATCTTGTCCCTTATTTTTAACATTTGGGTATCCTTGTTCTCTTTTGGTCATCTAATTTAGGCATCATCTTTTTTATTGTCTTTAATATTATCCTATATCTTTTCATACTAAAGAGCAGGCAGAAAATATTTTATATACAGGGAAGCTAGAATAGATTAGTATCAATTCTAAGCTTTAATTTTTATTGTTAGATGCAAAAGTCTATACCATCAGCATTTTTTAACCTCTTAATTGACATGTAGCTTACATATACAAGTAAGTTTATGTGCAAGTTCACTTTTCTTTTTTTTCCAGTACTGGGGATTGAACCCAAGAGCATTCTACCTCTGAAATACATCCCCAGCTCTTTTAATTTTTAAATTTGATGCAGGGTCTAAGATGCTAAGTTGCTGAGGCTGACCTTGAACTTGTAATCCTCCTGCCTCAGCCTCCTGAGTAGCTGCAATTACAGGTGTGGGACACTACAGCTTAGCCAAGAATTTACAGATCTTAAATGTACAGCTTGATGGATTTTTGCATTTGTTTGCATCCTCTCAAGATATAGAATCTTTCCATTCATCAGGATTGGTATTTTTGTTTTATTTTGTTTTGTTTTTTAGTTTGATAGAAACCTATGTTTCCCTAGCTAAAAGCCATATTTTATTAAAGTATATGTGGAAAGTCAAATTCTCATCCACTGAGATTTAATTCTTAGTAGATGTGGGCTTGGGTTCTGCCACCAACTGCCTGTGTGACCCTGGGCATGTCACCTGGCCTCACTTCCATTTCCTTCTCTGTAATTGGCAAGGCTAGGATTAGGTCTTTAAGAGCTTTTTGAGCTCCTTCAACCAATGAGTCAAAGCTAGTTAATTAGCCTCTAGTCTAATACCCTTGCCACTTGTCGGAACCTTACACTCAACCTAATACAATGCTGAACACTATGAGTTGTTTCATTTAACCTTTACAACAACCCAGTGCAATTGGTATTAAATAATGCCGTTTTGTAGATAAGAAACTGAAGCTGATAACCATCACTTGTGTGACTTGGCCAGGGTCACACAACTGAGCAACAGTGAAGTCAGATTTGAACCAAATCAGGTGCAGCCTCCCAACTATCCTGCTGGGAGGGTGTGTGGGTACCTCAGATGGCTTTTGTTGCCTCAGAGTTTTCTAACCTTTGGATATGTGACCAGCTAGAAGCCAGGGATATCCTGCTGGGAGGCTCTCCTCTGTTCCTGTGTGCCGATAGCAGTACTGGTTTTCCTTTGCGTGGAAGAGCTGTGGTTGGTCTTGAGTCTATGCGTCAGTGATCTCCAACTAATCTGAGTCTCTGAAGCATTTGCAGAACCTTGGCTCCATTTGGCTTCCTTTTAATATTGTCAGCCCTACCCTTTGAACCTCATTGCCTCTCCCTCTGTGTCCTGTGTTTCCTTCTCTTTAAACTAACAAGTCTGCTTCTGCCGTGGCCTTCTCTAGTGCCATCTTATATGTTAAATATTCAGGAATGCTTTTTCCTAGAGGAAAATATAGCTGAAGTTTCTGACAAGAATGACCTCCAAGGGACCCTGGGTAGGTCACTGGTTCTCAAGCCACCCCAGCTAACCTTGAGAGAGTCTCCACCCACCCCTCTGGTCAACAGTCTGGTTTCCCTAATCAGTTCACTATCCTGGCAGTGCTGGCGCTCTCAGTTAGAGGAAGTCTCTAAAGCAAACAGGAAGCACGAGAGACACCCATCAGCTGGAATTGCTCACCCCCTTTTTACCAGTAAGGATAAAAAGTATGTAGTGGGTGACTTCATAGATTCTAGAAAGGTGAAAATTTCTTTCCTTCTTTCTTTTTGGTACTGGGGATTGAACTTGGGGGTGCTCCACCACTGAGCCATATCCTCAGCCCCTTTTTTTATATTTTATTTAGAGACAGGGTCTGGCTAAGTTTCTGAAGCTGGCTTTTTTTTTTTGTAAGTTGTCAGTGGACCTTTATTTTATTCATTTATTTATATGTGGTGCTGAGAATCGAACCCAGTGCCTCACGCATGCTAGGCAAGTGCTCTACCACTGATCCACAACCCCAGCCCCTGAGGCTGTCTTTGAACTCATGATCCTCCTGCCTTAGTCTCCCAAGCTGCTGGGATTACAGGCATGTGCCACTGTGCCCAGCAAAAGGTGAATATTTAGTCAGGCGCGGTGGCACACGTTTATAATCCCAGCACTTTGGGAGGCTGAAACAGGAGAATCGCGAGTTCAAAGCCAGCCTAAGCAAAGGTGAGATGCTAAGCAACTCAGTGAGACCCTTTCTCTAAATAAAACACAAAAGAGGGCTGGAGATGTGGCTCCACGGTCGAGTACCCCTGAGTTCAATCTCTGGTGGGGAAAAAAAAAGTGAATATTTCTATTGGAGATTGGGGGACAGATGACTTTCCAGCAGCATCTGGTGTCTTAAAGACTCCATTGTTGAGTGAAATCAAGACCCCATCCCAATCTGATGCCATGTATTGTCCTTGACACTGATCTGAGTGCCTTTCTATCCTGGATTCTGTATTTCTTTATCAACCATAGCTCTCAGTGCTTACTTAAATAAGCTACTTAAGATCACTTGGGGAACTTACTGTAAAAACATTGAGTTCCTGCCAGGTATGGTGGCACATACTTCTAATTCTGGTAACTCGAAGGGCTGAGGCAGGAGGATCACAAATTTAAGACCAGTCTCAGCAACTTAGGAAGACCCTGTCTCAAAAAGGTCTGGGGTTGTAGCTCAGTGGTAAAGTGCCCCTAGGTTTAAGCCCCAAGAATGAATGGGTGGGATGGATGAAAGAAAGAAAACACTGGGTTCTGGACTCTTTTTCTAGAGTGACCAGTTCAGTTGGCCAGTGTTATTTTTTGAACACTCTGGGTGATTCTGATGAAAAAAGTAAAAAGCATTGATCAAAGTGCTTCTAGTGTCCAAAGTACAGGAAACTCCAGAGCAGGGAAGAGCAATGTCCTATTTCTTCTTGTCTTTCTCTAGTCACTCTCGTCCCCAGAGCTGCCTGTGCACAGAACCAGTGTTAAGGAGTTCATAACCTTTCTGCCCTCTCACATGCACCATGGGAAAAGATACCCTGAATAGGGTGCCCCTCAATCCTTGCACTCTGTCCCTTTTCCTCTGGAAGATGTGAGATTGGGACTGGTGCCTATTTTCAGTGGCCGCTGAACCAACCATGAGTCTGTTTAGAGGGTAGGGAAGTGGGTCACAACAAGGAGAGTCTTGCTGTGGGCCTGAAGCTCAAAATTGCTGTCATTATACTTGGGGGCGGGGGGGTGGGGAGATCTTTGGCCCTTTCTGTGTCTTATAGGCAACTTTGACTATGCCTTTAGGTCTTAAGGAGAATTTGACTTTGACTCCAAGACTACTTTTACTATGTCATTTTTAAAAACTATAATCCCATCACCTGAGCTGTAACAATAGGTAATTTTTACCAATGGTTCAAGAGCAAAGATTTCCATTCTCTGGAGGCAGGACAGCTCAATATATGAATTCCTTCACCTTTGCCACCTGGCAGAGACATGTCTTCAGTTTCCCAATATTGGGAAGGAAGGGCTAAGGCTTCCTGGGGCCCTGGGTCTGACCTTCACTTGACTTAGTCACCCTCATATCTCCAGGTACTCATCCTGGCAAAGTCATCTTCCTTAGTGCTTTATTGTCTAAGAAGTTTGGACACCTCTGCTCATGTGATCACTAAGTGGGGCCAGGAAAATCACAAGGCAGCTGACTGTAAAAAATGCTGTGTATGGGCTGGGGTTGTGGCTCAGTGGTAGAGCGCTTGCCTAGCATGCGTGAGGCACTGGTTCAATTTCTCAGCACCGCATATAAAAAAATAAAGATCCATCAACAACGAAAAAAATATTTTAAAAAAATGCTGTGTATGCCAAGTGTGGTGGTATATGCCTGTAATCCCAGGGACCTGGGAGGCTGAGGCAGGAGGATTACCAGTTTGAGGCAAGAATTTAGCAAGACCATCTCAAAATAGAAAAGAATTAAGGACTGGGGATATAGCTCGGTGATAAAGTGCCCCTGGGCTCAATTCCCAGTCCCCTCACTGCAACCAAAAAAAAAAAAAGTGCCTGCTCAGGTGTCTCTAGGAGGCAGGATCAGTATGAGCGGGCAGAACATGTCAACAGCCAGTTTAGGGCAGGTGGAGCTTGTCTTGGTCACTGGGGAGGCCAGTGTCTGTTAACCAATAGTCTTAGAGAAGGTATTATACATGATCATGTCATGTTATTACCTGCTGATTATTCAACAGCACATGCACGAGACTCTCGGTAGACACTTTTATTAACTCTGGTGCATGTCTTGTCGCTAATAGCACTAGTGAGACTCGGTTCAAACGGCTTCTACAAAGTGGCCCAGTAGTGGCAGGAGACAGTTGCACCCCGTAGTGTGCAATGCTAGTGCCCGAATCCATTGCTTAGTGCCAGTTGCTCTAACCCTTGCTGAGCTTCAGTGGCACCTGAAGGTTGTGGGCTGTCCAAGGACCAGAGGTACAAATAGCTTTGCTATATAGACAAGGTTGAGAACCACTGCATGAGAGTTGCTTTTCTCTCCCTCGGGCTTGTTAAAAAGTCTCATTCTATCTGGACAGGTTTGGAAATGTGCTACCTTTATTTTTCTCAGCTTATACGTGCTGGTTGCTCCCCAGCTGCTTTAGTTTTTTAGAATCAGGGACTTGATTTCTTGTTTCCCTTGCCCCATTCCTTCATAATCTTGTCTAGAACCCAGCCACACTGCATTGCCCTGCCAGGACTGTGTGTCATGTGCATGCTTGGTAGTCACCAGCTTGTAATTCCCTCTGTGTTGCTGTTGCCCTGTCTGACCCAGGATGTCTCCTTCCACTGTTTGGGAGTACTTGGTGGCTACAAAATCACTATGATTGTCACCAGAGCCAAACCTTGCTGGGCCAGCAAAGCTACTGTCCCCAAAAGAGTCATTCACCCTGCAACCCAAAACCAAACAGTGGAAGTTGCCTTCATTATTCTTCCACAGCAAGGAGAATGGTGTGATAACAAATGAGTTTGTATGAGCAGCAACCCCAAGTTTGCATCCAGGCTCTGTCACTTCTATGCTGTGTGGCCTTGAGCAGGGCATTTAGTATCTAAGTGTCAAGTTATTTATCTCAAAAATAGGAGATTGTTTTAAAGCTTAAAGGAGATAATAGTTGTGCAGTTATTCAGTAAATGCTATCTGTCTTTAAAAATGATTTCATAAGTGCTCCTTGAGTTCCTAGAACTTCTATAAACATGATGAAAAAGGTTCTCAAGGAAGCAGAAAGCACAGGCCTGCCTGGTCGTTGACTAGGGTGGAATGAGAAAGCATCTTATCTGTGACATATTTAAATGGCATTTCTGGTTACTAATTGAGACCCCCACTATACTTCCTTCCTTGTACCTTTGGGGAAGAGGTGGCCCCATTTCAAAGCTCCTTCCCTTTGGTGCTGTTCAGAAAGGAAACTTGTTCCTGGTTAGTGAATCACTCTTCCTGAAGCTCACTTTTTAAATGAGTCGTTGGGAGAACTCTAACGTGGAAAATGATTTGAGGCTGAAAAAAGCCAGCCCCTTGGTGTTGGCTGTTTGCACAGGCATAGACCACTTGCTTCCATTGACATGCCCTGTTCATGCACACCTGTCCCTTGACTCTAAGGGAACATGCTCTCCTTCCCAGGGGCAGGTCGGGACTCTCCCTGACCCTTTCTCTCCTCTCCTCTCAGTACATTTTGCAAAGGAAGTCTAATAAAAACCTTCTCAGGCCCAAACACTGAACAGAACTTAACAGCTACTCAGAGTACTCATTTATAAAACATTTTCACTGTGTTTGGTACAAGTCTTCTAGAGACTTCTGGAGTTAGGCTTCTCATCCTTCTTCGCCTTTCCAAAGTTTACACAAAGTTTGAGCCCCTGAAGCTATCACTTAAGCGATCACTCACTGAGTGACTGTCAGGGCTGGAATGCCAGCTGCTGACCTGTGGGAGCAGGTTTTGGTGTCCCTTGTTTGCCTCCACCCCTCATGCCTCCCCCTTATTCTTTCTTTGTGTCACCCCCTGCCTCTGCCAGCAGAGAATGAAATTGAGGTCTCTATTTAAAAAGGAAAGCTGGCAGCCATTCCAGCTGCCAGCAGAGCATTGGCTTCAGTGTGTTTGTTTTCGTGTGTGTTTTGTTTTTTAATGTGTGTGAGACTCCTGGCCCATTAAGAATGAGAGAACTGAGGAAACAGGCTCTCAACGAGCAGGGGAAACGTTGCTTTAATTCCAGTACACAGAGGTTCATAGTCCACCTCCGACTGAGAGAATGGCTCAGCTCTTCTGGAGAAAATTGGCTGTTTTGATAACACCTTGCACTGCCAGGCTCTGGTCCCTGAGAACCTACCATGGTGGCTGAGCACCTTATGTGACACACTTTCTACCTGGACTCCTTGTACCCTCCCTCATCTGCCTCACCACCCACTTGGCTCTGCACAGAGCAGGCCGTGGTCCTATTCCCAGCCCAAAGAGCTTGTTGACTTCACTCACCTGGCTGGCATACATGCTGTCCTGACTCTGGGGTGGAGGATGGGAGTTAAGGGGAGGGGAGGCAGTCAGCCAAGTCATGAGGAAGGGCAGGGGAATGACCTATGATATAGGAAGGGCTCACTGTGTGACAAGTCTCAGATCTAACCCTGTGCCTCTCATCTCTCCCTTGCAGTTGGAGGCCCCCTCCCCACTAAGTGCCTCTTTGCATAGCACGGGCCCCCACCCCTACACTCACTGGTACCACTACAGCAGGACGGGCCATGGCGGGTCGGGGAGGAGCAGCACGACCCAACGGACCAGCTGCTGGGAACAAGATCTGTCAGTTTAAGCTGGTCCTGCTAGGGGAGTCTGCGGTGGGCAAATCCAGTCTCGTCCTCCGCTTTGTCAAGGGACAATTCCATGAGTATCAGGAGAGCACAATTGGAGGTAAGTGGACAACAGAGAGATGGGATGCCTCAGGGAGGCCAAAGAGATGTCTTGGCCTTGATAGGGGAAGCTGACTACACACAGAGACTAAATATGTCTGAGGTGGCAACACCCTTCCTCATTAGCCCCTGGAATTGAATCCAGTAGCTGGGACTCCATGGCAGAGCCCCAGCAAGCATGGCTAGTAGGAATTACCTGGGAATTGAAAACTGGCTTCCTGTCTGGGTTTGGCTTCTTTGTTATTGTGTGGTCTTGGCTGAGCCCTTTCCACTGACCTGGACTCAGGGAAGGAGAGGCTAGCTCTGGATCTGTGAGGGTCCTTCTTACTAAAAGGGGCAACATATGTGCCCTGGCCTCTCCTGCTGTCCAGAATGAGAATGGCCTGGTGAGTCATAGCTGGCAATAGGTTGACATTTCTGAAGTTGAAGTTTACCCCTTGTGGAACTCAGCGCATATTGTCGATTTTCCCCATTGGTCAGCAGTTAGGTCATGAGTAAGGGTATAGACTCGCCTCTCCCGCTCTCTTTACACTCAGTGGCCACTGTAAACTCGAAGCCAGGATCAGCCTTGAGCTTGAGTCATCCTTTCTCTACTCTCTTGGGTGGTAGGAGATTTCCAGGCAGCTGGAAACAAAATGGGCCATGTCAGCAGTCTTCCTGCTGCCTTTTCAGCACTCAGTCCGGAGCTAGAAAGGGGGAAGTGGGGCGGTGCCCAAGGCCCCTCAGTCGGTGGGGGAGGGCAGACAGTGAAAACAGCTTTCTACACAGAGCTGTCTGAGATCCTCTGCTGTGTCCAGGCCAAAGGGGACCCCGTCTATTCCAGCACTGGGTCTGCTCCTTTGAAGCATATGCAGAAGTGCTTCGTGTTCCCCTGGTGTAGAGTCCCTGTATTCCCTGAACATGAAGCCACAGGGTAGCCATTCAGCAATGGCTCTGGGTCCAAGCTGGGGATGATGGCTATTTGGAGTGTCTGGAAGTACCCATCTCAGCAGTTGGCTTCTGAATGCCAAAGCATAGAAACAGCAGTGAAAATATGTAGGGGTAGCTTCTAACTCATCCTTGCCTGATAACACCACCTTCTGTCTTATAGCGGCCTTCCTTACACAGACTGTCTGCTTGGACGACACAACAGTCAAGTTTGAGATCTGGGACACAGCTGGACAGGAGCGGTATCACAGCCTGGCCCCAATGTACTACCGGGGGGCCCAGGCTGCCATCGTGGTCTATGACATCACCAACACAGTAAAGATTTTCTCTTCCTTCTCTCCTAGCCCTCATCTCTTTTTTAAATATATTTTTTTAGTTGTTGATAGACCTTTATTTTATTCATTTATTTATATGCAGTGCTGAGAATCAAACCCAGTGCCTCACACAGGCAAGCTAGGCAAGTGCTCTACCTCTGAGGCACAACCCCAGCCCTGCCCTCATCTTCTTGAAACCCTAGGAATTGGCTATAAAAACACCCATTTCAGGCCCTTTGGCCCTCTGTTCCTGGGTGGGATATGGGCAGATTTCCTCTGTTGATTGAGGACATCTCACCAGAATCTTTAGGGGTGGCATCTTAGATAACTTGGCTCTGCCAGCTTGAGCTTCACTCTTGAGTGGCACTGGGCAGAATGCCTCTCTGACATTTTGACCTTGTCTCCTCAGGATACATTTGCACGGGCCAAGAACTGGGTGAAGGAGTTACAAAGGCAGGCCAGCCCTAACATCGTCATTGCACTCGCGGGTAACAAGGCAGACCTGGCCAGCAAGAGAGCCGTGGAGTTCCAGGTGGGGACATGACAGGACTTGGGGAGGAGTGAGCGAGCTCCACCAGGCCTCCCTGGGTTGCTCAGGAGCTGTATGAAGGGCCACTCAAGGAGTGGCATGCAGCTTTTATCTCCTGTCCTCCATGGCTCACCATGGGCCTTGGAGGAACTGCCACCTGTCTTTCCCTTGTTCTTTTTCTTTGGTGATGGTTGTGTTTGTGGATGAGTGAAGCTTCTGCTTATTTCATCTTATGAACGGAACTTGCTGATAAAGAAGTACTCTTTTCATGTAATAGGTGCACATAGTAAAATTTATACAAGAAGTTGTTTTTTTTTGTTTTGTTTTGTTTTGTTTTTTGGTACTGGGGATTGAACTCAGGGGCACTTAACCACTGAGCCACATCCCCAGCCCTATTTTGTGTTTTATGTAGAGACAGGGTCTCACTGAGTTGCTTAGCACCTCACCATTGCTGAGGCTGGCTTTGAACTCGCAATTCTCCTGTCTCAGCCTCCCTAAGTGCTGGGATTATAGGTGTGCGCCACCGCGCCCGGCTGCAAGAAGTATTGAGAGTGAAAATTAAGTCTCTTTTATCCTTAGAAACTCAGCCTCTCTTCCCTGAAGTTCCCCAGTTTGTCTTTCCAGAAATGTCCATGTGTTTATGAATCTCTTTCTTTAAATAGATGGGAGTGTGCTACACGTACTGTGTATTCTAGTTTCTCTTTGGGCCAGGTCCCGACTGATGGGCTTCTAGGTAGTTTGTAATGACAGGTAGCATCCTCATACTTTTCTGCTTTTGCCCAAGTATGCAAGTATATTTGTAAGATAACATCCTAGAAGTATTTCCAAGCCTGGTGATTTTGAAGGGCAAGAAGGCAGAGTGGACCTAGGGAAGCTAGCGTAAGGTATCTGCTGATATTGGTGAGCTAAGATACTACGTGTGATAGACAACCTGGGAGTATGGAGCAGATACCTCAGCACGAACCTAGAGCAGGGGAGCTTAGTCCTAAAAACCCTGCATTTGTCCAGTTAGTTTCTATTGTACATAAAGACTGTGAACAGTGAAGATTCTATTCTGAGCCCTGACCCCTGCCAACATTTCCTTTCCATCCTCTTTCTGGCCTCTGTCTGAATCAGGAAGCACAGGCCTATGCAGATGACAACAGTTTGCTGTTCATGGAGACATCAGCAAAGACTGCAATGAACGTGAATGAAATTTTCATGGCAATAGGTAAGTTGCCTCTTGTCTCCTTCCCACCACCACCAAGGGCATGTTGCTTATGTGTTATTCTCTAGTGGGTCTGTGGGGTCCCTCTAACAGAACTTGCACTTTTTTTTAACATTCTGATAAACTGTCTCTTTCATCTGACTCTCTCATGTAGGAGAACTGACCACCCAAGAACTATCCCAAGGCAAAGTCTGAACATTTTACTCCTTGACTCTTAGCTTGCCACCCATTTCAGAGCCTGCCATTGCCATCCCCGACCCCTTAGGATTTTTTAGCTCACTTGACTCAGGAGTCATCCTGCCTAGGTTCAACCTGGCTCTACCACTAATGAGCTCTGTGGTGTTGGTGTTTAACTTCTCTTTGCTTCAGTTTCCTGAAACACTCAAAATGCACTTGGTGCACAGCAGCCTCCATTTGTTAGCACTAATTAGTGGGTAAGGACAGACTGGCTCCAGTGCAGTTGGGAGAGAGTATTGGGGTGGTCCTACTGCTGCATTTTCTCTTTCTCTCAAAC
>CM053402.1:18537965-18559092 GCA_028644305.1 Xerus rutilus
CTGCCACTGCCCCCAACTCCTCGGCCTGAATGACCCGACTGGAATCCATTCTAACCAATCGCACTTAACGACTCGGGCCACCACCGGGGGCAGGGGAGGGGTCCACCATGATTTCTCCGTATAACTTTGATCCTAGGCCGGAGGGAGTTATTCCACCTGCACCTTTCTGTACAAATACTAATTCAATTTTAAGTCTTAAGTCACTTTTTTAATATATATGATCTTCTGCTCTTCCCACTTCCCCCCTTTCTACTATACTCTCCCATTTATCCTTTGCTGGTAGTAGCCACATGCTCCTGCCCCCTCCCCTTGTCTGTGGGGTTGGGGCTCGGAACAGTAACCTTTCCCTTCCCTCTTGCTGAAGAGCAGCCTTAGCAAGAGCACCCACATCCTTACCTTGTTGGGAGTGGTCTTAGTCTGGGGTGGTGGGCAGGCCCTGGGCTGGGAAGGGGACAGGCAGCTCCTCCCTCAGCTGGCTGTCATCAGGCTGCAGCCCCCTTCCCACCCAACTCCCAGCTGGGAGAGAAACCGCAGCATTACCGCAGCATCCTTGTGACAGCCATGCATCCATTGCCCATGACCCCTCCACCCTCGGTCACCTGACCTCTGGCTCTGAGCCCTGTTCTGACCAAATCACGATGATGAGTATTTGGGGGTGGGTGGGTAAGGGGGGGGAGTGGGAGGGGATGGAACCAACTTTTTCTGTATTTTGTATTGTATGTTTTCTTCAACATGTAACCAATCAGTATCTTGTCAATATAGTCAGCCGATCGATCGACCTCACACTTGTCTTCCTCGTCTTTCTCTAGCAGTTTATCAGAACATGTCTTTCCTTTCTAGTTTACTAGATTTAATTTAAAGTGAACCACTGAATCTTGCTGCACAAAAGCTTCCACCCTAAGGTGAAAGGATGCTGGTGGTCATGGTAACCAAGAGAAAGAGTTTCTTGCTGTTAGCTGTGATAGATTGGGAGTGGGATGACACTGACCTGGGGCTGACCATGTTTGAAGATAAGGGTCCTGCATTTGCCTCTAAACCATCCTCTGGCCCACTCCCCACTAGCTTACATTGGGGGATATGTAGCTTGGGTTAAAAAAAAAAAATCTTTGGACTCTAAAACACCAGAAACAATCTCTGGGTTTTTTGTTGTTGTTGTTGTTGGACTGTACTAAGCCTGTGAGGGAGGGATCCTCTCACTGTCTTCCCTGGGGTGGGAGGAACACTGGTGACCTTTGAGATGTTGGATTGGACAGGAGGTCAAGTCTGCAGCCCTTTGCTTTTTTCACCACTTTTGTCCTCCACCAGGTCCAGTCCTGATCTCGGGGCTCTCCACTACTTCTGAAGTCAGGTCACATTTGGGCCCTGCCAGCCCTCTGCTGCTCCGGACTCTCAACTGCTGATGGCAGCTAAGGCCACACTGTCCCCTCCCTCTCCCAGGTCCAGAGGTCTGATTCTTGGTGGACCATTACCTGGAGGTGTTTTTCCTGCATCCCTCTATGTATAGCTCCAAACCCCTACCTCTGGCCTCATCCCCAGAAAAGACAGCAGACGCTTAAGTTTGCTGCACTCCAAGGTTGTTGTTTACTAGGTCAGGCTAGTTTGGAACCCTTCTTAGAGCCACGGCTTCTGAAACTTGATGATCCTGTTTGGGCTTCAGGAGGATGCCGTGACCGGGTGTGGCCTCGGACCCACAGCTGGCCAGAAGGGGTCAGGCAGCAGGTCATGGCGGTGGGATCTACGCCTGGAGGTAGTTGCATTTGCCGGTGCACCTTCTGTTCCATGCGGTAACCGCCCCCAACCGAGTCAGTACTCTCTATCTGCCGCTGGCCAGTCACCATCAGGCTTCGGCCGTCCACTTGCACCACCAGCTCGTCAGGGGCGAAGCCGTGAGCATCCATCTTCATTTGGAAACTTTTAGCATGGTCATTGCCCGGCACAGCGACCTGATCATCCCTGAGCAGCCGCACCGGCAGCGTGGCCACCTGATTACGTTCAGCGAGGGCCACGCTGGGGGACTGGGAGGCCACCCGACTCTGGTTGGAGAAACTGCTACCGACCTGCTGCATCTGAGTGAGCAACTGCTGTTGAAGGGCGCGAGACTCTTTAAGTGCAAAGCTCAGCACTTGGGCAGGCGCGCAGGCGCGCAAGAGGAGGTGCCTCAAGCGGCTCCACCCCCACCGGACCTGCCACCAAACACCACCAAACAATTCTCTTCGCAGGTGCTCAAGTCTGTATTTGGGATCTGCCATGCCGGTCTTACCTCGAAGGGTCACCATGTCAACCGAGGCTGCTTTTATCTCAAACCCTGCCCCTCCCTAGGCCCTCTCCATCTGCCTGAGAGGGCTGGGGCTGTGACAGAATTGGATCCACGGAACGAACTTCAAGAGCTGGGATCCCGACTCCCTGGTGGTCACCCACGCAAAGCACAGATCAGATTGAGTCTCAGAGCTAGAAGAGGGCTACTGTGTCTTCTAAGAACCAGGCCTGGGGCAAGGAAGATTGTTCCCTGGGCAGTCAGGAGAGGGGGACTTTCTGCCCTTCCCTGCTTTTCCCTGACTATGCACAATCCTGCGCTGACACATGGGGAGGGATGTGGACATCCCTGGCTCTGGACCATAAAGATGAAGACCATAAAGACAAAGACTCCCTCCAAGGGAGGATTCAGCCCCCTTGGGCCCTCAGTCCTCCTCAGCCTCATCCCCCACCTAGTAGCCTTCTTCATTACTATCGTGGCTACTGCTGTGCCTCTGTTGCTCAGTGTTTTGATAAATTCTTTGTTGCAGTGTAACAAAAAGGTGTACAAAAGGGTTCAACTGTCACAAAGTTAACACCCATATCATCACCACACAGCACAAGATGTTGAACTGTTGCTACATTTAATCTCCACCGTGGCTGCAATTATGTGTCTGGAGCTAGGTGGTGGTGGTGGTGGTGGTAACGATGCGGGAAGACACACAATGCGGGTGGTGGTGGTGCGATGAGGGGAAGGGGGCGACCTGGCCCAAGCCTGTACCAGTGGGCTTGGGAAGGGCAGAACCCACAAATCACCCAAACAGGTGCCTGTGTTCTGGAATGCTCCTTGTCCCCAAGAAGATGGCAAACGTGACTAACCAGATAGCTTCAGGAAAAATTTCCAGTGAGGAGTGGTCAATCTGGGCTGCTTGCCGCGGTCTCACGTGGCTGTCCTGGACCAAAAGACAAGACAGAAAAGTCTGGAAAGCAGAGGCAGAGGGGAGCGGCCGGGGAAGACTACAACTCCCATCATGCGCCTGCGCAGCGACGCTTGCGCACTGCGTGCCGGTTGCCCATGCGGCCCTAGGGCTGGGAGCGCGGCGCCGCTCCGCAGCTGGGGAGGCCATGGCGGAACCTTCCCAGGCCCCGACCCCGGCCACGGCCGCGCAGCCCCGGCCCCTTCATTCCCCAGCCCCTACCCCAACTCCGACTCCTGCGCCCAGCCCGGCTTCAGTCCCGACTCCGGCTCCCACTCCGGCACCAGCCCCCGCTCCAGCTGCAGCCCCAGCCGGGAGCACCGGGACTGGGGGGCCCGGGGTGGGAAGTGGAGGAACTGGGAGCGGGGGGGATCCGGCTCGACCTGGCCTGAGCCAGCAGCAGCGGGCCAGCCAGAGAAAGGCGCAAGTCCGGGGTCTGCCGCGTGCCAAGAAGCTTGAGAAGCTAGGGGTCTTCTCGGCTTGCAAGGTGGGGGCGGGGCCTACGGCGAAGGGGCGGGGCTTGGGGCATCCCAGAGCTCTGGTGGAAATGGGGGCACAGCTCTAGATGCCGAGCAGCCCCAGCTCCGCGGGTACAGCGTCATTACTTGATCCTTCTGCCTCTAGGCCAATGAAACCTGTAAGTGTAATGGCTGGAAAAACCCCAAGCCCCCCACCGCACCCCGCATGGACCTGCAGCAGCCAGCTGCCAACCTGAGCGAGCTGTGCCGCAGCTGTGAGCACCCCTTGGGTAAGGCAGGCAGCGCCCTTGGAGCTGGGGTGGAGAGAAGGTTCTGGGTCCTGTTTGGACAGGTGACTTAAAAGCCACAAAGCCTCTTAGAAAAACTAGAGATCCCACCTCAAAAGAGATTAGGTTCGAGGTGTGTATGCTCCAAGAAAGTAGAAAGGAAATCTGCCAGACAGGAAGAGGCAGGGACCACCCAAAGACTAATATAAGGGCATTCGGTCTCAGTGTTGGTCACACTGGGTGGAGGGAATACGGGTGTATCATGGCTGATTGGGAAGAAGTGCAGGAAGCCCTGTTGATCTCTATCCATTTTTCCTAACTCCATCACCTGTCCATCTTGAAGCTGACCATGTGTCCCACTTGGAGAATGTGTCAGAGGATGAGATTAATCGACTGCTGGGGATGGTGGTGGATGTGGAGAATCTGTTCATGTCTGTTCACAAGGAGGAAGACACGGATACCAAGCAGGTTTATTTCTACCTCTTCAAGGTGAGCTTTCAGGGAATGGAGGTGTGAATGAAAGAGGGTGGGAGGGAGGATCCGCAGCTCTGAGCTCTGCTGCTCTCTACTCACCTTTTTCTCTTCCCTCCAGCTCCTGCGGAAATGCATCCTGCAGATGACCCGGCCTGTGGTGGAGGGGTCCTTGGGCAGCCCTCCATTTGAGAAGCCTAACATTGAGCAGGTGGGACGGGGAAGTTGGTAAGAGGAGAATTGGGGGCAGCTTGGAGGAGTGGGGAACCTTTGTTGCCCTCCGTCTTCCTCAAGCCAAGAACAGGGAAGAGGTTCATAGAGGTGTATGTCCTGTGCTGACCTCAGAGTGGGCATGGGGATAGGGGCATAGTGTCTCTTCACAGAGAGTCCCAGAGTGAGAGGAACCTTGTCCCTACCCTCCTGGAGCATCTTTATTTGGGTGAGAAGCCCCTGCTGGCTGATCACGCCTCCTTCCGGTTTCATCCCCCTACCCCCCCTTCTCAGGGTGTGCTGAACTTTGTGCAGTACAAGTTTAGTCACCTGGCTCCTCGAGAGCGGCAGACAATGTTCGAGCTCTCAAAGATGTTCCTGCTCTGCCTTAACTACTGGAAGCTTGAGACACCTGCCCAGTTTCGGCAGAGGTCCCAGTCAGAGGATGTGGCTACCTACAAGGTCAATTACACCAGGTAGGTCCAGCCAGACATTCATGGGGGAGGCTTGTGAACCAGGTTCAGTGGTTTCCACCCTCACCTACCAACCCCCTACCTCCAGATGGCTCTGTTACTGCCACGTTCCCCAGAGCTGCGATAGCCTTCCCCGCTATGAGACCACCCATGTCTTTGGGCGAAGCCTTCTGCGGTCCATTTTCACTGTTACACGCCGGCAGCTGCTGGAAAAGTTCCGAGTAGAAAAGGACAAGCTGGTGCCTGAGAAGAGGACCCTCATCCTCACTCACTTTCCCAAGTAAGGCTCAGTCTGGCCTGTTGGGGTTTTGCCCCAAGTTCACATCCTCGCTGTTGTCCCCTTTTTTCCAGGAAGGCTTCCTGGATTGCTCCCTCCTCTCCCTCCATGGGCCTTCTGGGATCTGGGCGTCTACCTGGCAGACTTGCCCATGGCCCAGAAGCAACTTGCTAGTATTTGCCTTTGCACGTACTAGTCTGGGGATGGCAGGTACATGGCCCGAGCTAACGCTACCCCCTCCCACACCCCTTGTAGATGTTACTAATTGTTTCCCATGGGAGCCTGGACACATCCTCAGAATCCTTCCCACCACAGCATTGCAAGAAACCAGAGTTTATGCTTGAGGTGAAACCAGTTCCCACCTCTATTCTGGTCGTTTCTGTAAACTTCCCTTGGTTCTGCCACACCTTCCTCACTTTTTAACCTGATTTATAGCTCTTCTGTTCAAAAAGCCTTTGCTGACTAATCCTGGCCCTCTAGTGCCCCTCCTGCCACCAGGTGGGAACAGGAGGTGGCAAGATGGGGTGGATTCTCAGCTCATTTTGATATTAAGGAGATTGAGGGGAATCAGGCGACTTGGTGCCCTGCCTGACCACACAAAACAGACGGCATCAGCTCAGACCCTGTCTCCCTTTGTCGCCCATCATGGTGGAAAACTGTATCTCTGATCCCAGCCCTGGGTGTATCCTGTCCTCTTACCTTCAATTACAGGAAGCAGGGGGCTGGCTGTGTCTCCCCCTTCCAACTAGGGCTTCCCAGAGGGCAGAGGCCATCTTCTCTCTCATGCTCCCAGCCCCATGAAAGCAGGTTTTGTCTGGCTGGCCTCCAGTCCCTCTGGAGCCTGACCCAGGCTGCACCAGAGTTTGAGGACAGAGTTGTGGGACAGTCTGTACCCTCTGCACAGATTCCTGTCCATGCTCGAAGAGGAGATCTACGGGGCAAACTCTCCTATCTGGGAGTCAGGCTTCACCATGCCACCTTCAGAAGGGACACAGTTGGTGCCCCGGCCAGGTATGTGGCACAGTAGACTCTTCAGGGTCTCTGCTTGGCCTTCTTGGCTGAAGGAGGCTCCCCTTCTCCTGTGCGGTGAAAGAACTGGGTATTGCAGCAGTAGGAAAATGTGGACAGGCTCGGCTGGGGGCTGGGAGGGCCTGGGTTCTTTTGAGGTACCTGCCAACACCGACTCTCTATCCCTGATATTTTCTCTCTCTCAGCTACAGTCAGTGCAGCAGTTGTTCCTAGCACCCCCATCTTCAGCCCCACCATGGGCGGGGGCAGCAATAGCTCCCTGAGTCTGGATTCCACAGGGGCTGAGCCCATGCCAGGTGGGTACTTGACCCCTGGTCTCTGACTCTTTCTCATCCCTCCTTCAGCCTTTCTGTCTCTGGGTGACCTTGCCAACCTCCTCAGCAGGTGAGAAGAGGAAGCTTCCAGAGAACCTGACACTTGAGGATGCCAAGCGACTCCGTGTGATGGGCGACATCCCCATGGAGCTGGTCAACGAGGTCATGCTCACCATCACTGACCCTGCTGCCATGCTGGGGCCTGAGGTGGGCAGCCCAGCCTATTATCCAGTGGGAGAAGGGAGCCCTCACCCACCTGAGGCCCTTGCTCACCTGCCATGCTCTATCTAGACAAGCCTGCTGTCAGCCAACGCAGCCCGGGATGAGACAGCCCGCCTGGAGGAGCGCCGCGGCATCATTGAGTTCCACGTCATCGGCAACTCGCTGACACCAAAGGCCAATCGGCGGGTGTTGCTTTGGCTTGTGGGGCTGCAGAATGTCTTCTCCCACCAGCTGCCACGCATGCCCAAGGAGTATATCGCCCGCCTCGTCTTTGACCCGTGCGTCCCCAGGTGGCCCCTACCCCAGGGCACCACCCAGGAGAGCCTCTACTCCTTGGTTTCCCCACTCCTCAAAATTGGGGGGCACCTTCTTCCCAATTCTGAGGCCCAGCCTTGGAGAACTGAGTTCCCATCCCTGACCACAGTTCAGTCCTACAGGGCTGTGGGGACCTAAGGAGCACTAGGGGACAGATAGGGGCTATGACATGCCCCCTCTCTTCTTAGGAAGCACAAGACTCTGGCCTTGATCAAAGATGGGCGGGTCATCGGTGGGATCTGCTTCCGCATGTTTCCCACTCAAGGCTTCACAGAGATTGTCTTCTGTGCTGTCACCTCAAATGAACAGGTCAAGGTGAGGACAGTGCCCCTGAGCCCAGCCTCATCCCCTTGCCGGCTTCTGGTCAGAGGACAGAATGTGTGCTGCAGCAGCCTCAAGCCTTTTAGTGGCCAGACAGTTCCTCACATACCCACAAGGTGGCAGTGGGTACCTTGGTAATTGTACATTGTAAGATGACACCTGTTGACAAACGGAGCCTAAGAATCAGCAACACTTTTTTTTCAATCCTCAGCATGAAACCCAGGGCCCTACGCAAGCTAGCCAAGTGCTCTACCACTGAGCTACAGTCCTAGCCAGCAGTGCTTTTTAAGTGAACCTGTTTTCTTCATCACAAGAACATTTCCATACCATGGGGAACGAATAATTTCGGTAGCTCCACAGATGGCCCTGGTTTCTATCTTTTAATTATCACAACAAATCCACTTGTAGGGTCCCTCACTCTTGTGTTTTATGTAACCTAGACACGCATGGTCCTGATGTGTGGGAGACATTGTCTCCTGTCATGAACAGGCCTCTGGGACTCCCCTTCTTCCCTACCATTCTAAGGCCCGGAGACTGAAAATCAGGCTGTGAGGGGTTTAGGTCCTTCTGCATCTGGCTAATTGACCTCAGATGCATTTCCTTATGTAGCTGGGTTTCAGTTTTCTCTTTTGTAAAATAGAGATGATAATACCTGTCTGAGGGGCTAACTGGTCTATAAAGTTAGTGCTGTGCCTGGAAATCCAGCAACTTTCTTATCTCCCCACAAATGCCCCATCCTCCGCCATCCACTTTTCCTCTTTCCTTTCCTTGAATCCCTGCTGTGCCCACCTCCTTCCCAAGAGGCCCACCCGCTCACCTCCACCATTTGCTGAACCCTCAGGAGATATCTTTAGCACCGGGCCCTCCCCACCCTCCCATTCAGGGCTATGGCACTCACCTGATGAACCACCTGAAGGAGTACCACATCAAGCACAGCATCCTCTACTTCCTCACCTATGCGGACGAGTATGCCATCGGCTACTTCAAAAAACAGGTGAGGCCTCCCCCACACCTACCCACACTGCCTGGGGCCATGGGTGACTCTCTCCAGCCCCCTGCTGTGAAGGAAGCCAAGTCCCTTTGTGTCCCTGTTGTACCTGGCACCTGGAGGAAGTCAGTCCTACTAGTCTTCCTCCTGCTGCCCCAAGGAAGAACAAGGCCCAGTGGGGCGTGCCAGGATTGGGAGGCTCTTGGGGGTGAGTTGGCAGCCAACCTGGAACCTTTCTAGAGACAAATCTCGTCCTCACAGTGCCTTGGGAGGTTCAGGAACAAGAAAGGAGACGGCGCACACCTTGTCCCTCAGGTGTTCTTAGGGGAGGCAGTGAAAGTTGGGACTCCTTGCTGATAGATTGGGTCTTACCTGTCCACCCTCTAGGGCTTCTCCAAGGACATCAAGGTGCCCAAGAGCCGCTACCTGGGCTACATCAAGGACTACGAGGGAGCAACACTGATGGAGTGTGAGCTGAATCCCCGGATCCCTTACACAGAGCTGTCCCACATCATCAAGAAGCAGAAAGAGGTTGTATGCACACATATCCCCGGGGTTTTTCACGGGCAGGCATGTGGTGTGTAGGGCACATACGTACAGACCCGTGCCATATGTAGGTGCGTGTGTGTGGGAGTTGGGGGCAGGCCAGGTCTTGGTTCTTGTCCTGCCTCTTAGGGGAAGTTGGGAGGTACTGGGTTCAGGGGCAGTGCAGCCCGTCCTTTCCTATTGGGGGCTCTGACCACAGCCATGGGGAATGATGGTTTGTGTCTAGGGCTGGAGTTGGCCCCTCAGACTCTTTTTTCCCTCAGATCATCAAGAAGTTGATTGAGCGCAAACAGGCCCAGATCCGCAAGGTCTACCCCGGGCTCAGCTGCTTTAAGGAGGGTGTGAGGCAGATCCCTGTGGAGAGCGTCCCTGGCATTCGTGAGCAGGGGCCTGACCGAGGGGGCAGGAGGGTGTGCTGCTTGGGGTATGGACAGGCATTCTTAGGGATGTTCTCTCACTCCCCACTTTGCAGGAGAAACAGGCTGGAAGCCGTTGGGGAAGGAGAAGGGGTGAGTCTCTTGTGGAGGGAGTGGGTATTGGGGAGACCACAGAGGGACCCAGAGCCTCACACTTGGCATCTCTCATCCCAGCAAGGAACTGAAGGACCCCGACCAGCTGTACACAACCCTCAAAAACCTGCTGGCCCAAATCAAGGTGGGAAGACCAGGTTCCCTTCTGGGGGTCCCTGCACCAGTGGCTGTAATTTCATGATCTAGTCTGGAATAGGTGGCAGTCACAGGTTGGGCAAGGTAACAGTGGGCCTGTCCCCAGCTCACCTCTTCTCTCTAGTCACACCCCAGTGCCTGGCCCTTTATGGAGCCTGTGAAGAAGTCGGAGGCCCCTGACTACTACGAGGTCATTCGCTTCCCCATTGGTGAGGACCCTCCATTTCTTCCCTCTACTTCTGCCCTCAAACCTGCTCCCACCTTCACTGAGCCACATAATCCCCTGGGACCTGCCCTGGGGAACAGCCCCAACCACTGTCCTCAGCTGCTTAAAGGTGTGCCCCCTCCCCTGCCACCCAGACCTGAAGACCATGACAGAGCGGCTGCGCAGCCGCTACTATGTAACCCGGAAGCTCTTTGTGGCCGACCTGCAGCGGGTGATTGCCAACTGCCGCGAGTACAACCCGCCAGACAGCGAGTACTGCCGCTGTGCCAGTGCGCTAGAGAAGTTCTTCTACTTCAAGCTTAAGGAAGGGGGACTCATCGATAAGTAGGCCCTAAGTTTGGACCGCAGCTGTGGCCTGCAGTGTCTCCATCTCGGATTCTCATCTGATCCCTTGGGCTGCCCTGGCCCCAGCTCCCTAACACAGCTGAAGGCACTCCAGCCAGGGGCCCTCCAGCGCCTGATCCTGCAGGTCTTTCTGACCCTCAGGCACCCCAAGCTTGCAGCTCTGTCCCAGCCTTGACTGTGTCTAACCTTGGGGAGATGACTCCTGGTTCCGGGGCCCCATCCCTAAAGAGATGCTGGTGGCCAGAAAATGAACTCTGCCCAGCTAATGGACCCCAGACTGGTCCCCACAGAGCTGTGGAGGCATGGAGGCCTGGGCCTGGCCCAGCTGGCTGTTTCCTCAAGGACCAGGACTGCTAATTGTATCAGAGTGGGCTTCAGGGGTTGGAAGTTCAGCCCGGTCTGGAGTGGCCATGGCTCACCCTGCATTGTTCCGTCAGTCTGTTCCCCGGAGTAGGGGGCACGGGGACCATTCATTCCCTGGCATTAATTTCTTGGAGGGAACAATAAAGCTTTTTTTTTTTTTTTTTAGCACCTGTTTTCTTTCTCTATTTGTGTGATTGTTTCTTTGTTTCTTTGGTGTAGTTCCAAATTTAGCATGCTGACCTTTGCTCCTCCAGTACCCTCTTGCAAACTGTAACCACTCATCCCCAGCAAGTCCTCCAATCTAGTCTTGTGCTCATATGGTGAGGGGACCTGCTTGGCTGCAGCCCCTCTTTTCCCCACTTCAGCTTGTTCCTGGTCCAGATGCCAGGGGCAACAGGGTTCAGAACACATGATTAATGCTGGCTGCAAAATGGCAGAAGGCTGGCATACACCTGGCATACATCCCAGCAACTCGGGAGGCTGAGGCAGGAGGATCACAAGTTTGAGGCCAAACTCAGCAACTTAGTGAGATCCTGTCTCAGAAAAAAAGAAAAGAAAGAGACCCTGTCTCAATAAAAAAGACTGGGGGTGTGACTCAGTGGTAAAGTACCCCTGGGTTAAATCCACAGTACCAAAACAAAAGGAGCAGGGCAGAGGGTAAAGGCCACAGGAGCAATGAAAGCGCCTTCCTGTTAGTAACTTTTTTTGTGGGGGGTGGTGCCAGGAATCGAACTCAAGGACGCTGAATCACTGAGCCATATTCCCAGCCCTTTTTCTTTAATATTTTCTAGTTGTAGATGGACACAATACCTGTATGTTGTTTATTTTTGTGTGGTGCTGATTGAACCTAGTGCCTCACGCATGCCAGGCCAATGCTCTACCATTGAGTCACAACCCCAGCCCTTTTTATTTATTATTTTGAAACCGTCTCCCTAAATTGCTTGCTTAGGACCTCAGTAAGTTGCTGAGGCTCTCTTTGAAATCAGATCCTCCTGCCTCAGCCTCCAAAGTTGCTGGGATTACAGGTCTAGGCCACTCTGCCCAGCTGTCAGTAACATTTCCATCTCTGCCCCCAGGTGCTCAGAGTTCTTTTCCCCGAGGCAGGGATTGGGCTGGGTTTCAACTGGTCTGACTCCTCCCCTAAGTTTCAGTTTCTATTTCTCTGACTGGAGAGGGGCATTCCGGGGCTTCCCAGAGAGTCAGGCTGGGCTAGGATCTGGGGTAGGCGGTGCTACTCTGGCCTCCCCTCTTGGCCAGAGCAGCTTCACAGGTGGGTCCTAAGGGTACTTTGCCCCACCTTCCACAAGTGGAATAGAGTCCTGTGAGGTTGGGAGCCAGGGAATCTGAGCACCCTGCCATTCCAGAATGGAGCTGCGACCCTACCAGTGGGAGGTGATCATGCCTGCCCTGGAGGGCAAGAACATCATCATATGGCTGCCCACGGGCGCTGGGAAGACCCGGGCAGCTGCTTATGTGGCCAAGAGGCATCTAGAGACTGTGGATGGAGCCAAGGTTGTGGTACTAGTCAACAGGGTGAGTAGTCCACTCTCCCTGCAGTGGAGTCTCAGCTCCTCGGGCACTTCTTGGTCCCCTCCAGCACTCCAGAGCTGCCGTGGCTCCTAAGCTCACCTGTTTTTTCACCCTAGTTCAGGACCCAGCCATGTTTTCCCTCTTACGGGCTCCTCAGGCTGCTGATCCACCTTTCTATCTCCATCTCTTTCTCCACGCCCCTGACCCAGGTGCATCTGGTAACCCAGCATGGTGAGGAGTTCAGTCGTATGCTAGATGGACGCTGGACCATGACAACCCTGAGTGGGGACATGGGACCACGGGCTGGCTTTGGCCACATGGCCCGATGCCACGACTTGGTCATTTGCACAGCTGAGCTGCTACAGATTGCACTGACCAGCCCTGAGGAGGAGGAGCACGTGGAGCTCACAGGTGAGGCTGTGGGTGGGGGAAAGGGCATACACCTGAACTGTTTTTGAGTTGGGTGCTGGGAGTTTTTTTGGGGGGGGGGCGGGGCGTGAGTTCTCATTTGCCAAACCCCGCCTACACTAGTGGAAACAGACCTGGCTGCAGTGCAGGATCTTGGGCACGTTCCTTTCCCCAGCTGAGCCTCAGTTTACTAATCTGTAAATTGGGAGGTAAATTGGCTGCAAGTTGTAAAGGGAAGCTGAGTTCTCAGATGGGTGGGGGAACTTTGTGAAACAAAGCTTATCGTAGGAAAGATTGTGCAAACCTAAGTCACAGCTTTCTCTCATGTGCCCCCAGCCTTCTCCCTGATTGTGGTGGATGAGTGTCACCACACACACAAGGACACCATATACAACGTCATCCTGAGCCGGTACCTACAGCATAAACTGCAGAGGGCACGGCCCCTACCCCAGGTGCTGGGTCTCACAGCCTCCCCAGGCACTGGTGGGGCCTCCAAGCTCAACGGGGCCATTGACCACATCCTACAGGTCAGCATGGCCCCTGTGGCCCTCCCACCAGGGACTTCCCTGCCTCCCTGCACCCCATGCCCAACAGCCCTCCCAGGCTCTCCATGGCAGGGTCCAGGCCAACTTCCTCACCCAAGGTCCAGCCTCCAATGACTTCTTATGACACGTAGAGTAAGCTCACTTCTCTAGAGAGTCCCCAGTGCAGATCTAGCCCCTGCCTGCCTCTCCAGACTCAATTCCCACTGTCCCCTGCACTCATACTACAGCTACACTGGCCTTTTTTCTGTATCTTGAACATGTTGGGTTTGGTCTCATCTCCAGACTTCTGCACTTACCATCCTTTTTGCCAGGAATAGCCTTCTCCTTTGAACTGACCCCATCTGATTTCTTCTGATTTCACCCAGCATCTTCCCTCTCACCCCACCCTGGGAGTTGACCTCTAGGGTGCTCTGCCATTGAACTATGGGCCTTTTTATTTTCTTTTCATTTTGAGACGGGGTTTTGCTAAATTGCTGATGCTGGCCTCAAACTTGTGACTCTTCCGCTTCAACCTCTTGGGTAGCTGGGATTACAAGCATGCATCACTGGCCACTAAACAGCTTTAATGTCACTCTTCCTAGTCTTCCCTGGTCCTCCCCATGCTATCATATCATCCAGCTTTAGTCTCTTCCAGGTTCATTAATATGGATGTATTCTCATCCTAATATTTTTTTTTTGGTACTGGGGATTGAACTCAGGGGCACTCGACCACTGAGCCACATCCCCAGCCCTATTTTGTGTTTTATGTAGAGACAGGGTCTCACTGAGTTGCTTAGCGCCTCGCCATGGCTGAGGCTGGCTTTGAACTCACAATTCTCCTGTCTCAGCCTCCCAAAGTGCTGGGATTACAGGCTTGAGCCACCGCGCCTGGCTTCTAATATTCTTTAATGGTTTATTAACCATCTCTCCCATTCCAGCCCAAGTTCCTCTCTGTCCCCAGTGCCTAGAATATTATTGGCAATGTGGAGAGGGCAAGCAGAATATTTGTTGAAGCAGTTAATCCCCTGACCCTGTTCAGCCTCTCCTGTCTCCAGCTGGGACCCATCCTGCCTCAAAAGTTCTGCTCATTGTCCCCATGCAACCCTCCCTTTTCCAGTGAAGCCTTCTCTGTTGCCCCCAGCTCTGTGCTAACTTGGATACATGGCGCATCATGTCACCTGAGAAATACCGCTCCCAGCTACAAGAGCACAGTCCAAAGACATGCAAGCAGTACGACCTCTGCCACAGGCGCCTCCAGGTACATGCGGGGAGAGACACGGAGTGGGCCTAGCCTCCAATGTGAAGTTAAGGAACTGAGGCTTGAGCATTGACTCCAGCCTCACTAGCTCTGCGACTTCAGGTCTCTCATCTTTGAGCCTCCATTTCTCTCTTCTGTGCAATGGGGCAGATACAGTGCATGCCTACAGCCTGCTGTTCCCATGGGCTCAGATGGCACTGAGGCTGTGGGCTGCTCTGCAAACTGTGAAGTTGGCACACTTTGTGCTGAGATTGTATCAAGTTCTTTCCTTCATTAGTGACACTGTCTGGGTCTGCTGTGATAGGGCTGGACAAAGACTAGGTATCACTGTACCCAGACCAGAGGACGAGCACATAGATGCCGGGAGCAGGAGCTGGGTCCAGAAACCTGGTCCCTGCCTCCAGCCAGGGCGCCACACTCTAGCCCCGCCCCCACACTTGAGCACTCATCTCTCAGATAAAACAGACCAAGGTGGGATCCCCTACTGGGTGTCCATCTCTCCAATGTTTAAGGGAGTCAGTCCCCTCACACACTCGCTCCTCTTGCCCAGGACCCATTTGGGGATTTGCTAAAGAAACTCATGGATCAAATTCACGACCACCTGGAGATGCCAGATTTGAGCCGGGACTTTGGAACTCAGACTTATGAGCAGCAGGTGGTGGAGCTGAGCAAGTCCGGTAAGACCAGCCGCTTGAGCAGAGGGCAAGGTTACTGGGTTGGCTTGGGGTGGGGTTGCGGGGAGGCGGGGCTTAGCCGCTCGGGGGCAGGGTCTAGGGGCAGCCCTGACCCTGCGCCCCTTACCCTCAGCTGCCGAGGCAGGGCTCCAGCAGCGGCGGGTATATGCCCTTCACCTGCGGCGCTACAACGACGCACTGCTCATCCATGACACTGTCCGCGCAGTGGACGCCCTGGCCACTCTGCAGGATTTCTACCACAGGGAACGTGCCACCAAAACCCAGATCCTGCGCGCTGAGCGCTTGCTGCTGGCGCTGTTTGAGGGTGAGGCGCAAAGGTTCGGAACTGGACTAGGGATCAGACACCAGCCAGGGCACAGGCACCCTTGCTGGGCTGGAAAGGCCCTACTTTTCTAAGCAAAATCTAAGGCCCATGGGTATGACAGGTTTATTTCCTCATGTGTGAAGATTCACATAGTTTTAGAAAACAATTCATATTTTGACAAAGGCATTTTAAAAACCATTTAGTTAGGGGTGGTCCCTGAAAATCTGGGGCATGTGTTGCCTTGAGAAAGCAAACCTGAATGTCAAAGTGAAATTTAAGGTTGGAAGCCTCAGCACAGGCTGGGGTCAGGAAACCCAAGGTCAAGTCAGTCTGGGTAGCAGAGGTCATCATGAAAACCTCAATGGTGGTCTGGTAGCTGAGTTGAGGAGGGGTACTGGCCAGAAGTCTGTGAGCAAAGGATTATGTACTTAATGGCCCTGCTCAGGGTTGGTCTTGAGAGTGGGCCTGGTAGAGGTGTCTTTAGAGGTGTCTTTAAGTATGCTTTGGGGGCACATTCCTCTCAGGAGGAATGAGCAGGAGCAAGTGTCCTTCCCTGTGCGGACCCCCCCCATGCTCTGCAGTCCTATCCCTATGAGTACCCCCTTCCCCAGACCCCTTCCTCCTCCCAGACTTGAGTCCTGTACCTCTGTTTTGGGGTTCTCTGCAGGTCACAAGGATACGCTAATCCGCTTGGCAACTCATGGCCCCAAGAACCCGAAACTGGAGATGCTCGAACAGATTCTACTGAAGCAGTTCAGGAGCCCTGACAACCCCCGGGGCATCATCTTCACCCGGACCCGCCAGAGTGCCCACTCCCTCCTGCTCTGGCTCCAGCAGCAGCCTGGCCTGCAGACGGTGGACATCAGAGCTCAGCTGCTGATTGGAGCTGGGAACAGCAGCCAGACCACCCACATGACCCAGGTGGGGGCTTTGGGGAATAATGCTGGGCCTACAAGTGTTCCCTAGGGGAGAAGTAGGGAAGGGTCTTCAGCACAGATCAATGGGGGCAGGGTAACTGTGGGGGAGAGGGAGCTTGAATATCTCCAGGCACAGAGCTATGGCCAACCCTGAGATTCCTGGTGCTAAAGGTATCCCAATGTGGGGATCCCTGAGGTGGGGACAGGAGTTTGGGGGCATATAGGGAAAGAGGTGGGTAATGTAATTCCTTAGGACAAAGGAACAGGGATCTAGGGGTCTCTTGTGGGAGAACAGTGCCTGGGAGTTCTTAGGGTAGAAGGACAGAGACCTTTAGGGGTTCTTAGGAGAGATAGAGATTGGATGGTCACCTGGAAGGATGGGAGGATCCTGAGGCATGTGGGATAGAGGTGGGTCTCTAGATTCCTAGGGAAATAGACCAAGATAGTAAAAGGGCTGTACCAGGGGAGGCTGCTCTGGCAGGTAGAAGGGCCTGAACCCACTATCTCTATCCTCCTCACACCTTCCAACAGAGGGACCAACAGGAAGTGATCCGGAAGTTCCGACTTGGCACCCTGAACCTTCTGGTGGCCACAAGTGTGGCAGAGGAGGGGCTGGACATAGCCCAGTGCAATGTGGTTGTGCGCTATGGGCTCCTGACCAATGAAATCTCCATGGTCCAGGTGCTCAAACCCCTCCCCCTCCACAGCCCTTGAAGGATCCCATGTGACTCAACCCACTCAGGCCTCCCCCTCATCTTCCTCCCCAGGCAAGGGGCCGTGCCCGGGCTGGTCAGAGCGTGTACTCTTTTGTGGCAACAGAGGGTAGTCGGGAGCTGCGGAGGGAGCTGACCAATGAGGCGCTGGAGGCTCTGATGGAGCAGGCAGTGGCTGCTGTGCAGAGGATGGACCAGGCTGAGTACCAGGCCAAGGTCTGTGGGAGTCCACCTGGCAGGACTCTGTCCCCACACAAACTCACTCCCCTTGCGTTCCCTTCCTCTCCGCTTGCCTTGCTCCCCAGGGGGAGGATTGGATCATTGAGTAAAGGATAGAGGCCAGGGGTGGGGCTGCTTGGGAAGACAGTGCCTGTCTCCAAATGGCCTCCAGAACAGGCCATGTGGGAGGCTTTTCATTTATCCTCACCTTACTTACACTTTGCATATCTGTGAGAGTCCTTCTGGAACCAGCCACGGTGTGGGGAGCAAAGGCACGTGCATGAGACAAGCCCAGAATTGGGACCAGTGTCAGCTCCCCAGAGGCAGAAGCACCCTCATCGAGTCTTATCGGGGTGGTCCTGTTTGCTCCTGTTGTCACAGTGTAATTATTAATGACGCCCCATGACAGATTCAAGAAGCAGCTTTTGGCCAGGCATGGTGGCACATGCCTGTGATTCCTGCTTCTCAGAGGCTGAGGCAGGCGGATCATGAGTTCAAAGCCAGGCTCAGCAACTTAGCAAGGCGTTAAGCAACTCAGACCCTATCTCTAAATAAAATACAAAATAGGGTTGGGGATGTGGGGTTGGGGGGAACCTTTGCATGAAATCCTAGAAAGAGGGAACAGATTCAGTATGGAGCCTTGCCCCACCAAACTCTTCCTCTATCCCCATAAAATTTTTCTCAGTTTCAAAACCCTCTTGGGAAGGTTAAGGAAAGTTCCTCTGGGTATAAATTATCTGAGGAGTCCTTTGGCCCCTGGGAGCCTTCCTGGAATCGAGTTTCTTAGGCGCCAACCCTGCCCCGGTGTCCTCTTCCCAGATCCGGAATCTGCAGCAGGCAGCCCTGGTCAAACGGGCAGCCCGGGCCGCCCAGCAAGAGAGTCGGAGGCAGCAGTTTGAGGCGGAGCATGTGCAACTACTCTGCATCAACTGTATGGTGGCAGTGGGTCACGGGAGTGACCTGCGGAAAGTGGAGGGCACCCACCACGTCAACGTGAACCCCAACTTCTCGTGAGACCTGTGGAAGGGGATGAGGAGGGAGGAGTGGGATGGGGCATTGCAATCTCTTCTCTCCAGACAGTGCCTTGAGAAGTTGAACACTTTTAATCAGTATTGATTTTCCCTTTGTGTGTGTGTGATGCTAGGAATCAAACCCAGGGGTGTCTTACCCCTGAGCTTCATCCCCAGTCCTTTTTATTTATTTGTTAAATTTTGAGACAAGGTCTTGCTAAGTGGCCCAGGCTGGCCTCGAACATATATATGATCCTCCTGCCTCAGCCTTCCTTATAGCTGGGATTACAGGTGTGTGCTCTACTGTGTTCCACCTGGTTTTGCATTTTCACAGTAGTCTGGTTAGACATGTTTATCCCCATCCCATTTTACAAGTGAGAAAATTGAGACCCAGAGAAGCTAAACAACTTGCCCAACTTCCATGGCCACAATGATCAAGAACTAGAGTTCGGAGCTGGGCGCGGTGGCTCAAGCCTGTAATCCCAGCACTTAGGGAGGCTGAGACAGGAGAATCGCGAGTTCAAAGCCAGCCTCAGCAACAGCAAGGCACTAAGCAACTCGGTGAGACCCTGTCTCTAAAACAAAATAGGGCTAGGGATGTGGCTCAGTGGTCAAATACTCTTGAGTTCAATCCCTAGTACCAAAAAAGAAGGAAAAAAAAAGGAAGGAGAAGCTAGATTGTCCCTGAGCCATCACACTGAGTCAGCCTACATCCTTTGTCTCCTAGGGGGCAACCTTGCCTCAGCCTCCACCCATTCATTAAGCATTCATTAGGTACCTGCTATATGCCAAGAGACACTGCCAAGGATCTTCATACGGGTTTCCTTGTTTGAGGAGGGAGCATTTCAAATGGGTCAGGTTTGAATGTGGCAAGACCAGAGAGGATGGACAGCGGTGATGTAACACAGGATGGAAATAATTCCAGTTGACCTGAGTGGAAAGGAGCATAAGTGATGGGATTCAGAAAGCAGACAGACCAGCCCAGGGTGGATGCTGAAGTTGGACCTTGAAAGTCTGGGCTTTATCCAGGAGGCAGTGAGGAGTCTTGGATAGACACTGAGCAAGGGAACATCAGGGAAGACATTCCTTGCAGTTGGGGAGGTGGGTTGGGAATAAGGACAGAAGTAGGAGATCCGTTAGACCTTGAAATCATCCTGAACTTGGGAAGAGGGGAATGGCATCGAGGCCACAGATTGGATTTTCTGGTCCTGGGAAGTTTGTACCTTTTTTTTTTTTGGTACTGGAGATTGAACTCAAGGGTACTCGATCACTGAGCCACATCGCCAGCCCTATATTGTGTTTTATTTAGTGACAGGGTGTCACTGAGTTGTTCAGCACCTCGCCATTGCTGAGGCTGGCTTTGAACTCGCGATTCTCCTATCTCAGCCTCCCTAAGTGCTGGGATTACAGACTTGCGCCACTGCGCCCAGCTTAATCTGCCTTTTTTAAAAAATATTTTTTTAATTGTAGATGGACACACAATAGCTCTATTTATTTTTATGTGGTGCTGAGGATCGAGCCCAGTGCCTCATACTTGCAAGGCAAGCACTCTACTGCTGAGCTATAGCCCCAGCCCCGATCTGTGCCTCTTGATAGGAAGGAAGGTCCAAGACCCAGGCAGAAGCTTAGCCAACTGGAGGAAATGAGGTTTGGGGAAGAGTGGGTCCATAAGGGCTGTGACCCCTCCCATTCCCATCCAGGATCTACTATACTGTCTCCCGGGAGCCCGTGGTCATCGACAGAGTCTTTAAGGACTGGAGACCAGGGGGAAGCATTAGCTGCAGGAACTGTGGGGAGGTAAGTCCTTGGGCTGTGTCCCAGACTCCAGAGTGCTCAGCCCTTTAAAAGCCTTCATATGTGGGAGAGGGCCTAGCCTCTGCCCTCAGGGAACCCTTACTAGGAAGGGGGAGCCAGCTCTGTCTGAGGAGGATGGTCTAGCCTCTGTTTAAGGGAACCCACATTGTGATAGGTGCTCCCAATCTCACGTGGGGGGCAAGACTAACACAGAATTCCACCTTGAGGAAAAGAGCCCAATCTGAGGCAGAGACCCAGACCCTGCACTCTGTCCTACCTCCAGGTTTGGGGTCTGCAGATGATCTACAAGTCAGTGAACCTACCGGCACTTAGAATCCGCAGCATGCTGCTGGAGACCCCTCAAGGGCGGATCCAGGCCAAAAAGTGGTCCCGAGTGCCCTTCCCTGTGGCTGACTTCAACATCCTGCAAGACTGTGCCCAGGGCCTTTCTGACCTTTCCCTGGAATGACTACCTCATCACGGCAATGTCTGGCTCAGGCTGCAGGGGGCAGTAGAGTCCACAGCAGCCATTATCTCTCTCTGGGAAAAGCCTGGGTCCAAGCCTCTCCTTCCAGAGTTACCAGCCCTAGGCATTGTGCTGACCAGCTGCAGAAGAACCCTTGGGCACCCGGGTTGGCTTTGGATCCCACAATGAGGAAGCAACTGGAGGACCCCAGCTCAGCCCCAGGCCTCTGGTTCTGGGTCCACACATGCTCACTGTTTCTCCCTCTCCCCCTCTCCCTCCACCCCCCCTCTCCTCCTCTCCCCCCACCCCCCCTCCCTCTCCCCCCACCCCCCCCTCTCGCACACATTTGCACTGGATGGAGTTAGGGAAATGAAGGCAGGAAAATTGCCATACTGTAGGAGGAATAATGTTTCTTCCCTGTCAAAGCCATTTGTTTTCATGGGGCTCCTCATAAGTTAAAAATAAAATGGAAAATGGGATGGAAATGTGTGGTATTTTATGTTTTGGTACCATGGATTGAACCCAAGTGTGCTTTATCACTCTACCACATCCTCAGCCCTTTTTAATACT
>CM053402.1:18559592-18651018 GCA_028644305.1 Xerus rutilus
CTGAGGAAGTTTGAGGGTCCCAGCTAGCTCTCCTGATGCTGGGACGGGCTCGGAGGGATTGAGAAAGGACTGAGTTCAGCGTTAGGCACCCCAGTTTTCTGGAAGAGAACAGGTTATGGGGAGCAGGGTGGCGATGGAGCTCGGGAGTGAGCAACCTTGTTGACCCAGAGTGCCCGGTGCCTCATCCAAACTCAGCCTCTTCCCCTGCGGCAAGGAGTGATGGGGTGACCCAGGCAGGGTCTGTTCTGTGGGTAAGTGAGGGAGCAGCCACAGCACAGCTGAACTGAGGCCCCGGCTTTCTAGTGAGCCCTGGGACACCTGCATCATTTATTTACATTTGGGTACAGATGTGTGTGTGAGAGAGGGGTGAGCCAGGGGAACCCAGAGAGCCTGGTCTGGGATAGGAGTAAGTCCTTTATGTGGCCATCTTCCAGAGCCAGGCAGTGGACACCATCACAGATGTGGGCCTTACTGCAGACAGGGGGTGCATCTGCACCCTCACTATTGGGATTTAGGCTTTTGGGAAAGGATCATGCCTCCCAGGACCTCAAAAAAAGCTTCCTGGAAGAGGGGATCCCAGGCTGACAGCTTGGATGTGATACTTAGAGCTCTAAGCCACAAAGGAGAGGCGGCTGTGAGGTCTTGGTGAAGGGGGTTAAAGCAGAGTCCTGGACTGCAGAACAGAGTCAGTGCTGCTCTCTGGTTCCAGCTGGGACCCCAGGGACCCTCCAGAGAACATCACAGCTTTTGGACAGACACAGGTCACAATTGGGAGAGAGAGGCTTCCAAGTCTGTCTAGATTCCCCAATTCACTGCCTCCTCCCACACAAACCATCATTATCAGGAAGTTCTTCCTCATATCTGATCTTCATCCCTTGGGCTTCGGTGTCAACTCTTTCCTTCTAGGAGGTAGTGTGCTATAGTGGGAAAAGCAGGGGTTGGAGGGTTCATTAAAGTTGAGTCTTATTGCCTTTACCTGCTGTGACCTTGGGCAAGTTACTTGACCTTTGAGTTTGCTTCCTCACCTGTAAAATGGGGATAATAATAGAACCCACCTCATAGGGTGGCTGCGGGGATTAAAGAATACGCATGTAAAATGCTTAGCACAGTGCCTGGCGCCTGGTGAGGGCTCAACCAGTGTAACTGTCCCCTCATGTGTAGGACAGCAAAGCCGATCTGCAGGGGGTGGGGTGGGGTGGAAGTTTTTTTTAAAGTTTGGCCGGAGGAGAATGATGCCCTTCATCATCTCTCCCCACTGGCCCCTGCCCCCTGCTGGTCCCTGCATCTCTGGACATGTCTGGGCTGCCCAGGGCCCCTCACCTCCTTGCTTAGTCATTCTGTTTGTGTCGCCTTTTATCTCCAGGATGGGGAGAGGGCCCCTGCCAGGGCAGGGACCAGTAAGCAGCAGGAGCCCACTTGGGGCCACGCTCTGGCTTGGAGACCCAACTTGAAAAAAAAAATGCCCTGTTGGCACCACCTCCCTGCCCTCCCTGCCTCCAGAAATCTACAAGTTGGGATCAAGCCGCACTAAACTTTTCCAGGAAGATAAATAATGCAAGTGACTGAAAGTCCTGCCTGGAGATTGTCTAAGCTGCCTTCCAATGGAAAGACAGCTTCAGTCCTTGGCCCCAGAGCCCAGGGAAGGCTGGGTCCAGTAGCACCCTTCAACCTGGGTGAGAGAGGAGGTGCCCTTGCCCTAGGCTGGATGCTTTCCAGGGCTCCACTCCAGTAAGGAGGCCGCAGGGTCCAGGAGATGAATCTGTGCATCAGGGCCACAGTCCCCAGACCTGTGGCTTGGGAGATGCTCACTGGCTGGATCCCAGCCTGAGTTACTCTTCTCTGAATCTGTTGTCATGAGGGCAGGTTGTGCCCCTAGTGATTGCACCTCTAGGCGTGAGGGACAGATGAAGGGTGGCTGTTTGCAGGTGTAGATGGCACTAGGACACAAGGCTGGGTGTCTTGTACATGCACGGGAGTCCCTTGCTGTACAGAAAGGACCTGGCAGTGGGAAGGCAGGGGGTAGGGAGTGGCTGGGGCTAGGGGGAGAGTGGAATTCTCTCTCTTTACACTGCAGTGTCATTCTGGAGCATAACTCCTAGGTGGCAGAGAAATCTGAATTTGAACTTGGTCTTCCAGGTTGTTAGGAAGGTACATTGTTTCTCTTGCCCCAGGCCCTGCAAATGTTGTAGATGGCATGACTGGATCTGTGACCATAAGTGCCATTTAGTTAATTCCCTCCCTGTCCCTCAATATAGTAGTGCCCCTGTAAAACTGGGCTTGGGACACACTCACCTAGATCAGGAAGGAGTTTGAAGGTGAAATGAAGATTGTCAGTTGTCACCAACAAGCAGTTCCCCCTTGGGCCTCCTGACCTCATTCTCTACCCCAAAATTGGGACAATTTTTAAAAATGTCCTGTGATGCTTGGGTGGGAAAGGATAGGGAGGAGCAGCAGCTCATCTCTGGAGGGTGGCAAGGGTGTGGACTTCACTGGCCCCAAGGAGCCAGGAGGGAGCTGAGTGGCTGCAGTTGTAGGAGGGATGGACGCTAGATGCGGGGGGACACCAGACTGGATGCCACCATTCCTGCTGCCCTTCCCAGAGGAGCTGCACCCACAGCCAGAGGAGAGCCGTGTGTCTTTAATGTGGGTTCCAGAGAGTTTGGACCTTGGGCTTTGGACAGAGGCGAGCGTGGGGGCCAGCTGGCTGGGCAGCAGGGGTCATCCCTGGCGGGAACGAATGACACATTGATCCCAACTGGAGTTGAGTGCCCTGTGGCACCCGGACACGCCGTCTGTTCAGAAGAGAGTCATGCTGCCTCTTTTGTGGCCATCTCTGCTCACTCATTGATTTGATTGGGTTGCTTGGGGACCAACCTGCCACCTTGGCCTCATTAGCTCGATGAGATGCTCAATGGAACTAGACACACACACACTCACACTCATCCTGGCACACACGCCCACCTACACTAACTCATAGTCACCTGCTCCAAACACCACTTCAAGTGCCATCTCAGACTGTCCCTGTCACACACAGTGTACAGACCCCCAGGCCCTACCCACAGTCTGACTCTCCCTTATCAGTGACTTTTCATTCACCTTGGGTGACCCGCCGGCTCCAGTGGCTAAGGGTTGGCTTACTTGAGGGTGGCTGGGGGCCAGATGCCTGCAGTGATTCAGCTGGGGACAGGAGGCAGTGGCACCGCCCTTCTGGGACTCCCCCCAAGTCCCATGAGGCCTGCACTTGAGCTCTCAATCTCCCAGGAGCGCCTGCAGGTCCTGAAGTTGTCAGTCTGTTCTTGTGAACCTTTTCCTGCCCCAGTCTGTGTGTCGGTCCCTGCCCCTTGTCCGTCCTTCTGTCCTTGCTCCTCTACCTGTCCTCTCTGGTCTCTTCTCTCCTCTTTCTGTTTTTTTCTGTCTTATTCTCTCTTCCTCTTGCTTTTTCTCTTTCTCACGTTTTGTCTTTCTGTCTCTGTCAGTCTCTCTCACACACCCTTTCTCAGTCTCTAGTTCTGTTTCTGTGACTCGCCATCTCAGCCTCTGAGCCTGCATCTGCATTTCACGTAGCATCTTGCTGGCTTGAGGAATCCTGGGGGAACCGGACAGCCAGTGTCTCTGGGTTATAGAAGAAGGTGGCAAAGTATTCCGGGGGCTGCTGTCACTTCCTGGCCCTTCCACCTCCAGGCAACAGGCAAAGGGGAGTATCAGGCCCTGCAGGGGCAGATGTTGGCTCCTCTGACCCAGCTCCTCTGCTGAGAACTTGGAGACTTGGGCTTTAAACGACGAAATATTCTTCAGTGAGAAGGCCCACAGTCGTAGGCCTGGGAGCAGAGCTGGGGATTCAGAGTGACCAGCAGAGAGTCCCTCGTCTGTCTAGTTGCCTGATTGACCTTGTGCCGATGAAAGGGTGTTGGCACTTGGAGTCTCCCTCAGAAGAGGCATTGACCAAAGTGGGGCTGAATTGACACTTTTTCTTTTTCCTCGAAACAGCCAAAACTCAACCTACCCTCCCCAGGCCCCACCCCAGGCCCCAGCTTCCTGCTCCAAACCACCAGTGCACTCCCACCCTGTTCCAACATTTCCACCAACTGCCCTGGGCAAGGGGGCCTGTTTAAACAGCCTCCTGCCCTCTCCCAGCCTCCCTTCCTCTGCTGGCCTCCTCCACGTCGTGGCTTCTTGCACAGGACCTGCTGTGTTGGCTGTTTATTTGACTAACGTTTCCTTGGGTGGGGCGAGGCCTGACTCCACAGACCCTTCTCCCCACTCCAGATGCCCAGGCAAGAGGCCAGGCCCAGCTGCAGCCCGCCCGCACTGTCCTTGTTGCCCTCCCTCAGACCCCAACATTTCCTGCACCCCAATCTCAGCTCTGCCCATTCCTACGTCAGAGGCCAGCCCACCCCCTCCCCTGCCCCAAACTTTGGCCTCAGAGGGAGGGTCGGTGGGTCCTCTGGGAGGGGACAGGAAATGCCAGGAGAAGGTGTTGAAACTGTTGGAACCCTTGGGTTTTCTAGAGGTTTCCAGAGAAGGACGTGTGGGGTGTGGCCTTCAGAATGTGAGAGAAGGCTGCCCACCTGCCTCCACTTCCTCATTGGCTGAGTTTGAACAGTGATGAGACTGGGCCAAAGAAAACTCTCCAGTAGGCTTGGACCTCACGGGACCCATGTCCTGGGCCAACTTCCTGGGACCCCAGGCTCTCTCCATCCCTTGGTCTCTTATGGAAGCTGGCCCATAGACGGAACTGTCTTGTCCCATCCTTGGGGCACCTACAGAGGTGAAAGTCCTCTTTGCAGATGACAACCGACGCTCAGAGGACAAAGCAGGGTGCCCAGAGTTGATCTTCCATCAGAACCTGGCCTTGAACCCACATCTTCAGAATCCCCAAAGCCAGAGCTCCTGGCCAGCAAGGGCTAGAACCACCCCTGGGAACAGAAGAACCACAGGCTGCAACCACTCGTGGCTTTCCTGAAGCTCACTGTCCCCCACCGCACCTCCCTCCCCACACACCTGCCATTGGGTCTCCTGGTCCCTGTGTCTGGACTGGGAAGGGAGTGTAAAGGCAGGTAGCATTCCTGTGACCTCATTCTGCAACTTGCTGTCCTAGTTACCAGCTTCCTGAGGGGAGAGAAGCTTATAGAGCTGACTTTAACCATCTGGGTGCTAATTTGGAATTGCAACCATCCCTAGGTTGAGGCTAGGGACAGCTATTCCGGGTCTGCAAGATGAGGTGTGGGGGTAGAGAGGCCAGAGGGGGGATCAGGAAGTTTCCCCAAATAGCCTGGCCAGCAGCCAACTGTGGGAGCCAGGCCCTAGGGGGAGTGGCCTAGCAGGGGGCCAGCCGGCCAGTTGGCACATGAACCTGGCCCTTGGGAAGTTGGGCACAGGGCTAATATTAAGCAGCACTGTTTTGCCTCCTTTTATTCCTTTCCTGATAAAATGAGTGTCCCTAGAACTTGGTGTCACAACTAAGGCCATGTGTCTCTACTCTTTCTTCTCTCCCAGAAATCCCAACTGACTCCCTTGTTCTTCACCCCAGGGACATTGACTATTCATTCAACAGGTGTTTACTGAGCACCTACTGGGTATCACTTGCTAACCCCTGCCCTGGGAATTGGATGAGGAATAAGACAGGGTGAATAAAAGAAAAAGCCAGGTGCAGTGGCACATGCCAGTAATTCCAGCGGCTTGGGAGGCTGAGGCAGGAGGATCGCAAGTTCAAAGCCAGCCTCAGCAATGGCGAGGCACTAAGCAACTCAGTGAGACCCTGTCTCTACATAAAACACAAAATAGGGCTGGGGATGTGGCTTAGTGGTCGAGTGCCCCTGAGTTCAATCCCTGGTTACTCCCTGCCCTACACAAAAAAAGAAAAGAAAAGAGGAGAAAGCAGGGAGAAAAATCTACTTTAGCACTGAAAGAAGGCCTCTCTCATGGAGGGAATATTTTAGCACCAGCCAAGAGAAGCGGGATGGAGAACCCAGGAGGAAAATGGCCTGCAAGGCAGAAAGAACCAGCTTTTGAGAGCTTGCTGGCTACAGGGACAGAAGGAGCCCAGTGTGGCCAGGGTATCCTCAGCAAGGTGGGGAGTCCTACGAAAATAGATTGGAGAAGCACAGAGTATTTTGACCTGGACATGTTGACCCCAAGAATGTTTTGAACGCAAACATTTTAAACCCAAACATTTTAAACCCAAACATGCTAACACTGAAGACGGTGGGGGGTGGGGGGAAGGGGTTTTCCACTTTGAACTCTATTCATCCAACTTCATTCCTTGATCAGATTTTTCCATTTTCCCCTTATGATACAGTTAAACAAATTTCCATGGTTTTCATTCCATTTTAATTCAACCAAAACTATTTTTATCAGCATCAATTCCTTATATATTTTGCTGCTGGATTTTTATTCATCCATCAAGTTGGAAGTTGTAGGCTCTTGACACGAGGCGCTGCTATTGTGTGATTGACTGGGCAACCTCATCCATTTTTGGAAGATTTAAATTAAAAAAAAAATATATATATATATGTATATATATTTGTGGTCAAGATTTGATGCTTTTGTCCGTTTTAGTCAATAACAAGTTTTCTTGTATGCAAGAAAGTTCTAGCCGTTGTCAGTGTTACTTCTACCAGTAATATTTTTAGTGGCAAGTAGTATTTATATCTCAGTTAATCTGTGGGAGGAACCTAGTGGAAGGGGCAGCTAGGAGAGAAGGGTTTGAGGGAGGTGGGTAAAGCTAGATCTTCCAGGCTAGGGAAAGGGTTTTCCTAAAGTGGAGGAGGAGAAACTGTTGGAGGATTTGGGCAGATGAATGACATGATTTTTTTTTTTTTTTGATTTGTTTTTGTTGTTTCCTTGCTGTGCTGGGAATGAACGTGGGGATTCATGCCAGGCAAGTGCTCTACCACTGAGCTACACCCCCAGCCCAGATTTGGCTTTTTTTATATATATATATATATTTTTAGTTGTAGATGGACACAATATCTTTATTTATTTTTTTATGTGGTGCTGAGGATCGAACCCAGTGCCTCACGCTTGTGAGGCAAACACTCTACCACTGAGCCACAATCCCAGCCCCCAGATTGGGCTTTTTAAAAGCCTCCTTCCTTCAGCCAGGTGCGGTGGCGCACGCCTGTAATCTCAGCGGCTTGCAGGAGGATCGCAAGTTCAAATCCATCCTCAGCCCTGAGCAATTTAGTGAGACCCTGTCTCAAAATAAAGAATTTTTTAAAAGGACCGGGGAGCACTTTGGGAGGCTGAGACAGGAGAATCGTGAGTTCAAAGCCAGCCTCAGCAATGGCGAGGCGCTAAGCAACTCAGCGAGACCCTGTCTCTACATAAAACACAAAACAGGGGGGCTGGGATTGTAGCTCAGTGGTAGAGCGCTTGCCTCGCATGCGTGAGGCCCTGGGTTCGATCCTTAGCACCACATACAAAGCAATAGAATAAAGACATTGTGTACATCTACAACTAAAAAAATATTTAAAAAAAAAAAAAAAAAAAAAAAAACACAAAACAGGGCTGGGGATGTGGCTCAGTGGTTAAGTGCTCCTGGATTCGATCCCTGGTACCCCCAACCCACCCCCCAAAAATAACTCCTTTAGGCTGGGAGAACACTGGCAAGGAGAGGAGGTGGAGAGGTGGAGGCAGGGAGACCAGGTGAGGAGGCTACTCTTCACCCTTCATTCAGGCAGTGAAGTCAAGTGAAAAAATTGAGGAAAGATTAGAAGAGTAGAAAGGACAGTGTAGTCCCTGTCCCATTCCCCAGAGTCCCCCACAAAGCCCTCCTCACACACCCAGAGAGACCCTGTGTCTTCCCCACACCCCCTTTCCCTTAGTATAAAGGTGGCTCCAGGCCTCTGATGCCCCAGTCTGGCCCCCATAGTTTGCACAGGGTTGACTCTAAGAGCAGAGGTGTCCTCCTTGGGACTCCCTCCCCAGCTGCCCCCAGGCTGAATGTGGCTGCTACAGGAGAGTCTGGGAAGCCCTGCTGAGGTTGTGGTGGGGGACAGGAAGGGCTGGGATTGGCCCTCCAACCCACCCACCCAGAGTCACGTGGCTGGAGCTGCCGGCACCCACAGACCTGGCAGCGAAACAGACTCAGACACAGGGTGCTTGTCCAACTGTGGCTCCGAGCTCGGGGTGTAACCTTGGGCAGGAGTACAAAGGGGCCTCTGTTGGTGTGGGGCACTGCGCCCACCTGGGCCAGGCCAGGCGCCTGAGGAGGGAGGGAGGTGGCCTGGGGTGCTGGAAGGGAGAAGGCTTGAAGGAACACAGACCTGAGGTCTGGAGTGTCATCTGGGGCAAGTCACTTCCTCTTCTTGATCCTCATCCTCCTCACCTGTAAAATAGGTATCTGAATCCCAGCCTCACAGACTTGGCACGTGGTCAGAACCCCGTGCTGACTGAATATGAAGCCTTATTTAACAAGCACACACAGGAGCCGGGCGTGGTCCGCACACCTGTAATCCCAGCACTTAGGGAGGCTGAGACAGGAGAATCGCGAGTTCAAAGCAAGCCTCAGCAATGGCGAGGCACTAAGCAACTCAGGGAGATCCTGTCTCTATATGAAACACAAAAAGGGCTGGAGATGTGGCTCAGTGGTCGAGTGCCCCTGAGTTCAATCCCAGTACCAAAAGAAAAAAACACACACACAGTGATGAGTATGTGTGTTTGCTAAAAGATTTACAAATATTGACTCATTTAAGCCAAATAACGACTCATTAAGTGAGGTACTATTTATCCTTATTTTACAGATGGGGAAACTGAGGCACAGAGATGGTCAAAGGCATGCAGCTAGGAAGTAGCAGAGACAGGATTCGAGCCCAGGGTATGGCTAAACCACTCTGCTTCTGGGAAGGGATCAGTATCTCTTAGGACAGGCACCTCAAGTGGATGGAGGGGTCCTTGATCTTCAGCAGTGGTGGAGGGGCATTTCCGGGATCACCTGTGCTGTGGGAAATGTAACTGTACATTGTCTCCTGTGCCTGGGTTTGAGCCTTAAGTCAGAGCCAAGAGGGCTGCAGGAGGAGGAAAGTCAGAGTCCCCAGGAAGAATCCCGGGACCAGAGACCCAAGGCAGGTGGTGGAGCCAGGATCAGGAGTGGCAGGTCACAACCCAACCACTCTTGGTCCAGTTGTAGAAGCCACTGTCCCCAGCGGAGGCTGGGATAGACTTGGTACCAAGGATGGTTCATAACCTGTGGGGCACCAGGCTGGGTGCCCTGTGCTATAGGCAAACCAGCTCTGCCCCCTGAAACCCAGGGTGCCAGACACTAAGTGGCCCAAGGAGCTGAGGATGGTGGGAAGCCTGCGAGCGTGAGCAGGTCCTGACTGCAGAATGGAGGGGGCTTCCTGGTTTGAGGGCTGGTGGTGGGGCAGCTTGGGGATGCAGCAGGTTGTCCATGCAGTGTGGCTGGGACTAGTCTGTGGAGGACGCAGGGCCAAGCTGGGGCTCAGACGTGCTCTCCGAAATACATCTCTACATCTGCCTGCCCTTCAGAATCATCTGGACGCTTGTTCAAAAGGCGGACACTGAGCCTCACCCCAGGCCCCTGAGCTGGAGGTCCTCGGGGAGGGACCCAGCAGAACATGCCACAAGTTCTCCAGTGGCCCAGTATGTACTTGAAAGCCTGCTGGGCATGAGGTTCATCCCCTTTGCCACCCATCAGAATCACCTGAGCACAATTTAAAAGTCCTGACGCTTGGGACGCACCCAGCCCAAGCCTATCAGAACCTTTGTGGGGAGGGCCTCTGGCCTCAGAAGTTGCCGAAGTTGCCCAGGTGGTTCTAGTGAGTGATCATAGCAGGGACCCTCAGGCAGGCCTGTCCCTCTACCAGCCAGGTCTGGGCTGACCATCCCTTCCACAGAGAGACCCTGCCTGACCACCTGTCTTCTTCAAGCCCAGCCTCCCCAGTCTCATGTGCTTATCTGCTTATTGAAACCCTCAGATTTCAAGCTTAGAGGGGGCCCTGGGGACTTCTGCTCACTGCTGGATTCTTGGGGGGGAGGTGGAATGGAGGGATGGAACATAATAGGCGTTCATCAGATGTTTATTGAGCAAATGTTTTGAGCTCCTGGTCTGTGCCAGGCACCCAAGGAGATGCAATCCCTATAGTACCTCTTAGTTGTCCCAACAACCCCACAAGACACACACTAGTGGGCCCATTTTACAGATGGAGAAGTGAAGTGACTTGATGTTGGCCTGGCAGCTCCAGAGCCCAGGTTCTGTCCTCTGCCCGCAGCCCAGGCTCAGAGCAGCTCTGGGGACTGGATGGAGAGCCTAGGGGCACAGGACATGTTGACATAGCCCTTCCTCTTGGAACCTCTCTGCGGGTTTGAAAGGCCCCTTCATCCTGGTCTGCAGCGGCTGTGTTCTCCCGCCCGCCCACCGCACTGATTTGAAAGGAGGCACCTTGATGTGGTCAGAGCTGCTCCCTAGCCAATAAGGTGGGCCTTGGCCACTCCACCGTCCCTCTGCCAACGGGTGTGGAGGCTCTCCCCTCTTTCCTGCTCCTGGGGGACACCAATTCTCAGGGCTATGCTCAGCCTCCCCTTAGTGGGTTAGGTGGTTTCTTACTCTGAGGAAGGGAAAAGGACCCCAAGGCCTAGTGGGAGTGGGAGTTCCTGCTGGACAAACTAATTAAATAAAAACTTCAGGAAATGAAGGGTGGGTCAGGGATATCTTAATTTTTGCAGGGTTGATCCTGGCAGGTAGTCAGGGGCTCTGCAGGCATCTTCTGAATGCAGCTCTTTAAGTAAGAGGAGAGGTAGCCAAGGTCCCAGTGAGGACCCCAGGACCCTCAGCCTCCACCTTCCTTTCCAGGGAGCAATATCAGGAAGTCCCCCCAGTAAGCCAACCACCTTCTAGACTGCTGCTGTTAGACACCCCAATCCAATTCCCAGCTTTGTTTCTTCCAGGTCTGTTTCTTCTACTGTCCCCCTCACCCCCAGCAGGCAGCTCTGCCAAGCTGGGTAAAGTTGAAATAATTTCCATTGCATTGGCAACCAACACCAATGGGGTACAGCTCTGGACTGAGGAGGAGTGGGGCCAGCCTGGCAGCTTCGGGAGGTAAGATGCAGGGCAAGAGGGGAGGAGCCTGGATGTAACAACGGGCACCTGAGGTTGGGTGAGGGGCTCTTGAGGAAGTTTTCAGCATTTGACCCAGATCAATTTGTCTTCCTTTTCCTTCTTTTTCCCCCATTGGTTTCCAATGTGAGGCTGTGAGGAAGTTCTTTCTGCAATCTAATCCCTGTCCCTCCTGCTGTAATTAATGATTTCATCCCTCACGTAGCAATGGGTGTTTTGCAGTTTGTGGGATATTTTCTACATGTTATCTTAGTTAATCTTCTCAGATGTCAGCCTTGGATCAGGGAAGTTATTATTAGGTCTTGTCGTTATCATTATCCCACTGTACAGGTTGAAAAAGGCATGGAGAGAGGGGACATGTTCCCAGCCAGAGTGGCAGTCTACCTGATTCCAGTGTGCCTGTTCCTCCAAATTATACCCACAGACACACTTACCCCTCTCCCCTGCTGCCTCCCCTTCCATTTCACCCCATTTCAGAAATTCCCTGGACCTGGAGAGGTCATCCCTGCCTCTAGCTGTACCCAGTGGAGCCCCCTGGGGCCTGGATCTGTAACCCCTCTGGTTGTGTCCAGGAGAGGGGGCGGCAGGGAAGTAAGGCCCCAGTGAAGGTGTCAGCTGCTGGGCCTCTTTTTGAGCAAAGCCTTTGAAAGTTTAATGTGCTAATCTCATCCTGATTACTGCAAACTGAGGGCCTCCAGCTCATCCAAGAATCCATTACGCACCTCACAAGAGGAGCCTGTGACCTCCGCCCTGCCCTCCTGGCCCTCCCTGGGAAAGACCTTGCTGGGCCTTTTTTCCTAGATCATCACGGGGATGAGGCAGGCCTTCCTCCTTCGGGAACTGGACCAGGAGGTTTGCATCGGGACATTTAATACTCTGGGAAGGTGCTTCTGATGAGGCTAGTTGGGAGGCTGGTGGGACCGTGTAGAGACTCAGCCCAGCTGGGACCCAGGAGGTCATTGCGGAGTCCCACCCCAATTTATGGCTGGGAAACCAAGGTGAGTCCCTGCTGTCCCTACGTCATCTCTGCCTAGAAGCAAACCAGTTAGCACTGTGTCTGATTGTGTGTTCCCAACGCCTGTCTCGTTATTTGGGGATTTATGTCCCGGTCACTGTGAAGGACGGAGTGTCCACATTTCCACTGGGGGGAGCCTAGCCAGTGGTGGCAGGAGGTGGTGCCGTCTTGCTTGGGGCAGGATGGGGATTTGATTTCAGGGGGATTTGCAACCAGTGGGGAGCCGCCCTGGCCACATGGTGGCTCTGGGCTATTTTAGGAGGCAAAAGATGGGGGAGGGGAGGGGTGGACATGTTCAAGCCGTGATTGAATCTGCCCTTTCAGTGGGAGCAGAAAGGACCCAGGATGCAAGGGGTGGGACAGGCTGGCTGGGGCCTCTTCCGCCTTCTTGGAACCCAGAATTAACACTGCACATCCTGACCCCCGTTGGGACTATCAGCAGATTGGAGAGACTGCTGGCGGGACAGGAGACCATGGTTCCTCACTGAGTCCCCGTTACCTTGGGCTTTGCTACAGCGGGGGCCCTTGGTGTTGTTATTATGAACAGTCATTGGAACCATCTCATATCTTTGCAGTATAATTTATATTTACTGAGCCCTCAGGGGAAGCCCCAGAGCAACAGAAAGGCTTTTAAGCCAAGAGCTCCAGCTCCCCCTCTGCATGGGTCCCTTCCAGGTTGGGTAATGTTGGTTGCATGAGTCTCTCCACCTCTTGGAGCCTCAGCGTCCCTGCCTCCAAAGTGGGAACCGGTAACACCTAATTAATGATACCCATGTTATTTGGTCACCTCTGATGTTGGGTATTCCACAGGGAAGATCGCACATCAACCTTTACAGTGTATTAAATGTTTTGCAGATAAGGAAACTAAAGTTCAGAGAGAGGAAGTAACTCGCCCAAACTCACACAGCCAGAGCAAGTCACCTGATTCATTTTCTCTCACACCCATAGTTGAGCTGCTTTGCTCCTCAAATCTAGCAAGGTGAATTGGTTTCCCTCTGGGTGCCGGGCACTGACCTAGGGCTGGGGATTCATGCAGACAGAAGAGAGGAAGAGGAGATAAGGGGATGAGACTGGGCATTCATGACAACTGGACTAGCCACACTGGAGACTTAGGGGTTTTATTTAGACTCTGGGTCATTCTCTGGCCAGAGGAGGACAGTAACTGGGGGCGGGAGGGGGGCGCTGAATCCTTCATTGAGCCAGTGGTAGGTGGGCAGGAGAGTGCCAGCACCACATGGCACCATTACTAGGTGGAGGTTTTCTTCCCCCTTACCCCACTTTTATGGGAAAGAAAGTCACTAGCATATTGTGACGAGGCTTTTGGAGGCACCATGGCATAGAGGAAAGAGACTTTGAAACCAATCAGATGGGGTTCAAATCCCAGCTCCACCTCTCCCTAGCCCTGTGACCTGAGGCAGGTAAATTAACCTCTCACAGCTTCCCTGTGTGCATCTGCAACATGTGGAGGGTCATGGTGACCTTCCAGTGTTTTCAGGAGGATAAAATGAGTTGATAAAGGTGTGGGAACACAAACAGCACTGTTTTGTGTGTATGCAGGGTTGGTGTTTAGGGCTGTGTTATCCTAGGTATCTAGGTGAAGCCATGTCTTTGTGGGTGGCCCTAAGCTGGCACCTGTGGTCATGCAGAGTGATTTCAACAGGCTGGGCGAAAAGAGAGCCAGCTGCATACACATGAGGTCTGGTGCTTACAGATCAAGAAATCACTCCAGGCTGGGGATATAGGTCAGTATTCTTCCCCTGACATAGCCCCCCTTTTCAGGAAGGCTTCTAGGATGTGGCTCCTTCTCCTGTGTAGTTGCCTAGCATGTGGGAGGCCCTGGGTTCCATCCCCAGCACTGCGAAAAAAAAAGAAGAAGAAGAAGAAATAAAGAAGAGGAGAGAACAAGATAGAGGAAAGAAGGAAGGAAGAAAGAAAAAATAAACACTGAGGGAGCAGGGCATGGTGGCACACACCTGTAATATCAGTAACTCTGACTCAGGAGGCTGAGGCAGGAGATTGCAAGTTCAAAGCCAGCCTCAGCAAAGGCAAGGCACTAAGCAACTCAGTGAGACCCTGTCTCTACATAGAACACAAAATAGGGCTGGGGATGTGGCTCAGTAGTCAAGTGCCCCTGAGTTCAATCCCTGGTATCCCTCCTCACCAAAAAAAGAAAAAGTTAAGCTGTGGCAGCCTTAATAGAGGACAGGGTAGAGGGAGGAAGAGACGCTGGTCTGTTCTCAGGAGGACACAGAAAGCCTGAATAAGTTCAGAGAGGCATAACTGGGGTAGTGAAGCACCTGGAAACCATCCACTCCACAAAGTTGTGTTAAGTTTAGTTTGGGTCAGGTACTGGGCAGAAGGAAAATAAAGTCGCAGAACAGCCTTGGTTGGGGGAGGGGCTCAGTGTAGTGGGGCAGCTGGTACAGGGTTTGGGGGAGACAGTTGACTGTGTGATTAAGTGTGGTAAATAAATGGTCCTGGGCCTGGGGTTGTAGCTCAGTGGTAGAGCGCTTGCCTAGCAATGTGTGAGGCACTAGGTTCAATCCTCAGCATCGCATGTAAATAAAATAAAGGTCCATCGACAACTAAAAAATATTATTAAATAAATAAATAAATGGTCCCTAACCCATTCAAGATTCCCTGGGAGAATACCGGTAGCCACATCTTTGAAGGCTTCCTGGAGGAGGAGGTTGTGTCAGACTATTGAGGGAGATGGGTCTGTTTAGCTGGGAGAGGAGAACTCTCTGGACAAAGCCAGCAGCCATGTTGAGCGGACCGTGAAGGTGGAGTGCACATTTCCTGTTACCAGGGAGAGGATCTAAGATCCATCAGTGGGCATTACTGGAAGACAGAATCCACCCCCCTCCACAAAGGAACCAGCTAACAATGCAATGAGCCATCTCTGGTGTGGTAGTGAGTTCCTTGTCATGTGGCATGTTCAAGCAGAGACCAGAGGCTCAGAGCTGCTACAAAAGGGACAAGGTGACCTCTAAGATCCCTTCCAAGTCAGAGCAACTGCAATCCTCCATTGACAGACAGGGTGTAGACAGTGGCCGAAAGCAGTGTGAATCAAGTTCGAGGATCAGGGAGCCGCGAGGTGGCCGGTACACAGGGAATATACTGTCGTCATGACCAACCTGAATTTATTTTTTCTGAAAAAATTTCTGGCAACCGCTTTATTGAGATAGAGTTCACGTACCATACAATTACCCATTTCAAGTGTTTAGTCTTTAAAGTGGAAATGAATTCATTCAGCATTCGACAGCTGTTTATCGGAGCATCTGCTAGGTATCCATCAAGTTTTTGTACTGGTGTTTTGGATACTAAGGAAATAAAGCCCCTGCCCTCGTGAGTGAGACAGGTAAGTGTCCAAACGATAGAAATGCAACCTGGGAGCTGGACTCCGAGGGAAATATACAGGGTGCTGAGATGAAGTATCATGAAGCAGGAAAGGGGGGCCTGGGGAGGTAACATCTGAGCTGAGGCCTGAGTTTCCTGGAGGCAGCTCTGTGAAGGCTCCAGGCTGAGGGAACAGCCAGGGCAGAGGCCCTGAGGCAGGCTGAGTCGGTGGATAAAGGACCAGGAAGAACTGCTGGAAATGGGTGGCAGCTCAGCGCCCTGCCCCAGTGGTCCAGGCATCCAGGACACTTCCACCTGGGACTTCCTCTCTGGTTGCCTGTCCACTCCAGGCCTGCCCCAAGAACAAGGATGATTGAGTGGCACTTGCGTATCTCTGGATTCCAGGCTCCTTTCTCTGCCTTTTACTCTCTTACTTATCATTTCCCTAATACAGAAAGGTGCCAGGACTCTTAGGTCATGCAACCAGGCCTGCCTCCTGCCCTCCCTGGTTGGCTTTATGCCCCTGTGTGCGAGTCAGACCCTGGGCAATGATTCTGTAGGGGAATCAGAAAAGACCCTCAGCCACCCACAGTGAAATCTCCCCAGCAGGTTTTCCTGCTGTCTCTTGACCTCCAGGGCCTGTTCCTTGGAACAAACTGGGGTCTCTCATTTAGTGCTCACCTACCTAGTGACTTTGGATCAGCTATTTAAAGTCCTCAGGTTTTCCTTTCCCTGTATGTAAAATGCAGACCTGACCTTTTTGGGCAGAATAGTTATGAGGATTGAGTGGATGGCTCCTGTCACCTTTTAGGTGCTCCATGAATGTCACTTTCCTCCTTTTCTTCCCCCAACTTTTCCCCCCTAAAAGAGGGATCAGGCCCTGGCCAGCCAGGGGGAGGGAGGATACTCACCAATGGGCCTCCTCTCACCTGCCGAGCCCCACCGGGAGCCCCTCTCCCGCAGGCAGCTCGCCTGGCTCGGGCTGGGGTGGCGCGGCTCCTGGCACCTGCTCTGCGCCCGGCCGCCCGGGGGCGGGCTCGGAAGACAGGCGGCTGCCCCGGGACGAGCGGGGCCGGGGACTGGCCAACCGCGCACCTCCGGATGTCCCCGGGTGGCCGCGGGCGGCGGGGTGCAGCCCGGCTCGCGACGAGAGCGAGCGCCGCTCAGGTAGGCGCCCGCACTGGACTTGGAACCGCGCTCCTGGCTCTGCATCCCGGACCGACGCGCTGCCGGGACTGAGCTGGCGGGAGGGGCCCCGCCGCGTGGTCAGCTCGTAGATGGTTAGGAAGGGTCGGGGGCAGCGGCGAGGCTCCAAGCCCGCCTAGCGTGGCGGGGATGGGGGAGAGGAGGTTGGGGGACAAAACTGAGGTCGGGAAGAGGACCCCAAAAGGTGATAACTGCAAGAGGGACTTCAGTTCCTACCCTGCTGGTTGTCCCCAGCCTCCTCCCCGTCCAGGATTGTTCCCTGGAGATGGGCTTCACCAGATAACTCCCTTTCTTTTCCTAAGGAGTTTTGAGAATTCAGAAGTCTATCCACTCTTATCAGCCCCTGGCATGGAACAGAATGGAAGGAGGAGGGAGCTATTATCTTTTCTTAGAGTGCAAGGAACACACCTGCTACCTCCCCTCCACCTGCTCAGTCACAGGCATGGGAGGCTTATTCCCCCAACAACCCTGAACTTCCTCACCTTCAGTCAAGGGGCAGAGAGGTCCCTCCCCACCCCACACCACAGTCCTGAAACAGTCTCAGGACCTCCCAACCCTCCACCCCTGCTACTAGGACTCCCTGGCTGGTGGGTTATCATGGGCAGAGAATGGGGTCTGGGGACACTGCTCTCCTTTGTCCTATAGGGAAGTGGTCTGGAAGAGCAGGCAGTGTATCAGGCAGAGCTGTGCAGGGATCCTGGCCCCTGGTGTGCCTAGGAGAGGCCCTGGGGCTCCTGCATGCTGAGAGTTAGCAGGGCAACAAGCTGGGTTTCCTAGGCTTTGCCTGGCAGCAGAGGGAAGAAGAGGGGATATTGAGGCTAATCCTCCCTCCCTCCCCTGACACCACTTTAGAGGCAGATGCTGTAGTTTGCCACTGAGGGCCCTGGAGGAGAGACACAGGTTAGATAGCAAGAAGGACTTCCTAAGGGTGGGTCTTCTTTTTTTTGGTACTGGGGATTGAACTCAGGGGCACTCGACCACTGAGCCACATCCCCAGCCCTATTTTGTGTGTTTTTTTTTGTTTTTTGTTTTTTTGGTACTGGGGATTGAACTCAGGGGTACTCTACCACTGAGCCACATCCCCAGCCCTATTTTGTGTTTTATGTAGAGACAGGGTCTCACTGAGTTGCTTAGCGCCTCGCCATTGCTGAGGCTGGCTTTGAACTCGCAATTCTCCTGTCTCAGCCTCCCTAAGTGCTGGGATTACAGGCGTGAGCCACCGTGCCTGGCTAGGATGGGTCTTCTTTTGGGGAAGTCTTACTGGCCAGGAGAGGCAGCTCTGTCTTTGAGAGTGTCAGGAGGAAATGAGGCCCTCTGGAGCACCCAAACAACAGGGGGTGAGGACAGCAGAGGAGAGACGGGAAGTGGTGGAGGCTGGTGACCTCATCATGCTCCCTCACCTCCTAGGCCCTCTCTTTCACTTCCTGGGAGCTGGGCTTTCAGTGCCTCTTAGCCAGCTCACTCCCAAATCCTCTGTACCCAGAAATCCCAAGGGAAGTGACAGGTTTTTTCTGTTACTACTTCAAATAGGAAGACAGACATGGCTGCCTTGATTTTGCCCCATGGAACCCTGCACCTGGTCCTTGACGCCTGGTCAGCTATTGTCCTGTCCCAGTCCTCCTGTTCTGGCAAAGCAGGACTGTGTGGGCTGGGGGCTGGCAAGGTTGACTATCCAGGCCATCCCACTCCTCTAGGTGGGAATCCATGGCTCCTCTGGGGGTCTCAGAGGTGACTGTGGGTGACCCCTGTTTCCTGGGCCCAGGATGGTCAGGGTGGGTGTCATTCTGTGTCATGTACCAAAGAAGTTGTTTTCCTTTCTTTTCCCTTGGAAGGTGTCAGCCTGGAGGAAGGCAGCAGGGAGGTGGAGAATAGAGAGGCCAGAATGCTCAGTGGTGGATCCTCTGGAGTACTGAGGGGGCACCCAGGCCCAGGAGGGCTTACTCTGCTAAGACAGGAAAAAACAAAGTTTCTTGTCTTCTAGAGCCTTTTTTTTTCCTGGTACCGGGGATTGAACTCAGGGGTATTCAACCACTGAGCCACATCCCCAGCCTATTTTGTGTTTTATGTAGAGACAGGGTCTCACTGAGTTGCTTAGCGCCTCACTGTTGCTGAGGCTGGCTTGGAACTTGTGATTCTCCTGTCTCAGCCTCCCAAAGTGCTAGGATTACAGGCGTGCGACACCGTGCCCGGCTCTTTCAAAGCTTTTCTCTGCAGCTGGGTGGGTAGGGGAGGGGCTGAATCCTCATACTCCTGCCTGTGACCATGTGAGTGACTTGGATAGGGCTGCCAGGGTCCTTACCCCGTCTCTCCATCAGAACAGGGAGAACCGACCCTATCTACTTGCCTCTGTCCTCAACGCTGAGCCTCAGCTGCCTCATTTGGAAAGCCTCACAGGGTTTCTGAGGATGAACGGAGGTGGCGTTTCTACAGTACCCTGAAGGTGAGGGGCACTCGCCACCCAGCAGTGCTTTCCCAGCCTGGGCCTTCCTGTGGCTAGGGAAGGCTCCTGAGGCTTGGCCTCTAGCCCTTCCACCTGAGAGGCAGCTGCTGTGTTGCTACCACAACTCTGCCGGCAAAAGACCCAAGAGATAGCCCAGCCCAACCCTCTCTTTAAAGACGGGGAAACCAAAACCCAGATGGGCAGGGACTGGCCCAAGGTTGGCTAGCCAGCCAGGCTCCCTTCTCAGAGGCAGGGCCTGGAGCCTGGCTGGGGAAGGCGGGAGGGTGGCTACTGGCAGACATGGGGGGAAATGCCAGAGTGTAATTGGGCTCATTAAGGGTTTGCTGAGAGAGCCCTTCATGCCCTGCCAACGTCTGGGGACAGGCCTAGAACCTTCCTCTTCAGTGACTCCTTTGGGAGAAACAGTCTTTTCCTGAGGACCTCCTCCCCAGGCTGCTGTAGCGACAACCTACACTCCATGCTTTAAGGCCTCCAGTGTCCCTTCCCATCCCACCCTCTTTGGATAGGCAGGCAGTGACTGAGGACCCCACTGAAATCCAGGGCCCTGAAGTGCATTAGTCACCCAGTCAGAAGTGGTGGAGATGAGACCCCAGAGCCCTTCCGAAGTGCTCCCTCCACCAACTGCCCCCACTTCCACACAGGGGTCACAGGCAGGCACAATGCTGTGGGAGCCAGCCTTCCAGGAGGTGGCTCCTCGCACAGCCTCCGTCTCTCTCTCCGGGAAGATGGCAAACAGAGATTTATCCCCCTTCCCGTGTAAATCCCAGACAGAGAGGCAGATGAGTCCACGCATGCTCCTTTTCTCTGCTCTCACTTTGTCCTTCCTTCCCGCCTCTTTGGCTCTGGCCCCTACCTCCTTCCTCCCAGGTTGTGGCACCTTCCTGCCTGTCACCAGGGCCAGATGGGAGCTGCACAGCCCTGACATTCCTAGGATCCTTGCTCTGAGTCTGCATCCCCCCAACACAGCCATAGTTCCAGTCAGGGCTTGGTGGGCTCTAGGGAGTGGTGGGGTAGTGCAGTGGTTAAGGCCTCTGAGTCAGACAAGTGTAGGTCAAGGTCCAGTGCAAGACCTCATGAGCTGCCCTCTGATCTGTGGAGTGACAGGTTGATAATGGTGCCCATCTCATGGGGTTGTTGTGAAGTTTAAAAGAGGCCCCATGTAGGGGCTGGGAGTCTAGTCAGTGGTAGATCACTTGCCTAGCATGTGCAAGGCCCTGAGTTCAATCCCTAGTACCACAAAATATTAATTAATTAATTAATTAATTGAAGTCAAAGAGGTTCTATATGTGAGGCAGCTGGCACACAGCAAGCCCTCAGTAAATGCAGTTGTTATTACAAAGAAAAGGTAGCCTAAGCATCTGAGGGGTGGAGAGAAAGGGAAGCTTCTAGATCAGCTCTTCTACTCTCTTTCCATTTCCCCTTGAAGCAACTCCATACCCTGTTCTGGGACTTGACTTACTCATCTGTTAAAAGGAGCGTGGACTAGGCCCTTCCTGTCCAAGTGGAGGTCACGCTAGGGTGAGTCACGCTGGTGCCGAGTAGGACCTGGGAGGGGTGCTGAGCTACCCATGCTCATGGCAGCCATTCCACAGGCCTGAAGTGCCCTAAGAATTGCCCACTGTCCATGTTTTTTGAGTGGGAGCCCTGGATCCTAGGAGCAGGGTAGCTCCTGAGGGGACAGCTGGGAAGGCTAGGTCATGCAGGACAGGCCACAGCAGGCTCAGCAGCCTGGCTGGGGGCACACAATTAGCTTGGAATCCGGGCAGCCAGGGAGCCCAGAGGCTGTATATCATGGAGGTTTAATCAGCGGTGTGGCAGATATTTGTCTGCCCTCTTGGGCCATGTCGCCAGCCTGCCTGTCATAAATTGCACTGAGATTTCAAAACATCTCTCTCCCCTTGCTGGCGGCCGGGCGGCTCTCCTTGGCACCTCCAGAAAAGCCTCATTGTTTCTGACGCCCCCTGGCCCCTGACACCTGGGCCACTCCCCTCCAATCCCTAGCATGAGCACCTGGGCCCTGCTCCCTGCCTTTTCCTGCTGAGAGGGTGCTGCTGGGGGAGGCAGGGGAATAAGACTGCCATCTAGAGGTGAAGGGATGCCAAGTACAGGTGGTGCGGGCCTTTGCACACAGGGATGGAGTGACCTCCAGCCTACCTCTTCAGTGGAATGACCTGTGACCTAGATCCCTGGTATGGCTATGAGAGGAAGCCTAGTTGCGCCTTGTGTGTGGAGAAATGGGGTGGCCTTGGTCTGGAGGGCACTAGGTCTCCACCTCTTATCTTCCCTCTAGATGCTTTCTGCGCCACCTGGAAGCTATTCCTGGTACTGCAGTCCAACCACACTGCCTTGCAGCAAGGAAGGGACCCTCAAATCACCAGGAATCTATGACCACGCAGACTTGCGGGGTGTTATTAGTTTGCTAGAGCTGCCATAACAAAACACAACAAACTAGGGAGCACTCAGCAGAAGTTTGCTCACACTTCTGGATGCCAGAAGTCCAAGGTCAAGGTGTGTGAGCAAGGTTGGTCCCTTTTTTTTTTTTTTTTTTTTGATAACAGGGATTGACCAGGGATGCTTAACCACTGAACTACATCCCCAGCCCCATTTTTATATTTTTTATTTAGAGACAGGGTCTCGCTGAGTTGCTTACAGCCTCGCTAAGTTGCTGAGGCTGATCTTGAACTCAAAATCCTCCTGCCTCACTCAGCCTCCTGAGCTGCCGGGATTACCAGCATGCGCCACCAGGCCCGGCAAGGTTGCTTCCTTCTAAGGACTGTGAAGAAGACTCTGTTCCATACCTCTCCCCTAGCTTCTGGGTGGCTGGCAATCTTTAGTGTCTTTGGCTTGTAGATGTATCACTGGTTGTCTGCCTTCATCTTCCCATCTCCCTGTTTTCATGTATACATGACACCACTCACATGCTGCATAGGGGGCTCACCCTATATCAAGACAATTGCAGCCGGGCGTGGTGGTGCATGCCTGCAATCCCAGCACTTAGGGAGTCTGAGACAGGAGAATCGCGAGTTCAAAGCCAGCCTCAGCAAGGGCGAGGCGCTGAGCAACTCAGTGAGACCCTGTCTCTACATAAAACACAAAATGGGGCTGGGGATGTGGCTCAGTGGTCGAGTGCCCCTGGGTTCCATCTCCAGTACCAAAAAAAAAAAAAAAAGACAATTGCATCTTAACTAATGGCATCTGCAGTGGCCCTGTGTCCAAACAAGGCCACATTCTGAAGTACTGGGGGTGAGGATTGCAACATATTGAATTGGGGGTGGGGACACAAATCAACCTAGAGCACACATGAGTCTCAGACATTCAGTGACAGTCTTAAACCATAGTATGGGCACAGTGACACTCATGCTGTGACAAAGCTACTCTGTAACATGTACATAGAGTGAGTCATACAGATTCATCTTAACAAACTCTGGGGAACAGAGATGTTTACAGTGACTCAGGTACAATCATGACAGACATGCAGGGTAATGGACAAGGTAACCTCATTCACAGGCTGCAAGACACAGATACACCACGAACTGTTAATAGCCGATTTTTTTTTTGGTACCAGAGATTGAACCCAGGGGCATTTAACCACTGAGCCACCTCCCCATCCCTTTTTCTATTTTGTTTAGAGACAGGGTCTCACTAAGTTGCTTAGGGCCTCACTAAGTTGTTGAGGCTGGCCTTGAACTTGCAATCCTCCTGCCTCAGCCTTCTGAGCCACTGGAATGACAGGCGTGCACTACTGTGCCCAGCTTAGTAGCAGCTGATTTTTGCAGGATGCTAAGAAGCATTTTACATTAAAGATCAGCTCATCTAATCCCCACAAGGTGTGTATGACTTAGGGACTATTACTTATCACCCCATTTTCCAGATGTGCACATAGAAGAAATGAGCTCAGTTTGCACAGCCAGTGAGTGCCTGAGCTGAGATTCAAACCCAGGTGTGAATCAGCATAGAGCTCTGACTCTACCACTGTGCCTCTCTGCTCCCCATGTGCAATCCCCACACACATGATGACAGACACATGTTACGTGGGCCACTGCCCACAAAAACTCTAAGTGGCTTACTGAGACTTGGGGATGGGGCATCCAGGGACTGCTGGTGGGTTTTGGCCATGGCCTTGGGAAATAATTTTCCTTGTTCAGATGTGGGCTCCGCCCCTGGATGTGTAGTCTCACAAGAGCATGATGCCATCACTTGACTGGTTTGCTGTGAAGAGTGCACATGGGCCCTAGGAGACAGGAAATGCCATTAGGGAGAAGCACTAATTTTCTCTGGCTGCCATAGCAAAGTACCACAGACTCCATGGCTTAAACAACAGAAATTATTTTCCCACAGTTCTGGAAGCTAAAGGTCTGAGATCAAGGTGTCCTCAGGATTGGTTTTTTTTCAAAGGCCTCTCCTCAGCTTGCAGATGGCCTCCTCTCTTCACATGATATGCACTCTTTAACTGTATCCAAATTTCCTCTCATAAAGGCATCAGTCATATTGGATTAGGGCCCACCCATAGGACATAATTTTAACTTAATTTCCTCTTTAAAGACCCCATCTTGGGTGTGGTGGTGCACGCCTGTAATCCCAGTGGCTCTCTGGAGGCTGAGGCAGGAGGATTGCAAGTTCAAAGCCAGCCTCAGCAAAAGCGACATACTAAGCAATTCAGTGAGACCCTGTCTCTAAATAAAATACATAGTAGGACTGGAGATGTGAACTCAAGTAACCCTGAGTTCAATTCTCAGTACCAAAAAACAAACAAACAAACAAAAAAACCCAACACACAAATCCCCCCACCCCGTCTTAGCTAGATATGGTAACACATGCCTATAACCTAGCAATTTGGGAGGCTGAAGCAGGAGGATCTTAACTTAGTAAGACCTTGCCTCAGGAAAAAAAAAAATTAAAAGGGCTGGAGATGTAGCTCACTGAATTCAATCCCCAGTACCACCAAAAAAAAAAAAAAGACTGGGGCTGGGATTGTAGCTCAGTGGTAGAGCGCTTGCCTCGCATGCGTGAGGTACTGGGTTCGATCCTCAGCACCACATAAAAATAAACAAATAAAGATATTGTGTCCACTTACAACTAAAAAAATATTAAAAAAAAAAAAAGACTGACCCTCTCTCCAGATACAGTCATATTCTGAAGTTTTGGGGGTTAGTGCTTCAATGTAGTAATCTTTTTTTCTTTTGAGGGGGGATGCGATTCAGCCCATAACAGAAGGGCTCAATCATGCTTCATGCCTGAGCCTCAGCGTTATCCCAGTTTGAGGGAGAGAGACAGGGCCTGCCCTCAGGAAGGGACTTCTCTGAAGCACAGGCAGGAAGTACACACAGATTCAGGAAGTGAAAGATAACATGTTTCAGTCTGAGAAAGAGAGCTGGGCAGGCAGCCTCTGAATAGAAATGGTTAGAGGCAGGCAAATCACTGAGAAGTGAGTTGGAAAGAAGAGACTGGAAGATGGGACCCGGAGGGGTACCCTGAGGGTGCAGGTTGGCTGTCTGTGTGTTCAGCAGACCCAGTCAGCAGGGCCCAGGTCTCTACCCAGAAGATCAGCTGTTCCTCAGCCTGGGTGGCCAGGACAGCAGGGGGCATCTGGATCCATGTGGGGCAGGGGTTGGGATGGCTTCACACACTGTCACCATTTGTGAATGTCACCCTGCTGGGCGCAGGGCACAGGAAGGTTGGGTTTCTGGCCAGAGGCTTCTGTGTCTCCAGTAAGTGCCACACGCAGGATTGTCAGCGCCTGCCGCAGGCCTGAGGACAGGACTCTAGGTTTCCAAATTACGACTCCACTGGCGTTGCTGCTGTCTCCCCAGTGCCCACCTCATCTCCAAGACCCGAGTCTCCCTCTCAGAGATTTGCTCTGCGCCCTGGACTTTGTCAGGGTGTCTGTCCTCCCCATGTGCAGGCACGTCTGACACCCTTCCCCAGATTCCTGTATTCTAAGCTTCACTGCTTGAAACAGACCATTATGTTGGCTTTTGCCATCCATGGGTTGGGGGATTCTGAAAACAGGGGGTGTACCTGGGACACCCCACTCAGGCATCCCTCGGTTGAGGCATCAACCGGTGTTCCCTCTCTACATTCACATTCAGTCTTCATTGATTTGTCCCCCTTCTCTCTGCTCAGGTATGAAGCGGCCATTGAGCCCATCTCCCCTGGGTGAGAAGGAGCCCCTGACATCTGGATCTACTGAGTGCCTCCCTCGGCCCCCAGAACCACCCAAGCCCAAGCGGGAGAGAAAACGGCCGTCATACACGCTCTGTGATGTCTGCAACATCCAGCTGAACTCTGCGGCCCAGGCCCAGGTGCACTGTGGGGGGCGGGCCCACCAGAGGCGGCTCCGGCAGCTCAGCTTGGGGAAGACCCCCTCCGGGCCAGGTCAGTGTCAAGGGGCACTGCTCCCACAAACTTGCTCTGGGTCTTCCAGGGGAGGATCTATTTGGACCCCACTGAGAGGCTCTGGTTCTGTGGGGTGTTTGGGGCCTGGAGTGCCCTCAGTGGGGTCTTAGGGTCTAAGGCTCCCCTGATGCCATTGAGTTCTGTTGTGATTGAGACAACCCTTGTACAGGATCTCTCAGGATGTGAGGATCTTTAGGCCTCCTCTAGAAGTCTTTTTGGTCCTGGGGGCTCTCTCCTTGTGGAGTCTTAATCTCTAAGTAGCATTGCTCCAGTCTGGAGCCTACAGGGTGTCCCGGGCTCCTGCTCTGGTCTCTGAAGATCAGAGGCGGCAGGATGCACAGTATTTGAATTGAGGGATCAGTAGGTCCCTCTTCCCTTGGCTGCTGGACTCCTAGCCAGGATTTCTGCCTCTCCCTGGCTGGGGTGACTCTGCAGAGGTTTGGCGGCCTATACTGGAGGGGCAGCTGGCTTAAGGCAGCTTTCTGGGGGAAATGGGTGAGTGCATCCATGAGGGTGATGCTGGCTGACAGGCACATGGGCCACAGGGAAAGTAAGAACATGGGCTGCTGACCGGCAGGAGAAACAGGTTCACAAGCAGGCCCAGTGTGCAGAGGTTGGAAATGTCTTTAGCCCTGGTTCTGGGGTGGCTGGGGGAAACCCACCTTGCAGCCCAGCTTGGTAGCTTTGCCAGAGGCTACACTGGTCTCTGACACTTTGAGAGCTGCCTGTTGTCTAAGTGATATGGTGTTCCCCTTCCACACAGACAGTATCCTGGGGCTGGAGACCCATAAGGCCTAGTGTCTCCCGCCTACCACGTCACTCCAAGACTGGGTTTGAGCCACATGTACAAGGGAGGTTGTTCTTGGGAGCACCAGGGGAACTCCAGGCAGAGGTCACAGCATAAGCAAAGGCCAGGCATGTTCTGGTGGCAAGGACCAGCTCTTCCATCCAAGCATTTGGGGCTGGATACTAAGGGTGCCACAGAGCAAGAGTGTATCTGACAGATGAATATTTCTGGAGTATGTGCATATGTGTGGTATGTATTCAAAATCACTCATTCAGCCGGGCACAGTGGCTCACGCCTGTAATCCCAGCACTTTGGGAGGCTGAGACAGGAGAATCGCAAGTTCAAAGCCAGCCTCAGCAACGGCGAGGCACTAAGCAACTCAGTGAGACCCTGTCTCTACATAAAACACAAAATAGGGCTGGGGATGTGGCTCAGTGGTCGAGTGCCCCTGAGTTCAATCCCCAGTACCAAAAAAAAAAAAATCACTCATTCATCAAAGTTTTATTGACAGCTTATAAGATGTAAGCTACTGTTTGGGGGAGTCATGTTTTTAAAGGTATCATATGTGCCTGTCAAGAAAGAGCTGCCTAAATAACTCTTCTTGCAGATAATAACAGACCTCATGGAGGTCTCATAGGGCATTTCAAGAAGTCAGAGGAGGGAGAGACATACTGAAGTGAGAAGTCAAGGAAAGCTTTGAAGATGTAACACTGATGTTGGATTACTGGAGAGAGAAAGGGCCTCCCAGGCAGGACCACAGCTAGAGCACTGCAGGATAGTGAACGGCTGGCCATGGCTTCACAGGACAGCAAGCACTGGGCAGAGGGCATGGGTGAGCCAGTGTCCCCTGTGAGGACCTTCCCACCAAGTGGGCCTTTAGCCTTTGTTCCAAAGGTGATAAGCATTTGGAGCAGGAAAATTTAATGTTTTTAGATGGTCTGGCAAGGGAGAAAGGTAAAATTTAGGGGTACGTGAGAAAAAAAGGGGTAATATGTAGAAACACATTCTGATGTTTTTTTTTTTTGGTACTGGGGATTGAACTCAGGGACAATTAACCACTTAGCTACATCCCCAGCCCTATTTTTTATTTTGAGATGAGTTCTCACTAAGTTACTTAGGGCCTTGCTAAATTGTTGAGGCTGGCCTCGAACTTGCCATCCTGCTGCCTGAGCCTCCTGAGTCACTGAGATTACAGGTGTGTGCCACCACACTCAGCCAGCTCGGGAGATTTTAGTGTAGCAGGACGTGGAGACTTGGTGACCTATGGGATGTGGGGTCAAGATAGAGGGAGGTGTCCTGGATGATTTTAGCTAAGGCAATGTTGCAGAGGGTAGCTCAGTTATCAGAAAGGGGGTGCTGAGAGGGGAGCAGGGGAAGAGGGCCAAAATTGGATCAGATTGGTTTGGGGGGGTCAGCAGGAGACCTGAAACTCCAGCACAGACTGTTAAATTGGGCCTGGTAAGTCATTATTCATCTGGGCATCTGCCCACCCATCACCTCTCCTCTAGCCCTGGCCTGGCTCTGTGTAGGTACCAGGATCCCTGTCAGGAATGCTGAGAACCTGCCTCTTGGCACTCATAGTCTGGGGATGGGAAAACATGGAACCAGACCTTTCCACCATTGATGCAATGAATAGCATCATGGGAATATGGGAGAGTGAGGGTCATGCCTAGGGCCAGGGAAAAGGGGCCTCAGATCTCTGAGAACCCTGGAATTCTGGGGCTCCAGCAGGATAACCTGCTTTCTCCATTGGCCTGATTAACTCTGAACCTACACTGGGCCCTGACCCCCCCAACATGCACATCCTCCACGGGCTCTCCCTTGTCTTCTGGGCTGTCCAGAAGCTGGCCTGGCAGAGGTAGAGGACCTCAGGTGTCTGACTATAAATCAGCAAGAAGATGCCAGCAACTACCCTTGAGGTGGAGGTGGGGTGAGGTCTGCAGTCCTCCTGAACACCAGTTCTGGCGTGGTCCATGATGGGGACTGGATCAATGTGCCCCTCTCAACAAAGAGCTCTTAGGGTGAGGCCGGCTGGAGCTCCCTAGGGAAAATGAAGAGCCCCACAACTATTTCAGGAAGGCTAAGGTTAAGTGAGGGGAGCCCTTGACACACTGCTTCATTCCTAGCCACTTGACTGTCTGAGGCCCTGTGCCACACCTGGACATGAGGTCTGAGACCTGTGAAGGCAGGAGAGGCACTTGTTCCCTGGAGCTGTCATTTTGATTAGGGGCCTGTGGAACTAGAGGCTTCCACAGCGACACATGGAGTCACAGGCACTGAGGCGAGGACCCTTTCCTCTCCTGCTTATGGTCCTGAGGCCATCTGAGGGATGGAAATATGGAGGTGGGGGTGGCTGTCCCCTCTCTAAGCCTCTTGCCAGTGCCTGGGTCAGAGGCCTCCTCAGCCATACCCGGCTCCTGGAATCCTCACTCCCAGTCCTGAGTGAGCCTGGGATCCTCTGGAGGGGGTGCAGGGTGGGGAAACAGCAGGTACTCCATGCTTCCCCCATCTCCCTTCCTCCATGTATTTCCCCAACTTCCCCTGCCCACCCCACCCACCTGCCTCCCACAGGAGGCCCTTTTATTCTTCAGGAAAAGTGTCTGAGGCCATCTTTTTTTTTTTTTTTTTTTGGTACTGGAGATTGAACTCAGGGGCACTCGACCACTGAGCCACATCCCCAGCCCTATTTTGTGTTTTATGTAGAGACAGGGTCTCACTGAGTTGCTTAGCACCTCGCCATTGCTGAGGCTGGCTTTGAACTCGCGATTCTCCTGTCTCAGCCTCCCAAAGTGCTAGGATTACAGATGTGCGCCACCGTGCCCGGCTCTGAGGCCATCTTTCTTCTCCTCCACCCCAGACAGGTATGGGCATCAGAAACCCCTCTGGGGGGCTGGGGTTATGGCGCCATGGTAGCGTGCTCGCCTAACACGCGTGAGGCACTGGCTTCAATCCTCAGCACCACATAAAAATAAAATAAAGATTAAAAAAAAAAGAAACCCCTTTGGCACTAAAGATGATCCCAGTGACCCTTCTGACCATGATGCAATTCCCCCTACCCCCCAAACAACTGTAAGTGTTTTTTCAACATCTGCAAAGAGAGAAAAGTGTGTTGGTCCAAGCCTCCTGGCTCTCACCCCCATTGCAGACATTGAGCCAGCACCATGCATAAGAGACGCTGGGGCAAGGAGGGGTGACCTCCCCATTCTGAGCATTGCTCAGAGGGAACTGGTCACGAAGTACTTCCACATGCAGCAGGACATTCCTCCCCACCAGGCCATCCTGGGGGCAGATGATGACGTTCAGTCCTCACTCTACAAATTGGAATATTGGGACTCAGAGAGGTAAAGTAACATACCCAAGGCCACACAGCTAGTTTGGCGTCCCAGGTGTCTGACTATTAATCCTGTCTCACCCCACCCCACCCTACCTGCCCCCCAGTCCCATTGAGGAGAGCTGCATATGCATCAAGAGAGATTGGGCTTCAGTGCCTGGGAGTGCAGACGAGGAATGCCCACCCGCCCCAGCCAGGCTGGTGCCCAGCAAAATTATTGCATAAGTGCTCAGGGCTTTGTCCTGTGCCTCCTCGAGGCTGGCTTGGGAGGGGAAGGGGAGTTTCCTAAAGCCAACCAGTTCCCAACTTCTTCACTCTTGACAGGACTAACTCAGCCATCCAATTCACAGTGGGCCCACCCTCTGTCCCCCATTAGCCATTGCAACATGACACTGGAGGGAGAGGAAGGGCAAGGAGGGGACTTCAGAAATGACAAGCTCTGGCTTACTGAAGTGACCAGCAGAACCAGGGGTGGAGGGTGCAAGGTAGACACTAGGGGTGTAAGGATAGGAAAATCAAAGTGGATGAAACTAGAAGGGATTTCAGAGCTGCAGCTATCGCAGTAGCTGCAGTAGAGCCCCACCCCTCCCACCCTGCACCCCACAGGTCCCCTAGCTCCTGTTCAAATCAGTCCCTCCATCTCCTTTCCAAGCTCTGACCACAGAAGTTGGCTGCACTCTGGGCTCTGGAGATCAAAGACCGCACGCCTGAGTCACTGGCTTGATGAGCTCCTCACCCTGCTGCTCCCCACAGATGGGTTAATTTCAGTCCCATCAGGAGGCCCCGGAAGCCCTCTAGCCTGCTCCCCATACTTTGGCATCCCCTGGGTTGCTGGTTCCTCCTCAGTGACCCCCGCATCCCGCAGTCTTTGGGTGCATCCTTTAAAGAAACTGTGCTCCCCCCAGGGGGCCACTGAGAAGTTCTTGCAGTCTAACCAGTGCCTCCAGCTGTATCCTTCTTTGGTGGCAGGTGACAGGTACCCTAGGTTCTCCCCAGACCCCTGGACATCCATCATATCCCCTCCCCCAGGTATGACTCTGACCATCAGCACCCTCCCCCAGACCACCAGGAAAGGCAAGGCTGTCTGGGTAGAGAATTAGGGGGCTTAGCTCAGATCCTTGCCCTCAAAGAAGACAAAGATTCCGTCTGTGTCTCTGGGTGGGTTAATTAGCTCGGGGCTTGAGTTTCTTTCCTCTCCCCACATAAACAACTCCTTCCCCCCAGAGCCCCTTCCGAACAAACCTGTTTTCTGGAGCTGCTGCTGCCAGCCCCTCCCCAGACCTGCTTTGTGGTCTGGGTATTGGCTGCTCCCAAGATTACAGGTTATTGTCTGGTGGAGACAGGATGCTGAGGGGGTGGGGGCCAGCGCAGACCGGGTTTGGAATGCAAGACTGGATCCAGCTGTGGGTTGGCCCTCTCCTCTTCCCCCTCCACCCCCCCTACCCTGCCACCAGGTGCTCAGGTGAGTTGAGAGCCACCTTTCAGCAAGAGGAGAGAGAGAAAGGAGCAGAAGGAGAGAAGGGGCTGGGGAGGGGTGTCAGAAGTTCTGGCTGATCAGATGAATGACCTCCCTTCCAGGCATTGTCCAAGTAGTACATCCAAAGGGGATCTACTTGTCCCCACCCCCTGCCATGGTCAATGCTCTGTGACAAAGTGGTAACCCTCCACTAAGCCTCAGTTTCCTCTTTAGCAAAAGCAGATCAATGGCCAGGAGGGAACGAATAAAGCTGGACAGAATGTGGGGCTCCTACAACAGAGAGCCCTGAAGCAGGAGTGATAGAACCTTCCAGCAGGCAAAGTGGCTTCAGAACCTTTGTCCCTGAGGTCTCTGTGGACAAAGCCAACCCTTTACTTCAGTGGAAGAGGTGCTAGGCAGGGACCCTCTGGGAGCAGGAGAGGGGGATGGTGAACAGACGCCCCCTGGTACTCTCTCCCCTACCTGAGTTCCACACTGACCCCACACTTCCATCCTTGGGGAAGGACATAAGTACCCTGCTCACACCACCTGCGGTTGGGATGGGGGCAACCAAGGAATGGGCAGCTCCTTCCTGGCAAGAAGGGCCAGGGCCCAGTAATGATGCAGCTTTCCAGCCAGGACCAGGAGTCCCTCCCTCGAGCCCTCCCCTTCTGTCCCTCACATCCCCCTTCCCTCTGTCACTCTGGCTGGGTTTCATTTGCTCCTGCTAGGTGCTCAGCTGCAGTGCCTCCAAAGGCTGAGAATGCTCTTGGGTGAGTGCTGAGGATGGCTGACCTGGGGGGTGGGGACATGGCTTAGAAGCTTAGAGGCCAGGGTTTCCCCACCCTCCCAGCCCTATCCTTTTCCTGCTATTGTTGGTCCCCCAAAGTTGTCTGCCTGAGACACCGTAGCCAGCCAGCAGCCAGGTTCAGGGTCGGGCTGTGAGCCCCCCTCTGGAGGGAGGGGGCAGGCACAGCTGGAGAGCTGGAGATACACCCTGAAGGACTTAAGGTTCCTGCACATCTGGGCAAATGCAGTCGGGGAGCCTGGGTCAAAGGTTCCTTGTATTGAATCACACTTTCAATGCCTCTAAGGGGATAGGAGAGGGGGAGAGGTCGGAGGGGCCTGAGCGGGGAGCTGTTACTGCCACAGAGGAGGAGACAGCCCCGAAGACAGAGGGAGGCAGGAATGCTGGGGCTGGCCGGGGTGGGGGGGTGCCTGCTGCCTGACAGCCTGCCACAGCACTGGGATCAACTGTCCCCCCCTTATCTGTGATTTCCCCACTTGCCTTCCCACGCTGGGGGTTGCCTGGACATTGTTGAGGGAGACAGCCATCACCCCTCCAGGGAAAGGGCCTGGAGGCAGTGAGGCTGGGGGCAGCCTCTCTGTGCCTGGGCTCTGGGATCTTCCTCTAGCTTGAAGGGCTGGACATTACACATTCGGAGCCCCAGAGCCCCAGAGGGTGGGGGCTCTAGAGAACATGAGGAGAAACCCCTGGCCATGATGAAAATCCTACCGGGGAGTGTGCAGTGGATCTTGGTCCTTCTCCCACCCCTGCCTTTGGCTCTCTCTACCCTGGATTACCATTTTTCTTTGCAGATTTGATTTGATGGAAACGGCAACATTATTATTTGCTATATGTGTGGGAGGGCACATGTGTGTGCCCCTGGGAGGACCCTATCCTGTGCTCTGTGACTTGGGGCGGGTGAGAGGAGTGGGTGAGAAGCTGCGTTCCGCTATATGATCTTACATCAGATGCATGTGACTTGTAAGGGTGTTTGCACCCACCTATCTCTGGACAAACGTATCTGTCCAGGAATCCACGTGTATATGCGTCTGTGTGCTTTATACCCAGATACACAGATGCATCTGTAGGGGTCTGTGTGTCTGCCTCTCTGGGTGTGCTTATATACAAGTATGTCTTTGTTGACCGTGTCTGTGTCTACGCGCATGCTCACGTGTGGCCCCCATGGTTAAGTTTCTCTGCAGGGGCACCACCTCCACGCCTGCACACTCCGGGGTGTGCCAATGGAAGACTTGGTCTCCCTGTGCGGAGATGTGTGTTTGTGTGTGCCTGCTGCTCTGTGGGGGTGCCTGTGGTCCTCAGGGAGTGTGTCCCTATGTGTGTGTGTCTTTTCAAGTTATGGCACAACAGCAGGATGTGGCTTCCCTAGATCCTCTCTGTTGGGTAGCAGCCAGGGTGATGTTATTTCATAAGACACGTGCTCTGTGCCCCTGCCCCAGCCTTTGGTGGAGCCCTGGGGCAGCGTCCATTCCGCCATGTCGTCACGCTGATTTGTTCTATCTGTGACCAGAGCCAGCAACCCATCCTCCTAAGGCAGCTGTCCAGTGATCTGTGGCTCCTGGCTGTAGACCTCTGGCCAGGGTTGGGGAGGGACTGCTCTGAGACACTTAGCCAGGGTGTCTGTTCTACTGCAAAATGCCATCAGAGAAGATCCTCCACCCCAATGCTTTTGGGGGTGCAGAATCTAGACCTGTCAACCACGTAGCGGGCCATCCTGGGGCAGGTGTGGCAATGGTGGCAGCCCCCTTCATTTGAGTGTAGCCTCAGCCACACATGGGTGTGCATGTGCCATAGCTCATGCTGCATCCCAGTGGCCCTGGAGGACAGGGATAATGGTGAATGTCAGAGGCAGACAGTGGGTGGAGGAGCAGCGCTATGTGAAAGGTGCTGGGGAACGGTGCCCAGCAGCTACTGGAGGGGCCCAGGCCTCGAGGCAACTTGTACCCTAGCCCTTGTACAGGAGAACAATTGTGGGGGGCTGGAGGCACTTCTGGGGGACTCTACTGACTGGAAGAAGAGATTGGGTTATCAAATGCCCTGGCACCTCCTTGCTTAGCACCCCTCAAATACCTCCACACTCAACATCTCTTTTTATTTTTTTATTTTTTGGTACCAGGGATTGAACTCAGGGGCACTCGACCACTGAGCCACATCCCCAGCCCTATTTTGTGTTTTATGTAGAGACAGGGTCTCACTGAGTTGCTTAGCACCTCGCCATTGCTGAGGCTGACTTTGAACTCACGATTCTCCTGTCTCAGCCTCCCAAACTGCTGGGATTACAGGCTTGCGCCACGGAACCTGGCTCAGCACCTCTTGTGGTCCTCAGACCTATTCCTGCTCTGCCCTTCCTCCTTCCCTCTTCACAGAGGGGCGGCTTTTATCTACACATCCAATGCACAGTTCAATATAATTGGACCTCTGTTCTAGACCTCTGGGCTCTAGACCCACAGGTCTGGGAGGTTTGGGGTACCACAACCCCTTATTCTTCCTGCAGGGAGCCCACCCTTCTACCTCCTTTCACATCTAGGGGACCCCAGACACGGGGGAGGGTAGGCTGTGCACCTGAGCACTCTAGGAAGAGGTCACTAGGACCTCCCTCCCTCTTTTCCCCACTAATGTCTTCCCCATTACAAAGGCCTCATTAGAAACAGCTCCCCTTGAGCTCAGACACCACCTGCAGGGCCCCTGGAGGAGGAGGGGATAAAAGCCAAAATCCCCAGGTTTCCCTGTGGGCAAAGCCTTCCCCATCAGGCACTCTCCTTCTCCCCCCACGCCTGTTTTGCGTGGAGCTTTTGGAACTGCGGTGACCTTTCAACTTGCTGACCCACTGATGGATCTCTGCTTTGTCATCTCTCTTCCTGGACCGCGCTTTCCCATGGAAATTTCACTTCTTGTAAAACTTCACTTTTCTGCTCTGAAACCTAGTGGACTCTCCTTGCAGACCTTCTGCAGTTTACCGCCTGCCTCTCTGATCCTACAACCCTCCCGGCTCCTCGGTACTGGGAATTGAACCCAGGGCGCGCTACCACTGAGCTATATCCCCAACTCTTTTATTTTGAGACAAGGTCTCACTAAATTGCCGAGGATGGATGGCCTCAAATTTGCGATCCTCCTGTCTCAGCTTCCCGAGTTGCTGGGATTATAGGCTTTACAGGTGGGATTACACCACGCCCGGTGTATCCCAAAGCGCATGGTCCCAAACTTTGAGCACGGGGCTGACTGCAGCCGCCACACGCTTTTCCCGTGTGTCTTGCCTGTGCACTCCTCTAGAAACCCACAGGTAAACACGATGACTGAACGGACTCCTGTCCCTCCTGCTTCCTGCGGTCTGACCTCAGTGGCTCCTGCTGCAGCGCGCGCAGTAGGAGAAGGCGGAGGCGACGCTGAGGTCGCTGCGGGGAGCTGTGGCAGGTGGGCGCGGCCAGGTGAGCCCCCGGGGCGCCGCCTCCCTGCTCGCAACCCTGGCCGCGCTGACTGCTGGCGCCTCTTCGCCCCGGTTACCGCTAGTGGCTGCTGTCGCTCAGTGGAGCCCAAGGAGACCACGGCCAGAGCGTCCACCGCCCAAGATGGTGGCTCCCGTGTCTCTGTGAGTGTGTGCGGGCGGCGCAGGGGTGCCGGGCCAGCGCCCCCTCCCGGAGCTTCCGGGCAGGGGGCGGGCCACCCGGGACTGGGGGCCTAGTGGCGGGAGGGGGCGGGCAAGTGGAGGCCAGGTCTCTGGGGATCCATCCGAGGGCTTTCACCAGGCATCCCTCAGAGAAAGTCCCCCAGCGCTTTGCATCCCAGAGGATGGGCGAGGCCGGCAAGGGAGCACCATCTCACCTGGCCCCTACTCTGATCAGAGTGTGGACTTCACTTAGTGGAATCCCACGAAAGGGCCCACAGGAGCCTGAGGAGGAGGCCAGGGACCTCCATCCTGGGGGCACATCAGTATTGGGTTTGAGGCTTACTGTGTCTGGGGGTTGGGGGGCAGATCAACTCACAACTGCCCTAAGGGAACCTCCTACTGGTTCGCATCTAGCCTGCTGGGTGTGGAGATGCAGGATCTGGGGCTACACAAAGACTCCTACCTGGTCAGCCTTATTCACAACTGGACCCACACAGTCATGCTTGATTTACACCATACCCCTGGGAGCCTAGTTCCCCCAGATCTGTGGTGGGGGTAATGTCAATGAATTTTAACATGTTTTTAGAGCAGCTCTGCCCTATAGAACTTTCTGGCGTAATGTAAATGTTCCCTCTACCAGTGCTGTCCAGTCCAATAGTCACTAGCCACATGTGGCTACTAAGTGCTTGAAATGTGTCTAGTGTCAACTGAATTTTAAAATTTTTATTGAATTCCAATTAAACAGCCACATGTGGCTAAGTGGCGGCTGTATTGGGCAGTGCAGTTTTATTATCTCCACATTATAGGGTTCCAGCTGCCTGCTCTTTGGTTCTTTCTTCAAAACATCCTAGATCATATCATCTACTCCTCTGCAGAATAGGGTGGGATAGACAGCTTCCAGGCACCAGAAAAGATCTGATAAACTTCCAGAAGAATATCACTTTGGTCTTGTACCCCCTCCCCCATTCTAAGATTCTTTGTGCGGTGCGCTGGGGAAGGTCATAGAATCCCAGGCTCTCCAGAGGAAAGCATGTCAAAGGCAGCTATTTTAACCACTCAGCAGGTGTCCACAGTGCCACTCCACTGCTCTGTCTGAAGCTGGCTCTTCCTTATTCCTTCACTCCTTAAATTTTGTGGCATGCCTGCTGGGCGTCAGGCACTGTTCAGGTGAAGAAGTTAGCTACCTTTCCGGCCTTCAGGGACTGTGCATGAGAGAAGGGGCAGGGGCGTGTGGAGCAAAGGAAGGGATGTGAAGCAACAGAGCTATGCAGAAGTAGAGCTTTGTAAACTGTGGAGAGTGCAATGGAGGGCACAGAGCAGCGATGGGAAAGAAGGAAACTTCCTGGGAAAGGACATTCGGAGAAACCGCCTCTGAAGAGGGAACAGTTAAGCTAAAACCAGCTTGGTAATGGAATAGGCCAGGTAAAGTGTCAGGAGGAGGGGTGGGAACATTTTAGAAGAAGGACTATGGACTATGTGTGCAAAGGTCCTGGGGATGAGTGGCCACCAGAGGCGTCAGCAATGCTGGGCACTGAACAGACTGCAGAAGGGATTTGGGCACTTGACTTCAGAGCAGCAGGCAGTTGTGGAGAGGTTTAAGAAGAGTGTTTGTTTGGTGGTGGTACTAGGGACTGAACCCAGGGGCCCTCTACGGCTATATCATCAGCTCTTTTCTTTTTTTTTTTGGTACTGGGGATTGAACTCAGGGGTACTTGACCACTGAGCCACATCCCCAGCCCTATTTTGTGTTTTATGTAGAGACAGGGTCTCACTGAGTTGCTTAGCACCTTGCCGTTGCTAAGGCTGGCTTTGAACTTGCGATTCTCTTGTCTCAGCCTCTCTGAGTGCTGGGATTACAGGCTTGAGCCACCGCGCCCGGCTCCTTTTCATTTTTTGAGACAGGGTTTCACTAAGTAGCTAAGGCTGGCTTTGAACTTGCAGTCCTCCTGCCTCATCCTCCCAAGTTGCTGGAATTACAGGTGTGTACCACCACACTTAAGCAATAAATTTTATTTTATTTTATTTTATTTTTTTTTAAATTTTTTTTTTTTTTTAGTTGTTGACAGATACAATGTCTTTATTTTATTGCTTTGTATGTGGTGCCGAGAATCGAACCCAGGGCCTCACGCATGCGAGGCAAGAAGCAATAAATTTTAAAAAGTCCCCTTGGGGGCTGGGATTGTAGCTCAGTGGTAGAGCGCTTGCCTCGCATGTGTGAGGCACTGGGTTCGATCCTCAGCACCACATAAAAATAAATAAAGATATGGTGTCCATCTACAACTAAAAACATATTAAAAAAAAAAAAAGTCCCCTTGGGCCAGGCGTGGTGTCGCTCACCTGTAATCCCAGAGACTCAGGAGGCCGAAGCAGGAGAATCACAAGGCCAGCCTCAGCAACTTAGCAAGACCCTGGCTCAAAATAAAAAGGGGTGGGGATGTGTCTCAGTGGTTAAGTGTCCCTGAGTTTGATCCTTGGTACCAAAGGGGAAAAAAAAAGTCCCCTTGGTCAGAGAAGAATATGGATGGAAAACCAGAATGCTGTCAGAAAGTGACACTAGTCCAGGCAAGAGATGAAGGTGGCCTGAACAAGACCACCAGGCAATAGTGTGGAGAGAAGCCATACAATTGAGGTAGATTTTGGAGGTGGGATCTACAGATCCTGTTGGTGGGCCAGGCCCTGGATTGGTAGAGAGTTGGGGTCAGAAGTGCAGGTTTCTAGCCAGAGCACCTGGAAAGGTAGAGGGGCTATTTCCTGAGATGGAAATGACTGAGACAGGGGCATACTTGTGAAGACCAATCAAGAGTTCTATGTAGATAAGCCAAGAAGGAAGCTGGAGGGAGGGCCATGGAGGCCAGGCTGGGGCTGTATATTTCAGAGTGGTCCACAGAGGTGGTTCTAAAACCTTTGGGTAGTTTGAGGTTGGGAAGAGGATGAAGGGATGACCTCCAGAGGTCAAGGAGTGGCTGCCAGGGGGAAGGGAAACCAGGGCGTATGGGGTCTTAGAAGGCAAGTGGTGGCACGGAGCTGTAATCCCAGTGACTCAGGAGGCTGAGGCCAAAGGATCACAAGTTTGAGACCAGCCTCAGTAACTTAGTGAGACCCTGTCTCAAAATAAAAAAAAAAAGCAGGGGCTGGAGATGTAGGTCAGTGTTATAATGCCCCTGATTTCAATGCCCAGCACAAAAATAAAAAGAAGAATGTTAGAATGTTTTAAGGAGGGCATGGTGAGGGGCACCAGATGTCACTCAGAGTACAGGGGAGGAAAACCGTGAGTTCCCTGCACCTGGCGACACAGGGGCCTTTCTTTACACTGAGTGGGCTGCCCCTGGCATTCTGATTCTGCTCTCATTTGGCCTCTTCACCATGTGCCAGTTGGCACACAGGACTGGGCACACAGCAGATGGACAAGATGGTCATTTAGTGATGTCTCAGAGCTTAGGATCTTCTAATCAACAGTTTCAGACATAGGAAGTTCTTCCATGAAACCAAAGCAAATTCTTTTGTTCTTTTATGGGTTTCATTTTTGAGTTGGGGTCTTGCTAGATTGCCTAGGCTGGTCTCTAACTCAAGGTCTTCTTGCTTCCATCTCCTGGGTAGCTGGGATCACAGTTGTGCACCACTGCACCCAGCTCTTTAGTTGTTTTATTTATTTATTTATTTTTAATATTTTTTAGTTGTCCATGGGCCTTTGTTTTATTTATATGTGATGCTGAAAATCGAACCCAGTGCCTCACACATGCTAGGCAAGCGCTCTACCACTGAGCCATAACCCCAGCCCTCTTTAGTTGTTTTAAACCATCAACTTCTACTGAGAGACATCTGCCTCTAAGTACTCAGAGATACAAAAAATGAACAAACATGGTCTTCTAGGAATCCAAGTGCAGACATGTATGGAGAATCCCTGCATTTACCATAGGGAACTGCAGGAGACTAGAAGACAGGTACCAGCCCAGCTGGGGGGATCAGGATCGCAGAGGAAGATGCCTGGGCTGCTCTCCATGGCCGGGGAAAGGAGGCTCAGAGGATGAACACAGGGACAAAAGTAATAGCTCTGCATATGTGGAGAATGGCTTTGTTGGAGTTGGCCGGGCAGATGGGAACCTCTAGGTGGCTCTAGAAGTCTCCACAGTCTGTAAAGGATCTTGTTGGCTCCTGGTGAGGTGCACAGACTTAGGCAATGGGGTACCACCAAAGAGGTGGAATCAAGGGACTGACAGGTAGATCTGTGCCTGAGTTTGCTTTCTCAGGCTGTGGAGTGAGAGACAAGTGTGGGGGGATGATATGGAGATGGAGGCAGCAGCCGTAATCCACATGAAGGAGTAAGGGCCTGAACTGGGCTGAGGCTGGACAGACTGGAGGGGGAAGGCGGTGCAGCGCAGGATCTCCTGGTGGCCTTTGGGTGCATGAGGACTTGAGTTCCAATTCTACCTCAGCTACTTAGTGCTTGCAAAACCTGGGGCAAAGCTCTTAGTCACGTAGACTCAATTTCTTCACCCACAGAGAGTAATCTTGGTCCTCTCCAGGAATCACTGTAAAATACTCAGCACAGGGCCTTGCTCAGTTCACACTGTGAGTGGTAGTTCCTGCTTACAGTCACACTGTCAGTGTGAAGGCCAGGATAAGTACCTGAGTCTGTCTAACTCCAAGAACTGTGCTCTTTCCACCACCCTGCACTGCCTATCTCCCCCTCTCAGCCATGGAGAGAAGGGAACAGGTTTGAGATCATTAGGAGTGGGAGTTGGCAGGTTTGGCTGGTAGCTGGCTGTATATGACCTTCTGATCCCAAACGGCTTGTCCTTGCCTCATGCCTGGTGGGAGGGCACAAGTTAACTACCTTCACTCTTGGGCTCAGCCTCCCAAGCAGCCACAGGTCTAGGCTATTGTTCCAGAATCAGACTGCTGGTTGTGTGTGTATGTGTGTGTGCGCACGTGCACGTGTGCATGCACCTGCATGTGTGCAGGGATGGGAGTGCCAGAGAAAATAAAGCCTCTTCTGATTTCCTTCTGATGAGCTAGGTAGCTGTGGGCTGCAGGGAATGGTCATCCGTTGGACTAGGAGTCACAAGGTCTATGTCATAATCCTGATTCAGCCATGAATCATGAGCCCTAAGAATCACACTTCTCTGGGACTCAATTTCCCCTAAAAGTGTTCTATAAAATGTGATTTCACAGATGGTGCCAGTCTTCCAGGCTCTGAGTTCTGAGATGCTGCAGCAAAGCCAAGCAATAGCTTGTCCTGGATGGAAAGAGGCCTTGGGGCGGGCTGGGAGCCTGTACCTCCCTGATGTTGGCCCTTGGCATGACTACACACTCCCAATTACCTCTGCCCCATTGAGTCCAGTCCACCCCTCAGCCTGGGAGGACCCTGTGGGCAGGATGAACCTAACCACCCCACCCAAATCTGCCCCCACCATGACGAACCCCCTAACACCTCTCCCTTGTCTTTTTCATCTCCAGTCTCCCACCGGCAGAGCAGGAATAAACTTTGCAGGCTAAGTTAGATGGATGGTCCCCCTTAGCCTGGTGGGCTGCCTCCCTCATCTCCACACCAGCTCCTCTTTCAGGGGAGGTGCTTCTGTGTGCTGGTGAGGCAGCATTTGGGTGGGGGTCGGGGGTCCCCTGCCCCAAGAGTAGGAATGGTGCCCCCAGGGAAGAAACCAGCAGGAGAGGCCTCCAACTCCAACAAGAAGTGCAAGCGTTACTTCAACGAGCACTGGAAGGAGGAGTTTCCCTGGCTGGACTTTGACTATGAGCGGAAGCTGATGTTTTGCCTTGAGTGTCGCCAGGCCCTGGTTCGAAACAAGCACGGCAAAGCTGAGAATGCCTTCACCGTGGGCACGGACAACTTCCAACGTCACGCCCTGCTGCGGCACGTCACCTCGGGAGCCCACCGCCAGGCTCTGACCGTCAACCAGGGCCAGCCCACTTTCGAGGGCCCTGTCGAGGGAGGTGGGGCCTACACTGGCCTGGCTGCCACCCCCACCTCCAGGGATGTCAAGGTGGAGGTAGACCCAGCCAAAGTGGCGGTGCTGACCACTGTGTACTGCATGGCTAAGGAAGATGTGCCCGATGACCGCTGCTCTGCCCTGCTTGAGCTGCAGAGATTCAACTTGTGCCAGGCACTGCTAGGCACAGAGCATGGCAATTACTACAGCCCCAGGAGAGTGAGGGACATGCAGGTGGGTGGCAGTCAGAGGGTATGGGTGGTGGGGAGGGAGGACATTGAGCCATTTGGGAACAGCCCCAGCATGCTAGGCCTTTGTGGAGCAGCCAGGTACCTCATTCCTACCTCTGCCCTTCAGAAGCTTTACTGAGGGCCTACCACAGGCCTGGCACTGGGCTAGCAGGGGGTACAAGAGTAAAGAGACCAGGCTGGCCTTAACACAGGGCACTCCCAGAGGAGGTTAGCTGGCAGCCTGGGGCTTGATTGGCCCACAGATATGTTTTCACCCTTTCGTGGGAGGGTACAGGGGATTGAACCCAGGGGCACTTTACCATTGAGCCACATCCCTAGCCCTATTTATTTAGTTTTGAAACAGGGGTCCCCTTAAGTTGCTTAGGCCCTTGCTAAGTTGCTGAGGCTGGCTTTGAACTTGGGATCCTCCTGCCTTAGCAGGAGCACTAGGATTACCAGCATGGGCCACCATATCCAGCTCAACTTGTTTTCAAAAAATACGTTAGTTTCTAACTTACATTATCTAGGAGATGAATGTAAAGATCTACATCTGTGGCTTCCACTAAAAAGGGAAGTCCCCATGGTCTCAGGGCATGGCATAGGCTTGCCAGCATTTACCCTTTCCCTTTGGCTTGTCCCTGGCCCACTTCAAGCTCAGAATCACTCACATGGTCCCTGGAGGCTTGCAAGTTGCAGCTCTTAGGTTCAGCTGTGTGAGTCCTGGGGGGCCGGCTTGGGAGTAGGAGAGTTACATTTCACTCTATGGAAATGTGGCAAGCAGCACACAGCTGGCACTGTGTAAAGTTAGGAGTTGCTAGTGAACGCATCTGTCTCTAATCTCTCAACTGAACAGTGGAAGGAGATGCCTAGGAGTAAGGCAGACTGGGACCATGTGCAGAAAAACAAAAGGAAAAAACTAGCCCTCTTAGAGCTCTTCGTGGTTCATAAAGAACTTTTACATTTATGAGAGCAATAATGAAATTTTACATTTATAAATCATGAAAACCCTTTGTAAAGACTAGAGGCAGGCATTAGCTGAGAGCAGGTATTATACCTGAGACACTGAACTTCAGAGAAGGGAATTTCCCAAGGTAGCACAACCTGTAAGTGGCAAGGCCAGGGTTAGTCCCTAAGGCTATCTGACTCCGAGGACTGTGTTCTTTTCACCACCTAGCACTGCCTACCTCCCTCTCTTAGGACAAGCCTAAGTGTCCTCGGACAAGCCTAACTGTCCTCCCTCCCTTTCTCTCCCTGGCTGTCCCAGGTGGCCATTGCCAGTGTCTTGCACACGGAGGCCTGCCAGCGCCTGAAGGCGTCCCCATTTGTGGGGCTGGTGTTAGACGAGACCAGGGACTGGCCTGAATCCCACAGTCTAGCCCTGTTTGCCACTTCGGTGTCCCCATGTGATGGCCAGCCTTCTACCACCTTCCTGGGCAGTGTGGAACTACAGGAGGGCAGGACCACTGCTAGTCAACTCCTGGACATCCTGCAGGCCTTTGGAGTATCTGCACCCAAGCTAGCCTGGCTCAGCTCAAGCCTCCCCAGTGATCGCCTAGGGAGTGTTGGCCTGCAGCTCCGAGCCACCTGCCCACTGCTCACCGAGCTGCACTGCCTCCCTGGCAGGACAGATCCCGAACCCCCTGCCTACCTGGGTGAATATCAGAGCACACTGGATGCCCTATTCCGCCTGCACGGTGGCCCCAGTTCTCACATGGTCCCTGAGCTCCGGGCAGCACTGGACCTTGCAGCTATTGACTTGGCAGGGCCAAGGCCAGTGCCTTGGGCCTCCCTGTTGCCTGTTGTGGAAGCAGTGGCAGAGGCGTGGCCTTGCCTGGTGCCCACTCTGGAGGCGACAGCCCCAGCCTCACCGACGGCTGCAGCCCTGGCTTTGGCCCTGCGCCAGTTCACCTTCGTAGCCTTCACCCACCTGCTGCTGGACGCTCTGCCGTCAGTGCAGAAGCTTGCCCTCATCCTGCAGCGGGAAGAGCCGGATTTGGCCTTGCTGCAGCCCCTGGTGATGGCAGCAGCAGCTTCCCTCCAAGCCCAACGCTGTTCAGGGGGAGCCCGACTCCAGGGCTTCCTGCGAGAACTGGCCTTCTCAGACCCCGACGGGGGCGGTGGGCGCTGCACCTTCCGCAGCGTGGAGCTGGTCGGCTACTCAGAGGCTGCGGTCAGGGACTTGGAGCGACTGCGGGGAGCCTTTCTGGACTCCATGAGGAGGGGGCTGCGGGACTCCTACCCCGGGCCCTCGCTGGACGCGGTGGCTGCCTTCGCGGCGATCTTCGACCCCCGCCGCTACCCGCAGGTCCAGGAAGAGTTGGGTGCACACGGCGAGGGGGCGCTGCGGGTGCTGCTGCGCGGCTTCGCGCCCGCGGTGGTGCGCCAGCGCGCACTGGGCGACTTTGCTCTCTTCAAGCGTGTGGTGTTCAGCCTGGGGCGGCTCGGCCCGCGGGCGCTGTGCACAAAGCTGGCGTGCGAGCACTCCGAGCTGCACGAGCTCTTCCCTGACTTCGCCGCCCTCGCCGCTTTGGCCTTATCTCTGCCCGCGGGCGCCGGCCTCTTGGATAAGGTCTGCCGCAGTCGCGAGCTGCGATGGTGGGGACAGAGCGGGGCCGGGGAAGGCCGGGGAGGCCACGTGATGAAGATCGCTGTGGACGGGCCCCCGCTGCATGAGTTTGACTTTGCGCTGGCGGCAGAGTTCTTAGAGAGTGGATGGGGCGAGGGGCTCTTGCGATCGCAGCTCATCTGAGGGTGGCCTTCTCACTGCCCATTCAGCCTGCAGCCCTGGATACTCTAAGGATCAAGCCAGACTTGGCTATGCTGCACCCAAGCTGACCTGCTAACTGTGATCTACCTAGCTAACCCTTCCTCTGCCCCTGCTGAGCACCTAACCCTGGGGGTTGTACAGGAAGAGGGGCCTGGGCAAGTGGGCAGAGAGGCTAACTACAGTCAGGGCATTCTAACCCCACCCTGTCCTTTCCAGAATTTGATAAGAAGTAACTTACCTTTTCCCCTTCTGGACTCTACCCACGTTTTTTGTCTGATAGAAAAGTTGAGGGTTCTTGATTGAAGGAAGGAAAACTGGTTCTTGGAAATTGAGGGAAAGAATTGGTCCTTGACTGTTTCCTAGCCCAACACTCTCAGTATTTCTTTTTTTCAGATAAGACAGGAGAGCAGATGACTGCTTACTTTTTGGGGTGCTGGGGATGAAACTCAGGGCCTCATGCACACTAACGCAGCTGTTCTACCATTGAGCTACCCACAAAGCCCTGTGCTTGTTTTTACAGATATTTTTAAAATTTAAAAAAAAATTTTTTTTGAGATGGGAGTACTGCCATGTTGTCCGGGCTGGCCTCAGTCTCAGTAGACCATGTTCTTTTTTGACACACAGCACAGCATGACCACTCTACAGGTGCTCACGGTTCAAGGGCACAGTGGTTCAGGGAGGTAGTAGTATCGTTCCTCCCCTCCCCACCAGTAGGTTGCCTGAGGGCCTTTCTTTATGTGACCATGTATATAGACATACAAATCTACAAATGTAAAATAAATATATTCTCTCATAGTGTTAACCCATAAAAATCAAAAGGATTTCTTTTGGTTTGGCAATGACAGGGTCCAAAAAAATCCCAAATGGACTGGATTTCTTTCTTTCTTTTTGTAATCCTCCCTCCCACCCTGCTGGACTGGATTTATTTCTAATATTTTGTTCCTTCAAGTCTGGTTGGTGAGGCTGGGGCTATAGCTCAGTTGATAGAGTGTTTGCCTCATATGCCCAAGGCCCTGGGTTCAATCCCCAGCACCACCAAAAAACAAAAACAACAAAAAAGAAAAAGTCTGGTTGTTCAAATTCAAATTCCTAGCTCTCTCCTGCCCTTGCCTCAGACCAAAGACTGCAAGACCAAGGTGCTGTACCTGCTGTCCCTAAGGGCTGGCCTCGGAGCCTAACCTGGGATGCTTAGGGTTTTTATTTTATTTTTTGCCTCCAGGGGAATGTTGTTGGGGCCTCACCAGAGCTGGAGAGCACATCCCTTAGACTCGGAAGGATTTTCCATTCCCTTCTGTCAGCCCTTCCTGTGAATGGTGTGGGATATGGAGAGAGGGAGGGAACAGTTAGTGAGAAGGAAGAGGGCTGACCTTTTCCCAAGCCCCCTGAATTTGGGCTTCATTTGCAATAAAGTGGAAACCCAGCACAGTTTGCAGTCTCCATGGTGGTATGTATGTCAAGGGCCAACCCTGTCTCTTATGTCCCCTGCCTTGGCTGGACTCCCCTCTGGAGTTCACATGGAACGTTATGCTGCCTCTGTCTATGAGCGTGGGAGGGTCATCCTTCTGGGGTGGGAGCCCAGAAATGGGGCCTATCATTGCTCTCGGCTTGGCTGGTGCTACTTTGTGAAGAGAGAGACGGGAGTTTCTGCCCTGGCTCCACACCCAAGAAGACCAGCTTTTTGTTCTGGCTATGGAGGTAGGAAAGAGTCCTGTGGTTCCCCATTTCAGACCCTGCCCTTCTTCCTCCTGCAGCAGGCCCGGCCTCCAGTGCCCCCAGCCCCCTGCTGGCCTCCTTGCCCCTGCCCACTCGGCCTCTGCAGCCCCCGCTGGACTTCAAGCACTTGCTCGCCTTCCACTTCAATGGCACCACCCCGCTCAGTCTCTTCCCCAACTTCAGCACGGTACGGGTTGGGTTGGCGGGTGGGTGTGTGCAGTCAAGCAGGGGAGGTGGGCAGGGAAGGTGGCTCAGAGGCCAGCCTCAGCAGCTGGGTTCTAACCAGGAGCTCATTCTCCTGCAACATCCCCCCGAGTGGCTAGGTGCCCCCTGAATAGGGACCCTTGGGCTCCGTCAGGGTTAGGGAACAAGATCGTGTCACCCCTGTCTTGCAATCAGTACTGCCCAGAGATGGTAGGTTTCCCTTAAGTGTTTGGTGCGGCTTCTGTGGATGAATCCTGTGTCTGTACAGTGTGCTTTTCTGTTGTAGTTTGTGTCTCTGTAGGTCTTCGTGTGTTGTGTGGGTGGAGTTTGTATGTTGGTGTCCTGTGTGTGAACAACTCTTTGTTTGGGTAACTGTATGCAATTACTGTGTGTGCCTGCATATCTGAAACTTTCTAATTCCATCTCAGTCACCCTTAGGAGCCTCCTTCCTCCTGCCCTTCAAGGTGGTACAGAGATCCTAAGGAGTCTAAAATTTTTGGATATAGGCCCCTGGGCTAGAGTCCTTACTGTGCCTCACTGACATGCTCATTGTCCCTCAAGGGTGGGCATAATCATTGTTATCCTCATTGCTGAGAGCCCTGCAGGCCATGTCCTCTGAGGTCTCACCCCCAGCCTGCTCTCTCAAAGCCTCTGTGCTCTTCCTGTGGGAAGGTTTGGAAAGTTCCTCTTGACAAAGCCAGACAGCTTCTGCTTTTGGTCCAACTAGGCCCCTGAGAAAAAGAAACTTAAAAGCTTGGTTTGATAGAGGAAAAAAATTACTTAAAATAAGAAAAATAAGCTGGGCGCGGTGGCTCACGCCTGTAATCCCAGCACTTAGGGAGGCTGAGACAGGAGAATCGCGAGTTCAAAGCCAGCCTCAGCAATGGCGAGGCACTAAGCAACTCAGTGAGACCCTGTCTCTACATAAAACACAAAATAGGGCTGGGGATGTGGCTCAGGGGTCGAGTGCCCCTGAGTTCAATCCCCAGTACCAAAAAAAAAAAAAAATAGAGAAAACGCCTAAGTTAATACTCCAAGAAAATGATCCTGCTCTGGGAATCCTCAGGCCTCCGCTTGCTTCCCTGCCTGGTCACCCACCCCCCATGGCTACAAAAGTCAGACTCCTGACAAGTCATCAGAGCCTGAGGCTCTGTTGCAGGCAGAACGGATAAAATAGGACTAGTCTCTGGTGGTGCATACCTGTAATCCCAGGGTCTCCTGGAAGCTGAGGCAGGAGGAGCCCAAGTTCATGGCCAGCCTGACTGACATAGCAAGACCCTGTCTCAAAATAAAAAATAAAAAGGGCTGGGAATGTAGCTCAGTGGTAGAGTACCCCTGGGTTCAATCCCCCATTCTGAAGAAAAAAAAAAAAAAAAGAAAAGAAAGTAAGACCTGTCTTCCCCAGGTCTGAGCACACAGGCTGGGTTAGAGGAGGGGAAATTCCAACAGGAGGATTCTTTGTCTCTTCTCTGCCTCTTCCTGCACTCAATTCTTTGTCCCAATAATTATGATTCATGAAAAACAATAAAACAGAGACAAACAGGGCAATAAGAGATGCCAAGATGATCACTAGCTTACTGGTTCTAGTTCTCAAAATCATTGGGTTATCCTGGCCATCTCCCCGACAAGTAAGTCAGCCAGGGAAGAGGCTGTCTCTTGATCTATGTCTGACATCCACGGGATGGGAAAGTTCTTCCTAGAGGCCAACCACTCAATGGTCTTTAGTTTTCTGCATTTGGTACTGTCCCTCTTCCTGAGTCAACCCCAGAGTTACTGTGCCCTCCCATCCCCCTCACAGATGGACCCCATCCAGAAAGCTGTCATCAGCCACACATTTGGGGTCCCCTCCCCTCTGAAGAAGAAGCTCTTCATTTCCTGTAACATCTGTCACCTGAGGTTCAACTCAGCGGTGAGAGGGAGTCATGGGAACACCTGGGAGGGGGCTGGGAAAGGAGGGGGCTGGAGACCGGGCTTCATTCTGGGGTCCTTCCAGAGCCAAGGGGCTGTGGTCCTTATATTCCAGCCCTAGTTGCAGAAGAGATACTCCTGATACTTCAACTGTCCCATCCTCTCCTCTCTCCTGCCTCTTTCCACAACCCTTGACTGCCCCCTTCTAGCCCACTGGGATTCCATTTCTCTCCCCTCTGCATCTCTCCTATGTTCTGGATCCTTCTGTAAGAGAAAAGACTGCCCTTACTCACTCTGGGTCTCAGGGTCTCCCTTGTGAGCTCCTGGTCTGGAGCTGAGGTATTAAAGCACCTCAGAGTTTATAGAATGTGTTCACGCCCATCATCTTGATGGGTTCTAATGATATACCTGTAAAAAAAATAGAGGCCCCACTTTTCAGATGAAGAAACTGAGCGTAGAGAGGTTAAGTGATTTGCCTGAGGCCACACAGCCGGTAAATAGCAAGGCAGGGATTTGAACCCAGGCCTAGCTGACCCCAAGGCTGCACACTTTCTACTGTAGCCTACCCTAGGGAGAGGAGGAGCCTCATTCTGGCCTCCTCAGGAAGGTTTACCTCCTGTCCAGGCTGGGGTTGAGGTTGGATGTCAGAACTGCTGTGGTGCAAGAGTCTGTGGGGTGCTGTGAAGGCCTCTTTCTCACTTTTTTTTTTTTTTTTTTTTGGGTACTGGGGATGGAACTCAGGGGCACTCGACCACTGAGCCACATCCCCAGCCCTATTTTGTGTTTTATGTAGAGACAGGGTCTCACTGAGTTGCTTAGAGCCTCGCCATTGCTGAGGCTGGCTTCGAACTCGTGATTCTCCTGTCTCAGCCTCCCTAAGTGCTGGGATTACATGAGCCACTGTGCCCGGCTTCTTTCTCACCTTTGAGGGAGGTGGGCTGGGAGCAATAAGCAGGGATCCCTGGCTGAAGCAGAGAGGACATAACAGCCTAGATTTGAGGGTCCCTCCAGTCTGTCAGGTTATATCAGTCCTGCAAAGAGGCACAGAGAACTTGTTCTGAGGGAGGGACCATGTCTTCCTCACACCACCCCCCAGCACAGTGCCTGGCAAAGAGCAAATGCTTAGCAACCATTTGCTGAAAACATGAACAAAGGAATGACTGTTTCAGGGCACATGACCCCCACATATGACGACTACCCCGCTCTCTTCATGTGTGCATCTGGAAAATTTTTCTTGAGGGGCTAGGGATCAAACCTAGGGTCTTGTGCATGCTAGGCAAGTATTCTACCACTGAGGTACATCTCCCCACTTTTTAAAAAAATTTGAGACAAGGTGTCACTAGTTGCCCATGCTGACCTTGAACTTGCAATTCTCCTACAACAGTCTCTTCAGTGGCTGGGGTTACAGGTGTGTGCCATCACATCCAGCTATCATCTATAAACTTGATAATGAACATTTACTGAGCAGCTACTATATGTACTAGGCCCTGTGAGGTTGGTACAATCATCACAAAGTTTATGAGTGAGGAGACTCAGGCTCAGAGAGATGATATGACTTGCCCAAAGATGCACAGCTCTTACATGGTGGAGTCCAGAATTTGAAAGTAGAGGCCACTTTGGAGCTCCTGTGTGAGAAAACATTCTGTAAACCTCAGGGCCATATATGTGCTGTGATATAATGACAAGTGCGCACTTGGTATGACCTGAACACCCGCATCCCTTTGACCTGTCCCTCTGCTCAGAGTCAGTCACGGATAGGGCAGGTGGACCCCGGCAAGGAATCATGACCCCATGGCCTCCCCTCTCCAGAACCAGGCTGAAGCACATTATAAAGGCCACAAACACGCCAGAAAACTCAAGGCTGTCGAAGCTGCCAAGAGCAAGCAGAAGCCACAAAGCCTGACACAGGATGGGGTGGTGGTGTCCTCAACCCCAACTCTGGCCAGTGGAGCACCTGGAGATCCACAGAGCAAAGGTCAGTCCTGAATTCACCTCTTCCTGCCCTAACTCCAGATCTGGCTTCTGACCAGAGGTTCAGAGGTTTCTACTGCTTGTTATCTTTGTGTTGGAGTATTCCATACGCATCGGCTAAGGCGTCTGGAGTACAGCCCGGTGAACTTCCCATCTGAACATACCTAGCTCAGGAAATGTGACCAGATCCCCAGAAGCCTGCCTTAGGCCCCCTCCCGGTCACTATCTTTCTGCATCAGTTCCAGGGCCACTGTAACAAATGACTACAAACCGGATGGCTGAAAACAGTAGCCATTTATTTTCCCACGTCTAGAGGTCAAAAGTCCAAAATCCAGGTGTTGGTTCCTTCACGCGGGCTCAGAGGGAGACACTGTCCTCTGCTCCTCTGGTTGTTGCCAGCAGACCTTGGCATTGCTTGGCCCATAGACACATCACTGCAGTCTCTGCCTCTGTCTTCTCATCATGTTCCCTCCCACGTGTCTCTGTGTCTTCTCATGTGATCTCTTACAAGAACACCAGTCATTGCATTAGTTCCACCCTCATCCAGCATGAGCTCATCTTAACTAATTATATCGGCAAAGACTGCTTCCAAATAAGACCTTATGGATGTGAATTTTTTGGGAAACTGTTCAACCAACTACACCCCACCCCCAACTCTGGAGTAACTCTGATCTTGGCTTTTATCATCTTAAATTAGTTTTACCTGGTTTTGGTGGATCATAGAGTACACAGGTTTGTGTGTATGGCTTGCTTTTGTTCATCTCATGAACATTTACCACCGTTCATCTGTCTATAACGTGTTGTGTGTAGCTGTAGTTTTCTTTTTCTTCATTACATAGTACTCCATTGCGTGAATATATCACAATCCTTTTGTTTGGATAGTTTCCAGTTTTATACTTTTATGAATAGTGTTCAATGAACATTCTAGCATCTTCCTGGTGACTTCTGTTTAACAGTTAGCAAATAATTAGAGTATCAGGACTGTGAGGCTTCCTAAGGCCACTCTGTGTTTAAGTATATGATTTCAGATGGGGAAACTGAGGCCCACGTCTGGCCAGTGAATTGGTGGTACAGTGGGGCCTGGAATTCAGTGCTGGTCATCCATGCACCAGGGACCCTTCCACCCTACCCTACTATCTTCATTGTTAGTGCTAAGAATCATGGGCTGGAGAATTGTCTTGGATCTCTGCTCTCACCAATGTCTCCCATCTCCCCAGCAGTTCCTGCAGGCCCTCCTCTCCAGCAACCGTTGACCCCGGACCCCCCATCCAGGGAACCAGCCCCCTCAGATCTTTTGGATGCTGCCTCCTCCTCTTCTTCCTCCTCCTGCCCACCCTGCTCCCCAGAGCCTGGCAGAGAGGCACCAGGGCCTGAGCCGGTGGCGGCAGCTGTGGGCAGTGGAGTGAGTGGGGAAGGCAGGAGCGAGAAGGGGCGCCTCTACTGCCCCACGTGTAAGGTGACAGTGAACTCGGCCTCTCAGCTTCAAGCTCACAACACAGGTCAGTGCCCCCAAGGACCTGGAGTTGGGGGAGCAGAGGCCAGAAGGCTGAGCCTCACCAGGTGTGGGCAGGCTTGAACTCCTGGGCACTTTCCTCAGCAATGGGCGACAGAAATACTATGCTCAGCTGTTACTGGGCAGGCACTTCTGGGTCTTCCTGTTAATCCCTGGAGAGCGAGAACTGGGAAGAGAAGTCTGAGGCAGCAAGAATTGAAGGTCACAATCTCTGAAGTCACTCCAGACTCCAGAAGACAGGAGGCACCTCCTCCTATTTCCTCCATCTCTCCTTAGATCAGATCAGAAGGAAGGGATTGGGATTAGAGCAGAAGGGAACCTGACCCGTTGCCCACAAGGCCTTCCTTGGGGGTGCCTGGCATGAAGCCAGAGACACAAGAGGAGAAATCCAGGAGGCTGGAGGGCAAAGTGTGTGCTGAGCTGCCTGAAAGCTTCAAAGGACAGCCCAGCTGACCTGGTTTGGAGGGGGTCCCTGTGGCTCTTGAGACCCCCGTGGTACTGACCGTCTTTTTCCTTTTTTCCAGGAGCCAAGCACCGGTGGATGGTGGAAGGTCAACGAGGGACTCCCCGAAAGGGCCGGGGCCGCCCAGTATCCCGGGGAGGGGCTGGACACAAAGCCAAGAGAGTGACAGGGGGTAGGGGTGGCCGGCAGGGGCCCAGCCCCCCTTTCCACTGTGCCCTCTGTCAGCTACAGGTCAATTCAGAGACCCAGCTCAAGCAGGTGAGAGAAGAGTCCTTGATTGGGGGTGGAGCTGGTGAGAGGGCAGGCAAGCAAGGGAGGAGGCTGCCTGCAGAGGTGGGCAGAGCGCCCGCGGGCTGAGGGGCTGGGGTGGCTCCCTGACAAGCCTGCCTTGCTCCAGGGCCCCCGTGGTGAGTTCCTACTACCTGTGCGTCGAATGTGTGGTTTCTGGTACAGGATGGGTCAGACAGTCGAAGGTGATGGAGTAGTTTTGGGGTCCTTGGCCTTCCTTATTTTGTTCCCAGTCTTTCTGTCTGTCCACTAGCACATGAGCAGCAGGAGGCACAAAGACCGCTTGGCTGGGAAGCCCCCCAAGCCCTCCAGCCAGCACAGCAAGCTGCAGAGGCACGCAGCACTGGCTGCGAGTATCCTCAAGGTATCTGTCTCCAGGCAACAGAGCTGGGACCTGGGTCAAGAGGGAGAGGGTGGGTGGAAGGGAGGGCCAGCTTGGGGGCTTGGTGGTATGGCAGGAAGGAGGCCACCTCGCTCTGAGACTGTCTGAGCAGGGGAAGAGTTGGGGTTGGGCTTTTGGCCATCTAGGGATCTGCCCACAGGAATTTCCGGGGAGGTGGACTGGGGTTGTAATCTCAGGGGCAAGAGTGAGGGGTGGGCGTGCATCTCCTAGGAGACCATCTCTACCCCATCCCCCACAGCCTCTCCCCTTCTCCCAGCCTGGGGTTGTCCTCCCTCTGGGCAGGAAGACAGGTGGTGGAGAAAGCCCTTTGGAATGACTGGGGGTGGGAAGGGAGGAGGATTTAGGTTTGGAACTCTAAAAAGCACGTTCCCTGAGGCAAAAAGCCTGCAAGATGGGGCCCAGACAGGGGGTGAGCTCTTTTGGGGTCAGAGGCTCTGTCCATTCCTCTCGTTTCCTTGTAGTCTAAGCTGGCCTTGCAGAAACAACTCACCAAGACCCTGGCAGCCCGCTTCCTGCCCAGCCCACTGCCCACTGCAGCCACTGCCATCTGTACCCTGCCAGGACCGCTGGCCCTCCGGCCTGCCCCCACAGCAGCCGCTACCCTCTTCCCAGCTCCCATCCTGGGTCCAGCTCTGTTTCGCACTCCAGCGGGAGCCATCCGCCCTGCCACGGGACCCATCGTCTTTGCCCCCTATTAGCCCTACTGAGGCGGCCAAGGCTGATTCCCCAACAGCTACTTACTGTCTCCCGCCCCCAAGACACCTCGGTTTCTTGCATCCTACAGGACTGCCTTTTACAACTGGCGGTGGGAGGGGGGTCCTGCCCAGTCTAGGAAGAACTGGGCTAGTTAAGGAGGGCCACCTTTGTTCCATCTGGACTGGGGATCCACCAGTTGTCCCTCCAGCCCTCGCCCTCCTTTTTGAGTCCTTCCAAGGCTAGTCCTAGGCTCGCCTCCATTTCCCAGTCTGATAAATCCCAAAGATCTAAGCAGAACCCCCAGCCCCAGCTTCGTGGTGCTGTCATTTCCCCAGAGACCTACACCCACATGGCCAGGCTCGGGACATCTCAGCTTCCATAAGCAGCCTCTCCTGGCCTGCAGACAAGTCTACAACCTCTACCCCATGCTCTGGAGAAATCACTGGAAACAGGGATGGGGTCTCAAGCTGGACAGAGTTCAAAGCTTTCATGAAAGTGACCCTGGGATGTGTAGAGAAGCACAGAAGAGAAAGAGAACGCCAAACTCTGGATCAAGCAGTACTAAGGTGGAGTACAGCTGGGGGCAGCCTCACCTGCTTTCAGGGGATGAGGCTAGGACAGGGGTAGGTAAAAGTGGCATTGTGTGGCCAAGACTCAAATAAGCCATCCCATACAGCTGTCTCTTCTGACTTCTGGAACCAAGCTCTGGGAGACACTGGGTCCCCCTTGGACTATGGACTCACCTAACCAAATCCACCCCCCCACACACACACACACTCAGAGGTCCCATATGACTAGATCCCCACTCCTGATTGGTCCCAGCACTAAGTTCAGCCTTCCTTCTTCCCAAGCACCCCTCCCACTGTAAAGCTCAGTGCTGGGATGTAGTCTGATACTCACAGACTCACTTCCATGCTGCCAGTCAGTGTCACAAATCCCACCCACCCAACCCCAGCACTGTCCCCTCATCCCACAACGCGGGACTTTGCCAGTGTCCACCTGCATCTTTTTTGAAAGATACTTCCAATGGGAAAACAAAAAAAGGGGGGGAGGGGAGGAAACTTTTTGATAATAGCAGTTGTGGTTTTATTGTGTTCAACTTATCAATAAATGAACTTTGAGCCTGAGCCTGAGCCTGTAGAAGCCCTCTCCTTGCCCAGCCCTAGGGACCTGCCCCTGCTCACCTCTCCCATTCTGGGGAGAGGGGTGTGTACTGGAAGTCACCTGGCTGTAGTGTCTCACCTGTTAGGTGTGCACACCAAAAGCATGAAGAGGGCACTGGAAGGTTGGAGGTTTTAAGCTCACTTGATAGCACATCTGCCTGAGTAGCTACCCTTCTGAGCCCCAACAGAAGGCCTGAGGGCTCCTAGGAAGCTGCTAGTGATTTGCCTGGTTCTGTTCAGACATCTGAGGTAAGAAGGGCTAGAGGAGCACCTTGTCCGGCTTTCACCAATGGCAGCAGGCATATAAATATAGGTGATATAAATAGTCCAGTTACTAGCTGAAAACATCCAGAGGAAGGGATGAAAACCAGCCTCCAAGGGCAGGTGGGTAGATTGGGCACTGAGTGGCCACTCTGGCAAGTGAGTGGAGAGTATACTCCTGCCCCCTGGTGGTTGGAGGGAGAGACATGTCCAGCCTCCAGGGCTGGCAGGCATAGCACCTTGAAGAGGGAGAAGCAAGTGGGCCAGTGACAGGTGGCTCAAGCTACTGGCTTTAGAAAATCATCCAACTGGAAAGGTCCTAGATCAACTAAGCAACTCCTGTCAACTTACAGATGAGAAAAACCAATGCTTAAAGGGGAATGACTTTGCTGGGTTACAGTCAGCCTGTTGCTCAGCCCAGTCATAGGTCCATTCCACCTCAACCAACGAGGCCCATCTGGTCTCCAAACAGGAAGAGGAAGTGAACAACTGGGAGCTTGGGAAGAGTGCATATAGAAAATGATACTCCTAGGTGACTAGCCTCTTCCAGCCAAGGATAGGCCAGGAAAAAGGTCAGGTGAAGGATGGAGCTTTTCCTAATGCTAACATGAGTGAGCACAAGTGCACCACACATACAATACTTGGATACTCGTTCTCAAGTCCAGGCTAATGCCTTGTGAGAGTGTGTGTGAGTGTGTTACTGGCAGAAAGCTCAGGTAGTTGGGACCCCTATAATAGGACCCAAATCCTAAATTGGGCACTTTCAGCATGATAGCTCTGCTTCCTGTCCAGGGCAGATAGAAGGGATGCTGACCCATAACTCTAGGCAACAGTGGAGAAAATGTGACCTAAGTTGGGAGGTAAGGCAGGGAGAGTATGGGAAGAGGGCACTAATAAAAATTATCTGCATTTCTCAGGGTTGAGAGAGAAATGTGGCATGGGCTTGAGCTAGCACCCCTAGTGAGGTGCTCCTTTTGCTGACTGGGAAGGACAGATTGCCTCGGTACCCCCCTTGCCCTCAACCCATCCTCTAGAGCTCCAGAAGCTAGGATGGCATTGGGAGGGTGAAGAAGAAATGGTGGCTCTTTAGCCATCCAAGGAGCCACTGCCCTTGTTCTTGCGGCTAAGGGGGAAGGCAGACTTGCTCTGGGGCTGGGTCATCTTGCTGGCCAGGTAGACAAAGGGCTCCAGAAGGGAGCGGCGGTCAGCCACTGATACCTCCCACAGCTTCACCTTCTCTGACTTGGCCCAATGCTGAGCCACATCTGGGTCTACACGCCGCTGTTCATGTAGGTCACATTTGTTGCCCAGGACCACAATGGTGACCTGAAAAAAGAGAAAGAACAGAAGCGTGTGGATATACACTGGACCAGGATCAGTTGCTGGGCTGTCAGTTTCTGGCAAAACAAGTGGTTAGAAGTACTCCCAGGCAAGAAGCACCTCCAGGCCTGGAGCTTAGACGAGGGTTTTGGAGAACTAAAGTAAGCGCATGAAACTATCAGGAAGAAAGATTACCAGGGGCTTCACGATTTATGTCAGGGACTCCTTAAAGAGAAGTTGTTCCTGGGGCTGGGACTGTAGCTCAGCGGTAGAGCGCTTGCCTCACATGTGTGAGGCCCTGGGTTCGATCCTTAGCACCACATACAAAGCAATAAAATAAAGACATTGTGTCCATCTACAACTAAAAAAAAATAATTAAAAAAAAAAAAAAGAGAAGTTCCTTTGGTTGAGCTGTCTCAACATGTGGCCACCTCTGGGGGTGACATCACTCTCCAGACCTCCATGCCCTTCTAGCTCTTAACCTGTCTTTCAGCAAATGAGTGAAAACTGGAGCCATGACAGGCCTCCTAAAGGCAATCTTGGGCCCATACTCTCCCACCACTAGGTTTTCCAACAGAAGCTTGAGCCACACACCTCCTTTTTATCCTTAGATTTGTCAATCTCCTTCTTGAGTAGCTCCACACGCTGAAAGGACTCTCGGCTGTCTGTGCTGTAGACCAGGACATAGCCATCAGTGCAGGAGAAGCAGTGCCGGGGCAGCTCGGCCCCATCTCGAAGGCCCCGGGTGTCATAGAAACGCACCTGCTCCCGCACTCCCCGATCTGTCTCAATAGAGCCCACATAGATATCTTCCTGGGTCTCAATCATCTCAGAACCTGGGATAAAATGAGAAAATTTAATGGGAAGGGAGATGGGAAATGTGAGTGATGATGACATCCTGACAGGCTGACCAGACAGGGAGAAAAAGTCATGTGGGAGCTAAGGGGAGTCTGGCAGGACCAGAATGATTTGGGGGAACAGACATGTATACTGTGCTAACCAAAGTGTGAAATAGGAGTTTTTCCTCCCCATCTTGGATAGTGGGATTCTTCCCTCCAGATTTGTTCAATGTTGTAGAACTGAGGATTATTATGGTAGTTTTATCCTTCAGGATGCAAAAACCACTGGAGCAGCTTTTTTTTTTTTTTTTATTTTATTAGTTGTCGATGGATATTTATTTATTTATTTATTTGGTACTGGAGATTGAACTCAGGGACACTCCACCACTGAGCCACATCCTCACTCCTATTTTGTGTTTTATGTAGAGACAGGGTCTCACTGAGTTGCTTAGCGCCTCGCTGTTGCTGAGGCGGGCTTTGAACTCACGATTCTCCTGTCTCAGCCTAAGTGCTGGGATTACAGGCTTGCACCACCACGCCCAGCTCCTTTATTTATTTATAATGTGGTACTGAGAATCAAACCCAGGGCCTCACACATGCTGGGCAAGCACTCTACCACTGAGCCACAACCCCAGCCCACTGGAGCAGCTTTCAGCCTTTGCATTGTAAATCAAATCCTCTTATTTTTCAACATGTTCCACCATTACCTACGTCCCAATGACACTCACCCACTACATGGTTCCCATACAGAAGCTGTTCTAGAATTGAAGTTTTACCCACGGACGCCTGACCACACACCACCACCTTGCAGCTCTTCCCCATGCTTGGCCTTCAACCTAGAGGAACAGAAGCACTCGGGTGAGGCGAGAGCAGAGGGGATCAAAACAGGGCAGACCTCCCAGTAACTGCGAACCCAAGTTTGGAACCGAATGCAAAGCTTCTGGGATTCAGTACAGCCCTAACTCCGAGAGGACCTAGACTCGGACACCCTTTCTCCGAAGAGTCCCCGGACAGATCTCTCCGGAAGCAAACTTTCCAAACACTGAATCCCCCAGGAGTCTGAAAGATCCCCCAGAGAGCAGAGATCCAGAGACTACTCCCTTAGGGGGTCCCAAACAAACCTCTCCAGAGGAAGCTACTGACATAAACACCCTCCCACAAAACAAGTCCTGCAATTAAGGGATACCCTAGAGAGAGTGCCAGAGGGGTCTCCGCCAGAGATTTCCCCGGGTTGGAGGGCTCGCAAAGGGAATCAGAGGCAGCGACCAAAGGGCAGAGGACATCGTCCGCGCTGGACGAACCCTGCCCCCAAGCTCCGTACCTCCCAGGACTCCCGCACAACCCCTACCGGGCCCCTGCCAGCGGGCAGAAACCAGAGCAGCCGCAGCCCCGCCGCAGACTTCCCTCTTCCGCCGGGTGGAAGTAGACTTCATGGGCCCCGCCCCCGTCCTCCAGCTTCCGTCCGGCAAGACGAGTTCCGGCGGAGGAGAGCGGGCGCCGGCCGCACAGCGCTCCCTGAGGCCGGCGGGGGAATCCCCCAGAAGCTGTGCCTGGTTGAGCGTGGGCGTTCCGGACTCGGTTCCTGCAGGTGGGATGCCTATGCCCAAATGCCATAGTATAGTAACGCTTCGTTTCCTCGATCATTTATCCGTCAGATGGTTTCTTTTTTCCTTTCCTGGCCAAGTGCTTTAACACTGAGCCACATGCCCAGCCCTCATCAACTTTTCTGAGCACCTTCTAGAGAAGCTAGACCTCTAAACCAACAATTACAGTAGCTTATGGCGAGTACAATTACAAAGGTGCCGTGAGGGCTCAACAAAGGGGCATTTGACTTGGGGACAGCAACATCAAGAAGAAATTCCAGGAAGAGGTCATGTCTGTGTTGAGTTTTGAAAGGCTTAGGAGGAGAGGGTCTCCTCGGGTGGAGAAAACATTGCAAGAGTCATGGCATTTTCTGGAACTACAAGTATTTGAGTTTGATATTGATGGTAGAAAGCAGCTATATAGCCAAAAGTCTGTGTAGTAGGCCAGAGATCATACCCACAGCAGTGAAAAACCATTGATAGGCTTCATGCCAGTGAAACAATCTGATCACTGTTTCCCTTTAAGGTCACTTGTAGAAGAGCCAAGACTGGAGACAGGGGATCAGGGAATAGTTAGGAGACTAATGTAGGGAATAGTTAGGAGACTTCTGAGTGAAAAAAAAAAATGACAAAGTCTGGATTGCAATGGAAAGGGGATAGACAGATTTGGGAGGTATTTGGTAGGAGAATCAACAAGGCTTGGTAGTAAACTAGAAGTCAAGTGTGATAAAAAACGAATTCATGATTTCCTCCGTGTTTCTCACGTGGTGGCCAAGTGAACAGTTGAATCCATTCAACAATATAGGGAATTCAGGAAAGAGAATCAAATACAACATTTATTCCTTTTGTTGTTGAGGGGTGGGGAGAGAATAAGTTCAATAAATATGTTAAGCCTCAGAGAGAACACAAAGTGGGAAAATGGTCGAATACAGGTTAGCTCTTGCATTAGACTATAAGACTGTGAAATTGTGAGCCACTGAGCGGCAGGGAAAATGCTCTGTGAGTCTTGTGCCCTCCAAAGAGCACAGAGTAGGTATTTAGGAAAGGGCTGAGCTATTGAATCATAGCTGGATAAATGACCTTCCCAAACTGAGCTTTGCCAATCCTTTTCTTCTTGGAGGCCCTGTGGTTTCAGCTCCCTCAGCACTATGATAGGCCCTCAGCACTATGATAGGCAGAGACTTTGGCACACACTGTTTTCCTAGAATAAGGGGGTAAATCTTTAATTTTTAATTTTTAATTCTGGGTATTAGACCCGTGGCCTCATGTTTGCTAGGCAAGTGCTCTACCAGTGAGTTACCTCCTCAGCCCTAGTTCTTTTTAAAATTCTCATGTCCCTTACTTTAGTTCCCCTTTGCTTTAAATTATAACCTCAAACTCTCCTGATTTAACCTCAGAAAGACTCAATTTAATTAACTCCACAAATATTATCGGTTAAGGTCAGGGAAGTACTACAAAGATGATCAAGCTGTGGCCATGCCCTCTATGAATTCCCAATCCACTCTGCATTCAGCCAGACAAGCGTGCTGAGCAGAGTTTATGAGAGGTGGGAGTACTGGGGACACTGAGGAGCAGAGACCTCATACCATGAGCTGCCTTATAAACTCCGGGGCAGGGTCTGGGGAGCCATGTCATGTCAGCCTCCTTAGGCTTAATGCTGAGATGGCACTCCCAAGCGGCTGACATGAAAGCAGCCTCATAAAAGGGTCAGCGTCATTAGGGTGATGAACTAGTTGGTGCTTGGCGACCCAGGGGGGATGAAAGGCGCGGGGTGAAGACGCCCTGCGTTCCCCTGGCTTGGTTGGGCAGGGCTTCCAGGGACCCAAGAAAGCTGGGGGAACTGGCCTCAAAGTATCTCTTGTCTTTTCCGGAAGGAAGCTGTGGACACACTCCAAGATCAGGAAGGTAGTCCTGGAGGCTCTATCCCTATAGTCTTGGGTGACCCAGTCCTCACCCAACTCAGACTCCCCCGAGCCTTTACAGGAGACGCTGAAGGATTCCAAGTTGCTATGGCAACCAGGCTTTCGGAATACTGAGGAAAGCCTAGGCCTAGAGAGGCAACACCCTACTTTCCTCCTTTCCTTACCACGGGTAAAGTGGCGCCCCCAACGCACAGGAGCCGTCCCTGGGCCCCCGCCCCAGCGCGGAGACCAACGTGGACCTCCAGGGACGGGAGGCCGCTCTGGCCCCAAGCGGTGCCTCTCGTTGGTAGACGGGCCCGAGGGAGCCCCTCTGGGCGCAGCGCCGCTGAGCTGCTCGATGCTCCGGCCGGAAGTGCTCTTCACCGCCTGCCTCCCACCCGGCTCTCTGGTCCCGGCGGTAAGATGGCGGCTGCCGCGGAGTGCGATGTGGTAATGGCGGCGACCGAACCAGAGCTGCTCGACGACGAAGAAGCAAAGAGGTAATCGGATAGCAGGGTCAAGGAGGAGGCAAGCTGCAGCTCTGTGGCTCAGGGAAACTCATCTCTGCCGTGATGCAGCCTGCAGCTGTTCAGGCGATGCCCCGCCCTCCGCAAACCCCCCCCCCCGTTTGAGATATAGTCGGAATGGACCCCCTGAAGGGGCGCTCTCGGGGGGTCAGCCTTCCCCTCCTGCTTCCGCCTGGCGGGGGAGCTAAGGCACGGCCAGATTCTCCAGCGGAGAGGAAGGTCGTCCTTATTGTGGAGGCTGGGTCTCTGAGGGGGAGTCTCAGAGGTCTGTTGCCGGGTGGGGGAGGCGGCGCGGCGTAGATGACGACTTCCTTACATCACCCGACCCCCGCCTTCTCTGTTAACTTCTGTGCATTGTTGTCAACACCGTGTGTCTCCAAAGCCCTCGCTCTCCTGCTCACCTCGTTCCCCCCGATGATTATACCCCAGCGACCAGCAGTCTGCGTACGAGGTGATTGTGTGTGTCTAGTATTGACCTGGTCGCTCCCTCGTTACTCCAGAAGTTAGAGAGGATAGAGAAAAAAGCAGGCAAAGTGAAGGACTTGTCTCACACTCTACACGTCAGACTCCTCTTTGCCCTTCCTTCCTGTGTGAGATCCTTATTCCTCTCAGTACCGTTCTTAAACAGCAAGGTGGAGGGCAGCTGCATGAGCGCAGTTGGCTGTGCTGGGCAGCCGCAGAGGCTCGAGATTGCCAGTCCGAACTAGCCAAGGGAGTTGCTGAGTGAGTGGTTTTCGAGAACACTCTGGATTCTGGCAACAGCTAAGGCAGGTTATTGGAAGTGGGTTTGGAACAGAGTTTTGAGTAGGTATATTTGTTTTGATACTAAAGCCGAATTGATGAAAAGGTTCTGGAAGTTTTGAGCCCTTTCCTTTCATTATTATTATTATTATTATTATTATTATTATTATTACTATTATTATTATTATTTTGGTGGTGCTGGTTATTGAACCCAGGGCCTCATGCATGCCAGGAAAGTGAGTACTCTAGCACTGAATCACATTCCTAGGCCCTGGAGTCCTTTCTGTATCAGCTGCTGGTTAATTTGATCCTGTTGTTCAGGATGGACTACAGTACCCTCAGTCTTCTCACATATTTTATATCCTGATACCAAACCCCCATTATGTCTTCAGTCTGGATAATTTGAGGTAGTGATACGGAATTGGTAGGAACATAAGATATACTCATTGAAGCACAGTGACAGTGTCATTATTTTCATAAGCTTAACGGTAGTTACCCCAGCCAGTGTCTTAAGTTCCTGATCTGTTAGAAGCTTAGAGGTTTGACAAAGTATAATAGACCTCTGAGATATCTAAGAAAGCAGGATTCCAGAGTTTAATCTTAGTTTTGAGTTTTCACATTGTTCTGGTATATAGTTAGGCATCATCAGCTCATATGCATCTTTAAGGAGTTGCAAAATGGGAAACTATTCCCAACACAGAGAACTTTAATTCATTGTGAGGATTTAATATACTTGTGTTTAGAAAGAGTTCCCTGGTTCTGAGTGCTATAAATAAGGACTTTAGCCATGTGTCACTTAAGAAACTGTAAATCTTTGATGTAAGGAGTATCTCCAATTAAAGCTTCACTTCAAGGCCCTATATCTAAAGCAAATCATTTTCCTTAAAAAAAAAAAATTACAGCCTTGGAGAATATTCTATTATAAAGTTGAAGTACATGAACTTGAAGATGTATTAAGAAACATAAAACAGGTTTTCTGTAATGTGACCACATCATTCAAAACATTCGACATTTGGTAGCATTACATCAAAATAACAGAGGTTATTGACTTATTTAACTGCCTTATTTGGTGGAATTTAAAATATCATTGATTGTAAAATGCAAATTATTTTACCTACCACTAAAAAAAATAGCTGTAAATTAAGTAATAAGAAAAATGCAATCACATCAGACATGTATGTTTATATAGAATTCTAGACATGCTAAGACAAGTTTATTATATATCACTCTGCACAAATCAAAAAGAAAATAAGGGGCTGGGGTTGTGGCTCAGTGGCAGAGTGCTTGCCTCGCATGCGTGAGGCACTGGGTTCGATCCTCAGCACCACATAAAAATAAATAAATAAAATAAAGATATTTAAAAAAAAAGAAAAAAGAAAATAAGTGAGGGCTAGAGTTGTGGCTCAGTGGTAGAACACTTGCCTAGCACATGTGAGGCACTGGGTTCGATCTTTAGCACCACATAAGAATAAATAAAGGTACTGCGTCCATCTATAACTAAAAAAAATAAGTGAAATTTTATTTTATTTTTAACCAAAAACATCTTCATTTTTTAGTTGCCAAAAAAACAAACTCCTTTTCCCAAAAGAATCATGATTAACTTAGAAAATGATCATATAATACATCTTCAAAGCATTTCCCTTTAATAGGAAACTTAGTTTTATGTAATCTAAACATTAAAAGGTTAAGGAGACCTATTTTGTTGCCATTGGGGGAAAAAAATGGAGGGCTGCAGTTGTGGCTCAGTGGTAGAACACTTGCCTAGCACGCATGAGGCACTGGGTTCGTTCCCCAGCACCACATAAAAAACTAAACAAAATAAAGGTATTGTGTCCATCTACAACTAAAAATATTTTTTTTTTAAATAGAATCTGGCATAAGTCAAGGAATCCCATTCATACTTCAAGGCCTTCTCCAGGAACCAGTATTGTGTTATTTCCATTTAGCAATATCTGATTTACTTTTCCTTCTGTTGTGATTACAAACTCGGTGATATCTTCCAACACCAGCTTCTGCTGAGAAACACTACTTTCTTCTAAGGATGCTCAGCCGTTCTTAGAAGGGTAAACATTAAGACCTATTAGTATAAAAAAGCCTTGTTTATGTATGGTTTACCCATGGAGATTTAGAATTTTTAGAGGGAGGTAGTTTTACATTTTCCATGTTTCCTGGAATCCTGTGTAGCCATACTAGAGGACAAGGAGAGGGACATCCCTTACAAATGCCCTTTTACTGTCTGGCTTGGTTAGAGTTATTTGGCCAAGTTCTTGTCTCTCTTGTTACAGTCGTATCAGTTCACTTCGGGACATAACAACAGTTGATGGATGGGTCCCTTGGGTTGTTTTGTGAGGACCAGCAAGGACTTTTCTTCTTTACATATTGGCTCAAGTGCATCTTTCTGCTGCTGCTAAATTGTCACATTCCCACAGGGGGCAAGATAAGAAAGACACTGGTTCTTATGATTACAGCATTTTAAATGACTACATGTTTATTTCCTTAGCTTTAGTGTCTCAAGAGAGAAAAGGACTTCAGGGTTTTTTTTGTTGTTGTTTTGTTTTGTTTGCTTGTAACTCTGATAAAGTTCACTTTCTTCCATGGCAGTCAAGAGGCTAAAGTAAAAGACAGTAGTTGATACTCCAAAATAGATCAGGGTTTGGTTTTTTTGTTTGTTTGTTTGTTTTTATATAGGGTAGGAAAAGTTTATTGGGGGGCTCACAGTTTCAGAGGTCCCACTCCATAGACAGCAGGCTCCATTCCTTGGGGCTTGAGGTGAGGCAGGGCATCATGGTATAAGAGTGTGGCAGAGGGAACCAGCTCACATGATGATCAGGAAGCGGGGGTGGGGTGTGTTCTGTGCATTAATATTGTTTCTTTTTGTCCACCCGAACAAAGTTATTTAGGGTGAAATTGCAAAGGTTTTACATTCCAACTAATGTAAGACCTTAGAATTTCCTGGGAAGTTGGTGAACCATTTTACCCAATATGTGAATACCTGCCTTAAGTTAAGGCTCTCCAGTCATCTCCTGGGCTTGGAAGCAGCTTAATCTCTGTAGATAGTCTTTATTGTGGTACATTGAGGGATTTCAAACTCTTCATCCAAGAGAAAACATTTGTGTTTGTCGTGGTGTGACTGGACAGTACATTCTTTTTTTTTTTTTAATTTAATATCTTTATTTTATTTATTTATTTGTATGTGGTGCTGAGGATCGAACCCAGTGACTCACGCATGCGAGGCAAGCGCTCTACCACTGGAGCCACAGCCCCAGCCCCTGGACAGTACATTCTAAAAGACTCAAGGGAGCTATAGACTTAGGAGCCAGGACCTGTTTCCTTGAACTGATATTCTTAACTTCTGTTTTCCTCATGGACTCAGGCAAGAGCAATTCTTACTAGGTTCTTCCTTCATATCGAGGTGTTGTAAACCCTTTGTGGATTAGGAGTCTGCCTTTTATTTCTCTGTTTATACTGTTGGTGGGAAGAACTGAACCCTGTTGCTATATTTTTACTGCAATTTCTTAGAGCATTTTGGAGTTTGTGGCCTTCCTTAATTGAAGAGCTTATGGGAATGCATCTCACTTTTCTTCCTTACCCTGTTTGACATTCTCAGGAATTTGTTAGCCGGACTTTCTTTTGAAGTTCCAGGGAAGGCAGCAGTTTAAACTGGAACAATTTAAACTGATATGTTAAGGAGTTTTCTTCATTCAGACATTTCGGTGTGCTCATAAGGAGAATAGGATTTATTGTTGATCTTTAGCCTAAACCAGTGAGAAACACTTCATTTTCATTTTGGTACACATTAAGTGTGGATCAAAGATGAAGAGATGGGAGAGATGAGTCGTGGTTAAAGAAGGGATAAACCTAGGAATACAGAATCCTGGACACAGCAAATTAGTTGAGCCCTGATACTAACAAATGGCAAAATTGTTAAATAATCATAGCTGGAGCAAAGGTACACTACAGAAGGTCTCTTTTCCTTATTGCTATAGTTCAGATTCCCATATTAACCAATGTCAAGAAAAGTGAGCAGGGCTGGGATTGTGGCTTAGTGATAGAGTGCTTGCTTAGCATGTGTGAGGCACTGGGTTCGATTCTCAGCACCACATATAAATAAATAAAGGTCCATCAACAACTAAAAAAATTTTTTTTTAAAAAGTGAGCAATTTCAAGAAAATGTTGGATCAAGTGAATGGCAGTTGCTGTAGTGCCGAGTACATTCCCAACCGAACAGAATTCTGATTGGTTTATAGCCCAGCCTTACTGTACATTCCAGCCAATCGGGTATTAGTTTAGTCATTGAAGCTAGTGTTTTGAAAGTTTTTTAAAAGCTGAGTACTGGGCACTTGACTTTGCTTTCTTGCTCTAGGACTTTAGAAGACTGGAGAACAATGATCAGCGACTGTCTAGGTGCTTTTTGGCCCAATGCAAAGTCCCTCTGAGAATCCACTAATGTTTGCTCCCCTTTCTCCAGTGCTGTGATGTGGAAGTTACTTAGAGGTCGTTCCAGGTATTCTTTTAAATTGTGTGAATTTCAGCAGTAAGAGCAGAATTCAAAGTGCAGTTATTTCAGTGGGCCATTCATTTTTATTAGTGACATTTTTTAAAAATAATTTAACCTTTATTTTATTTATTTGTTTTTATGTGGTGCTGAGAATCAAACCCCGGGCCTCACCCATGGTAGGCAAGCACTTTACCAGTGAGCTATAACCCCAGCCCCCAAGAGTGACAATTTTTTCTTTCCTCAACAGATAAAAATGGCAGTTCCTATGTTTTATTCCACAGTTGGCAGGAGGATCAATTGTTGAGGCTTTTGAGAATGGTAAAGCGAGGAGGAATATATGACTTTCCTGCTCCTACTCTGAGACAGGATATTCTGTTGGCATGTGACTTAGAGTGTATTGGGGTAGGCAACAGATTATCACATCAGCAGTTAGTCGTCTTCTCTGATTCTAATATTACTTTCAAGGGAGAGTGAAGGAGCAAGCAGGACTCTCTGTTCTTGGAGTTGTGAGAGTTCCTTCTTGGGCAGTTTGCTCTTTTAACCACCTGTTGAACTAAGGGCCTCAGAGAACTTTGAGAAGTAGAATACCAGTGAATAGTCCAGACTTCCCCTCTGGTTCCTCTCTCTACCTCCCCTCCAGAAAATCAGAAAACAGCCTTTTTTGTTTCTAGTGTGTGGTTTTTTGTTTGTTTGTTTTTAACTTTTTTACTTCAAAATAAAAAGGGCTGAGAATGTACCTTAGTGTTAGAGCATCCCTGGGTTGAATCTCTAGTACTGACAGGGGTGCAGGGGATCAAAAAATAGTGTAAGTTTAAGACTCACAGTTGAGGTACCAATTTCTGGGTGAATATCCTTCTGCCCATAGTGATGGGATTTCTGGCAGAATTGGTTTGGTTGGTTTGCTTTCCTCCCTACTGCATAAGACCACTGAATAGCTCCCGCAAGCTGCCTGGTGTCCTTCCCTACTTGAGCAGTAGAGTGTGCTCCTGCCTTACATAGACATAATCAGTGACGACTCTTGGTGCATCTCGGACCCCTTCTGGCTTTGTCCCTGTTGAGGCTTCTTCCTGAATGTCCAGAGAACAATTTAAACTGATATGTTAAGGGATTTTCTTCATATTTGTCTTCCACTTTCTCTCTTTTGTGTTTTAAAGTGAAAATTAAAGCTGTCCCAAAGGAAATTGAGTAAAGAAAGTTGGGTAGCAACTAGCTTGGCTAACAGGTAGTGGTTATATAGAGCCCAACCTCTGCTTTCTGTGGACAGTTAAGAAACATCCAACATAAAGTCCTTTGCAGCATTCCAATATTTGTGAAATTGTTAAGTCATATAGCTCCCACTTATTTATGACATTTCGCTCTTAGGTTAGAATATAGGGAAAGAGAGAAATGGAATAGCTTGCTTTGGGTAAGATGGAATAGAAGTTAGGCTCCAGGGCTCTTTTTACTTACTTATCTCATGAGGGTCATAGAGAGTACAATGTGAAACAGGCCCTGTAACATGCCTTTGGGGACAAGAGGTCTCCTTGTGGGAAGGAGGAAAGAATTTCTACTCTTGAGACTGGCCAAGATCCTGTAGATTCTGAAAGGCGGAGGGCATTTCTAAATCAACGGGCAACTAGTAAATATGATTGAATAAAAGAAATGGCACACAACAGTTATAGAGTAAGGTGACATTTTGGAGATAGTAAATATAATAGGAATGCCTAAAGAATATTTGACTCATTGGCAGCATGAAGTATTATTGTTAATAGACTTAAGGGGGAAAAAAAAGGAAAGATTTTTTTTTCCTAAGATTCTTCCTATCTGTAAAATATTGTCCAAAATTGAGGGCCCCTGAACACTCACTCCTTCACTCTAACAAAAGAAAACATTATTTTTTCCTCAATTGTAATTTTAGCAAAACTGGATTTCTCCTTCACTCCAAGAATACTAGAATACATGAAAAAAATGCAAAAACCAAAACAAACCAAGCTCTAACTTACTCAAGCTGCTGCATACGTTTTTTTTGGTTTTGTTTTGTTTTTTTGGTACCAGGGATTGAACTCAGGGGCACTCGACCACTGAGCCACATCCCCAGCCCCATTTTGTGTTTTATGTAGAGACAGGGTCTCACTAAGTTGCTTAGCACCTCGCCGTTGCTGAGGCTGGCTTTGAACTCGCAATTCTCCTGTCTCAGCTTCCCTAAGTGCTGGGATTATAGGCTTGAGCCACCGCGCCCAGCTTTGCTGCATACATTTTGATGTAAATCATTATTAATGCTATTGAAAAAGCTTAGTTTTATTTAAAAATATTATCCTAGCCAAGTTCTTGATATAAAAATAGTGTTGTAGATTTTTTTGTCCTGCAAAAATGTAATCAAGTTGGGCACAATGATGCATGCCTGCAGTTCCTGCCACTTGGGAGGCCAAAGCAGGTGAATCAAAAGTTCAAGGCTAGCCTGAGCAATGCAGGGAGACCTTGTCCCAAGAAGTAAAAAAAGAAAGAAAATCAAGCCGGGCGCAGTGGCGCACACCTGTAATCCCAGCACTTTGGGAGGCCGAGACAGGAGAATCACATGTTCAAAGCCAGCCTCAGCAACAGCAAGGCGCTAAGCAACTCAGTGAGACCCTGTTGCTACATAAAACATAAAATAGGGCTGGGGATATGGCTCAGTGGTCGAGTACCCCTGAGTTCAATCCCTGGTACCAAAAAAAAAAAAAAAGGAAGAAAGAAAATCAGCATTTTTTAGGTTACAAATGTTGCAGACTAATGAAACCATCTTTATTTTTAGTGCAATGGAATGAAATTGATCTTTTTTTCTCCCTTTTACTTTCTTTCCTCCTGGAATAAATCTTAAAATGATACTGTACAACTGATGTAGAGTTTCATCCCTATTTAAATAGTGTACTGATAATGTGATATGTCAGGTAAATACAGAGAGAACCCAGCCATGTTAAGGACATCTTAAAAACTACCACCCAGTGAATCTGGCATTAGCAGAGGTTGATTAAATTTTCTGAATACCTCTTTAATTACTAAAAAGTTAGATTAGTTGGCCTAAGGTGGAGATCTTGCATGAGTGTTCGACTTGGAAGTACTTAGAGAAAAAAATGGAAAATTTTATAGGACTTCTAATTTCGGGCACATTGCAGTGTCTGTGATGGTATTTTAATGTGTTTTTAATTTAGCTGAGCTGTAAATGTGCAAAGTTGGCTGGTGATCATAAGCCCAAGTTGTCTGATTTGATCACATGATCCTGAGCCCTGCTAAGACCTGTGTGATACCAAATGATTCCCTTGGCAGTATTTGTTGAAGTAATTAGTGTCAGCAGTGAATGAAGGCTAAATTGGGAGAGGATGCTCAGAAGATGTACAAACTTTAATACACATATAATGTAGAAGAACGGGTTTTCAGAGCTGCAGTTTTCTGAGTTGTGAGGTGGTTTCTGAAAAATAAATACATTTTAAAACAGCAAAGCAGGCTGGGCGCAGTGGCACATGCCTATAATCCTAGCAATTTGGGAGGCTGAGGCAGGAGGATCACAAGTTTGAGGCCAGACTCAGCAACTTATTGAGAACTTAAGCAACTTAGACCCTGTCTCAAAAAGTAAGAAGTGGGGCTGGGGTTGTGGCTCAGTGGTAGAGTGCTTGCCTAGCACGTGTGAAGCACTGGGTTCGATTCTCAGCACCACATATAAATAAAGTCCATTGACAACTAAAAAATATTAAAAAAAAAAAAAAAAAGTAAGAAGGGCTGGGATTGTAGCTCAGTGGTAATGTGCCCTTGGGTTTAATAATCCTCAGTACCAAAAAATAAAATAAATAAAATAGCAAAGCAGACCAAGAGTGGGATATATTCTTACCTATATCTGTCAGAGGGAAGGCCAAGCCCTTTAGAGTTGACGTTGTTGCAGGCAACCCTCCCATCATGCATGCAGAGAAGACAGATTTGGGGGTGGAGGTACTGGGATTTGAACCCAGTGGCACTTAACCACTGAGTCATATCCCCAGCCTCCCCTCCCCACTTTGAGATAGGGTCTTGGAAGCTGGGTATATAGCTCAGTTGGTAGAGTGTCTGCCTTGCATGCACGAAGCCCTGGGTTTAATCCCCAGCACCACAAAAAAAGAGAGAGAGAGAGATTGAGAGAGTGTTGCTAAATTGCTGAGACTGGTGTCAAACTTGTGATTCTCTTGCTTAGCTTCCTGAGTTGCTGGGATTACAGGTGTGCACCACTGTGCCTGACAAGGACAGATTTTTTTTTCACAGAATTTGTTGTAATTAAAGTAGTAGAGACACAATCATTCCCAGCATTCTTGGTGCCTCAGAGATATAGCAGTTACTCTGCTTAGAGTTGACCCAAGGATTGGGTTGGGTTAATACAAAAATCTTGACACTTAACAGGATTTGGGGGGGGGGGTAGATAGATCTACAGAGAAATGATAAGTGTCTAAGGTGATAGATATGCTAATTATCCTTATTTAATCATTACACACTGTGTACATTTTTTTTTTTTTTTTTGGTACTGGAGATTGAACTCAGTGGTACTCAACCACTGAGCCACATCCCCAGCCCTATTTTGTGTTTTATTTAGAGACAGGGTCTCACTGAGTTGCTTAGTTCCTCGCTGCTGCTGAGGCTGGCTTTGAACTGCGATTCTCCTGTCTCATGCTGGGATTACAGGCGTGCACCACCACCACCACGCCCTGCCTGGCAGTGTGTACATGTATTGAAATGCTACATTCTACCCCATAAATAAATACTCCCCACCCCCATGCTAGGGATTGGACCTAGGACCTCATCTATGCCAGGCAAGCACTGAAGTATATATCCCAGCCCCTGTACAATTATTATGTGTTAATTAAAAATTTAAAAATATATTTAAAAAACAACGGGCTGGGGATGTAGTTCAGCAGCAGAGTACTTGCTTAGGCTGCACAAGGCCCTCTGTTAAATTCCCAGCACTGCAAAAACAATTAAAAACAAAACAAACAACAAAACCAAAAAACGGGCATATAGGAGTTAGGAAACCTATGCAGCTGCCTTAGGTACCTCATTAGTGCTGCCTCTGTTGGAGGACAGGTGAAATTATTGCCATAACCACCTCAGAAGGCCTTTTGAAAGTCTTCATTGGAAACATTTGAAACTGAAAAGGCACAAGAGATAATATTATAGTTGTTAATAGCACCATCAGGGCAGTTATGGCCAAGTCTGTATTTTGCTGTGGTATTATATTTTGAGGGTTAGTCTGACTTTTTGTAGCCACTGAGAAAAATCTATAGCTGAATTTAGTCCTTTGAGAATTTTTCTTAGTATAGGTGAACTCAGTTAATCCTAATCCTTCCTTTCTCAGTACTGATACGTTTCAGTCGGTACATATTGTAACCTCACTTGGTTATCAAATAAACTTGACCCTGGCAGTGAGTGGAGTGACAGATGCCACTATCAGGTTGCCCTTACTTGCATTGTTAACCAGCTCTTCTTTTCCATTTCCACACCTTTGACACCTCATCCTTCAGTCATTTTGCTATAAGGGCAACTTGAACAAGCTTCAGCCCTTTCTCAGACTCCCAGGGCAGGACTTGAATGGATTTGACCCTGGAATTGTTCCTGATGCAGCCTAGTTCAGTTCTTGTTGCTGCTATGCTGGATTCCAAAGATCCACTCTTGGCTGATCTCGCAGGGTCAGGCCCCTTGGTTAAAGCTTGTGTATTTGGTGGGGAGGTTCAAAATGAAGGAGAGACTCCACTTTGGGCATTGGACCTGGAAGCAAAAAATAAGCATTCAGTCTAAAAGCACTAAGTGCCCATTGTTTAGGCAGCTGTTAATAGCCACGTTTCTATGAAAATAAGTCCTTTTCATGAGGCAGTTGTGTGGGAATAGCTAATTCTAGCCTGATGCTGTGCAGTGTGAGGTTAAAAACATGGTAACTTGTCACAACACAATTCTTCTTGTTCTTTTTGCTGTGGGCTGACTCTACATTACTTGCTTTGTTTGCTCTAGAATGGAATCTACTCACCATTTACTAAAATGAAATGCATTTCTTGGGGGAGGCAAAATCAGTTCACTAGTTCTTGCATCTTAAAGAGAAAGGAACCCTTCTCTCTTTATGACGAATTGTTTGGAATGTCAGTTAACTTGTTTAAATCCAAATTTAAGTTCTGGGTTTGGATTGTATATGCAGGAGCTGTTTTGTGTCTTAATTGGTGATATTGTCCATGCTTTATTCTGAGTAGCACAGATTAATTTTTAAAGTATTTATCAATAAGAAGAAGTAAACTTTAGAAAGTGTAATATAGGGGCTGGGGTTGTAGCTCAGTGGTAGAGCGCTTGCCTCGCATGCGTGAGGCACTGGGTTCGATCCTCAGTACCACATACAAAATACATAAATAAATAAAATTAAGGTTTTAAAAAAAAATAGAAAGTGTAATATAGTAGAAAGTGCACAAGCTTTAGAATCTGGGTCACGTCCTGACCTTGGGCAAATTATTTAGCCTCCAAACCTTAATTTCTTCTGAAAAACTAAACTCACCTCACTAGTTGTTTAGAGAGTATATTATACAAGTACTTGGCCTCAATAATTAGTAATAATTTCCACATAAATCATCATTTGCATTTTTACTGGAAGCCAGTATTGCACTCACCTCCACAAGAGGACTGTTTCAGAAAAGACCTTTTAGAAGCTCTAAATCTTATTTCATTTGTGATTTAACAAGCTTTATACGGCTGATACAGTATCTACTTGCATGCCTAGGTGCCTTTGGTTTTCCTCAAGGATTTGCATATTCTTAGCCACTATCTATATCTTCTTAGATACAGCTTGGGTCAGTGTCTGCTTTGGAATGTACTAGTCCATTTCTTCACAGTGGTTTGACTTAACCTAATCCAGTTTTGGGGAGCCCTTCAAATCTCTTGACTCCTTGTAGTTTTTATAATACTTTGTTTAACTTAGGTTTGCAGGAACTTGTACAGCATATAGAAAGATTTCAGTTGTTGCTTTAAGTCTTGAAATTGCGGGGGATGTCCTTCAGAACTTTTAGTAACACATGGCTTTTTTTTTTTTTTTCACAGCATTGTGACAGTTGGTATAATAAGATTGCTCAAACAAATTTATGTCCATCACATTTCAAAATCTGTCAACATTTGTAGGTTACACACATTTTTTTTCTCCTTTCTTCTAGCAGCCTTTTCATGTTAGTAGGACTTACCAGGACAGTGAAGGAAAAGAATGGAAAAAGATTTGCCTGAATAAATGGAGTGTGGCTTTGCCAATTTGTAGTTTAAAATACATAAGCAAATAAATCACAAACCTTTCCAGTGCCAGTGTCCATAGAATCAAGTTATGAACTCTATACCATCACCAATGTAAAAAACATTGGTTTTTGTCTCCACTCCAGGCAACCTGAACTTGAGTCCTTTTTTGCATGTGAAGACGACGGGAAGATTCATCCTTATATCAAAAATGCTCAGATATTTAGTTGCATTAATCATTTCAGCAAAGAATTATCTTTATCACTAAAGTTGGACAGTAGAATAATTTTGAGAGTATCTTTGTTACTCTCTTAGTCGTTGTTCTTTTAAAATACTTGTTTGTCATGTCTGATTTGTACCTAGTTACTGGATGGATGACAAAAGGGAGCAAGAAATACCCACATAGATGTACATGAAGGACAAAGGGAGCACCAGTAGATGAGTACTCCTTATGGCATGGTACCGGCAACCTATACCTCACATGTCCCTGTCATCCAAGTTCTAAGTCTCTTGCTATCACTCAACTCTGTCTCCCATCTTAAATACCAGTGTGCTAGCTTTTAACTCCTTTGCTTTTCCTCTGCTTGTCCTTCCAGGGACAAGTGCATGAGCCACTTTTCAGGAGACTAAATCATTAAAACTCTTAAGGGATGTGGCCCATTTCACACTCAGTTGTCCATTGAAATTACCCTAACTGGTTTTTCTGGAATTTTGCAAAAGAGCCAGCAGTTGGGATATACTGGAAAAGAAATGAATCTGAAAATTCAGTTGTTGACTGGGGTATAGCTCAGTGATAGAGTGCAAGAACCTGGGTTTGATTCCCAGCACATTTTTGTAAAACATTTCAGTTGCCAGGAGTGAATGTCTAAATTTGCCTGTCCCATGAGAGGATGACAGTAGACTGGAAGAGTGAGGAGAAGTCAAGGCAGGCAACGTGAATAGAGTTTTCTTGATTTAGTTTGAATGTTTCTATGTGACAGAAAATAGCATTTGAAGAACTTAGATTCTTTTATTAACACCTCTTTCTTTTGGTTCATCATCCTACTCAACAATCTATAAATCCCTTCAAGTATCAATAATTTTCAACTGAATGTACCAGGGGCTATAGACCAAAGATTGCGCCTATGAGATAAACAGATCATTCCTGAGGCTTAATAATGTAATTGTCTCTCCTTTTCAGGGAAGCAGAGTGCTTCAAGGAACAAGGAAATGCATACTATGCCAAGAAAGATTACAATGAAGCTTATAACTATTACACAAAAGCCATAGGTAAGAAGGATCTGGTAACTACGCTGGAAAATACTCACTTGCCAAATACTCTTTTAAGTAGCTCCTCCCTATGAAGTAACCATTTGCTTTTTGGGCTGATATCTATTACTGTGTGTACTCCTTCAGGCTTAATGATCTCCTAATGGATAACATTCTTAAACTGAAGGTGAATAGTTCTTTCTTTGGCAAATTAAAGGCAATTTCTGGGGCTGGGGTTATGGCGCAGTGGTAGCGTGCTCGCCTAGCATGCATGAGGCACTGGGTTCGATCCTCAGCACCATATAAAATAAAATAAAGATATTCTGTCCACCTACAACTAAAAAATAAATATTAAAAAAAAAGGCAATTCCTGAAATTTTGAATGCTACAGCAAAAAGAGAGCCACCTGAATGCAACAAATCATTGTCCATTCACTTACTATCTTACAAAATGGCCTCTGTGGATAATATAGTCTTATCTCCATGCTTAATTTGCCAGCATATTTTAATCCCACGTTGGCATTTTCTTCACCTGACTTGCTTATATGCTCCCCATCTCAACTCAGAAAATGCAAATTCACTTTAATAACTCATTGATATTGCTTGCTAGGCAGTGAGCCCTGTCAGTGTACTTTAAGGCCATAATTTAGCTGGCATAGTGGTGCACACCTGTAACCCCCAGCAACTCTGGATGCTGAGTCAGGAGGATCATGATATGTTCAAGGCCAGCCTCAGCAATTTAGCAAGACCCCATCTGAAAATAAAAGCAGCTGGATTGAGGCTTAGTGGTAGAGCGCTTGCCTCAAGTGCATGAGGCACTGGGTTTGATCCTCAGCACCACATAAAAATAAATAAAATAAAGATATTGTGTCCATCTATAAGTAAAACAAAAATTTAAAAAAAGAAAAATCATAACTTGTTTTCTTCCTCTTCTTTTTTTTTTTTGTTTGTTTTGGTTTGTTTTTTTGGTACCAGGGATTGAACCCAGGGGCACTTAACCACTGAGCCACATCCCCAGCCCTTTTTTTAACATTTTATTCAGAAACAGGGTTTTGCTGAGTTGCTTAGAGCCTTGCTAAGTTGCTACGTCTGGCTTTGAAGTTACGATCCTCCTGCCTCAACCTCCCAAGCCTCTGGGATTACAGGTGTGCGCTACTGTGCCCAGCCTTTGGTTTGGTTTTGATGCTGGGGATTGAACCCAGGGCCTCTCTCATGCTAAACATGTGTTCTGTTCTGACCTATACTGCCAATCTCTAAAGCTGTGTCTTGTTTTCTTTTAAAATTGGTTGTACAATTGCTGCTGTCCATTTGCACAGATAGTTAAAAATTTGGCTGTGGCCTTTTAGAGTATGTCAACATTCTATCTGTGTGTGTTGGCGGGTGTGTGTGTGTGCGCGCGTGGTGGAGATAGAACCCAGCCAGAGCCTCATTCACAAATGCTAGGCTAGCACTCTGCTGCTGAGCTACATCCCCAATCCCCTTCAGCATTTTTATAGTTTGATTCTTGACATAGTTCTGAGAGACATGGCCCCTAAGCTTTCAAATTAGTGACCTGTATTGAACTTTTTATGTTCTTTTACCTTTCATATAGATATGTGTCCTAAAAATGCTAGCTATTATGGTAATCGAGCAGCCACATTGATGATGCTTGGAAGGTTTCGGGAAGCTCTTGGAGATGCACAACAGTCAGTGAGGTTGGATGACAGTTTTGTCCGGGTATGTAATGTGGCTCTTGGGGGAAGATTGAGTAGCTACAGTTGAGGATTTCTCATTCTTGACACTGTTGTCATTTGGGATTAGATAACTTTTTGTTGTGGGGACCTACCCTGTGGATCTCTGGCTTTTAACTACTGAGTATCAGTAGCACTCCCTCTCCTCAGTTGTGACAATCAAATACATCTCCTCCTAGTGATAAATATCCCCCGGAGGGCAGATTGCCTAGATTAACAACCACTGCTCTAGTGTTTTTATCCGGTGTTGGTTTTGTGTGGGTATTTGATATTGCTGTTAGTTTCTTTCTACCTAGGTGAATGTTCCTTTTCTTCCTTCTTTGTGTATCTTCTTACAGGGACATCTACGAGAAGGCAAGTGCCACCTCTCTCTAGGGAATGCCATGGCAGCATGTCGTAGTTTCCAGAGAGCCCTAGAACTGGATCACAAAAATGCTCAGGCACAACAAGAGGTAAGAGTCAAAGCTGTTAATATCAAACAATGTGGTATGTTTGGAAGGAATAGTGACTTGAAAGTCAGAACTGAGATCTAGTACTACTTCTGCCATCGGCCACACTTGGATGATTTTAGTCTCTCTGATACCCGGCTCTCTTATCTGTAAAATGGGTTTTAAATATGATTTACAGTTTTTAAAAGTCTGAATATTGAAGGGTTTCTGAGATGGCTAAGAGAATAGACAGAAGTTTTAAGGAACTGATTTGAATGAGGTTAAAGTTTTTTTGTGGTGCCAGGGATTGAACCTAGGGTCTTGTATATGCAAGGCAAACACTCAGAAGGTGTTTTTTTTGTTTGTTTGTTTTTGGTACTGGGGATCTAATCGAGGAGCAGTTTACCACTGAGCTCCATCCCCAGCCTTTTAAATTTTTATATTGAGGCAAGGTCTTGCCAAGTTGCTGAGATTGGTCTTAAACCTGAGATTCTCCTGTCTCAGCCTTCTGAGTTGCTGGGATTATAGGCATGTACCACTGTCACCAGCTGAGGTTAAAGACTTTGAGTGAGCCAGATATGGTGGTGCATGCCTGTCATCTCAGCTACTTGGGAGACTGAGGCAGGATTGCAAATCTGACACCAGCCTGGGCAAATTAGCAAGACCCTGTGTGAAAATAAAATTTTTAAAGGGCTAGGACTATAACTAAGTGGTAGAGTACTTGCCTAGCACAAACAGGGCCCTGAGTTTAATCCTTGGTAACAACACACACACACACACACACACACACACACAAACACAAGAATTTGAGTAAATGCTAAACTGGGGATGTAGCTCAGTGATAGTCCTTGCCTAGCATGTTTGAGGCCTACCTAGGACTGCCAAAAATGTAAGAGACGATGCTTATCACGCTGGTGCATGCCTATAATTCCAGCAGCTCAGGCTGTGGCAGGAGAAGAACAAGTATGAAGCCAGCCTCAGCAACTTAACAAGACCCTGCCTCAAAATAGAAAGGGCTAGCTGGGCGCAGTGGTGCAAGCCTGTAATCCCAGCACTTAGGGAGGCTGAGACAGGAGAATCGCAAGTTCAAAGCCAGCCTCAGCAACAGTGAGGCACTAAGCAACTCAGTGAGACCCTGTCTCTACATAAAACACAATATAGGGCTGGAGATGTGGCTCAGTGGTCGAGTGCCCCTGAGTTCAGTCTCCAGTACCAAAAAAAGAAAAAGAGCTGAGAATGGAGCTCAATAGTGAACCTGGGTTCAATCTCTAGTAAAAAAATTAAATAAAACATGTTTTAGTTCTATATCCATGTTTATTCAGTTTACCCTTGGATATATTTTATTAGTAATCTCAAATTTTTTACTCAGTCCCTGGCAATACATTGCCTTTATTTTGTGTATGTCAAGGCATGACTCTTGTGTTCTTGCCTTGAAGTTTAAATTGAGGGTGAAGGTTTTTGTTTTATTAAAACATTTATTTTTTTTATTTTTTATATTTCGTACATTTTTTTTTTTAGTCCTAGGGATCAGAGTTGGGGCCTCTTATATGCTAGGCAGTCACTGTATAGACACTGAGTTGTATCCCCAGCCTAGGGGTAAGGAATGTTTGGCTCTGTCTTCATCAGCTTGATTAGTGAAAAATCTGAGATTCTAATTTTCCTTTTTTTTTTTTTTTTCTGTGCTGGGGATTGATCCCCTCCGCCTGCAAAGAACAGATTCAAGCTGGGTGCAGTGGTGCACACATATAATCTCAGCATCTCGGGAGGCTGAGGCAGGAGGATTGTGAGTTCAAAGCTAGGTTTAGCAACAGCGAGGCACTAAGTAACTCAGTGAGACCCTGTCTCTAAATAAAATACAAAAAACGAGGGCTGGGGGATATGGCTCAGTGACTCAGTACCCCTGAGTTCAATCCACAGTACCTAAAAAAAAAACAAACAGATTCAGCCGGGCACGGTGGCACAAGCCTGTAATCCCAGTACTTAGGGAGGCTGAGACAGGAGAATCGCAAGTTCAAAGCCAGCCTCAGCAATGGCGAGGCGCTAAGCAACTCAGTGAGACCCTGTCTCTACATAAAATACAAAATAGGGCTGAGGATGTGGCTCAGTGGTCAAGTGCCCCTGAGTTCAATCTCCAGTACCAAAAAAACAAAACCAGATTCATCAAGGCCTTGTTGATTTTTGTGATTGTTACATCTACAACTTCATCAAAACTTACTGTTTTTCCGGTGTAGTTCAAGAATGCTAATGCGGTCATGGAATATGAGAAAATAGCAGAAATGGATTTTGAGAAGCGAGATTTTCGGAAGGTAAAGTACAACTTACCCTTTCTCACAAGGTTCCTGTATGTGTATGTCTCTCCTGTGTTGGTTTTGTGTAGGCGTGTGATACTGCTGTTGGCTTCTTTCTGCCCAGGTAATCATGCTCATCTCCTTGCTTTTTTGTGTATCTTATAGGGACAGCTATAAGAGGGCAAGTGCCACCCCTCTAGGAAATGCCATTTCTCTGTGATAATTAAGAGAAATAGTGTGTTAGAAAAGATCTAGAATAGTAAATTATTACTTGAATTTAGTTTTTGACCTGTTTATTTTCTCTCTCTTTTTTTTTTTTGCTAAGGTGTTTATTTTCTTGATTATATTTGGCTTTATGATAAGAGGCAAAATGGATTTGTAGTATCCAAAAAGTATGCGGGTTGATAAAGGAAGAGCCAATTGGAATTATATATTGGGATTGGATAATCTTTTTTTTTTTTTTTGGTACCAGAGATTGAACTCAGGGACACTTAACCACTGAGCCACATTCCCAGCTCTTTCTTATCTTTTATTTCGAGACAAGGTCTTACTAAGTTGCTTAGGGCCTTGCTAAATTGCTGAGGCTGGCTTTGCGCTTGCAGTCCTCCTAATCAAACTGCTGGGATTATAAGTGTGGGCCACTATAGATAATTTATTTTTATTTTAATAATAAGAATTGACCTTTAACTCCTGCTTTATGTGAACTGTTGCTATAAATCACAAGTTGAGAGAGGCCCTATTTGTGTTTTTTTTTTTTTGTTTTTTTTTTTTTTGTGGTGCTGGGGATTGAACCTAGGACCTTATGCATCCAAGGCAAGCACTCTACCAACTGAGCTATATCCCCAGCCCTCCCTGTTTACATTTTTTTTAAAATAATTTTTAGTTGTCAATGGACCTTTATTTTATTTATTTATATGTGGTGCTGAGAATCGAACCCAGTGCCTCACACATGCTAGGCAAGCGCTCTACCACTGAGCCACACCCCAGCCCACTATTTACATTTTTGAACAGTGATATAACCTGTCACTACCACCATTTTGACCCTAGACTGTTGTAAACCTTAAACTGTGTGATAGTTCAAGCCCATGCTTCCTTAGATGGTACTTAGAAATAATTTTCACTTAAGTTTCAAAAGGTGAGATAGATGGTCCCAAAAAGGTTAAAAACCACCTATCAGGAGAGATTTTTGGGAACACTTAAATTAGTAAGCTGAGCAGGGTTGTGCACACCTATAATCCCAGCTCTTTGGGAGGCTAAGGCATGAGGATAGCAAGTTCAAGGCCAGAGGACGCAAACTCAGCAAGACCCCATCTCAAAATAAAAAATAAAGCCGGGCGCTGTGGCTCAAGCCTGTAATCCCAGCACTTAGGGAGGCTGAGACAGGAGAATCGCAAGTTCAAAGCCAGCCTCAGCAATGGCGAGGCGCTAAGCAACTCAGTGAGACCCTGTCTCTACATAAAACACAAAATAGGGCTGGAGATGTGGCTCAGTGGTTGAGTACCCTTGAGTTCAATCCCCGTACCAAAAATAAATAAATTAATTAAAAAAAATTAAAAATTAAAAAAAATAAAAAATAAAAGCCAGGCATGGTGGTACACACCTAAAATCCCAGTGGCGAGGGCTGGGGCTGTGGCTCAGTGGTAGAGCGCTTGCCTCACATGTGTGAGTCACTGGGTTCGATCCTCAGCACCACATACAAATAAATAAATAAAATAAAGATATTTTAAAAAAAAATCCCAGTGGCTTGGGAGGCTGAGGCAGGAGGATCACAAGTTCAAAGACAGCCTCAGCAACTTGGCGAGGCCTTGAGTAAACTTATTGAGAGACTGTCTCAAAATAAAACAAAGAACTGGCAATGTGGCTCAGATATTAACCACCTCTGGATTCAATCCCTGGTACCAAACAATAAAAAATAAGAATGAGTGGGGATGTAGCTCTGTGGTAGAGGGTCCCTGGGTTCAATCTCCAGTACCACAACAAAAAAAAAGAATATTGAGTTCCGTTCAAGGAAGGGGAGTTTGGCACTTTGTATGTGGGAATTTGCTTGGTGCTTTCTGTCAGAGGCTTAATGTTTAATAAAAGGGGATGACAACTGAGAGCCATTCCTAACTCATACACTGTAAAGGTCTTTTATTTGGTAATAAATATATCTGATTAGCTTGTGGAGAGTCCCAGTATTGACTTATACCTCCTCTGTGTTTTAATAATCACAGTGTCTTTGTAGTGTGATTCATGTTTGTTTTGTGTGTGGGTGTTTGAAGAGTAATTCTGCCTACTGTCACGTTTTCTGAGGTTTACATAGGCAAAAGCTCTGTCTCGGGAGGCAGTCTTTTGGGTTTCTTTTCTCACTTGCCCATTCTGAAGCCAGAATCCAGAGTTTGTGACAGAATCCTCTGTTTGTGACATCCCAGCCCCCCCACTGTAGCTCATGGTGATGTCACAAATGAAGAATTATGATCCTGGCAAGGGAAACAGATGAACTTGGAAGAAACAAAGATCTTCTTTGCCTGCAGCTGTCCCTAGTGGGGACATGGGGAGTTGGGGGGTGGGAAGTGAAGCATTGAACCTCCGACTGACACTCCCCATGATGAGCAGAGCCAGCTCTGCACCAGCCGTTGTTCTTGTGAAGGCAAAAGGGTGTGGCTGCTGAAATTTTTGACTGATTTATTTATACCCTCCTGCTCTTTCCATTTGAGGGGGGAAAAGCACCACCACTCTACCTACATAATATCTAAATTTTCATTGTTGTCGTTAGAACTTTCAGGAAAGTGACCTGTGCCACTGAAGGAGAGAGATCCCTGTTACTGCTGTGTTGCTGCTGCAGAAAGTCTTGGTGAACAGCTCACACAGTGTTTACCTGCTTGCCCTTTTTTAAAATTTCTTTTCTTTTTTTGTGGTACTGGGGATTGAACCCAGTGGATGCAAGGCAAGTGTTCTACTGCTGAATTATATCCCTAGCCCTTAATTTCAGTTTTTGAATTGGTACCATTCATGGTTCAAAAACTATAAAGTATGAAAAAATATTCAGGATCAGTGTCCCTTTAAACCTGCCCTCTGTCTGCCTAGTTCTCACCTCACTCATTTATCTACTATTCTCCCCCTCTCAGTGCTGGGGATCAAGTCCAGGGCTTCACATATGCTAGTCAAGTGCTCCACCACTCAGCTATGCCCCCAGCCCCTATCCACTGTTCTGTGTCTCCTGTTTCCTTCTACAATCTTGTTTTTGTTTGTGGTGCTCAGTATCAAACCCAAGGACTTGTGCATGCTCTCATCAGGTGCTCTACCACTAGCTACATCCCCAGCTCGTCTACATTTTTGTTGTACATATTTCAAATATAGATTCTTAGTTGTCTCTTTTTTTGTGTGAAAGCTAGTATGTCATTCACAATTCTCCACCTTTTTTCCCCCTATTGAATAGTTCTTGGAAGTCTTTCCATATCAGTACATGGAGAATTTCATTCTGTTTCAGAATTCCATAGTATACCATTATATAAATGTGTTGTAATTTGAGTTATCTCTATTTGCAACTTTTCAGATTTCATCTATCTTGATTGCTATAACCAGGTTGTTGGAGGGAATGGGAATCTCTTCATTCTAGATTTCTTCTTTGAGTCAGTTTTTCTTATGGAGAATCTAGGAATAGCAACTAAACCAAAAACGAAAGTTCAGAGAACAAACTTATAAAAACAGAAAAGGGGACTATATTGAGACCCTTTATGAGGCTGAAAGAGTAAACTAATCCCAACTTAATTATGTGTGTGAGACCTTTTTTGTGTGTGTGGTACTGGAGATTGAACCCAAGACCTCACACATGCTGGGCAAACACTACCTCTGAGCTTCATCCCCAACCCTTATTGTTTTTTTTGGTACTGGAGATTGAACTCAAGGGCACTCGACCACTGAGCCACATCCTCAGCCCTATTTTGTGTTTTATGTAGAGACAGGGTCTCACTGAGTTGCTTAGCACCTCGCCGTTGCTGAGGCTGGCTTTGAACTCGCGATTCTCCTGTCTCAGCCTCCCTAAGTGCTGGGATTACAGGCTTGTGCCACTGCGCCTGGCTACCCTTATTGCTTCTTATTTTGAGAAAGGGACTCACTGAGTTGCTTGGGTTCTTGAAAAGTTGTAGGGACTCGCTGAGTTGCTGAGCCTGGCCTCAAACTTGTGATCTTCCTGCCTCAGCCCCCCAGATGGCTGGGATTATAGGTGTGAGCCACCATCCCCAGATGGATTATTATTGCGGTTCTTCCTTGTTCTGTGTTTAATAGGCTGAGCTTGATGAATTATGCAAACTAGTAAATAATAGTATTTGTGAGGAAAAGATGACTTTTGAGGGCTGGGGTTGTGGCTCAGTGGCAGAGCGCTTGCCTTGCACATGTGAGGCACTGGGCTCGATCCTCAGCACCACATAAAAATAAATAGACAAAATAAAGACATTGAGTCCATTTATAACTAAAAAAAAATATTTAAAAAAAAAAGATGACTTTTGATCAAAATCACTTTGGGTCTGGATTCGCTGTGGGAGGCAGCTTAGCATGGTGAGTAAGGCTATAGATTCGTGAGTCCTAGTATGTCTAAAACTGATTCCTGTTTTTAATCACCTTCGAACTTTAGCTCTGTGTTTTTTTTTTTGTGGTACCGAGGATTGAACTCAGGGGCACTCAAGCACTGAGCCACATCCCCAGCCCTATTTTGAGTTTTATGTAGAGACAGGGCCTCACTGAGTTGCTTAGCACCTCACTGTTGCTGAGGCTGGCTTTGAACTTGGAATTCTCCTGTCTCAGCCTCCCAAAGTGCTGGGATTACAGGTGTGTGCCACCACACCCAACTTTTAGCTCTCTCTTTCTTAACTTTCTTTTTTTTTTTTTTTTTTTTTTTTTGGTACCGGGGATTGAACTCAGGGGCACTCGACCACTGAGCCACATCCCCAGCCCTATTTTTTGTGTTTTATGTAGAAACAGGGTCTCACTGAGTTGCTTAGTGCCTCGCCATTGCTGAGGCTGGCTTTGAACTCGCGATTCTCCTGTCTCAGCCTCCCTAAGTGCTGGGATTACAAGCGTGAGCCACCGCGCCCGGCTTTCTTTCTTAACTTTCTTACCATTAAAATAAAGGTAATGATAATAACTTACTTTATAAAATTGTTGAGAGGAGCCAGGCATGGTGATGCATGCCTGAAATACCAGTGACTTGGAGGCTGAGGGGGAGGATCACAAATTTGAGGCCAGCCTCAGCAATTTAGTGATGCCCTAAACAATTTAGTGAGACCCTGCCTCAAAAACCAAAATAGGGCTGGGTATGTTGCCCAGTAGTAAAGTACCTCTAGATTCAATCCCCAGTACCCTCCTCCCCTGCAAAATTGTGAGGATTAAATGGGTTAATATATAAAGTGCTCAGTAAATGTTTGCTATTTTCATCATTCGGATTAACTGCTCTCCTCCTTTCAGTGTTTTGATCGAATGAATTGGGTATGTTTTTAAACTTCAAGCTGCCTAGGGGTGTGGCTCAGTGGTAGAGTGCTTACCAAGCAAATGTGGATTCAATCTCCAGCATCACAAAAGAAAAATAAACAAACTTTGATATTACTTTTCTGCTCATCAGTTGATCCTGAGAACTTCTTTGAGCTTCTAATATGTTGCTTTGATTAAACTATAAAGTAAAGACATTTCTAGAATCTAAGATGAAGGGCCTTATTTACTTTCTTCTTCCCTGTAGGTTGTTTTCTGCATGGACCGTGCCCTAGAATTTGCCCCTGCTTGCCATCGCTTCAAAATCCTCAAAGCAGAATGTTTAGCAATGCTGGGTCGATATCCAGAAGCACAGTCTGTAGCCAGGTATGCAATCAGACCATTTCAGAACTGAGCTTCCAGATACTACTGAACTCTTTACAATAGGAACTGTGGGTATGCCAGCTAGGGCTGATCAGACCTTCCTGGGACTTAAAGCCAAAGGTTAGACCAAATTATAAAATCCATAAAGTATATAGGATATAGTTATATATAACAGATGTATATAACTGGCCACATCTGTTATATACACCTGTTTGAGCTGTGTGTGAAAGAAAAGATTGAGCCGGGTGTGGTGGCACACGCCTATAATCCCAGCACTTTGGGAGGCTGAGACAGGAGAATCGCGAGTTCAAAGCCAGCCTCAGCAACGGCAAGGCACTCAACAACTCAGTGAGACCCTGTCTCTACGTAAACTCAAAATAGGGCTGGGGATGTGGCTCAGTGGTCGAGTGCCCCTGAGTTCAATCTCCAGTACCAAAAAAAAAAAAAAAATATATATATATATAAAAGAGGGCTGAGGTTGTGGCTCAGTGGTTGAGTACCCCTGAGTTCAATCCCTGGTACCAAAAAAAAAAAAAAAAGATTGTATTATGTGAATTTTCGGGTTTGTTTTGTTTTAATATAGTCCTTTTCCTTCTACTCCAGGGGTTGGCAAACTCTAGAAGAGGCCAGATAGTGAATATTTGTCTTTGCAGGCAATAAGGTCTCTGAAAGGACTCATCTATCATAGTACAAAAGCAGCCATAGATAATAGATAATTGAATGGGTATGGCAATGTTCCAGTAAAATTTTATTTACAAAAGCCAGTGGTAGAGCACTTGCTTAGCTTGGCATGCACAAGGCCCTGGGTTTAATCCCTACAACCAAAACAAAAATAGAAACACCACAGTGGCAGAAAGGATTTGGTCTCTGTAGCCTTTTGCTAACCCCTATTCTAGTCTAATAAGGAATGTGACACACAAGAAATGCATTGGTGCTGAGCACAGTGGTGCATGCTTGTGATCCCAGCAACTTGGGAGGCTGAGGCAGAAGGATTGCAAGTTTGAGGCCAGCCTCAGCAATTTAGCAAGGCTCTAAGCAATTTAGTGAGGCCCTAAGCAATTTAGTGAGATCTTGTCTCAAAATAAAAAGGGCTGGATATATAGCTTAGTGGTAGAGAGTTTGCCCAGCATGCGCAAAGCCTGGTGTTTAATCCCTAGCCCCACAAAAAAAAAAGAGAGAGAGAGAGAGTGAGAATTGTATTAAAGATGAATGTAAACTGGGTGTTGTGGCACACACCTGTAATTTCAGCAACTCGGAAGACTGAGCCAAGAGAATCATGAGTTCAAAGCCAGCTTCAGCAACTTAGTGAGGCCTTAAGCAACTCAGTGAGACCCTGTCTTTAAATATTAAAAAAGGGCCAGGAATGTGGCTCAGTGGTTGATTGCATGCCCCTGGGTTCAATCCCCATTACCAAAAAACAAAAATAAAAAGATAAATATGGTGGTCTCTTTGGCAATATTTGAGGAGAGTTCTTGGGAATCTGGCTACATTTTAATGCTTTTTTGGGATGAGTGTGTGCAAAGCAAACTTACTTCTAACAGAATGGAGTGCTATAGAACCTGGCTAGCAAGCAAGCCTGGGCAAGCAGTTCACCTGTTTTACATACCTAATACAGGGCTGCTCTTCATTGTTTTTTTTTTTTTTTTTTTTTTTCAATTTTTTTTAGTTGTAGATGGACACACAATATCTTTATTTTTATGTGGAGCTGAGGATCGAACCCAGTGCCTCACACATGCAAGGCAAACGCTCTCACAATCCCAGCCCCTGCTCTTCATTCTTGATTGGAGGTCTTGGGGATATAAGTCTGTGTGATTGGCTAATTTTAAAATTGGGACAGGCAAAGGGAAGGACTGTAATTTAAAATGGCTACAGTTGAATACAATTAAGGCTGAATTCTATATTTTGAAACCAGACCACCAGACTTTGTTCTTCACATTAAAATATCTCCAGTTCAATAATAACTTCACATTTTAATACTTTTAATAATGGACAATGTGATAAGGAAAAAACTGACCACAAATGGTAGTAAATGGTCAGGACATTCCAAACCATAGCTGAACCTGATATTTCTGCTATTGCAGTGACATTTTGCGAATGGATTCCACCAATGCGGATGCTCTGTATGTACGAGGTCTTTGCCTTTATTATGAAGATTGTATTGAGAAGGCGGTTCAGTTTTTTGTACAGGCTCTCAGGATGGCTCCTGACCATGAGAAGGCTTGCATTGCTTGCAGAGTAAGTTCTAGGCATGCTAATCTGGATGGGAAAGAAAGCTTCCTTTTTTACTTTTTAGATGGCTAGAGTAGATGTTTGAATCACAAGGAATGTGATAGCTCCTCTTTTTTTTTTTAAACATTTTTTTTAATTGTAGATGGACACAATTTCTTTATTTATTTGTTTTTATGTGGTGCTGAGTATCGAACCCAGTGCCTCATGCATGCAAGGCAAGCACTCTACCACTGAGCCACAATCCCAGCCCCGTGATAGCTCCTCTTAATGCTTTATAAGGATGCTTGAGTTGGGCATGGCGATGCACGCCTGTAATCCCATCATTTTGGGAGGCTGAAACAGGAGAATCACAGGTTCAAAGCCAGCCTCAGCAATGGCAAAATGCAAAGCAACTCAGCTGAGACCCTGTCTCTACATAAAACACAAAATAAAGGGGCTGGGGTTGTGGCTCAGTAGCAGAGCACTTGCCTTGCATGTATGAGGCCCTGGGTTCAATTCTCAGCACCACATATAAATAATTGAATAAAATAAAGGTCTATCAACAACTAAAAAAAAGATATTAAAACACACCCACACACATACACACACAAAATAGGACTGAGGATGTGGCTCACTGGTTGACTACCCCTGAGTTCAATCCCTGGTGCAAAAAAAAGGTAAATTTGATTATATGGGTCAGATCTTTTTAATATCTAAGTTTAATTTTGTTTTGTTCCTTTTTTCTTCTTTTCTCCTTAATAAAGAAAAGTTAATAATTCTTGCCAGGCGTGATGGCACACGCCTGTAATCCCAGTGGCTCGGGAAGCTTAGACAGAAGGACCATGAGTACGAAGCCAGCCTTAGCAAAAGTGAGGCACTAACCAACTCAGTGAGATCCTGTCTCTAAATAAAATACAAAATAGGGCTGGGGATGTGGCTCAGTAGTCGAGTGCCCGTGAGCTTAATCCCCAGTATCCCCTCAAAAAAAGTTAGTAATTCTTTTTTTTTTTTTTTTTTGGTACCCAGGATTATTTAGAGACAGGGTCTCACTGAGTTGCTTAGCTTCTCACTGTTGCTGAGGCTGGCTTTGAACTCAGAATTCCCCTTCTCAGCCTCCCAAAGTGCTGGTATTACAGGCATGTGCCACCACGCCCGGCTCTTTGTTGTTTTTTTTTTAAGTTAGTAATTCTTGCTCTGGGAAATTCAAACCCTGGGCAACAGATCTCACTGGTGATATTCTTTTTTAAACCTTGGTTTACACTGTGCACTGTATTGGAAGCACCAGTGAGCAACAAGTAGTCGAGCTGGTAGCAGTGGAGGTTGATAGGTGATTCTAAACTACTGGGTTCCAAAAAATTGAGAACAGATTCTGTCCTCACTGTACAGTGATCAGAGGTTTTCTGGATGTGAACTGACCTTCCCTTGTTCTTCTCTGTAGAATGCGAAAGCACTTAAAGCAAAGAAAGAAGATGGAAATAAAGCATTTAAGGAAGGAAATTACAAGTTAGCATATGAACTGTACACAGAAGCCCTTGGGATAGACCCTAACAATATAAAAACAAATGCTAAACTCTACTGTAATCGGGGTACGGTTAATTCCAAGGTAAGTACTTGCTCTAGATCTTGGGACGTATGGAGATATTTTTAAGGGATATCAAAAAGATGTTAGGAAATCTGCCCAATAGGTAAACCAGCTGAAAGAGGGAAGGATGTTTTGGAAAAGTTGTATCTCCGCTTGTTACCTATCTTCTAAAAGGCAAGCTTTTATCTTTTCTGTGGAATTTAGGGGTACTTCAAGAACAGTTTGGGAGGATATTACCACCTGCTCTTTCTCAAGGTGTCCTTCCAGTAAGAGAAGTCTGGCTAGGAGTCTGGGACAATTTTAAGCAAGTATTACTGCTGCTTTTTGCTTAATGAAGAGATTATTTATTTATTTATTTGTTTATTTATTTGGTACTGGAGATTGGACTGAGGGGCACTCCACCACTGAGCCACATCTGCAGCCCTATTTTGTGTTTTATGTAGAGACAGGGTCTCACTGAGTTGCTTAGCGTCTCACCCTTGCTGAGGCTGGCTTTGAATTAGCGATTCTCCTGTCTCAGCCTTCCTAAGTGAAGAGATCATTTATTTTTTAGGAGTGATTTGGAAGAAATGTATGAAGCAGGCTTAGTTTTTTCCTTTAGTATAACTCCTGGTAACCCTGTATGGTTGAAAATTAGCTGAATATTCCTGTGGCCCTTTACAGCATAAGGAAAAGTAGGCTTCTTAGCTGGGCGCAGTGGTGCACACCTGTAATCCCAGCACTTCGGGAGGCTGAGACAGGAGAATCGCGAGTTCAAAGCCAGCCTCAGCAATGGTGAGGTTCTAAGCAACTCAGTGAGACCCTGTCTCTACATAAAACACAAAATAGGGATGGGGATGTGGCTCAGTGGTTGAGTACCCCTGAGTTCAATCCCTGGTACCAGAAAGAAAAGAAAGAGTAGGCTTCTTGCCTTTGCAGACTTCTGGGTAGTTTAAAATTGCAATCATAGCGGGCTGGGGTTGTAGATCAGAGATAGAGCGCTTGCCTGGCATGTGTGAGGCACTTGGTTTGATTCTCAGCACCACATATAAATAAATAAAACAAAGGTCCATTGACAACTAAAAGAAGGTTTTAAAAATTGTAGTCATAAGCCGGACACAGTGGCACACGCCTGTAATCCCAGCACTTTGGAAGGCTGAGACAGGAGAATTGCAAGTTCAAAGCCAGCCTCAACAACGGCAAGGCACTAAGCAACTCAGTGAGACCCTGTCTCTACATAAAACACAACATAGGGCTGGGGATGTGGCTCAGTGGTCAAGTGCCCCTGAGTTCAATTCCCAGTACCAAAAAAAAAAATTGCAGTCATAGCTGGGTGCATGCATATGCATGTATGGTTACATGCATACACATATAATCTCAGTGACACAGGAGGCCAAGTCAGGAGGATCACAAATTTGAAGGTAGCCTCAGCAATTTATTAAGACCCTGTCTGAAAATAAAAAGGGCTTGGGCTGAGTGTGGTGGTACATGCTGATAATTCCAATAACTCAGGAGACTGAGACAGGAGGATTCCAAGTTCAAAGCCAGCCTCAGCCATTTAGTGGGACCCTAGGCAACTTATCGAGACCCTGTCTCAAAATAAAAAATAAAAATGGTTGGAGATATAACTCAGTGGTTAAGCACCCCTGGGTTTAATCTCCAGTATCAAAAAAGGGAGGCGCTGGGGATGTAACTCAGTGGTAGAGTGCCCCTGGGTTCTTTCCAGAACCACCAAAAAAAAAAAAATATATATATATATATACATATATATATATATATCTCCATCCACAATCATGCTCTTTTTTTCTAGTTGGCCTCTGAAAATGTGGAGGGCAGAAACCACCCTTCCTGTTTTTCATGTTTTCGTTGGATACTAATGTGGAATGGTAGAGATAGTTTTTCCTTTGAGATAACTACCTGGTTTGCATCACATAGTAATGAAACCAATTCCAAATTTGCTGTCCTTAGCCCTTTGAGATAATGGCTTTCTCAGTGACCAAGAATACTTATTCGCAAACAAGACCTAGTATGATGGGTCCAGCATTGAGTTGCCTTCTTGGAATTTTTAAGCCATGCTCACAGCTTCTGGCTTCCCTTGGTCACCAAAGATGTGAAGTATGACTGCTCTCTCTCTTCTGAAGCTTAGGAAACTAGATGATGCAATAGAAGACTGCACACATGCAGTGAAGCTCGATGACACATATATAAAAGCCTACTTGAGAAGAGCTCAGTGGTAAGTGTCTCTGGAGGGTGGGGGAAGAGGGAGTTGCCGCTGGCCTACCAGGGGCATTGCATTGTGGATGATGAAGCAGACCCAGGGATGTTGTGAGGTCATTTGGTCCTTCCCCCTGCCTCTAGGTGGGATTGTTCCAGCCCTAGACTATCTTTATAGACCTCCAGCGGAGGAGATTGCACAAGCTCCCTCAGTCTCCCATGCCTGTGTCTAACGCCCCTCACGGTCAGTAAGTTTCTTCTGATGCCTGACCCAAATTCCTTTTGT
>CM053402.1:18651118-18731274 GCA_028644305.1 Xerus rutilus
GCCTCGCCATTGCTGAGGCTGGCTTTGAACTCGCGATTCTCCTGTCTCAGCCTCCCTAAGTGCTGGGATTACAAGCGTGAGCCACCGCGCCCGGCTCCTGGCTTCCTTTTGCATCTTGTCATAAACCCACCAGAGGAGGATAGACCTCTCAGAAATTATTTCTTCTAGCTGGGTGTGGTGGGACATGCCTTTTAATCCCAGCAATTTGGGAGGCTGAGGCAAGAGGATAAGTTCAAGGCCAGCTTCAGCAACTTAGCAAGACCTTCTCTCAAAAAGTGAAAAGAACCTGGAGAGTGTCACTCAGTGGTTAAGTGCCCCTGGGTTCAATCCCCAGGACCAAAAAAATGAATAAATAAAATCATTTCTTCTTGCTTCGTATTATTCCCTAAGTAGAGAAGAATTTTTGTCTTTAAAGAGCCTTAAAGGGAGACATATTTGTTTTATGCCAGTCTTCTAACACCTACTTCATTCCTTATTATAAACTGTCAGATCCAAAGAACAGGTGCTGTTGTGATGCCTTATGAGTCACAATTTTAACTTTCTTGTGTCGTCACTGGTACAGGATGCCTTGCAAACTACCTCCCCTTTCATTTTCCCAAAATTGTCGCACTTAAAATAAGAACACTGCTGCCATTTGTGTGTGGGTTTTTTTTTTAATGAAGTTTTAAGTGGATGACTAAGTCCAAAAGTCTATAATTCCATGGACTTGAGAGATTCTGTAAAACCAACCCTCACTCATTCCATCTTCTGCACTCCAGTGACAGATAAAAGCAGACGCTTTGGAAGACAAAAAGTGTCCTTTGACCCAACTAAAGAGTTGCTTTAACAGGCACAAAATGCTATATACAGGAAGTTGTTCACTGCATTTTTATCTAAAATAGCGAGAAAGAAGAGGAGAATCATTTACTATCTAGTAGAAAGGGGTTGGCTGGACAGTTGACACTGTATTTGCCCCAGGTAATGCTCTGCCGTGTTTGAACAGGGAGTGGAGGGAGAATGGTAAATTATTGATTTGTTAGAGAATGAGATGAAGGATTTTCTTCCTTGTATGTACATACAGTAATAAAATATCAGGAATCACTTTGATCAGACATCTCCTTATCTTTATTGTAGAACTGTCTTTGGAGTGACTTTGCCTTTGAGATTCTACCACGAAGAGAGCATACACTGTTAGCACAGTTGGCTACTTGGCAGCAAACCCCTCAATCAGCCAGGATTGATTGGACATACTGGAAATCAGCTCAGGCAGAAACTTTACCAGGGGCCTAACCATTATCCCATTTCTGCCTCAGTTTACCCTAAAGTTGGGGAGATGTTAGATGTTTGCTACGTGTCTGATCATAGGCAAGAGTTCTCTTTTCTGCTAAAACCTTACTTCTCTACTTTTTTTCCAGCATTTAAAAAAACTTTAAATATGAGGTTATTCTAGAATTTTTAAAAGTGTGATGTAAAATATAAATTACTGTAGTATGACTGTTTAATATGTTGTGCCTGGGCCTAAAAATGTCATCAGGGTTACTCATTTGTCAGAGTACTCTACAGCCAAGACTATCAGTTCTGTTTTCTTTTACTTTTATTTTGAATTATATTGCACTTCATTCTGCAAATTGTTTCTCTGAGCTCTTTAAGTAGCATTTAAATGATTGACCATTTCCATTAGTCATTGAGTATTTGTTGTTTTTGTTTGTTTGTTTGCAGTACTGAGGATTGAAACTCTTTTTATTTGGAGACAGTGGCTCACTAAGTTGCTTAGGATTTCAGCCTACGAAGTAACTGATATCTTAGATGTGTGCCAACATACCCAGCAGGGCTTTGGTTTTTTAAGGTCTTAAATGAAGATTTTTCCTGAAAATCAGAGATGCCTAAGATGTTGAGCTTCTCTTTTGGCCAGCCATGTTGTTATCAGGCCTCCTGCCCCAGCCTCCAAGGCGAGTGGAGGTCTCTGGTGATTGCAAGGATGCGCTTGGGTAGTTGCAGTGGACGCCTCTGTTGAGCAGCAGCAAATTGCACTGGATGGTCTCTTCCTGTTGCCCAGCTATTGGCGTGTCTCTGGAACAACTGCCACAGTCTGTTAGATTGAGAGGCCATTCTTGGTGCCAGTGATCTTATCAGGGCATGGAAGATGCTGCTTGCTTCCATGAAAAAGATACTTAAAAGTGCTGGCAATCTGCCTATTAAGTTAGATTCTTCCCATCGAGGCCCAGGGGTCCTTCTTTTCTTTTGTGCTATTGAAATAGAAGCAAACTCATGTTTAGAGTCTCCTTTTCTATCACTTAACTTCCATCTCTCAGATTGACTGGTGTTAGGGAAGCATTTGCCAGCAGCTATCACTTTGGACTTGATCCTACTAGTGGCTCACTAATCCCACTTCTGCCCTGGATCAGAGCTGGCCTTGCATGTTTATGGCACCAAAGATTCCAAAGCTCTTTCATATCCTTTTTTTTCTTGCTTGGACACTTTATCTTGTGTGTTTCAGTCCTGAGTAATCAACTGGGCCTTCACCTTGCCTTTCCTGAAGCAATCCATCTGCCTCTTGAGAGGCTCTGTGTCACGAGGACCTTTTCCCCTTGATTACTTTCCACTCAGAGCAGAGCATCACTTTGCTGATTGGGTGCAAGTGCCATGAGGCCTCTCAATTTTTTTCTCTGAGGAACTGATAGCTAATTTTTTTTTTTTTTTAGATTAAGGACTCTTCTGTTTCATGAAGCATCTTGCTAAAGTGTGTGTCTCTTGCTTGAGCCATGCCTCTTCCCCTAGAGCGAACCCACAGACCATTGCTATCTATGTCTGAGCACTATATTGCCCTGTACTTCCTTCTCAGTTACATGGACACAGAGCAGTATGAAGAAGCAGTGCGGGACTATGAAAAAGTGTATCAGACGGAGAAAACAAAAGGTAACTGGGTACAGAGTGTTTGTTTCTCTGGCAACTGTATGTTCTTACTTGTAGGTCCTAAAACTGGACCTAAAACAAGCCTGTTTGATTCATGCCTTGGGATGTATCTAGAGCTTATTTAACCATCACCAGGAAGAAATAAACAGAGGTCCTTCCTGGGTTGGGGCTCAGGACCTATGTTTTGCTCTGAACTCCTTCCTGGCACTTCCACTTCCTTTTCTGTGTGGTGAAACTATTGTGAGGAACCTTAAGTTTGAGATTTTTCTTTTTCTTAGTTCCAAAAGAAAACATCCTAAAACCCCTAGTATAATTAAGACTTCTACTTCCTAGGCAGCTGGGCTGGGACCTGGAAAGGAAACCAGAATCACATTTGTCTATTCATGGCACATGTCTCCCTCCAGAACACAAACAGCTCCTAAAAAATGCACAACTGGAACTGAAGAAGAGTAAGAGGAAAGATTACTACAAGATTCTGGGAGTGGACAAGAATGCCTCTGAGGATGAGATCAAGAAAGCATATCGGAAACGGGCCTTGATGCATCATCCAGGTAGAGCTAGTGGGAGAGAGGCATTCTGGGAAGAATCCTCCAGGCAGGCCCATAGCCTTGCTGGGTCCTGGGGGCATCCTAAGAGACTCTTCAGTAGGAATAAAAGGGTGCTGAGTTCCATACCCCCAAATCATAGGAGGTATCAGATTCCAAAATCAGAAATGATGAGGTTGTCTTTTCTTTTAAACTTTGTTTTCTTGAGACTTTGGTTTCATCTGAGTTTTTTTTTTGTTTTTTTTTTTTTTTAATATTTTTTAGTTGTCAATAGACATTTGTTTTATTTATTTATTTATACGTGGTGCTGAGGATCGAACCCAGGGCCTCACGCATGCGAGGCAAGCACTCTACCGCTGAGCTACAATCCCAGCCTTTCATCTGAGTTTTGTTCCTCTTAGATCGGCACAGTGGAGCCAGTGCTGAGGTTCAGAAAGAAGAGGAGAAGAAGTTCAAGGAAGTCGGAGAGGCCTTTACCATCCTTTCTGATCCCAAGAAAAAAACTCGTTATGACAGTGGACAGGACCTGGATGAAGAGGGCATGAATATGGGTGGTGAGTTGATTGGGGCACCTGGGATGAATCCAACGCCTATGGAATGTTGACAGTTTTCTAAAGATGCTCCAGAGGGAGAGTCTATATGTAATCAGTCCGTGACAACACAGTAATTTGTCAGCCTTCCCTTGATGAGTACCTAAGTTTTAGGCACTGTGTTGAGCCCTAGAGATGAAGACAAATCAGGTTGGTTCCCTAATGTCTAGGAACCCACCATCTAAGACATTAAAAATTCCATCCCTGGGCTTAATCTGTTCCCTGGTCTAAGCAGAATGATAAACATAGACTCAAACAAAAGTAGTCAAGTGCAGCATGTTCACAGGGTGCAGGGTGGACTCTAAGGGGGTGAGCATTAGCAAGGAAAGGCTTGAAATGCAGAAAGTGACCGCATCAGGGGTCTCTAAGGGGCTTGGTCTGGAGGATATATATGGATAGGGTGCTAGAGGCAAGCAGTGTAAGAGCAGTAAGTAGCTGGGTCAGATCTCAGAAGGCTGCAAGGATTGTATGCAGTAAGGAAAAAGGATCTTTTCCTATTAGCTGGAAGTTATTTTCTCCCCACTACAAAGTATGTGCTGTTATTTGTCTGTGTTATACATTCCTGTAGACCCTCATAGATTTTAATTTCCCCAAAACTCTTAGCATGAAGTAAAGTACAGCTTTTGTTGCGTGTGACTGGAGGGCTTGATCAGAGGTAACAGAGGCCTGGAACTGGCCATAGCACACAGACCACCATCTGAACTACCAACCTTTGTCTTCCATTAATAAAATCTAGTGGAATTTAAAATCAGAATGGTAATGATATGTAAATAATCCTGAATCCTCTCAAGTTCAAGGTTGGGGTGTGCAAGTGTATGTGTTTACCAATAATAAACATGTTGCTCTGCCCTGCTGTTGAGAAGATCTAAGTAGTCAAAAGCTATTGAAGGGTTTTAAGTGGAAGTACTGTGGACCAGATTTAAGCTCTAGAAATGTACATGTGAGGGTAGAGAGGAGAGGGCTGAAGGAGGATAGAGATTGAAGGGGGAGACATGGTAAGTAGTATAAGTAGCAAATGTTTGGAGAGCACAAATGGCAGATGGTGGCAGACTCAGTAAGATGTGGTTGCTGATCAGCTGTGTTTGGGAGAGGGAAAGGATATAAATTGAGAGTGACTTTGCTGTAGATGACTTGGGGGCCATTCACTGAGCTAGGACACCCAGCGTAGACGGGCAGTGCACTGAGCAGATATGCTAGCAAAGAATGATGTGGCTTTGGGATCAGCTGGTGTGGAACATTTGGGGCTGGGGTCATTGGACCTCCTGTGGCCAATGCTAGTGGCCAAAGTGCACAGAGCTAGAGTCACAAATTGGACTCTGTAGCTGGGTGTGGTGGTGCACTTCTGTAATTCCAGCAGCTGAGGAGCCTGAGACAGGAGGATTGTAAATTTAAGACCAGCCTCAGCAATTTAGCAAGACCCTGTCTCAAAATAAAAAAGGACTGAGCATTGGCTCACTGGTAAAGCGCCCCTGGGTTCAGTCCCCAATACAAAAAAAAAATAAAAAGAATTGGGCTCTCCAGTTCTGCTGCTTTTCCTGGACATGTGATCTTGGGCAAATTACTTGAACTCCCTACATTGTCTTGCTGAATATAAGTTGAGAGTAATACTTGTCTGACAAATTTTACTAGATTAAATTATATAGTGTACGCAAAGTATTTAGCACTGTGGCTAGCCCCTCGTAGGTACTTAATAAGCCATGGCATATAGTCTACACAGAGTAGTAGACATGGAATCAAATAAAGTAAATCACAGATCTTGCTCTTAAATTTATTTGGATAGCATTGAAGTGATACATTTTAGCCTTTTCAGTAGCAGCCTTAGCATTTTAGGGGGGCTGTGTTAAGTGCAAATGGCATTCTAAGAGGCTGCCTATGGAGTGGGTTGAGGCAGAGAACACTTTCCCTCTGGACCACACTTGGAAAGGGGATGGGAACATGTCCTAGGAGTGGGACCAGGCAATATGTTCTGCATAGGGTGGGCAGATTTGCTAACATTTAGGCTGACGTGTTGGGAAAGGAGGCAGATGATACTTTGGAAGTATGCCTTGGAGACCCATTCTCAGGGTCACAAGTTCCTCTTCAGATCCTTCTAATTTTTCCCCATTTTGTCCCTTCTATGCTTCTTGCCAGATTTTGATGCAAACAATATCTTCAAGGCATTCTTTGGAGGTCCTGGGGGCTTCAGCTTTGAAGGTAGGTATGCCTGCTGCCCTCAAGAGTTCCCACATCATAAGCCAGCACTTAGGCAGCTCTTTGGGAGTCAGAGGTGCCCAAGAGTGGGGGCAGTTGAATCCTCATCGAGCAAGGTGTCTGTCTCCTCAAGTGTTATTGAGGGAGGGAGATTGGTTTCCAGGGACATCTTTCCTTGGGACTATTAGCAACACATCTCTGCAGGATCAGAGAGGAAGCTGCCTTGTACCAAGGCTTCTCTGCAAGAGTGGTGGTGTTGAGAAGGTAGATGTATAAAATGCTCACAAATGGGGTGTGACTCAGTGGTGGAGCACTTGCCTGACCTTTGGTGAGGCCCTGGGTTCCATCCCCAGCATTGCATGTAAATAAATAAAATGCACTCACATTCCCTCTGGCACCCCAGGGTTGGGCTGTGTTAAGTCCTTAGAGTTTATTTGAGTTTAAAGCAGCCCTTGAAGACTTTTTCGTTATCAGAGCAAAGTAATCTTCCCTAGAAAGTCCATAGAGCCAATTAACAAGCCCTTCTTTTCCCTTTCAGCTTCTGGTCCAGGGAATTTCTTCTTTCAGTTTGGCTAATGAAGGGCAACCACCAGAACAAAGAAAATGCAGACTCACTCAGTTCAACTTTGAATGTGGACACAGTTCACCTCCTTCCTTCATCATGTCTCCGTGTACTTAGAGCAGTTTCGTTTTCTCAGTTGGATGCCTGTGTCTGTGAGTGTGGTGAAGGAAAGGGAGCCAGCACCCAAGACTGGGGAGGGGAGGGAGGCGGGGGGTGGACAGGGAGGCAGCTTGTGAATTTTTGTTTTACTGTTTAACTTTATTAAAAAAAAATAAAAAAGAAGAAAATAAAATGTTTTGACCCTTTCTGGCCTTTTGCTTTGGCAGCTGCTTTGTGTCCCTCCACAGCCCATGGGCCAGAGCTGAGCCACCAGCGTGGAACTAACCTTGACACGGACTTGAGGCTCAGCAAGCTGACATAAGGGCTTGGGTATCGCAAGCCTGGTGGCAGATAGCGCTGCTGGGTTCTGCGTAATGATGGCTATGGGGAAGTGAGCGCATGCTACTTTTATAGTGGGGCCGCCAGAAATTATTAGAAGCTTTGTGTATCCGGAACACAGGCTTATAAGTGGGCATTAACCTAGACAGGGGGGTTCACATAGGCGCTCTCAGTTCTTCTTGGGACATGGAGATGAGACTAAACCTGCCTCCTAACCACCAGACTCTCCAGGTGGGGCAGGCAGCTCCAGAGCTCAGGCCTGGTCTCTGGTTTTAGACTCACATGGTTGGAAATACCATTCTTAGCAGCTGCCCTTTGCCTTCTGCACTGGACCCTTCTCTGGTGTGAACACAGGCTGGGGAGAAGCAGCAGCATGTGTTGCACTGTTCAGTCCGGCTTCCTGTTGAGGTGAGAAAACTCAGGCGTTCTGGGCAAATGTGAGGCTTTGACGGAAGCTTGTGGTTTTGGTACTCTGATAGTCTCAAGGGTCAGGGAGAGGCCTTGAACCAAAGAAGAGACATGATTGATTTTTCTGAGCTCTGCCCTTTTCTTACCCTCTCTGGTGCATGCGGTGGGAGTGAAGTGATGGCTGGGTTAGGCCTGGGAAGTTCCCCATGAGCTATCTAGGCCCTGATGGCCTGTAAGGGACTATTGTTACATTATCCCTTGTGTTTTAAAGTAGGATTGACCTGAAGGTGGACTCCCTAGAGAACTTGGAAAAACCCATTCTAGGAATTTGGGTCTTGAAGAGAGATCTGATCAGATTGGTCCTGGGACACCTGTGGGCCTGTTGCCCTAGAAGTTTTGTGCTCCATGTCTCTCCTGGCCAACCCCCACCTTCTGTGTGAGTCTAAGGCCAGCCTCTCTCCTTTCTGCCTCCTCATGAAAGCCAACACTGTTCAGTTGCCCAGCCTCACCACAGCTGTGCCCAGCCAGCAGCGGGGAGACAGGACCGATGGCCCCAAGCTGTAGGACAAAGCCAGTCCTAATATACCCAGCCCTGGATGCAGGGAAGACTGAGCTGGGCAGAGAAGGGTGAGAGAGACTGCACACAGCTAGGATTAACATGATTTATTTCATTATCAGTCTTACAAGTTGAGGCTGGGCAAAACCAGATAGTAACTTAAATCCAAAATACTTCCGTTGAGTGACAACCTGATTAGCAAGGTCCTATTACTAAGCAGAGGGCAGGGGAAGGCGCCCCAGGAACCAGAGCCCATGGAGCAGTGTTAAAACTCCCCCAGAGGCAGCAGGTGGGGTTTGCCTGGCCAGCTAGGGGTCACCTCCATTGGCTCTTGGTACCCAGAAGCCTCTTTAGAGGAGACCCAAAGGCCTCCAGAGGCACCAGGGAGGCAAGATGGACTGGGCCCAGCAAAGCTGGAGCTCTCCCCTGCTGTGTCTCTGGCCTCTATCTCCCTGGCTAAAGAGCAGAGCCACACCACTGGGAAGGACAGCCAGCCCAACCCCTCCTGGGGTGGGACCAGGAAGCAGGCTGGGAGGCTGCTGCCGCTCAATCTGTTTTCTTCTCTAGTTATCAAAACTGTTACCTAGTTACAGGGTAAGGGAGACCGGGACTTAGGACCACAGGTGGGAGGTAAATTCCTTTTTCCACCCTGGCAAATAACTCCAAGGGCTACAGTGATTAAGAAATGGGATCAAAACCCAGAGATCCAGGGCACTCTTGCCCCTCCCCGGTGCTGTGCTGCAAGTTCTGAACCTTCTTTCACTTTTTAAAGAAAATTCCTGCTCACTTGCTTTAAAAAAAAAAAAAAGGCCCAGGGATCCTCCCTTTTTCTGTGGCAATGGTCCCCAGACTCCAGCCCACTGCCTTTTGCCCCCAGTTAGCACGGCCTGGGCTAGGGGCAGGGCAGGCCAGTTCCTGGACGTGGTGGGGCAAGGTGGGGTTCTGACTGACTCCAGGCCCAGCAGCACAGCCTTATCAGCTTTGGTCCAGATTGCTGAATGATGTCAATCTACCCACCTTGTGTTGAGCGCTTGGAGTGTTAGAGGGGAAGAGGGCAGACAGCAAGGAAAAGCAGTTATTTCACAAGTTTTTAAAAAGTTATAGGTAAGTTGACTTTGAGTAAAAAAAAATCTTAAAGATCACGTGGAGCACATGTTGCCCTCTCCTCCCCCTCCCTTCTAAAGAGTGAGGGGCCTACTGTGGTGCAAACCCTCAGATGATGATGCAGGGTTGCAAGGCGCCCCCTTTCCGGCTGCCATGAGTGGGTACAGGTTTACCCTTCCCGTAGTATCCTGTGAAGATGGCCTTGACCTCCATCTTCTTGGCCAGACTTAACATCCAACGCCCGCTGCCCAGGGAGTAGAGTTTGCCCCGGGTAAGCTCACCCACCTCCTCACCACGGCTGCCCCCCTTCTCCTGCCGCACAATCTCTAAGAGGTCAGTGCCGGTCTGCACGGCCTCCACGTCAGCCGCGCAACCAAGGGTGATATGAGCACGGCTCCCCCGGGGCAGGTTGTCAGAGGACAGCTTGTCCACGTCATCTGGCCACAACAGCAACTCCTGGTCACTCAACTCCACCCGGGCCCCAGCCGTCTTGGGTGTCACAAAGAGGGCAGAGATGGTTAGTGTGAAGGCCTTGCCGTAAGATTTCTTCACCACCTAAGGAAAATGAGAAAGAGGAGCCCAAGCTAGAGGGACAGCTATGGGTCACTCCTGGAGGAAAGGTCAGCTTAGTGCACTTGCTCACAGTTGCATGGCAGTCCACTTCAAAGGCATATCTGCCACAGACGTGTGCAGCTGCAGCCCTATGGCGGGCACTGTGCAGGCTGAGGTGAAAGCCACGAGGTACTCAGGGAGGCCGAAGAACAAGGGTACAGCCCGACTGCTGTGTGCAGACCTTGTCCTGCTCACTAGCGTCAGGGCTTTGAGCGAGCTGTTCAGCCTCTCTCCTTCCTTCATCTACCTGTGAACCAGGATAATACTAGAAGACCCCTCAGGGTTAATGTGAGAACTAAAGGAGCGACCAGGTGAAGAGCCAGGGTCCAGGTGCACAATACCTGTCACTGCTCTTCCAACTCGCCTCAGTCTAGGCTCAGGCTACACCGTGGGGCAGTGATCAAAATCTGCTCTGTATACTGTGGTTTCCATCTGCTATACAGCAGAGTATATCTGATTTCTTTAAGAAACTTAATTTCTTCCATCTGACCTGACAATAAAATTTTCTATTTTGCTCACAAGCCTCTGTCCCAACAATGTCTGGCATGTAATAGGTGCTTAATAAATATGGCTGAGTGAATAAATGGTTAGATATGGTAGAGATAACATGTATTCAGTCATTCAATGCTATTCAGTTAACTATGTTAGGGTGCTAGAAACGCGAGGGTGAACAAAATTAAGAACTCCTGGCCCCCAGCTGGCATTTGAGTAGGAGGATACCAGAAAACAAACACGTAAAATGGTTATGTTAGCCTGGGCAGAGAAGGGGAAGAACAAGGGTCAGGGAAGGTCTGGCAGAGAAGGTGACAGTAGAGGAAATGGGGAACCAAATCATGCAGATCTGGGCAACACATCTGGTGTTTCAGGATGGCCATATCTGGCTGTGGGCGTGGGGTGCTACCTGTGTGGTGGCGAAGGGTCTAGTACTCCTAAGCCAATGAACTTCACCATGCTAAGCCACTCTCTCACTCTGGGGCAAGGCCAGGCCTCAGACCTAGACAAGAACCTCAATGCACTAGGCTGCCTGGGACACAGGACTCTTAGCCATTGGAACTTAACATGGGTTCCCCATGAATCTGTAGAAGGAAAAGGCAGTCCACGGGCAGGCCTCGGGACAAATGCACAGGCGAGTTCTTGAGAACAGGTTACCTGAGGTCTATAGACTAAGCCTGGGAGTTGAGAGCTGGTGAGGGGAGGCCATTTTTCTTTAGCTGCTGTCTGGTGGCTACTCCCTACCTCAGCACACCTCAGCCCTGTGCCCCTGGGGAAAACTCACATCCTGCTGAGCGTACTCCTCTGCCCCGGTGGCCTTTCCATATTGACAGAACTTGGTTGTGCAGTGTAGCACGCCAGGGGGTCTCTTCCCAAAGTAGGTGATCAGCTCAATCTTCTCTTTGTGCTCATCCCCGGAGATAACTGCAGGACAAAGAGAGAGAAGTCAGGGCAAGAGAGCAGGAGCCTACCAACACCCACCAGGGAAGTCCCGAGGAAAAAGCTCCATTACACATAAATTCTTAAAACAGTCCACTACAATTCATTCATTCATGAGTTGGTCAAACTCATGCCAACTTTAGAGCTATAAAAAATACTTTACCCTGGAGTTTGAGAGGCTGAGATAGGAGAATTGTGAGTTCTAAGCCAGCCTCAGCAATGGCGAGGCACTAAGCAACTCAGTGAGACCCTGTCTCTACATAAAACACAAAATAGGACTGGGGATGTGGCTCAGTGGTCAAGTGCCCCTGAGTTCAATCCCCACTATCAAAAAAAAAAAAAAAAAATACTTAAAGGGTCTGGGGATTAGCTCAATTGGTAGAGTGCTTGCCTCACATGCACAAGGCCCTGGGTTCAATCCCCAGCACCACCCAAAAAAAAAGTACTTCAGGGCTTGGGATGTGGCTCAGTGGTACAGCACTTGCCAGCATGAGTAAGGCCCTGGGTTTGATCCCCAGCACCATAAAAAGGAAAAAAAAAAGTTTCAATTCCCTAGCTTTATACCATGTACAGCTTTACATCTCTTCCCCCCAAATAAGGCATCTACAACACAGGGTAAGCAGCACAGGCCAAAGAACTGAGATCCACCAGCAGCTCACCTCATAGGGGAAAGAAGTCATGAAAAATGGGGTGGGAAGAAAAAAGAGGGTTAGAAACAATATGGTACACTGGCGAGAGCCACAGACATTCTGCCACTGCTAGCCGTTGGGCCTGGGCCAAGTGGTTGACCCTCATCCGTCAGTCCACTACAACGATGAGGGTGACCATACACCCCAATTTCCTCAGGACCACCGAGTAACAGCACTCATTTAACCCAGGGGCTCACTTGTAGAGCAGTTATATGGTGCTCATAAGACACCCTGCGGGCTGGCTGGGAAGACACCTTGCAAAGGGCACAGTGCAGGAAGGGTCCCAGGGTACAGGGGGATAACATGGCTGGCAGACACCACGAAGAGTGAGTTCACTTCCAGACTCCAAGCTGTGTGGCTATCCTCAAAGTCCTCACCTTTTCCTGGTTGTTCCCAGTGGTTAATCCCTGTGAAGACAGGTACCCTCCTGGGTGGGGGGGAAAGACCTCTACTCTGAGAGCAGGCCTTGTTCTTGGCTCATGACATTTCTCTTAACAGATCCTGGGCAGAAAAGCATTCCAGTTTTTATGGTACCAGCAGCTTCAAGCCACCGTCATGCCCAGGCAGTACCACCAGAAGCCCTGCCTCTCGTGGGTCTCCCTCCAGCTACTCACAGGAACAGGACCCACTCCCACCAGGGTCAGTGCAGGCATGTGCCCCGACAGGGTCCAAACTTTAGGAGCCCAGAAAAAAGTTCTCTGAGCACTCAACGTGGACACAATGCACCCACCTCTGAGCAGTAAAGGGCTAAGTAAAGAAAAAGGCAGTTTATTTCAACTATACAGAACATCTGAAATGGAGGCAGGGGTGGTATTAGAATTGGTTTAAAGACATAGATAGGTTAGAGGATGACAGCTCTAGTAGGCCACTGCAGAAGAATAAGGCCCACCTAGATGCTTTCCTATCCCAAATCTACCCTAATACTAGAGCTGAGAGCCCTTGCAGGAGAGAACGTTGCTGGCGTGGCCAGGGTCCAGGGCTCCAGGTAACAAATCCCACATCCTTCTGGACCTGTTTCTCCCATCTGGAAAGTGAAGAGTTTGGGACTAGGTGTGAGACTTGGTTCTCTGGAACCATAAGATGCCACAGGGTTTGGGGTACACAGGGTGGCCCTGGATGATGTGGACAAGCTGTCCCAGGTAAGTCATAACAGTCCTAGTTTTAATTGTTCGCAGCTTAGGATTCCATGTAAAATCTTATTCTGGAACATGGTTCAGCTGCTAAAAATGAGTTTTGATAACCCTGAACCAGATTCTCTCTTGGGTTATATTATACAGTGGCATTTCCTGTAAGACCTGCATCCATGTGGGCGCAGTGGCGCACGCCTGTAATACCAGCATTTAGGGAGGCTGAGAGAGGAGAATCGCAAGTTCAAAGCCAGCCTCAGCAACGGCGAGGCACTAAGCAACTCAGTGAGACCCTGTCTCTACATAAAACACAAAATAGGGCTGGGGATGTGGCTCAGTGGTCTAGTGCCCCTGAGTTCGATCCCCGGTACCAAAAAAAGAAGAAGAAGAAGAAGAAGAAACAAACAAAAAAAGACCTGCATCCAAGACAAGGACTGTGTCTAGATCCAGGCTGGGTGGGAGAGGGGACTGGGGGGAACACAGCCAGGACAGTGCCTCTCACCATATTTTCACCGTTTCTACTTTTTTTTTCTTTTAATGTAAGAGTAGGATTTATTCAAGTGTGAACAGAAAGAGAATTCCTGCAGGGCAAGCAGGGACCCAAGAAGGCTTGCCCTGCTGCTACTTCTGTTCCCACCCAAGCTCCTTCTGTTAAGCACCAACTTGCATCTGGCTGGTCTGGGTCAGCCTCCATCTGCTCGCCCCAGCTCACGCCCGACCCTCTGAGCAGAGCTTATGAACAAGGAGATCTGTGCACGAGCTAACTTTCCCTGTCTCCCCACCTCTGGCCCCCATGCCACCTACAGTGTCGCAGCTCCTTCTTGAAGGCCTTGTGGTTCCCCAGCTCCTCCAGGAAGACCTGGCCAACTTTTCGGAGGATCTCAGAACTCTTACTGGTCAGGAACCAGCCGAAGTAGAGTGGCAGGAAGTCCTTCTCCAGCCCAGGCTTCAGCTTCTTCAGATCATCGGCTGACAGCTGCCACTGGTTCTTCTCTTTGAGCTGGGTACAGTCCAGCCGCCATGCCGTCTTGGGCTCCACCAGCACCACCTGGTACTGGTACTGGTCGGCCATTTCAAAGAGCTGCTCCAGACGCTCTGGCTCATGGTTGGTGTCATCTAGCACGAGCACTCTGATGTTTCGGCGGCAGTAGGCAGCCAGGTCCTCGTCCAGCCGCTTGTACTCCTCGGAGAAGGCTCCTCGAGCGCCGGGGGTGATCTTGTAAGCATCAGCAGACACCATCTTGGTGCCATCGCGGTACTTATCCACAATGACCCGAGACAGCGTGGACTTGCCACTCCCCGGCAGGCCTCTCAGGATGAAGAGTGTCTTGCACTCGTGCAGCGTGGCCACCGTGTCTTCATCCTGAAGGAAGGGAAACTGCAGCTCGGGCTTGTCCTTGGCCCCTGAAGATGACATCTTTCGAAAGAAGATCTTGGGCAGGAACGTGTGGCTCTTTCGGGAGAAGCCTCTGTTCTGTGTAAGAAGGGAAGAGATGTCAGCCCAGGTCTCTTGCAGCCAGCCCAGCAGCCCCTTGTCTCTACCCAAGGTCTAGAGAGGAGCCCCAGCTCAGGAACCTCTGGGCCTGACTTAAAGCACCCTTGGGTTATGGGTGCCTTCCCCAGACAGAGCAGTGGTGGCCTTTTTCTCCCTGTAGGTCCTTGAGTATCTGTCTGTGTGGTTGCAGAGGGAGCCTGTCTGAAGCTCCTCCGTAACCTCTTACTCTCCTGGCCTCAAGGATCATCCACTGCTGCTCCTCTGAAAGGGACGCTTGTCAGAAGTGCATGCAGGGGAGCCTGGGGCCTGTGCTTCCAGGCCTGGCCCTAACTTCTATAATCTTGGCACCTCTTAAGGGTGTCCTCTTTGGAGGCTGGGGACTCTATGTCTGGGCAAAGACACAGCTGCCCTGGCTGTGTGTGTGCAAAAAAGAATGTAGGGGTGGAGGAGGGTCACCCAAAGACCGCCTCCCTTCCCCCAACAATGGCAGCAACAGATAATACTCTCTTGTCTGATATGGGGGGACAATGGTCCCACAGAGGGCTAGTGGGGGGCAGGGCAGGAGAGCACTGGACAAAGGGCCTCGTTCACTGCCTGCCACCTCCTCCTCTGCCCTCTTGCGCCCCCCTACAAAGTCGAGGTCTTTGTGCCTGCCCCAGGACTGGGAGGCACAGGGCACCTGTGTTCAGGATCTCGCTCTGCCCTCCACCTTGCTGTGTGTCAGCAGCACCTCTCTGAGCCATCTGTTTTCCTGTTTGCTAAAAGCAACAACCAACTGACCGTTTTGTCTGTAGTCCTCTCTGCACTGGCTCTGCACCCTGAGAGATTAGGTGGCCTACTGTTCCATAAGAAGGGACCTTGGACAGGGGCAGTCAAGGAACTGCAGCAACCTCGGGGCTCGTGGGTTTTCTACCCCACACCCAGGCCCACCCGCCAGCTGGGCGTCCCCAGGAAGCAGCAGCTCCCGCCTTTCCCGAGTTCTGTCCTCCTCATCAGCGTTTTCCTTCTCCATTAGCGCGCGCGTTGCCCAGAGCCTCCCCCTACCTTCCAGCCGCCCCGGAGTCTCCAGAAACCTTGAACTCAACTCCGGAACTTCGGATCCTCATTTGCATAACATCCTCCCAAGAGTCCCCAAATACCCTGGCTTTCCGTTCTGACACCACCCCCGCGCCCGGCCCGGCCCTCTCTCGCGTCCACACGTCAGCTCACCATGATGAGTAGGGGGCGCCTCCGTCGCTGCCTTTGCAGGCACTAGCTCTCCGGGGCCACCCGCCTGCGCGAGGGACAAAGCTTCTCGCGGTGGCCCACCCCATGCCCGGCTGCTTTACATAGCCCGGGGGCGGGCCGGCCGCCGACTCTCCGCGCAGGCGCCGCGAATCGAAACTCGAAACTCCCTTTGCTGGGGAAGGAGCCCCGGCAGCCCACCTGCTCTCAGCTGCACAGCTGGGCTGCGGGAGCCGCCGATCGACCTCTACCGCTTAAACCTGTTGATGATTAATTCTTCTCTTTTTTTTTTTTTTGGTGCTGGGGATTGAACTCAGGGGCACTCGACCACTGAGCCACATCCCCAGCCCTATTTTGTGTTTTATGTAGAGACAGGGTCTCACTGAGTTGCTTAGTGCCTCGCCATTGCTGAGGCTGGCTTTGAACTCGCGATTCTCCTGTCTCAGCCTCCCTAAGTGCATGAGCCACCGCGCCCAGCCTTGGATTTTTTAGAGTTTCTTTGCACTCATAATCCTCAGGCCAATCCTGGAGGCAGGTTCCTTATTGTACAGAGGAGGAAACAAGCTTCCATAGCCTGATTTACTGGGTTGGACCACCCAGAGGTGGCAGAGGTGGAATCCCTCTGCAGCCCCTACTCCCAGGCTCCTCTGCTGTTCTATAGCGGAAGCCACCTCTCTTCCTCCTCAGAGCAACCATCAGCACTAGATTCACTTCATCCTGCTTTCAGGCCTGTTCAGCCCCAAGTATGATCACTGATAATGGTGGGGGTGTTTCCAGCTACCACTGTTCCTTCCTATTAGGTGGCCTTCCAGTGTCCTGCACATGGTAGGTCCTTGCTGGGCGAACCAGTGGCCAGGAGCTAGGCAGACCCACCTCTACTCCCGGGTCTTTCTTTACTTCTCCTTTAAAACTTTCTGGTTTCCAGCCTGGCACAGTGGTACAACTTGGAAGGCTGTGGCAGGAGGATTGCAAGTTCAAGCCCAGCCTCAGTGAGGCTCTAAGCAACTTATTGAGACCGTCTCAAAATTAAAAATAAAAAAGGGCTGGAGACATAGCTCAGTGGTAAAGTCCCCCTGGGTTCAATCCCTAGTACCAAATAAAAATTATAACTTTCTGGTTTCCCTGGAGCTCACCTGCTTCTTCACCTTTCTGAGATTCTTATTAGCACCTTTCTCATTTCTTCCATGAAGCTTTTCTGAAAATGGGTGGGAGTGAGGAGGCAAAATGCCAGATTCAGGGTTTGCAAAAGTGAAAGATATATTTAATAAGAAACTAGTGACAGAAAGAGGTAGAGGTGACCTGTGGGAACCTGTTTCCCATTTCCCCCCCCCTGTCAAAAACACATCTGAGCTTGAAAATCCAGTTAAGAGTCCACGGGCCCTGTGAGCACCAGCCTCCTGCTAGTGCCTAGAAGGGAAGGCATCATTCATACTCCTTTTCCATTTCTTTGGCATCTTCTGTTCCTTTCACTTCTTCGTTTTCTTCTGTTTCCCCCAATTCTTTCTCTTTTGAACCTATTTTTGAAACTCTTCTCTCTAGTCCTTCTGAGGCCTTTCTGCTTAATTCTCCTGAAAGCTCTTGGTCTAATTCTGAAGGCCTCCTATAAATTTCCCTAGACTCTCTCCTACCCACTTTCAGCAGTGTCTTTTCCTCTCCTGTCAGTCTTCTGGAATCTTCTCTGAGGCTTCTTCTGGCTTTTTCTGCTGTCAGTCTCTGAGGCGCGTCCTTGAATTCCTCGTCATTGTCTGCCTCTTTGTCACCCTCCATTTTCTCTCTTTCCCAGCTCTTCATCACCTTCTCGGTTTCATCTCTCCCTTTTTTCTCTTCCTCCTCCTTTATCTCTACTGTTTTTTCTTCATTCAATGCAGGGGCCTCTTCTGAAAAACAGCAGAAAGGAGGAGGGAAGAGAGGTGAAAGTCTGGTCATCACCAGGTCTGTGGAGGCCTTTGCTCTTGAGAGAAAAGCCCTGAGACTGACTCCTTTCACACGCTCTTTCCCCTGGTGTTGATGGCGCCCTTCCCAAAAGGAGAAAGGGGACCATCACTCATTGACCATGCCAGCCCCACTGTGGCACCGTGTGAAGTGCTGGCCGACTATGCCATTCCATCATGAAACTGCACAGTGTCTCTGATTGGAATTAGCAGTCAAAGGACCCCAGATTGACAGAAGAGAAATCACATGATGGTCACTGAAAGTACGTAAGAGTAGAGCCAGAATATAAGAATATAAGATGTTCCAACCCAACAGCACAAGCTCTCTTCCCTTCCTTCCCTGTAAGAAGTAGCATAGGTGCTAGGAAATGACAGCTGACAGCAGGCTCTGTTCTCCAGTGTCCTCATTCAATCCCATTCTCTTTGCCTCTGGGAAGCATATCTCTTTTTTTTTTGAACTGAGAATTGCACCAGGGGTGATGTACTCCTGAGCTACATCCTCAGCCCTTTTTAATTTTGAGACAGGACCTCATTAAATTGCTTAGGGCATCGCTAAATTGCTGAGGCTGGCCTTGGACTTGCAATTCTCCTGCCTCAGACTCCCAAGCCTCTGGGATTACAGGTGGTGTCACCGCACCAGGCACATATTTATCATTTGTTAAGAGGGTCCCTATAAAAATATGAAAATGCTGCCTGCAGCAAGGTCAGCTAGAGAACTGCTGTTTTATGACCAAAGGTATTCTCGCTCCTTGTTTTTAATAGTTACAGAGAAAAATCACCAATCTCCTCCTGAATCCTTTATTCTTTCTTGAAGCTGCTGAGTTCCAAGTCAGGGACAGAGGTGCTCTGCCATTGGAGGTGAAAAGATAAGCAATGCTGCCACCTGCTGTTCTGAGAAGGAAGTGCCAGGAGTGCCCTCCAGATGAGGACTTCAAAAGATACTTTCCCTAGCACGTGGCCTGTAGAGGGGTGGAGAGGCTGCTTGGAGCATCTGCCATTTCCCATCTGCCATTTCTCTTTTCACATCTATGGCTCCTGTGGCTTCTTAGAGCAGCTCTGTGGGCTGCTGAGGGGATTCAGCTGCCACGTGGCAGGTGCCAGATAATAGAGCTGTCATATGGCTGTTCTGGTGTCTGGAAACCTCCTGATGCTACGACCAGAGGACCAGAGAGGATAGAGCCTTGGAGCCTGGAGGGTGGTAGCCAAGAATCTGCACTGGACTCTGTCCTCCTGGACCTCCGCCCCCACCCTCCACTGCAATATGGCTGAGGTGAGGGACACACTCCACAGAGGGAAGCAGACAGGCCATCTGTCACCAAAAACAGTGTGGAGCTGTTGTAAAAGTAGAGGTTCCAAAGCCAAGACTGAAAACCACTGTGGATTTTTAACCCCACTGCCTCTGTGTCCTCATTTGTAAAATTAAGCTAAATGTACTTTTTTGGCAGTGTTTTTGGAAGGATAGTGAGTCGGTGCATACAAAACCCTCAGAAGAAGGCCTGGCCCAGGGAAGGCCCTGAATGGATGCAGACCAGCTGCTACTTTTAGCCCAGTTCCTCTGGACTTGCCCATCCTCGGCCTCTCTTCCCGCACTCCTTCCCTCTGGGCAAGGACAGCCTGGAGGCAGGGGCATCAAAGACCTCTACTCCCCGCAGCCTTCTGAGAAGGAATGCTATCAGGCACAGCTGTTAAGCAAAACAGCAGCCTCTGCACTCCAGGAACCCCTCTGCCTGGAAGTGCCACCATGCACTAGAGCACCCAGCAGAGGGGGCTCTGAGCGCAGACAGGATGGGTGCGCAGCCCCACCCACGGCGAGCCCAACCCTCTCCCTGTCCTGCGCTAGGGAAAGGCTGTGGCTGCAGAATCAGAAGGCCCTTTGGACAGTGCCACCTGGCTGGGGAGCTGCTGGAAAGTGTGGCCAGGACTGCTGGGACGGAAGATAGAGCGGAACATTGGAGTTGCCCTTTTGGGGGTTCCCGGGACTCACCTTTGTCTTTGAATGTCTCCCTGTAGTTAGTTTTCTTCAGTTCCTCAATGATGCCCTTGTTGGCGTCATCCAAGGCCTGTGGAGGGCAGAGGAGCTCATATGCCACCTGCATCTTGTCTACCCAGGCCCTGGGGACCAGAAGGCAGGGCTCAGGCATAACCCCACTACCGTCGGTTTCCCACTATGCTGAGATTAGTTTAAATGGTATGAGAAACACGCCACTGGAAGGAAGTCAAATTCATTCCTTCTGGGCTAAGGCATGTATTCAGGAGTTCTATCTGTCTACTAATTTCTACCTGTTTTACCTAAAGCCACACTTGGCTTCACTCAATCTCAAAAGACAATCCAAGCCACTGAGCATTCAGCAAGGCAGCCAGCCGGGGAGAGGACGAAGGGCTGAGGGCTGCCTTCAAAAGGGGCTTCCAGGATGTGTGCAGTTTCCTTAGCTCAAGTTCAATTTGCAGGGGTCGAGAGCTCAGCCCGCATGCTTCTCTCTCTCTGTTTTGGCAGTGGTGGAGATGGCGCCCAGGAACTGAAGCCAAAACCCAGGAAAAGTGTTCTACCACTGAGCCACACCCCAGCCCTGTGTTTTGGTTTTGTTTTCTAAAATGGAGGTCTTGGAGGTCTCAAGGTCTCCCTGTGTTTGTTGCCCATGCTGGCCTGGAGTTCCTGGGCTCAAGTGATCCTCCTGCCTCAGCTTCCTGAGTAGCTGAGACTGCAGGCCATGCCACTGAGGCCCGCCGGTGCATCTGGAGGGCTTTTTCTACTTCCCTCCTCCCAGGGTCTCAGTGGGCTGCCCTGTAAGTTCCTGCCCAGAGATGCCAGTCCAGGTAGGTGAGGGATCAGGTTCCTGGTCCAATGAGGAGTCACTAAGAGCCGAGTGACTCCCTTCAAATTACTGCCTACCCTTCAAGGTGACCTCAAATCCTCTTTGCTGGAAATCCGTCTAGTCTGCCTCCTGGGACACTGGGCTCTCATTCTGAATTCCCCTGGTCCCTCGTGGTGATAGTCACAAACCAGAGTTTGTGCTTTTGGGTTTCTTTTCTTTTCTTTCTCCCCCTAGTCCCAGTACTAGGGACTGAACCCAGAGGGCTGTACCACTGAGCTACATCCTCAGTCCTTTGGATTTTTTTTTACTTAATATTTTAAAAATATTTTTTAGAAGCCGGGCGCGGTGGCCCATGCCTGTAATCCCTGCACTTTGGGAGACTGAGACAGAATCACGAGTTCAAAGCCAGCCTCAGCAACGGCGAGGCACTAAGCAACTCAGTGAGACCCTGCCTCTACATAAAACACAAAAAAAATAGGGCTGGGGATGTGGCTCAGTGGTTGAGTACCCCTGAGTTCAATCTCCAGTACCAAAAAAATATATATATATTTTTTAGAGCCAGGTGTGGTGGAGCATGCCTGTAATCCCAGCACTTTGGGAGGTTGAGACAGGACAATTGCGAGTTCAAGGCACTAAGCAACTCAGTGAGACCCTGTCTCTACATAAAACACAAAATAGGACTGGGGATGTGGCTCAGTGGTTGTGCACCCCTGAGTTCAATTCCTGGTACCAAAAACAAAAACAAAACAAAAAAATTTTTTTAGTTGTCAATGGACCTTTATTTTATTTATTTATATGTGATGCTGAGAATCAAACCCAGGGCCTCACACATGCTAGGCACGCGCTGTACCACTGAGCAACAACCCCAGCCCCTCTTGATTTTTTAATTTTGAGACAGGGTCTCAGTTGCTTAGGGCCTTGCTAAGTTGCTGTGGCTAGCCTCAAACTGGCGATCCTCCTACCTCAGCCTCCTGAGTCACTGGGATTATAGGTGTGAGTCACTGCACCTGAATGTTCTTTTGTTTGAATCTTCCTGCTGACACAGTTTCTTGTGAGCCAAGAGTGCAGCTAGACACCTTTGGACTTGGCAACCAACACTGACTACTGCTCAGTAAATGGTTTCTGATTGAATCGCCATGCTGTCTGCCTGTAGGGTGTTCGCTCAGGAGAGAGTCAAGCAGGCGACACCCTGCATGTGAAGCACAGGAGCAAAAGGCAGGGCTTTAGTGACTTGGGTGCTCTTCCCCCAGAGGTCACAGTTACAGGCAGGATATATATTACAACTGTCCCCTCAACAGAAGGACAGTGATGTGTTGCCCTGGGGTGTGTGGAAATGGGGGATAGCCCGGGACCTGTGGGGCCCATTGGGAGTGATTTCTTGCCAATAGCACAACTGGCCTAACTGGCCTCTCAAAAGACCCAGTAGGTCAAGTCACTCCTGTCATCCCTCGCCCTCCAGCCCCGGCTGGCAGGCGCCCCCAGCCCCTGCCTTCGTGAGCCCTACAGCCCCTGAAGCCAAGCCCCAGGTCTTCTCTGCTTGCCTCCTCAGGCCGCAGCCTCGTACACCCTGCGCATTCTTGCCTTCTTGGCCTGACCAACCCCTACCACCCAGAGCCAGCCAGGAGGCCCTGCCTCTTTCCCAGGGTCCTGCTGCTTCTCCATCTGGTCCCTGAGCTGTCCCTGTGTTGCCCTCCAGTCATGTACTCTGCCATCTGTCAACCCAGCGGTGTGTTCCCTGAGGATAGGGCCCCCATTTAATTCATTCCAGCAGATGCTTTCTGGGGTCCAGCCACATGCTGGGTGGCTCTGGAATTCTGATGTGGGAACAGCTTGGGGATAGCAGTCTAGTGACAGCAGGAGATGGCTAGTTAGAAGATTCCAGGGGGATCAGCATGTGGGTCGACAGAGGCTATGCTTCCCCCTCGAGTGCCTCCGGGAGCAAGGATGGGGTGGGGGGGCCTAAGAACCCCCAGGTTTCCCCCAGCTTCACCTCTGGTCTCTGCCTCCTGATAACTTATAGTCTAGGGACTTCTGCAACAATGGGAACATTCTAGATCTGTACAAAGTGGCATCCATGGGCCATATGTGGCCACTGAGCACTTGAAATACAGCTAGTATGAATAAGAAACTGAATTTTACACTTTACTTACTGTACATTAACTCTACCCTAAATGGCTATACGTGGCTAACAGCCGCCTCGTGAGTAGGTCGGGGCAATTCTAATAGAGTGATGTGGACTTTTACAGGGACACAGGGCTGGGGAAGAGAGATGTCACCTCACTCAGACTGAGGGGTCAGAGAAGGCCTCTTGAAGGGACATCAAGCTGAAACCTAAGGTTGAGTGGAAGTTAGCCAAATGAAGGAGAACATTCCAGGCAAAGATAGGAGCATATGCCAAGAGGCACAGGAGAACCTGTTCAGGAAAAGTGGGGAGCTGGTTTTGGCTGAAGCTGGAATGCAAGGGGTGGGGTGGGGACTGGCCAGCTTAGATGGCTGGAGAGGCACAGGGTGGGGTGAGGCTACCAGAGGCCTTTCCTCCTCCCAGAAAAAAGCCAGGAACCTTCTCCCAGACACACCAGGAACCAACAAAGGGTTGAAACAAGAAAAAGAGGAATTCACACTGTATTTCTTGTTGTCTCTTGGATTAGGTAGCATTTTTCAAACTGCCAGTCCTAAAATCAGTTTAGTAGGTTTCAGGCAGCATTAAATGAAATAAAATGGAAAGCCATATATGATGGCACGTGCCTACAGTTTTGGCTACTCATGAGACTGAGGCAGAAGGACTGCTTGAGTGCAAGAAGTCGATGCAAGGCCAGCAATACAGAGTGTCTGTCTGTCTCTCACGCAGTACTAGGGATTGAACCCAGAGCCTCATACATGCTACATGCTAGACAAATGCTCTACTGCTGAGCCACATCCCCAGCCCTATTTTGTGTTTTACGTAGAGACAGGGTCTCACTGAGTTGCTTAGCGTCTCGCCATTGCTGAGGCTGGCTTTGAACTTGCGATTCTCCTGTCTCAGCCTTCCAAAGTGCTGGGATTATAGGCGTGTGCCACCGTGCCCGGCTTGCCCCTGTATCTTTAAAAATAAAAGACAAGACAAGAGAATCTTGAGTTCAAAGCCAGCATCAGCAACAGTGAGGCACTAAGCAACTCAGTGAGACCCTGTCTCTACATAAAACACAAAATAGGGCTGGGGATGTGGCTCAGTGGTCAAGAGCCCCTGAGTTCAATCTCCAGTACCAAAAAAATAAAAAAAAATAAAAGACATTACGAAATATCAGGGTGCATAGTACGTAGTGGAGGTAAGAATGTTCTGTAAAACTTTTCCTGTTTTTTTTGTTGTTGTTTCAAATAAAAGGATGCACGTGAGGTTGCTATAAAAACTACAGTGGCAGCCACCATTGCACAGTCGTTACCCTGCCTAGCAAGTGCCCTGCAGTTAGTGGATAATCAGCAGCTACGAGCAGCCAGCTGAAAAGGCTGAGGGGAGCCACGGCCCAGCACCCAGCACCACCGCCCACACCAGAGGCCCAGCTGGGTGACAAAGGCTCACGCTGATGATGGCCTGCTGTGCCTCATTGTTATGGACCAGCTTCGCTCTCTCCAGGGCCTTCTCAAAATTGTTCACAGCCGACTCGAAGTCTCGCAGCTTCACTGGAAAGCAAGGGGGAGGCACAGCACAGGAAGACTGTGACACTCTGCGTCTCAAGATGGAGGCCCTGGCCTGCCTGGCCACACCCAGGGCCTGGGAGACCTGATGAGGGAGATGGAGTTAGCTCCAGGACATGGGCATCACCACTGAGTGGTGCGTCCCCCTCCCTTCCATCACGTTCCTGGTCCCATCTCACCTGTGAGGACTGAAACTGACAGGCGTGAGCCTTAGAATCTGTCCCTTCAAAGGGGTCAGTGAGGGAAGGGGTTTCAGGGTAGGGGCCAATGCACACATCATGTGTCTCCAGGGTGCGGGACACAGCCCCATCTTGTTCTATCTTTAGATTGTTCTGGAAGAGGAAAGCCATACTTTTAAAATGGTCAAGTTTTTCAAAAACACTGCACAAACCAATGGGTGCAGTGGCACATGCCTGTATCCCAGCTACCAGGACAGACAAGGCAGGAAGATCACAAGTTCCAGGCCAGCCTCGGCAACTTAGTGAGATCTTGTCACAAAATTAGAAATGAAAAGGGCTGGGAGCTGGGCGTGGTGGCACAGGCCTGTAATCCCAGTGACTTGGGAGGCTGAGGCAGGAGGATCACAGGTTCAAAGCCAGCCTCAGCAACTTTGTGAGACCCTAAGCAACTCAGTGAGACCCTGTCTCTAAATAAAATTTTCAGAAAGGGTTGGGATATGGCTCAGTGTTTGAGTGCCTCTGGGTTCAATACCCAGTATCCCCACCCCCCAAAAACGGAAGAAGGTCTGGGAATGTAGCTGAGTGAGAGCGTCCCTGGGTTCAACACCCAGTACTGGAAAAAGAATAATAAACATTACCAACTACACAGGCCAAAGCAAATACCGAGGGTTGAATGTAATTTATGGGAGAGCTATGGAACCCCAGCTCCATGCCTGGTGCACTCAAGTCAGGGAGCTAGGGGCTTGTCCAAGCTCGCCCAGCCAGTTAGTGCTAGAGCAGGGACGGGAATGATTCAGTGATTGAATGACTGTGCCCTTAAGAAGAACTTCAGAGGCAGGCGTGGTGGCGCAAGCCTGTAATCCCAGCACTATGGGAGGCTGAGACAGGAGAATCGCGAGTTCAAAGCCAGCCTCAGCAACGGCGAGGCGCTAAGCAACTCAGTGAGACCCTGTCTCTACATAAAACACAAAATAAGGCTGGGCAGCTGGAGTTGTGGCTCAGTGGTAAAGCGCTTGCCTAGCATGTGCAAGGCACTGGGTTCGATTCTCAGCACTTCATATAAATAAATGAATAAAAAATAAATGTCCATCAACATCTAAAAAAAATATTTAAAAAAAAATTAAATAAGGCTGGGGAGGTGGCTCAGTGGTGGAGTACCCCTGAGTTCAATCACTGGTACCAAAAAAAAAAAAAAAAAGAGGTAAGGCCTAGGGGGAAGTCACTGGGAACTCTACCCAGAAGAGATTAAGATAGTTCTCAGGCAACCATTTGGTAGTTTTCCTGAGAGAGTTGTTATAAAACCTTGAGTTTGGCATCCTGCAGCCCTGTGACTTCCTGTTTGGCAATGTGATTGCTTGCCCCTATACAGGCTTCTACCACTGCAATATGCCATGGAGTGATACAGTCAAGTAAGAAGCCTTCCCCAGGGCCCAGCCAGTGTCAGTACCAGGACCTGACAGGTATATTTACCTTCAAAACTGTGAGGTAAATATACCTCTTTTCTTTATAGAGTAGCCTGTCTTGGGTAATTTGTTGCAGTAACGCAAAACTAATCCTTTGAGCATGGCATGATGCTATGTTGGTCTGCAGCTCCTCATTCTTGGGGTGTCCCCAACTCCTAATCAAACTTTCCTTAAAATAGGCCAGCCCAAGGGTGGCAGCTGGGCCTGAAGGCTGGAAAAGGTAGAGTGTTCATCTCTGAGCCTGTACCTTGTGCCTGTGCCACCAGAACACTGGCGTTCAGCTGCCACTCAATGTCCCCTTCTTCCTCTGCGCACTGCTGAGACTTCTCACCATAATTCTGAGCCTGCCAGGCCTGGTCCAGCTCCAAGTAACAACGGCCAATCTCATGGAACAACCAAGTCTTCTCCAGGGTGGTTTTGGCCAGAGGGATCTTCTCTTCCCACCTGGTGACATGAAAAACCACGGTCAGAAGCCGGGCGCGGTGGCTCAAGCCTGTAATCCCAGCACTTTGAGGCTGCTAAAGCCAGCCTCAGCAATGGTGAGGCGCTAAGCAACTCAGTGAGACCCTGTCTCTACATAAAACACAAAATAGGGCTGGGGATGTGACTCAGTGGTCGAGTGCCCTGAGTTAAATGCCCAGTACCAAAAAAAAAAAAAGAAAAACCACGGTCAGGGGCTGGGATTGTAGCTCAGTGGTAGAGCGCTTGCCTCGCATGCGTGAGGCCCTGGGTTCGATCCTCGGCACCACATACAAAGCAATAAAATAAAGACATTGTGTCCATCTATAACTAAAAAAATATTTAAAGAAAGAAAAAAAACAAGAAAAACCACGGTCAGCTTCTTTCCTTCAAATTCTGCTATCAGCCTCAGGAGACCAAGGCTTCCTGCTGGGTGGTAGAATAAAGCTCATTCTTAACCTTTAGTCCAGGTGTAGAGATAGTAAGCATCAACATATTTCAACACGACTAAAATATTTTGGTAATATCAGTGGGATCAAATTTGGCATAACTCTTGAAAATAATGTTTAAAAATAGCATATGAGCTTGCCGGGCACAATGGCGCACACCTGCAATCCCAGCACTTTGGGAGGCTGAGACAGGAGAATCACGAGTTCAAACCCAGACTCAGCAAGCGTGAGGCACTAAGCAACTCAGTGAGACCCTGTCTCTACATAAAACACAAAATAGGGCTGGGGATGTGGTTCAGTGGTTGAGTGCTCCCCCTCCCCCAAAATAACATGTGAGCTAGGCACACACATGTAATCCCAGAAACTCAGGAGGATCACAAGTTCAAGTCCAGCCTCAGCAACTTAGCGAGATCATGTCTCAAAATAATAAAAAATAATAATAATAAAGGGCTGGGGATGCAGCTCAGTGGTAAAGCATCCCAGGTTTAATCACAGTACCAATAAATAAATGAGTAAATAAAGACAGCACTTAAAATAGCATCAAAATAATATTTAAGAATTTCAGCAGGCTAGGATTGTGGCTCAGTGGTAGAGCGCTTGCCTTGCATGTGTGGGGCACTGGGTTCGATCCTCAGCACTGCATATAAATAAATGAATAAAATAAAATAAAGGTCCATCAACAACTAAAACAAATTAAAAAAAAAAAAAGAATTTCAAAGCTGGGCGCGGTGGCTCAAGCCTGTAATCCCAGCACTTAGGGAGGCTGAGACAGGAGAATCACGAGTTCAAAGCCAGCCTCAGCAATGGTGAGGCGCTAAGCAACTCAGTGAGACCCTGTCTCTACATAAAACACAAAATAGGGCTGAGGATGTGGCTCAGTGGTCGAGTACCCCTGAGTTCAATCCCCAGTACCAAAAAAAAAAAAAAAGAAGAAGAATTTCAAGTAGCTGGACGCAGTGGCACATGCCTATAATCCCAGCACTTTGGGAGGCTGAGACAGGAGAATCCAGAGTTTAAAGCCAGCCTTAGCAACGGCGAGGCGCTAAGCAACTCAGTGAAACCCTGTCTCTACATAAAACACAAAATAGAGCTGGGGATGTGGCTCAGTGGTTGAGTAGTACGCCCTGTACCAACAAAAAAAAAAAAGAATCTCAAGTAGGTACGAGAGAAAAATCGGCACAGAAAAAAGACTGGAATTAAAAACAAAAATATCAAGTACTGGACTTGGGTGGTGGTTCTAATTAATTTTTTCTTCTACTTTTCTCTATTTTCCAAATTAATATTTAACAATAAGCACCCTTTATTATAAAACAGATTATTACAACAAAATATTAATGTGTGGGTAAACTCTGATCCTCCCCTTTCAGCAACAGACACTAAGGGCCAACAGGAAACCAAATCAAGAGGAGAGAAGGGAACTGGTAAACAAGTCTTTGGATCAAGCAGCTGGGGCCTAAAGGCCTATTTCTCTCCAGGAAGGGTGGGTGAGCCCAGGAAGCAGGTTCTCCCAGGTCTGGGCCTCCCCCAAGGCTCCCTAGGACTAACCACCAGCCCCTGTCCCAGAAGCTAACTAGCCCCAGGACTGGACATCAAAGTCTGGCAGTCAGGCCAGCTGGAGAATTCAGACACTGTTCCAAGTGAGTCCACATGACCATGCAGTCACACAATAGCCTCAGAGAAAGTCTCAAGGGTCACTTTGTCTACCAGTTTCTGAACCTGCCCAAAGGTAAGAATCACCTGGAGTGTTCTTAAAAAGAATTTCTGAGGCCATGCATGGTGGTGGACACCTGTAATCCCAGTGACTCAGGAAGTTGAGGCAGGAGGATTGCAAGTTCGAAGCCAGCCTCAGCAACTGAGCAAGACCCTGTCTCAATGTAAAAACTAAAAAGAGGCTGAGGATATGGCTCAGTAGTAAATAAAGTGCCCCTGGGTTGAATCCCTAGTCCAAAAGAAAAAAAAAAAAATGTCTGAGCCTCAACCCTGGCTTAAAGAATGAGCATTTTCAGCAGAGAAGCCAAGCAATTCTCAAATTTTTTCACACTGGGGATTAAACCCAGGGGTGCTTTACCTAGCCCTTTCTAAATTTTTTTTTTTTTTTTTTTTTTTTTGGTATTAAGGATTGAACTCAGGGGTACTCGACCACTGAGCCACACCCCCAGCCCTGTTTTGTGTTTTATGTAGAGACAGGGTCTCACTGAGTTGCTTAGTGCCTCACTGTTGCCAAGGCTGGCTTTGAACTCACGATTCTCCTGTCTCAGCCTCCCAAAGTACTGGGATTACAGGCATGTCCCACTGCGCTGGCTCCTTTTTAATTTTTGAGACAGAGTCTCACTAAGTTGTTTAGGGCCTCAATAAATCACTAAGGCTGACCCTGAATTTATGATCTTCCTGCCCCAGCCTCCTGGGCCACTTGGATTACAGGTGTGCATCACTGTGCCTGGTGCCCAGTACTCACAGGCCTAAGAAATACTCCAGGTGATTCTGATCACTAGGAAACTATAAAAAACACTGATTCTATTCCACAAACTCTATGAATTTAACTGAGGAGGCTCAGAGCTTTAAAAATGGTTCAATGGTAGAATACCTAATTTGTATGTGCAAAGCCATGGCTTTGATCCCCAGTGCCAAAAAGAGTGGCTTGCCAATAGTCACCTAGCAGAACCAGGAGCCAAGCCCAGGTCCTCTGATGTCTCCCTGCCTGACATTCTTGCCCCAGGCTAGAAGCTCAGTGTGAGGGCAAGAAGTCCCAGCCCTGGTGTGGGGACAAGGTAGTCCTTGGTCACTCACGTGTCAATGGCTTGCTGGAATTTCCCAACTCTGGCAAAAACCCTGCCAATGTTGTCAAGGGCTCTTGATTTTGCATCAGGAAGGTCACTGTGGGGAAGAAGCAAAACAAGCTGTTCATGAGAAATCACCTGTGACAGGCACCGCAAAAATAGAAGAAGAAAAAAGGCCTCAGGGACTCAGGGGTCCAGTTGGAGGGGTGATGACCAGGCTGGCAAGGCTGTGGCGCCCAGGCTCCCTCATGCCCTGGGACCTAGATAGCCATTATCAGCACCTTCCTGGAGGGTAATCAATCAATAGCTTTTACAGATTCCCTCTGATCCAGCAGTTTCCCTTCTAGGAATTTACTTCAAGAAAATAGTGTGACAAACACATTCATTAAAGTGGTGATTATTTTGGAGACAATCTAAATGTCATCCATGCTCTAACAATGGCAATTTTTAGTGATAAAAAAAGTCTATGATATATGTAGTTAAAAAGTCAGATTATTGCAGCGTAGACTACGTATATCGTCTCAGTTGTGTTTAAAAAAAAAAAAAAGCAAAAACCAATGCAGCTTGAAGCATTTGCTCTGCTGCTGCTCCGAGGGTGCAGCAAGGGAACAGGATGCAAAATGAATGACCGCAGCTGTGGAGGCAGAAAAGGCAAGGAAACCGACCGTCCCTCCACCTCTGCAGGGAACACAGCTCTGTGATGTTGACCCAGTGAAATTGACTTAACCCACAGAACTGTAAGAGATTAAATGTGTGCTGTTTTAAGTCATCAGGAAAAAAAAGTGGACTTTTTTTTTGGTACTGGGAATTGAACTCAGTGGCACTTTGCCACTGAGCCACATCCTGAGCCCTTTTTTGTATTTTATTAGAGACAGGGTCTCACTGAGTTGCTCAGGTTGGCTTTGAACTCATGATGCTCCTGCTTCAGGCTCCTGAGCCACTGGGATTATAGGCATATGCCACTGTACCCAGCCCTAATAGTTCTTAACCTTTTCTGAATCATGAATTTTTTTTTTTTTTTTTTTGGTGCCAGGGATTAAACTCAGGGGTACTCGACCACTGAGCCACATCCCCAGCCCCATTTTATGTAGAGACAGGGTCTCACTGAGTTGCTTAGCCCCTCGCCTTTGCTGAGGCTGGCTTTGAATTCGGGATTCTCCTGTCTCGGCCTCCCAAAGTTCTGGGATTACAGGCATGCACCACTGCACCCGGTTCGAATCATTAATCTTCTTGAGATTCTGCTGTGGATCTTTCCCCAAGAGAAAAATACACATGGATTTGCAAGCAATTTCAAGACATTCTTGACTTACAGGCATGCACCACCACACCTGGCTCTCATTCTTTTTTTTTTTTTTTTGGTACTGGGGATTGAACTCAGGGCACTCAACCACTGAGCCACATCCCCAGCCCTATTTTGTGTTTTATGTAGAGACAGGGTCTCACTGAGTTGCTTAGCACCTCGCCATTGCTGAGGCTGGTTCATTCTTTTTTTTTAAACACAGAAATAATAGCTTTTGACTTAAAAATTCTGTGTATGTGTATATACACATCAGCATGTAGGTAAATACAAGAAAGGGGGCCAGAAGGACACTTTCTAATGAGGCCCCCAGGTAAGTGAGTAGGAGGCTGGGTGGGGAACTTTCAAGCTTTACTCTCAGTACCACACAGTTCCGAATCAAACCAACATGGTAGTGCTTGTATAAAAACTAACTTCTAGCGGGGCGCAGTGGCGCAAGCCTGTAATCCCAGCATTTAGGGAGGCTGAGACAGGAGAATCACGAGTTCAAAGCCAGCCTCAGCAAAGGCGAGGCGCTAAGCAACTCAGTGAGACCCTGTCTCTACATAAAACACAAAATAGGGCTGGGGATGTGGCTCAGTGGTCAAGTGCCCCCGAGTTCAATCCCCAGTACCAAAAAAAAAAAAAAAACAACAACACACAACTAACTCCTTCCTGGACCTCCATAGCTGCAGGCTGGTCCAGCTCAGCATGGCAATGGGCCTCCCACTCTCCATGAGTCCTGGGTCACAGCCCAGGCACACTATCTGTGGTTCCCCAAATCGCCCACCTCTCTGCCTAGGGTGCCCTTCTTCCCCGTGTCCACCCTGTTAACCCACCTGTCTTCTCTGAGGTTCCCCACCCACAGTGCTCCATCTGCCCCTCTCCTTGGCCCCTTAGCCACATTTTGCATCCCCTGCTCCCACAGAACCTCCGCTTGGTCTCCCCTTCCAGAGCAAGCACTGTGCTGTAATATGTGAATTTATCCATAATATTAATATGTAATGAGAACTAATAGCAATGAGAAAGCACGTGATCAAATTTACAAATATCAGAGAAATAAATGAGAGCCGGGTGCTGAGGAGCTACTTGGACAATAAGGAGCTCTCCAGGAAGGGGTTGATTAGAATGAGGGACAAAGAACGCTGGTAAGACCAGTGCTTCTGGGTGAGGCCTGTTCCTGGATGTTAGAAGGAGCATTGATAAGGAACACCTCTGTTTACTGAGCCACTTAGCACACACTTGCTAGGTGCCCATATGTAGGAATAGGAGATAGCCCCTTCCAGGGTCCAAAGTCTAAGAGGGCAGACAGGATGCAGGTGGGCAAGGAGCAGAGGGACAGAATTTCTACATCATCCCAGGGTACTGAAGTCTCTCTCTCTCTCTCTCTCTCTCTCATTTTTTTAGTTGTAGATGGACACAATACCTTATTTTCTTTACTTTTCTTATGTGGTGCTGAGAGAGGCCAGGGGAAGACAAGTCAGGAATGGTCGCTGGTGTTGAGCAGCATGCTAGTATTTCATACCAACCACAGGATTTGTCTTTTATGGAAGGGCCCGTGGAGCAGCAGAAAGCCCAGGTCAGAGGAAACAGTGGGAAGGGTCTAGACTGAGTTGTGGAAGGGAAACAGAGAAGGCACAGACAAGACATGGTGGCCAAGGTGTGAACAGTGAGGGAGGGAGGTATGGGGAAGCCTCCTGGGCTTCTGGCCTCAGGCAGCAAGTGGCTCATGGGTTGGGGAACTTCAGAGCAAGAAGTTTGAGAAAAAGAAAAGGGGTTCTTATTTGGCCATGTTAGTTTGGGACATCCAAAGGGATGCCTTGAAGTCAGTGGACATGCAGGTCTTGGCTTGGCCAAGTCTGGCAAGAAGTAAAGACCTGAGTCACTAGTGCATGGTAGATGGTTGGATCCAAGGAACTATCTACACACATCTTATTTAATCTTCACAGTCCCTGTCAGCTGGCATTATCATGCCTTCCTGAGAGATGAGGAAACTGAGGAAATGAGCAGCTTAAGATCCACACAGCTTTACGTGGCACAGCCAGGAATCAAAGATGTATCTGTTTCCAACACTGCAGTCCCCCCTCCACACTTCCAGAATGGCCAATACAGGATACTCCTGCTCAGCACTGTGGAGACAGCTAAGAAGTGAGGGCGGGGGTTGGGGGTCGCTACAATTCCAGCTATTCAGAAGCTGGTAGGAGGATGGCAACTTCCAGGCCAGCCAGGGCAACTTAGCGAGATCCTGTCTCAAACTATAAAAGGACTGGGGATACAGCTCAGTGGTAGAGCACTTACCAAGGTGCTCAAAGTCCTGGGTTCAATCTGTAGTATTGCAGGAAAAAGAAAGGAGAGAGGGAGGGCAGGAGGGAGGGACTGAGAATGGACCCCATCTGGGGCTTGGCCAAGTAAAGAAGAGAGCTGGAGCCAGAACATGCAGGGGGATTTGAGCCCCCTGGAGGGCTATTCTAGAAGGGCAGTGCAGGAGCGCCTTTGGAGAGAGCCTGGGGGCCAACTAGGGGAAACACCACCCACTGCCTGTTTGTCATCAAGGAAGGAGAGTCAATAGACAAAGGGCACATCTTTGGAGATTTGTGGGAGCAGCAGTAGCCATGGCTGAGAGCTGAGTGAAAATGGCGTTCTGGGAGACCAAGAGGGACTCAGAACTGTGTGGAAAGTAGAAACAGGACGGTAGAGAGTCGAGAATGACTCCAAAGGTTAGAACTAGGATGCTCACAAAGGGAGGGTCCCTCCCACCAAGCCCTCAGCTCATTTCTGGTAGAATTGATGGTATTATTATCAATGCCAGGCCGTCTTCCCAGGCCTGTTTTGTTTTGCAGTGCTGGGATGGAACCCAGGCCTTTGCAAGTGTGAAGCAAGTGCTCTGCCACTGAGCCACACCTCAGCTCCACGAGCCCAAGTTTTTTGGTTTTTTTTTTTTGGTACTGGAGATTGAACTCAGGGGCACTCGACCACTGAGCCACATCCCCAGCCCTATTTTGTGTTTTATGTAGAGACAGGGTCTCACTGAGTTGCTTAGCGCCTCGCCGTTGCTGAGGCTGGCTTTGAACTCGCGATTCTCCTGTCTCAGCCTCCCTAAGCGCTGGGATGACAGGCATGCGCCACTGCACCCGGCTCTTAGCCCAAGTTTTTGACATGTGCTTTCACATTTCATCTTCCCTTCCACCCTAGGGTAGGGGCTATCATTTTGTCCAATTAAGGGCCACAGCTAGGTGGCACAGACACCAAAGCCAGGGCTCCCTGACTCTCAGTCTGCACCATGGCTTACAGGGCCCTGCTTGATCCCACCCCTGCCCACATCCTCCAGCCTCCTCTTGGCCCCTCTGTTGCCCTGGCAATACTCTGTGCCTTCCAGCCTTAAGCTTCCTCCTGCCTCAGGCCTTGCTACAGGCTGTGTGAGTTCCCAATGGCCTGGCAAGTCCACCTGAAAGGTCTTTCTCAAAGCACTGGATCTTGTGCTTTTCCTTTATGACACTTATCACAATTGCAATTAACTAGCTATGTGACTTTTTGTTTGACATCTGCAAGGAATGACCCCAGAAATGACCCTTCTGAGTCGGGCGCGGTGGCTCAAGCCTGTAATCCCAGCACTTATGGAGGCTGAGACAGGAGAATCGCGAGTTCAAAGCCAGCCTCAGCAATGGCAAGGCGCTAAGCAACTCAGCGAGACCCTGTCTCTACATAAAACACAAAACAGGGCTGGGGATGTGGCTCAGTGGTCGAGTACCCATGAGTTCAATCCCCAGTACCACAAAAAAAAAAAAAAAAAAAAAGACCCTTCTATCTGGTCACTGCTGTGTTTCCAAGGTTAATAGCCCTTGGCACATCTGAGTCTTAATGCATGCTTGTTGAGATGATATAAGAATAAAATTACCTATAAAAGTCAGACGACTGGGAGCTTTGGGGACTAATTATTCGTTTCTTTTTGTGTTACTGGGGATGGGGAAACTAGAGGCACTCTACCACTGAGTGACATCTCCAGACCTATTTATTTTTTATTCCAAGACAGGGTTTCAGCAGGCTGGCCTCAGATGGTGATTTTTCTGCCTCAGCCTCTTGCTACTGGGATTACACTCTTGAGCCACCAAGCCTGGCCCTAGCTTTTCGGAATTTTGAACCATTATGCTCCTCTTGGTGAGAAAAGGCCAACACTCTAGGTTTGGCCCCCTTACCCTTGATCCTGGACAGGTGGCACCTATCTCTGTGGAAATCTACCTCAAGCCTTCAGGGCAGAAAATGGGAGCTAAGCCCCCAGCAGCCCTGGCAAAGGCTGGAACAGAGTCCCAGACCCCACTCCTCAGTAGGCCCAGGGGCCTTGGCCACTGGCACTGGCACTCACTATTCCTTGGCGATCTCCAGGTCCTTTCTGTGGCTCTGCAGGGCTGCAGCCATCTGCCCCAGTTCGATCTGGGCGTTCCCTATGCAGCTGTACAAGTTCCCCAGCAGCTCATCCTTGTTGGGAACCTCTTCTTTGTTCCATTCCAGCACCTTCTTCAGCACTTTCTCAGCTTTTTGAAGACTCCCCTCGGCACTGCCACTGGTCAGCACTGGGAAGAAAAGCAGGTGACATGGAGGCAAGGGCAGTCTCTTCATAGCTGTCGGGTGACTCCTCTCCCCCCAGACAGTGTCCATCCACAGGTCGGTGGAACCAGGGGCTCAGGCTATTACGTTGCTCCCGCCTCACCTGGCAAGGGAGCAGAGGCACCTGCCCCACCCCTCCGAGAACACTACCCACACATGTCAATGTCCTCCAGGCTCTTGAGGATGTAACGGGCCGTCTGTGAGGGACGGCGTTTGCGGTCACGCAGCCATTTCTCTTGCATCAGCTTCCGGTCCCGCTCCCTGGCATAGATTGGCTTCTGCTGCCTCCAGAAGTCACTGCGAGTGTCCAGGTAGTTGATGCCTGTCATGATGAGGTCTTCCACAGTCAAGCCACCCTTGATGGTGCCTTTGATGAGGTCTGTAGGGAAGGGGTGCAAGGCGACACCAGAGAGAACAAGCAACTAAGAGGATGGCCTCATTGAAGCTTGGGGCCCTGCTGAGGGGCCCTCTGTGAGGAGCTGCAGGAACAGTGAGGAAAGGGACAGTATGTGGTGACAGAATGGACCTAGCCAGGCCAGGACGAGGCCACAGTTCCCCCTTTTGGGCACTCCCTTGGTATAGGACCTTCAGGGCAAGATGTCAGGAGCTAGCAGCAGAAGGGGTGGCTGGCTGGTGGACAATTCTCTAAGAAGCCCCAATTCTTAGGGATCCCTGTTTCCAGATGTATCCTCAGAGAAGAACGTGTCTAGGACCCCTAAGCTCAGGAAATAATGCCTAGAGTTAATAAATGGGATCTCTACACAGCAAAGGAATAGGAATATGAAGAGAAAACCTACAGAATGGTTGCTGAGGGCCTCACTAAGTTGCTAAGGCTGACTTTGACCTCCAAATCCTCCTGCCTCAGCCTCTTGAGCTGCTGGGATTACAGGTGCGCACCACCACGCCTGGCTGCTTTTTATTTTTTCAGACAGGGTCTCACTAAATTACTTAGGCCCTTGCTCAATTGCTGAGGCTGGCTTTGGATTTGTGATTCTCCTGCCTCAGCCTCCTGAGCCGCTGGGATTACAGGTGTGCGCCACTAGCTTGTTAGCTACTCTCCTGACAGAGGCTTAATATCTAGAATATAAAAAGAACTCAAAAAACTTAACACTAAAACCGTCAAATGATTCAATTAATAAATGGGCAAATGAATTAAGCAGATACTTCTCAAAAGAAATACAAATGGCCAACAAAAATGAAAAAAAGTTTCAACATCATTAGCTATTAGGGAAATGCAAATCACAACGACACTTGAGATTTCACCTCACCTCAGTTAGAATGGCAGCCATCAAGAATACAAACAAGCCGGGCGCGGTGGCTCACGCTTGTAATCCCAGCACTTAGGGAGGCTGAGACAGGAGGATCGCGAGTTCAAAGCCAGCCTCAGCAATGGCGAGGCGCTAAGCAACTCAGTGAGACCCTGTCTCTACATAAAACACAAAATAGGGCTGGGGATGTGGCTCAGTGGTCAAGTGCCCCTGAGTTCAATCCCCAGTACCAAAAAAAAAAAAAGAATACAAACAATAGGCCAGGCGCAGTGGCCAAAGTGGCACGCAGTGGCACGCCTCCCAAAGCCTATCAGCACTTTGGGAGGCTGAGACAGGACAATTGTGAATTCAAAGCCAGCCTCAGCAATGGTGAGGCACTAAGCAACTCAGTGAGACCCTGTCTCTGCATAAAACACAAAATAGGGCTGGAGATGTGGCTCAGTGGTCGAGTGCCCCTGAGTTCAATCCCTGGTACCAAAACAAACAAACAAAAAAACAATACAAACAATAAAGCCTGGCATGGTGGTGCATGCCTATAATCCCAGTGGCTCGGCAGGAGGATTATGAATTCAAAGCCACCTAGCGAGGCCCTCAGAAACTTAGCAAGCCCCTAAATAAAAAATAAAAAGGGCTTGGGAATGTGGCTCAGTGGTTGAGTACCCCTGGGTTTATTCCCTGGTACAAAATAATAATAATAATAATAACTTTTATACTGTAAATTAGTACAACCACTATGGAAATTAGTTCCTCAAAAGACTAGGCATGGACCACATGACCCAGCTATACCACTCCTTGGTATTTATTTTAAAGAATTAAAGTCATCATACTATAGTGACCCATGCATGCCCATGTTTATAGAAGCACAACTCACAATAGCCAAATTATGGAACCAGCCTAGGTGTCCATCAACAGATGAACAGATAAAGAAAATGTATATATACACAATGGAGTTTTGTTCAGCCATAAAGAAAATTGAAATTATGTCATTTGTAGGGAAATGGATAGAACTTGACACCATCCATTTACTATGGATGCTCCCTCCTCATCTGACAAGGGACCAGAGTTTGACAAAATAAGCCAAACTCAGAAAGTCAAGGGTCATATGTTGTCTCTCATACGTGGAAGCTAGAGAAGAAAAAGGGGGAAAAAAAAGGTGGGGGGCAAGGATCTCATGAAAATCAAAGGGAGATCAATAGAGGAAAGGGACAAAGGGGTGGAGCTGTGGAGGGGGAAGTGCTGGAGAGTGATATTGGCCAAATTATGTTGCTACATCGTGTGCATACATGAATACGTAACAAAGAATCCCATCATTATGTACAGATATAATGTACCAATAAAAAAATGTGGGAAGAGTGGGGGAAAGTGTCTAACCGCACAACCTGGCCCAGGTTGCCAGTGCCAAGTGATTCTCCAGGGGCCAATTATGCCAGTGTATGCTGGGAGGTGGAGGGGTTTGCCTAAGTCCTGCCCACTGCTTGGACACAAGTTAGAGCTGGCTGCGATACTGCAAGGCCACTTGGGGTAATGCTTGGGCCACCTCTGTCCTTCACAGTAGGTCCTCTGAAGTACAAGTGGCCTTCAGGCCCATCACCTAGGACATGTGCCAGCAGGGAGGCCTTCTGTGCATCAAAGTTCTACAGGGACCCTGTAGGGAATCCCTGGGGATGACCTTGGGAAGCCAGTTCTGGGGAAAGGGCATTTGCTTCAAGGGTGATCCTGCTCAGGCTCATCAGCTAATGTCAATACTCCCACCCCCAAGTTTCTGTGTGACATGCATTTCAAGGCTGTGTCCTATACCCTGTCATTGACAGCACAGTGTGGGAGAGAGGGCATTGACCAGGTTCTAGTGTTGACTCGACCACTAATGTGCTTCTCACCTTAGACAAGTTACTTCCCACCTGGTAAATTCTATTTCCTTATATGTGAAAGGAGGAATTGGACTAGGTGCTGTTTCAGAACACCATAGCACTAATGTACTTGGGTTTGAGCACCTGTCCACTGGATTCCTTTGCCCATTGTACAGATTGAAGACTTGGGATGGCCCTTCCAGGACTGTGGTAGTTGTTATGATTTAGATCTGGAATGTCCCTCAAAGGCTCATGTGTGGGTTTGGATTGTAGCTCAGTGGTAGAGTGCTTGCCTCGCATGCGTGAGGCCCTGGTTTCGATCCTCAGCACCACATACAAAGCAAAAAAATAAAAGACATTGTGTCCATCTACAACTAAAAAAATATTTAAAAAAAAAAAGGCTCATGTGTTGAAGGCTTAGTTCTCAGCTGAGGGTGCTATTAGGATATTAGGAGTTGGTGGAACCTTTAAGAGGTGGGGCCTAGTGAAAGGAACTTAGATCACTGGAGCTGTGTCCTTGAAAGGAATATTCAGACCCTGTCCCCTTCCTCTCTCTTTGCTTCCCAGCTGCTATGAGGGGAGCAGCTTTGTTTCACCATGTATTCCCTACCATGATGTTCTGCTTCACCACAGGCTCCCAAATAATGGACTCAAACCATGAACTTAAACCTCTGAAACCATGAACTAGAATAAACCTTCTCTCCTTATAAGTTGATTATCTCAGGTATTTTGTCACAGCAACAGAAAGCTAATACAATAGTAAAGGAGCCCAAATCTCCACTGTTACTTCCCAGGGTATCATTGTGCTTAAGAGCACTGACTCTGAAATGGATTTCCTGATTCTAAACGTGAGTCCTTGCTCATCTATGTGTGACCTTAGTTTCTTTATCTGTAAATGAGAATACTAGTAAAACCCATCCATGGGTTTTATATGATAGTCTCTGCTTCTGGTTCAAGCATTAAGCATCCACCCAGATTTCCTTTGCCTCAAGGCCTCATTGCCAAGAAAGGGTCTGAAACCTTCATCCAGTAGGAGCCTCTCCAGATACTCCTTGTCCACATAGAGCTCGCCTAGCAGTTGACGGATAGTCTTCTCGCTCTTGAGTGAGCCCCTCCGCTTGGATTCTCTCTTGATGTAGTGTGGGAGTTGCTTAATAAGATGAGGCTTCTGTTGGGCTTTCAAACTCTGTAAAAAAATGAAGCGATACCCAACAGAGCCTCAGCAAGGAGCACAGAGTTCCCAGCCGTGGCCCCAGAGTCTATGATTCCGTATTCCTCCTCCAGGACCTCTGTGGGCTGAGAACCATGGAATGTGCCTGATCACACAGGACCTCTCTAGGGTTGGGCAGAATCCCATGGCTGCCCATGATGGGCAGGAGTTCATCATTCCCAGGCAAGAGGGCCACTAGACACAGGCACACATGGCCTCAGAACCAGGAACCTTACCTCGGCCTGTTTGCTTAAGAAGGACAGGTCCCCTTTGTTCTCCAGCTTAATGGAAGAAGGACCTGCAATGACAGAAGCCGGAGCTCAGGTTGGCCAAGTCTCTCAAGCATGACCTATCACACATTTTATTTGGAAATGGCTGCATTTGGCAGGGGGATAGTAGAGGCTGGGGCAGAACAGGCCCTGAGCCAGCCTTGCAGGCAAATAGTGCAGGATGTTTGGTATAATAGTCTCCTAGGAGCCAGAGAGCCCTCGCTAGCCCAAGGCCATGGCAGCCAGATTTCCAAATAAAGGGAGGCCACGGGCACATGGGAGACTGTCCTGTGCCATCTCCACACTCTGCTGCCCACAGTGGCAAGCTCTCACTCACCTCCCTCCTCCTCTTGCTACTGAGCTGATGAGTAAAAACTAGTCCTTGGTACATATGTGGTAAGGGAGGAACCCAGAGCCTGGGGAGGGTTGGACTCAGGATCTTGTTTTATCCTGTGACTCCAGACTAAAGACAGGCCTACTTCAAAACAATCCTTCTAATGTAGTTTTGAAGAAAACAAGATACTACAGTACTCAGTACAGTGGATCAGGAGCTGGTTCTCCCAGTAGACAGTTTTGTTTTGTTTTGTTTCGGTATGGGGATTGAACCTAGGAGTGCCTGACCACTAAGCCACATCCCCAGTCCTTTCTCATATTTTATTTAGAGACAGGGTCTTGCTAAGTTGCTTAGGGCCTCGCTAAGTTGCTGAGGCCGGCTTTGAATTCACAATTTTCCTGCCTCAGCCTCCTGAGCCACTGGGATTACAGCCCAGTAGAGAATTTACTGTGCCCAATAGACAGTTTCTAATCCCTGACAACATCATCAGTAGCTGAATCCAAGTATGAGACTCCCAGTAAGCCTGGTGCTGGTTGTTTCTCCACTAAACCTCAGCCCTTCCTCTAAACCTAGGCATTCTTGGGGCTTCCTGGATACGGGCATAGGCCCTGTGCTCACTCACTTCCCACCGAGTTGTTGATGGCTTCCTGGGCTTTCTGAATTCCAACTTTGAATTCCCGATCAGGCCGCAATTTGTAACCTCGATGATAGAACACCAAGGCAAACTCAAAGTCCCCCATGGTGTACAGTGTCTCAGCCTTTTGTAAAATTCCCTGGAAGGAGAGAAACTCAAATCAAGGTGGAGAGACAAGGCCTTACAGGACTCAGACATGGCAGAACAGAAGCGTCCTGGGTTGAGGGTCCAGGTTGGAATAGACAGGGCGGGCACGTGACCTGTGAAGGGTAAAATGGCATCAAACACCAAGCAGTCCGGCTGATTCTTCAACTACTAGCAAGCAGAGGCTGCTGCAGGCAATGGCAGTGGCGAAAGCAAGATGGAGCTGTCCCACCTAGCTGGTCACCTTGCAGAAAGTCGGGTCGCTCTGGAGTGAAGCCTCAGCATCCTTCAGGGATTTCTCCAAGTCTCCCATCTTTAGGTAGCACTTAGAGCGGGCAACCAGGCAGTTCTTGTCTCCATTCTGAAGGTGAAGAGCCTGAGAAGGGAACCAGTCAGGTTGGCAGGCACCAGGAAGAGCAAGGTAGCAACTCAGAGAGTGCAGCCCTGACCTCCTGCAGAGTTTCAAGGCCGCTGTGCCTTCCCAGACTGAAAGCAGTCTTACACTGATCTTTGCTCAGTCATCTTGAGCACAGTGACCTGCACGTGACTTATCTTGAAGAAAGCTGAATCACGGCTATTGTGGAAGCCACTGGTTGAGATATGGGAAAATGTGACTCGGTGGAGGTACTTTCTGCCAATGTTTATAATCCCCCAATGTTATAAAACCACAATTTTTTTTTTTTAAACCAGGGATTGAACTCAGGAGCACTCGACCACTGAGCCACATCCCCAGCCCTATTTTGTGTTTTATGTAGAGACAGGGTCTCACTGAGTTGCTTAGCACCTCGCCATTGCTGAGGCTGGCTTTGAACTTGTGATTCTCCTGTCTCAGCCTCCCAAAGTGCTGGGATTACAGGTGTGCGCCACCACGCCTGGCTACAGAATATTTTGGGCATGCCAAATTCAATCACAAACCTGAAATGACTGCATAATGCTCTCAAAATAAATTTCAAAGGCTAAGACAAACAAAATGGATTTTAGGACAATCTGCAACTTGGGTTATCCATTCCACTAGACTTTTCTTTTCTTCTTCTTTTAGGACAAGGTCTCACTATGTTGTTTAGGGCCTCACTAAGTTGCTGAGGCTGGCCTCAAACTTGCGATCCTCCTGTCTCAGCCTCCTGAGTGGCTGGGATTGCAAGCATGAGCCACCATGCTGGAATACTAGCCTTTTCTTCTTTCTTTCTTTTTTTCTCCCTAGTGTACTGGGGATGGAACCTAGGGGTTTGCATATGCTAGGTAAGTGCTCTACCATTGAGCTACATACCCAGCCTTTTAAAAAAAACATAATTTTACTCAGCAATAAAAGAGAATAAAATTATGGCATTTGCAGGTAAATGGATGGAATTGGAGAATATCATGCTAAGGGAAATAAGCCAATCTCAGAAAACCAAATGCCGAATGTACTCGTTGATAAGTGGATGCTGATCCATAATGTGGGGAAGGACATGGGAACAATGGAGGAATTCTGTTCACAGGGGTGTAAGGGGGGAGGGGGCATGGGGACAGTAAAGGTGGTGGAATATGATGGTTATCATAGCCCTAACTTTATGTATGACTGCATGTGTGTTGTGATTCTATATCACTTACAACCAGAGAAATGAAATGTTATCCTCTAAAAAAAAATAATAATAAAATTTGGGGAGAAAAAACTAAAAAAAAACCCATAATTTAATTGTAGGTACTAGGGATTGAATCCGGGGGTCTTTTTTTTTTTTTTTTTTTTTGGTACTGGGGATTGAACTCAGGGGCACTTGACCACTGAGCCACATCCCCAGCCCTATTTTGTCTTTTATGTAGAGACAGGGTCTCACTGAGTTGCTTAGTGCCTCGCTGTTGCTGAGGCTGGCTTTGAACTCGCGATTCTCCTGTCTCAGCCTCCCTAAGTGCTGGGATTACAAGCGTGAGCCACCGCACCCGGCTGAATCCGGGGGTCTTTTGCCACTGAGCTACATCCCCAGCCCTTTTTATTTTTTATTTTGAGGCAGAGTCTCACTGAATTGTTTTGGGAATCCTTAAATTGCTGAGGTTGGCCTTGAACTTCCAATCCTCCGCCTCAGCCTTCTGAGTCTCTGGGCTAACAGTCATGTACCACCATACCTGGCTTTATTTTTTATTTTGAGACAGGATCTACCTAAGTTGCCCAGGCTGGCCTCAAACCCATGATCCTCATGCCTCAGACTCCTGAGTAGCTGAGATTATAGGTGCATACTACCATACCTGGCTCAAGCCTTTTCTTTCAATGTAACTAACTGAGAAGCATCACTATCTCAGGGAATTACGATGAAAATGTCAGGAAAACTGAAATTGTGATTGGGGTCTTCTAAAGTAAGGGTGGGCACTTGCCCCACTTCTCATGTCCTGTTTTCTGTTTGAGATCATTGCCATAGTCTGTTCTATACTGTCCTTCCTGGGACATCAGATTGTATCCACCCCTTTCTAAGACCTTTCTACTTTTCTAAGAAGAGGAAGTAACTACTATCTTTCCTAGAATGAGACCACTTCCCATGCAAGGCTACCTTCCCTTGGGGCCATCTTTTCTTTCTGTCTGGGCTTCTCCAAGATGGGACATTGTCCAGCAAGAGGAAAATGGGTGAGGGTAGGGTTCTCAAACTCAATTGTTCACCCATCATTTCTGGTTTTAGGGGTGTGGTTGGTGGTTAAAAGGGACAAAAGACTTTATTTTTATTTTTATTAAATACTTATTTTTTAGTTGTAGGCAGACAGAATATCTTTATTTTATTTTTACGTGGTGCTGAGGATTGAACCCAGTGCCTCATGCATGCTAGGCGAGCGCGCTACCACTGCGCCACAACCCCAGCCCCCGACAAAAGACTTTAGATAGCAATTGGGAAGCTTGACTTTAGCAGCAGTCTTAGAATGGGTTAGCGGGCTCTCCTATTACATCATTTGGAATAAGAGGTGGCCATGGGCTAAAGGTGTAGAGTTTAGTGGTAGAGTGCTTGCGTAGCAGGCTTGAGGCCATGGATTTCATCCCCAGAACTGTGGGGTGGGGGGTGGAAAAGTGGACTAACAGTTTTAAGAAGATCTCACAGAGCCAGGGGCAGTGGCGTTTACCTATAATCCCAGTGGCTTTGGAGGTTGAGGCAGGAGGATTGCAAGTTCAAAGCCAGCCTCAGCAACTTAGCAAGGCCCTAAGCAACTTAGCGAGGTCCTGTATCAAAATAAAAAATAAAAAGGGCTGGGGATGTGGTTCAGTGGTTAAGTGCCTCTGGGTTAAATTCCTGGTAGAAAAAAAAAAAGAACATCTTGCAGTTGACTTGTGCCAATGTACTGTACAGTGCGAGGGTCTCAGTATGGAGTCTGAGTGCCTAGCTTTGGATCCTTACTCTCTTACTCTGCCACTTGCTAATTCAGTAAGCTTAAGCATGTTGCTCAATTTCTATATCAGTTCCCTCATCTGTAAAATGGAGTAATAACAGCACCTGCACCTCCCTCACCGGCATGTGCTGTGCTTGGCAGTGAGTCCAGTATTCTGAAACAGCATCCAATCCCCTTAGGATGTGGTGGTGCAATTTATACCAAGGTTACTAAATAATGCTGATTATGTTACTGAGCGACTCCTTTCTAAAAGCATCCGTGTGCCAGACACTTCGCAGCTTCTACATGCGTCTCCCAACCCATTTCCCGCCAATGATGGGAAATCGAGACTGCTCTATGAAAGGTCAGTTAATCGCAAAACGTTTAAGTAAAAATAAAGGGAATGCAGAGAATGAGGAACGCAAGTGGAAATTGGTAGAAAATGACCAAGCCCTGGGCTTATCTATAATAGTGGTGCATCCATCAGGAAATCAGTATTAGACACAACAGTGGCCTTCAGGCATCATTAGGACCCCGGCGGTACCGGTAATCGAAAGTGGTTATGGATGATGGATAGGTTCAGAGGGCGACTCACATTGCTGAAGCTCTGGGCGGCTTTAGAGAATTCCCCGCGTAGATAGAGCCGCTCGCCCTCTGCCATGTAAGAGGGAAAGGTACTTCGCAAGGTCTCAGTTTCAGGTTCCAACATGGTGACCGGCTTTGGAGAAGCTGAAGCGGAGAAAGGGAGGCAAAGAAGCTGCAGAACTTCTGTCTGGCTTGTAGAAGACTCGTCTCTTAGCAACCAAGAGACAGAGACTGACTTCCGGTCCCGCCCCTGGCTCCTGCGGAGTCTGGAGCCCGGGCACACCCCCGCCCCCTCCACCTCCCAGCGTGCGTGTGCGCGTGCGCCTGAGCCGCCGCGCAGCGCACAGGGTCCGCTAGAGCCCAGCGCGTGGACAGCGGCTGGCGCCAGGCAGGGCTCCTCCGTGAGCGTCGTCGCACGGTTAGTTGGTTCTCTCCCAGATTACCACGTGAAAAGCCTCCTGTGCAAGGCAGTCCAGAAATCAAGAGAGTTGGAGGCAAAATTCCAAGTAAGGGTAAGGCATACTTGCCCCCAGTACCGCCGTCAGGGAGAGTTTGGGACTTGGAGTCTGAGCACTTGGGCAGTGTCGCGGGAGCCTGAGCGAGGTAGTTGAGCGCCTTGCGAGTTCCACTTGCGAAGTGGATATGAGAATAGTAGAACCCTCAGTGATGTGAGAATGTGCATGAGCCTACGATGAAAAATAACTTAGGGTTCAACATTCGGTTTAGCATATTTATTCAGCACCTGTTTGTAGCGAGCCTTGACCCATGCTCTCACCACCACCAAAAAACATTGACTCAGAATTGGGCCCCGTGTCGTACACCTGTAATTCCAGCTATGCGGGAGGCTGAGGCAGGAGGATCCTAAATGTAAAGCCAGCTTCAGCAACTTAATGAAACCCTATCTCGAACATTTTTTTAAAAGGCCCAGGAATGTTGGGCAGAAAATACATGAAAAAGGAAAAATAATTTTGACTTAAAGTCTTCTGCTCCTCAGAGGCTGGGGTTGTGGCTCAGTGGTAGAGCACTTGTGTCACATGTGTGAGGCACTGGGTTTGATTCTCAGCACCACATATAAATAAATGAATAAAATAAAGGTTCATCAACAACCAAAAAAAAAAAAATGTAAAAATATCCCCTCCTCAAGTCGGGCGCGGTGGCTCACGCTTGTAATCCCAGCACTTAGGGAGGCTGAGACAAGAGAATTGCAAGTTCAAAGCCAGCCTCAGCAACAGGGAGGCGCTAAGCAACTCAGTGAGACCCTGTCTCTACATAAAACACAAAATAGGGCTGGGGATGTGGCTCAGTGGTGGAGTGTCCTTGAGTTCAATCCCTGGTACCAAAAAAAAAAAAAAAAAAAAATCCCCTGCTCTTCAAAAGACACTACTAAGTGTAAAATCAAAAGCCATAACACAAGGACTAGGACTTAGCTCAGTAGTGGAACGCTTGCCTAGCTTGCAAGAGGCCCAGGGTTCAATTCTTAGCACTGGGAGGGAAAAAAAAGAAATAACTCAAACTGAAATACTGAAATAGAATATTTGCAAAATATGTATCAGTATCTGACAAAGAATTTGAACCTGCCACACACGAAAGCGAATTTACAACTTGATAATAAGACAACAGAACTGAGAAATGACCCAGGAATTAGAACAATTACTTGACTAAAGAAGATATATGGAGGGGCTGGGATTGTAGCTCAGCGGTGGAGCGCTTGCCTCGCATGCATGAGGCCCTGGGTTCGATCCTCAGCACCACATACAAAGCAATAAAATAAAGACATTGCGTCCATCTACAACTAAAAAAATATTTAAAAAAAAGAAGATATATGGAGAATGCCCACTAGAATGATTAAAATATAAAAGATTGGATTTGCCCAACGTTGTGGACAATGTAGGAATTGTGACCTGCCCCAAGCTGTGGACTAGAAGAACAGAAGGAGATCATCTCCATGGTACTGGCTGAGATGGATCCACTTGGGGCCCAATAGCTGGTAGCAGAGCTGGAAGTGGAGATGTCCAGTAGGTACAACACAATAACCAGTGTCTGCCACCAGGAGTGCATGCCTCCCCACTATAAGGAAATAGATCTATCCAAGAGCAAGTTCTGTGTCTAGATTTCCAAGACTAGATGTCTCCAAATTACCTGGACATCCATGAGCAGATGGGCAAAAAGTTGACAGAGTTGTCTATGCGGGATGAAGGTCTGATGAAGAGAGGGTAGCGGAGCTCTGAGCCCACACAAAGCCCTAATCTATACCCAAGGTGCAATTGGCCCCTTCCCATTTATTTAATAAAAGTGTCATTTGTGAAGTCACCCAGAATATGATCTCTGACGACTGTCCTGGAGCTCAAATATGGTACAGCTTTCTCCTGGTTGTAGAAGGGATATCTGTCACACTGGAATGTGACTGTGTGTGTGTTTATTGACCTCTAAAAAATTAAAAAGATGGACCTTAGCAGGTGTTGGCAAAGGCTGTCAACTAACTCTCACATAATGCTGGTGGAAATGTGAAATGGTATAATCTCTTCGGGAAATACTTTGATAGCCCCTTAAAAAGTTAAAATGTGCCAGGCACGGTGGCTCATGTCTGTAATCCCAGCACTTTGGGAGGCTGAGACAGGAGGATCATGAGTTCAAAGCCAGCCTCAGCAACGGTGAGGCGCTAAGCAACTCAGTGAGACCCTGTCTCTACATAAAGCACAAAAGTAGGGCTGGGGATGTGGCTCAGTGGTCAAGTGTCCCTGAGTTCAATCCCCGGTACCACAAAAAACAAAACAAAACAAAACAAAACAAAAAAACCCCAGTCACTCCACTTCTAGGAAATCACCCAAAGGAAAGAAAGTATGTCCACACAAAGCCTTAAACATGAACCTTCAATGCAGCTTTATTTGTAATAGCCCCAAACTGGAAACATTCACCAACAGATGAATGGGAAAACAAATTGTAGTTTATCCATATAATGGAATACTACCCAGCAATAAAAAGGAATCATCTATTCATGCACTTGTAATATATATGAACCACAAAATAATTATGCTGAATGAAAGAAGACTGTGAGCCTTTACAGGTGCACCTGTAATCCCAGCAACTGGGGAGGCTGAGAAGGGAGTATCACAATTTCAAGCCAGCTTCAACAACTTAGTGAGGCCCTGTCTCAAAAATAAATAAATAAATTTAAAAGGCTGGGGATAAGGCTCAGTCATAAATCACCCCTGGGTTCATTCCCAGTAACAAACAAACAAAAGACTATGTGATTCCAATGATATAAAATTTTAGAAAATGCAAATTATATGACCTGAATGCAATACTGTGGCTTCCTGGGAATCTGGCAATAGGGAAGAGAAGGGTGGATTATAAAGGAGTAACAAGGGAACTTTAGAGGGTGAAGGATATGTATCTTGACTGTAGTAATGGTTTAATAGGTGTTGAAACTCATCAAAGAAGACACTTGACATATGTACAATATATCATGGTAATTACATCTCAATATAGCTATTTCTTTAAAAAGCACAATAAAATAGCAATAATAATGTGTGCTCCTTAGCTGAGCCACGCCCGGCTTACCGGGGTAGTTTAATAATCATAAAATGAGCTGGGCATGGTGGCGCAAGCCTGTAATCCCAGCACTTAGGGAGGCTGAGACAGAAGAATTATGAGTTCAAAGCCAGCCTCAGCAACGGCGAGGCGCTAAGCAACTCAGTGAGACCCTGTCTCTACATAAAACACAAAATAGGGCTGGGGATGTGGCTCAGTGGTCAAGTGCCCCTAAATTCAATCCCCCATACCAAAAAAGAAAAGAAACAGGAGGCTGTCTTCTTCACAGCTCCATCCCCAGCTCACTCCCCGTCCCCCCACCCACCTGAGCCCCTATTTCCTCTCTCATGGATTACTGCTCCCTTGGTCTGCTCTTGCCCCCCTGGCCTTCTCAACACAGCAACCAGAAGATTCCTTTTAAAATGCAGTTCAGGGGCTGAGATTGTGGCTCAGTGGTAGACCACTTGCCTCGCATGTGTGAAGCACTAGGTTCGATCCTCAGTACCGCATAAAAATTAATAAAATAAAGATATTGTGTCCATCTACAACTAAAAAAAAATATTAAAAAAAATGCAGGTCAGATGGTGCCTTTTCTCCTTTTGACACTCTGCAGTGATTTCCTATTTCACCAGGAATGGAGGTTCTGTTGGTCCTTATCCCTGTGCTCCAGCTACCAGGCCTCCTATCTGCTCCCTAAACAGGAAAATGCTAGACAGGCTCCTTCCTTAGGGTCTTTGTTCTGGCAGGTTCTGCTGTCTGGAATGCTCCCCTCAGCCACTTACCTGCTCCCTCCACCTCCCTGACCTGTAGACTCAGATCTCTCCTCTGAGGAGACAGTTCCCCTGACTGCCCTAATTAATACTGCAACCTTCTACCCCCCACCTGTGATTCGAAAATTCCTGATTTCCTTCTTCTATTCTGTTATTTCTCCCCCCCTCCTTTTCATAGTGCCACTTTCTAATACATTATATAACTTCTTTATTTGTTTTATGGATTTTTTTTTTTTGCCTGTTTCCCTTGATAAAATATGAGCTGCACAAGGGTGAGTATCTTTACTTGTTGTTGGGTTTTCTTTTGTATTTTCCTAATGAGTGATGATGTTGAACATCTTTTCATGTACAGATTAGGCATCCTCCATATATCTTTGGTCAAATAACTGTTCAAATCTTTTGGTCAATTCTTTTTTTTTTTATACTGGGGATTAAATCCAGGGGTGCTTAGCCACTGAGCCATATTCCCAGTCCTTTTTTATATTTTATTTAGAGGCAGGGTCTGGCTGAGTTACTTAGGCCTTCTAAGTTGCTGAGGCTGGCCTTGAACTCATGATCCTCCTGCCTCAGCCTCCCGAGCCGCTAGCATTACAGGTGTGTGCCACCATGCTCGGCTACTTGGTCAATTTTTAAAAAATTTTTTTTTTTTAGTTGTAGATGGACACACAATATCTTTATTTATTTTCATGTGGTGCTAAGGATCGAACCCAGTGCCTCACGCATGCGAGGCAAGTGCTCTACCACTGAGCCACAATCTCAGCCTCTACTTGGTCAACTTTTATATGAGTTTTTTGTCTTATTAGAGACTTTTAAGATTGTATTATAGAGTAATGCCTGTGCATTGATAATATTCAGTAAATATACATTGGTCTGGTCTTTTGTGATCATCATTTCTTTTATTTTCTTTGTACTTTCTCATTCCAAATAATACAATTTAGTTTCACTTCTTTTGAGACTCTACTGTATTTAAGTGATCCTATTTCTGTTATTTTGTGTTCCAGTGTCTTTTGCTCAATATTATGCTTTTGAGATTGATTCATGTTGTGCACATACCAGCAGTTTATTAATTTTATTTATTTATTTTTATGTTTTGGTATTGGAGATTGAACCCAGGGTTACTTTACCATTGATATATATCCTCCCAGTCCTTTTTTTTTTTTTTTTTTTTTTTTAAATTTTGAGACAGGATCTGGCTAACTTGCTAAGGCTGGCCTGGAACTTGGGATCCTCCTGCCTCAGCCTCCCAAATTGCTGGGTTTACAGCCATGTGCCACTGCATCCAGTTTAAGTGATCTTTTTAGTGATTTGTTAGAGCTCTTTATATATTAGATAAATAGGCCTTTTTTTTTGTCTTACCAGGGATTGAACTCAGGGGCACTCAACCACTGAGCCACATCCCCAGCCTCATTTTGTGTTTTATGTAGAAACAAAACAACTCGGTCTCACCGAGTTGTTTAGCACTTCGTTGTTGCTGAGGCTGGCTTTCAACTCATGATTCTCCTTTCTGAGCCTCCTAAAGTGCTGGGATTACAGGCATGTGCCACTGTACCTGGCTTAAATTAGCCTTTTATTCTGAGAATTGCAAATAACCTTAAGTATTTATCTTTTTACTTATGTATTTACTTTTGGGATAAGTTCTCTCTAAGTTGCCCAGGCTGGCCTTGAACTTGTGATTCTCCCGTCAGCCCCCTGAGTCATTGGGATAACAGGTGTGCACCACTGCACCCCTAGTTCATTCATTTTAACCGACTGCCACCTATTCATCCTTCCAGCTACTGAAGGTTTTCTGGGCTTCTTCCAGTTTTTGGTCATACCAGACCGTGCTGTTAGGACAATTTCCCACGTGTTTCTTGGCACATGTGTGCATGAGATTCTCCAGGGTATAGACCTGGGAGTGGAACTTCAGGCTTTCGGTGTATGTGACTCTTCAACTTTACTAGATAGCACCAAATGGTTTTTAAAGGGACTGCATCAATCCCTTAAAGGTCACTTCTTTGGGCCTTAGTTTTCCTTGTTTCCTTTATAAAATAAGAGGGATGGATTTCTGAAGTCTCTTTTGGTTCTAACGTTTCATGAATCTGTGACCAGGGTGCCCTGAATAAGCAGCGCTTGAGACTGAGCATCCTTGGGAGACCACCTAAGTTATGAGGGCGAGAGGTGAATGAGCCCCATGCTTGGGATGAGGCCTCCAAATATCCTAGGGTGAGAGATAGCCCTAAGCTCTTCAGATTGGTGGGGTAGAGACTTTGGTGCTGACAGAGCCTGGCACTCTGACCTCAGCTCCTGCTGTTCTTGAGAGAATTTCCAAACACTGCATATGGAAAAGAGTGGCAAGAAGCAAAAATAATAAACTCATTCAGAGATAAGGTTAAATGTGTCTTATGTAAAAGTCAAGGGTAAATGAACTGTATGCGTGGGAGGGGCCACACAGGCTCTTTCTGAAAGAGCAAGGCATTTCACAAGAGTATATCTGATAGGAAAGAGCCCATGGTGGATTTGAGAGAGGGAGAGAGTGAAGTGGGGGTCAGGGTAGGGCCATCCTGGAGCTGGTGGCCGGCCTGGAGAATCTTTATTCCCTGAGCACTATGGCTGCCCAGGGAGCTGGACTGACCATCCTTCCAACTTCTGTGGGTGCAGGCAACCACTGTCACACTAAAGGGAGGGGCTCCATTTGCTCCTCCAGGGGAAGACTTCCCGGGACACATGGGCCCTTGGCACTAATGAGAGTCTGATAAGTACAGGGCAAAGGGGAGGGGTGTGGCAGTGCCCTTGATTCTTCACAGGGGGATCATGATATGCCTCTATGGAAGCTCCTGACTCCGGCTGTCCTAAGGACAGAGGTGGGTTTATTTTATTTTATTTTATTTTTTTGGTACCGGGGATTGAACTCAGGGGCACTTGATCACTGAGCCACATCCCCATTTTGTGTTTTTTTTTTAAATGTAGAGACAGGGTCTCACTGAGTTGCTTAGCACCTCGCCATTGCTGAGGCTGACTTTGAACTCGTGATTCTCCTGTCTCAGCCTCCCTAAGTGCTGGGATTACAGGCTTGCGCCACTGCGCCTGGCTATAGAGGTGGGTTTAGAACTGGACACACTTAGAAGGCCCTCATCCTGGCTTCATCTCCTTCTTCCTTCCTCCTGTTCCCCTATACTTTCTTTTTTCATTTACACATTCATTCCAGCATTTATTCAGTCTTGCATACAGTGAGTGCCTAATATGTGCCTAGTTCAATGCTAGGAACTGGGGATACCAAAATGAGCCAGGCTCACTCCTGGGCTTTGAGTTACAGTCAAATGGGGGAGACCCACTGAATAGAATCTTCTTTCTTTCCTTCTCACCTGTGGTAGGTTGTAGGGGTCAGGGATAGGGACACGGAGTCAGGGGATCATAACAAGGGCCATGATAACACTTAGCTCAAACAGTTGCTGAGAGAATTGAGTGCTAGAACTCATGCCTTTCACATAGTAGCTCCTCAATAAATATTAGTTATAATGGAATAAAATCTAGAAGGAAGTCACTAATCAGTCTAAGGCTTTCGAACTGAGATATAGTGCCCCAAACCCCAGGGGTGGAGATGATGTCTATAACATTCTACATGTAGCAAGAAGGACCTGTCCTCCAGTTTAGTCCAGAAGAGGAGGGAGGTGATTCAAATGGGAAAAGGAAAATATTTACAGCTTTTAAGTTACATATAGAACAATAAGAAGATGGAGCCCAGCTTGATTAATTCAGGCCAGAGAAACCTCTGTGGTGGCTTTATAGGGTAATGAAAATCTTTCCTGGAGGGAGCTAGTGGTTAAGGGTAGAGGCTTGAAATGGGACCACTGAGATAACTTGAAAACCTCAGTGGTTGGCTCATGGTCCCTCAGGCCAGCACCTCTACACTCTTATTCTCTAAATAGTTACTTTCTTATTGCCCCTGCCCAGGACTAGTCAAGCTTGGGCCTGGTAACATGAAGAGAGAGGCCTTAATCAGTCAGCAAATATTAATTAAACACTTAACTACATGCTGGGCTATATTCAAAGTGATAGTGATATACTAGTATAGGCAACACAAATATCCCTATCTTTAGGAACATATGCAAGCATACCTGAAGAATAAAATGTTAGAAATGAAAATCCTGGAGCAAAGGGCAAGAGCATTTAACATTTTTTATTGACATTGCCAAACTGACGTACAAAGAGTCCATTATAGTGTCATAGTTTATTTTCCACTTGGATGTCTGGTTCCCTATCAGTGTTTTTTTGGTGGTGCCAGGGGTGCTCTACTACTGAGCCACATCCTTAAGTCTTTTCATATTTGTATTATTTATTTGGTACCGGGGATGGAACTCAGGGGTACTCAACCACTGAGCCACATCCCCAGCCCTATTTTGTGTTTTATGTAGAGACAGGGTCTCACTGAGTTGCTCAGTGCCTCGCCATTGCTGAAGCTGGCTTTGAACTCGCGATTCTCTGGTCTCAGCCTCTCAAAGTGCTATGATTACAGGTGTGCACCATTGCGCCTGGCTTTAGTTTTTATTTTGAGACAGGGTCGTGCTGATTGTCCAAGATGGCCTCAAACTTGCCATCCTCCACCTCCCAAGTAGCTGGGATTACAGGCATGCAGCACAAGCTCCCAGCAGTGTATCTTTCCAACCAAAGGGATAATTGAGTCACAGGTGATTACTCCTAACTATTGTCTTCTGGTTTAGCCCACAAAGACCAAGTTGCTGTTCCCCAAGGCTAGAATTGGACTACCTTCATAGGATGGACACACACACACACACTCATATCCCCCTCCCCACTAAGGAGAAGTAGTCCTTGACAGATTTATTCTATTGGGTTTGAGGGCATAGCTCAGTGGTAGAGCACCTGCCTAGCAGGCACAAGGCCCTGAGTTCAATCCCTAACACCACCAAAAACAAAACAAAAACTAGTTTGCACTATTTGGGGAGGTTCTTTGTAGGGGTGGAACTCAATCCTGGAGCCTTAGAAGATCCCTTAGGGCATCTCCCCCATTTTAGGAGCAAGAGAGGAGAGCAAGTGAGGAGGAATGCTAGGGAAGGGACCAATAAGTGACATCATCAGGCAACCCTCAGTTTAGGCATGAGTAGCAAGTTCAGCTACTCCACTCCTGAATTCAAAGCGATTTGGGAAAAGGCGGGCTTGGGAAGATTTGTTAATAAGAGTGTGGCAACATTGTTGCAGAGTGCTTACGACTCAGGGTGCTTGGCAGGGGCATAGGCCTGCTGATTCCATGCACACTGGGCTGACCTCATCACCTGAGCTGGTCAGGGATAATTCTGGCTTTTTTCCTGGAGCTAGACAGTTGGTAGGATCAGGGAGCAGCTCTGAAAACTTACAGGTGCAGGAAAGGAAGCTCTAGAATTTCAGAGCAGTGAACATGTCCTGATTTCCAGGACTGTCTGATTTCAAATCTTCTGCCCCGCAAGTTCATCAGCACCGGTCAGACTGGCTGTTCCAGTTTCTGGTTCAGAAAATATGGTCTGTTTCTCACAGGTAACGGAGAAGGGAGGTGACAGTTTATTACTTCCAGTGTTTTAAGTGTGTGGTTGGGTGGGAACAAGAGACTGGCAGAGATGGTCCCTGCCCTGTGCCAGAATCTCCCGTTAAACTCTCGGCTTCCGCGCTGAGTTGAGCAGGCGAAAGCCACGGAATGTATTGCGACTAGTACATTCCGATCCCTACTTGTTCATCCCTTCCCCGGACCTATTACACCTTGGGTGGTCTGATTTGTTAGCCTAGTTCGAAGCCTTGCCCCACCTGTTCAATGAGGTGGATCTAAGCCGGAGGGAGGCGCCACGTGGAGGGGAACGCAGCCTGCACTGGCTGCCTAACCAGCGGGTGTAAGACACTGGATTTGGTGGGGTCCATTATAGGCGGCTGGGATGAGGACGTCAGTTTCTCCCATGAGAGGAAACGTCAGCTCCCGAAAGAAGGGCTTCGGCCATTTGAGCCAACAACTCCCGCCCTCAACTACGCGACCACAGCAGCCGTCGGCCCAGCCCCTGAAAGGATCAGGCCACGGCCTCCAGCCGCGTATATTCTACTCCTGTCGTAGTCCAGCCCATCTCCCCACCCGAGGCCCCACCCCCCGGTCCCCGCCCCCGGTCTCCGCCCGAGTCCCGCGGGCTCCTAGAAGGCGGTGCCGGGAGGCCGCCTAGGGCGGAGGCGTTCGCAGGACTACAAGTCCCAGCAGCCCTCGTGCCCCGCCCCAGGGGCGGGACCATCACGGCAGCGAATTGGGAGGAGCCCTGGCGCTCAGGCTAGGGAACGCGTGTGACCAATCGCAGGGCAGCTCCCGCCGTGAGCCGATGGGGGCGGGGAGAAGCCCGCCTGGGCCGGGACAAAAGCCGGATCCCGGGCGGCTACCGGCGGCTGGAGCGCTCGGGATAGTGGGGTGAGCCTGGGCCTGTGGAAGGAGCGCCGCGCTCGGACTTTCGCTGAGAGGTGAGTGCAGCGGCGGTTTTTGCGGGCGAGACCACCACTCCCCTGGGAGCTTCCTGCTTCCCTCCCCCAACCCGGAACCGCCTCCCCCGACACTGGCTGGGTGCTCACGTGCCCTCCCTGCACCTGCTTGGAAGTTTTGGGGGGCTTAGCTTTAGGTTAGCCTTCGTCCGGGAACTCGGCTGGTGACCGCGTGTCGGCCCTCCCCCTCCATTCCAGTTCCTGGGAGTTTGCACAGGGCTTGCCGCCGACCTTGCTGCTTTTCCTTTCCTTCCACGCCTTTGCCGCGTCCTGGCGCCCCTCTGCTCCACCCGGCGGCAGCTGTGGAGCCTCCTCGGGCTTTTTCGGGCCAACTTTTGTCCCCATCCGGGTCCCTCACCGGCTACCGGAGCGAGAAGTAGAAAAAGCGGTGGCGACTCGCCTGGCTCGGACCCCTCACAAGCCAGACTCAGGCCTGTCCTCTCAGTTCTGTGGAGAATCGATTACGCCCCACGCCGAAGTGGAGGGAGCGGGCCGGCCACGCGGGCCGGGATGTTCTAGGGCGCCCGAGGCCTTGCCGCGCCGCAAGGAAGTGCTGGAAGGAGCACTCCTTGGTCTTGGAGCTGCAGTCGGGCCCAGCCCCTACACGACAGATGGCGGGTGTGAGGGTGCCATTGCCTCTCTCCACCCCTGATCTGTCCCCGAGTCTGGACGAGAGACAAGGTCCTGGTGGTGGGGGGCGGAGGATGCTGCCGCCGCCCTCCTGTCCAGCCTGGCAGAGGGCCAGCCCCAGCGCCTGCTGACATCTCCAACCTTGGCAGATATGGAGCAGTACCAAGGAGTTCTGCCATTAGGGGGTTCCTGGGGGTCTCCCTGGGAAGAGGATTTTGGAAGGGGTGGAAAAAAGGAATGCATAATACAGTTTGGTCTGCCAATTCACCTCTTGTCTCCACTCTAACTTTGCTGTGTCTACCCCTGCTCAGCACCTAGGATTTCTAGGTGAGGGAGGGCTGGTAGATTCCAGCTGCCCAGAGGGGTATTTTCACTTCTTAGCTTCTTGAACAGCTTGGCAAGTGGTAAAACTGGTCTCCATTCCGATTTTGACACTGTTACTTACTGCAACAGGGAGCGCTCAAAAGAATTCTGCCCCTTTCCTTTACTCTAGGAATTGCCTGTCCTCTCAAAAAGAAGAAGAAGAAGAAAAAACCTAGTTCTACAAATATTAACCTCAAAATGAGTGCTTTATGCCTTTCCCGGAGAGATATCCTGTGTAGCATCCCCAGTGATTTTTTTTCTCTGCTGGCTGTGTCCCGGAGGTACCTTCCTGGGGAACAGGCTCTTTTCATTCAGCCTTCCTTGTGGGTAGCTTCTGCTCATATGGCTGCTGTGAGTCACTGTGTCTGCAGAAAATATCCCATTCAGTTGAAAAGGTCCCTCTCAGAGTGTGTATGTGTGTGTGTTCAGTTTCTTTGGCATGTTTTCCCCAAAAAGGTTTATACATTTACCTGTTACTAGGTAACAGTTCCTGGGGTACAAGTTCTGCCCTGAAATCATCTATCACAAGTTTGACAGCACATTCAGCTACTAGGAGAAGTGGCCTTACACTTTTGGGGGGTTCCCCAAACTCAGATTGGTATACACTTTGTCCCATTGTCACTAGGAGCAAAAGTTCTTAACTGGTGGTTGGTCTGGAGGCCATCAAGCCATAATCACAGGTGAGCACCTTAAAAAAATATGCGTAGTTGGGTTTGCGCACCGGTTTTTTTTGGACTTTCTTCAGATTCTCAAAGAGCATGAGACCTCAAAGCTTAAGAGCCAGCTGGGTGCAGTGGTGCATGCCTTTAATCCCAGGGATGCGATAGACTGAGGCAGCAGGATTGCAAGTTCAAGGCCAGCCTAAACAATTTTTGAGACTGTCTCAAAAAAAAGGGGGTGTGTGTGGGGAGATGAGGATATAGTTCAGTGGCAGAGTGCCCTAAAGTAACTTCAAGACCCCATTGAGCAAATGAAGTTTTTTTTTTTCTTTTTAAAATATTTTTTTAGTTGTAGATGGACACAAATATCTTTATTTTATTTATTTATTTTTATGTGGTGCTGAGGATCAAACCCAGTGCCTCACACATGGGAGGCAAGCGCTCTACCACTGAGCCACAATCCCAGCCCTGAGCAAATGAAGTTTTGATTTCTCTCCACCAAGCCCCTTGTCTGGGTTTGTGAGCCAGTTGCCCCTCACCCAGTATGAGCGAATATGCAGAGACCAGACTCCTTCCTGTTATTCTGTAAATTCTTTGTTTCAGTCTCTCCTTCTAAGCCAGAGTGCTCTTGCTGCAAATCTTGTTTTGGTCAACTGGCAAATCTTTTCTATCCTATATCTTTCTGTTGTGTCTTCTTTTCTGTCCCCTTTCCAAAGACCATGTGGAGATGGGCTCTTGAATCTGAGATTTGATCTGGGCATCAAGAAAATTGTGTTTTGTTTTTTTCACCTAGCTGCCAAAGGTTGCTTTTCTTTCTCTTGTCCTTTCCACAGTTGATTTTTGTGCCTACTCTGGGAGGTGCCAGCTTCAGTGGCTGTTGTACTTCTGTCTTCTGGAGAGGCTTGCCTGGGGTCTTTCTTCCTCTGGAGTTTTGATCACTCTTGTGGATGTCTGAACTGCTGAAGGTGGTCTACTGCTGCCCACTACTCTTTCTGCTTGATTTGCCTTGGATTACACTCTGGGAGGGGAAGGGGGGTGCACCCATTTGATTTCAGGACCAGTTTTTCTGGTCTGAGTCAAGAAGGTTGGGAAATGGAACTGAAGTGGGTGGGGGTGGAGGACGTGGGGCAGTGGGACTGGTTGGGGTGTCTCCTTCAGAACCTCATTGAAAAGGAGTCACAGGCCATTGCAGGGGGAAGATCAGTACAGGGAACGACTCCGAGCCACATCCCAGCTTCCAGACTTTGGGCCTGACACCAAACTGAATATTCCCACTGTGCTGAGCTAGAGGCTAGCTGGGGGTGGAGGGAGATAGCCAAGCTAGGATTAGAACCTAAAGCTCCATCCCTGGCCAGTTGGAAGGGAGTTGCGCTGGAGTTCTGGTCTTCCTTGAACTAGGAAGGGAGACCAACCTTCCTGGATGAGTAAACTTGCCAGCTCTTTAACTCCACCCTCCTTTATTTGTACTTGACTTTCTTCTCCCCTAACTAATTCAACAACTTCTGTTCTGAGCCTTTGTGGGAGATAGGAGTGACTTGTCCTGATCTGGCCAAGCTCTTGGGCATACATGATTTGGTTTCCTTTCCCACCTCCTTCTTGCCCCAAGTAACTCCTTGAGTTATCCAGGGGCAAATAGGTTGGTAGGGCGGTGGGGAGGAGAGATGAGGAAATTCTCAGCACAGACCCTTCTTCAAAGCCAAGGGACACACAGGCCTTGTCTTTGAAAAGTGCTCTTTTCTCTTGGGCCACTGGATTTTTCTGGGGACATGGCTGTAGAAGATATGGGTTTGAGTTCTGCTTGTTAGTTGGGCTTCTTGAGCAAATTCTCTTAATCCATCAGAGCTTTTATTCCTCAACTAAGAAATGGATTATGGTCTCTGTGTACACTGAGGCTCCTGTAAGATGAGTTCCCCCACTTCCCCTCCTTCTTGCGCCTTCTTTCTGCCCTTCAGTGTTAGGGAACTAGTCCAAGGCAAGTGCTCTATCACCGACTTAACCTTAGCCTCTAAGGTGAGTCTCTTTACACATGTGATGGAGGATCCAAGGATGGTTTCTGCCTCCTTCCTGGCTCTGGCTCAGTTGGAAGTGATCAGTACAGGGTGGTCCCCAGAGAGGCCTCTGTTTTGTTTAGTGGATTTTGCTCTAAATTAGTAATGGGATGACTCAGTGGGGTGAGTGGGATGTACTGAAAGTCATAGTTCCCCACCCTGTGTCTGCTCTGTACTCAGGGGTAGGAGTCCAGTGTCCTGGGCTTTTTGCCCCCGCCTCGGGTGTGATTCTACTTGAAATTCAAGTAAACTTGCTGGTCTGGCCTATGGCCTGGTGGTATGTATGAGTGAGTTGGGGTGTGGGGGAGATAAACCTGAAGGGAGAGCAAGGCTAGCCTTGTGCATTTCCAGCTGTGCTCCTCAGTCCAGATACCCAGAGGGTGAGTTTCAGTGACTGTGTGCCCACCTTGGGCCCAGCACTCAGATTTGGATCAAACCCTTGCTATTCCTGGCCTCTCCCTTGAGATACCCTTTGCTCCGGGATGAATGTGGCTGTGGCTGAGCTGGTTTGGTCTAGAGCAGTAGGGCAGAGTTGAGGGCAAGGGCATTGCTGCCTTCATTTTCCTTCACCCTTTATTTTCAGGTCCTCTGGTGGAGGAGCTGCCATTTAAGATCTCCCTCCCTCCTACTAGGGCAGCCTTTTTCCTCCTTCTTAAGAAAAGCTGAAATTTAGTTTTATTGGTGGGGCAACTGAAAGTGGGTCTGTCCTGCTGGGATAGATGGTACCTCCACTTCCTTGCTCCCACTGACCAGCTCCTCTCACCCCAACAGGTAGAGCAAGTGCCTCTGCAGCCATGTCAGCCAAGGCGATTTCAGAGCAGACGGGCAAAGAACTCCTTTACAAGTACATCTGCACCACCTCAGCCATCCAGAACCGGTTCAAGTATGCCAGGGTCACCCCTGATACAGACTGGGCCCGCCTGCTGCAGGACCACCCCTGGCTGCTCAGTCAGGTGAGCCCTGTTTCCACACTGAGCCCTTCTTTCAGGCCCACAGTCTGGGAGGAGAAAGCCATTGATTTGTGGGAGATGTCCCAAGGGGATCATGAGATTGCAGATTTCCTGCATCATATCTATAGGGGTCTTGATTTTGCTCTGAACCCTGCATATGGAGGTACCTTGGCATGGGCTTGGAACTAGCCAAACTGGCGTTCAGATCCCAGCTCTTCGAGAGATTTATTATATTGTGGCCTGCAGCAAGCCATTTCATTTTACATCTCTGAATTTCAGGTTCTCCACCTGTCACATAGGGATAACATGCTGGCTATAAGGATTAGCAGCAACATCCAGAAAGCATTTAGTGTGCTGCCAGACACTTGGTAGATGCTCAGTAAAAAATAGGTGTATGCTATTCCTATTCCTTCCTCCAAGTGGAGCATATTAGTAATGTTTCAGGGTAATTAGGAAATGTGACCCTGTACTTTGAGAAGAATGGCTGACGGTCAGGACCCTAGGGGTCAGTCTTGAATACAAGCGCCTGTCTTTGGATCCCTATAGGATCATCATTGGGAAGGCTTTGGGAAACTCACTTATTTGGCAGGGCCTAGAGAGCAGGACTAGGACCTATGGTGGATGTTTCCTACCTCTATGAAGCAGCTTAGGGGTAGCAGATTTCCTAGCAACTGAGCTAGGTGCTGCCTGTTTGGCCTTATAGTAGACGGGGGTTTGACCAGATTACCTCAAAGGTAAGGACCTTGTCACCCCAGGTCTTTGCCAAGTCCATATTCTGAGGAGTTTATAGTTGGATAAAGAGGCTTATACATCCATGGAGAGGGCAGGGAATCACTCATTCCGCAGGTATCTACTGAGCACATACTCTGCCAGGCTCAATCCTGGGTATGGATAGCTCTAGACTCCTGTTTGTAAAAAAAAAACTTAGCCTAGTGTGTTGGTGCATGTCTGTAATCCCACCAGCTCCAGAGGCTGAGGCAGGGGATCACAAGTTCAAAGCCAGCCTTAGAAGCTTAGTGAGGCCCTAAGCAACTTAGCGAGACCCTGTCTCTAAATAAAAGACAAAAAGGGCTAGGCATGTGGCTCAGTGCTTAGGTGCCCCTAGGTTCAATCCCCAGTACAAAAAAAGAGACATTAGGCTGGGGTAGGTGGGGGAAGCTGACCCCAACAGACAAAGGGATAAACTTTGGGAGCATAATGAATTGGAAGTCGCCCAGGTTGCTTTGGGTTTCCAAACTGTTACCTCTTATACTACCCTCTCTTTCCTTATTCTGAATACCAACTCCTCTCTTTCCAGAGCTTGGTAGTCAAGCCAGACCAGCTGATCAAACGACGTGGAAAGCTTGGCCTAGTAGGGGTCAACCTCTCTCTGGATGGAGTCAGGTCTTGGCTAAAGCCACGACTGGGACATGAGGCCACGGTAAGTCCAGGTGTAGGGTCAGGGTGGAGGTACTATGGTAATGGAAGCAACATGGTCACATCCAGAGCAGCAACTCTGGCTTACCTCCACAGCTAGTCATGGCAGCCAAGGCAGGTGGGAGTTTGCGAGCTGCCCTGCCCTGGGGCCTTGGGCAGCAGGGCCAGTCTTTGTGCTTATTTCTTTTTTTTTTTTGGTGCCAGGGATTGAACTCAGGGGTACTCAACCACTGAGCCACATCCCCAGCCCTATTTGTGTTTTATGTAGAGACAGGGTCTCACTGAGTTGCTTAGCCCCTCGCTGTTGCTGAGGCTGGCTTTGAACTATCGATTCTCCTGTCTCAGCCTCCCAAAATGCTGGGATTACAAGCTTGGGCCACCGCGCCCGGCTTTTGTGCTTATTTCTAACTTCCCTATAGGGAATCTGAACTCTTTTTGTTACTGATTCAGACAAGATGTACTGCAAGGGTAGAACTGGAGAGCTGGTGGGAATGGTCTCTTTCTTTAACAGTGATCATGAAATGAGACTCTTGAGGCCCATTCTGGGAACTCTGTTCTTTCCAATTTTCAAAGGGTTATGGTAACTGCTTATGATGACATGCTTACCAAAAAGGATAGATGATAAGATGAAAATGGGAGGTGTAGAATCATTTAGGCAGAGAGATGTACTGGGCCATAACCCTTGGATGAGACAGTTAATAATGCTGAAAGAGCAAATTTAATTCTTCTCCCAGCTCAGTGATTAATTTCAACTGTGTAGATGAGAGAGCTAGAGTGAAATATGGTTTAAGAAGGTGAAGGGGTGCTCAGTAACAAGTGTGTTTTTTCTTACTCTTCAAGGGAGTGGAGAACTAAGGGAGGGTGTGGGGCTGAGGCTTGGCTTAGCCTGGGAATGCTGTTGCACCTGGCTTTGCACACAGTTCTGAAGGGCTTGATAATCATCTGGGGTAAGTGTGGGCCGGGGATGAGGGCTGGAAATAGGAAATGAGGTAGCAATGGAGATGTTTTCCTTATTGGGCTTCCTCAACGTAGCTCTTAATGTTAACCTTCCGGTTTCTGATCTTGGTGGGTAAAGAAGGATCCTTGAAGTTGCACATGGGCCTTGTGACAAAAACATCTGATCTTTGAGTTCCCAGGCCTCTGGGGAGAGGATGGTGGGGCTGAGGGTTGAACAGTGTCCTCAGGGAGCTCCCTTCTCCTCAACTGGCTGTTGGGAGGGGGATATCGGGGACATATGAGCTGGCAGCAGCATGGCACCCGGCAGGAGCGGCTCATTACCTCTGATGGATCACTGTCTGGTCCCTGACTCAGCAATGACGCACAGGCCGGGTGGGGGGTTTAGGACATACTGGGATGAGGATTGTCTCGCCTTGGCTGCCGCCAGGGACCCACTTATACTGATTAGCTCTGCAGGCCTGTTGCCCTCAGCCAGTAAACTGTGTGGAGAAATTTTCCCCATCAAGCTCTGGCTCTTCTCTGGGCCTCATGTCCTCAGACCAGGTCGCTGTGCCTACCTTCAAGGCATACAAAGCAGAGTGCTCATCCCCCGTCCTTCCCGAGTGCCTATCTTTCTGAGCTCTAGGATGGCCTTGGTTTGCTATTTACTTTGTGGTATGGTAGGGCAGGACATGAATCCTGATCTCTGCCTTCTGGGGTGGGGCAACATTGAGCTGCCAGAGGAGGCAGAGAGCAAATGCAAAGTCAGTGTGTGTCCCGGTGCAGCTGGGCCAGGCAAGGAGGTAAAAGAGGATGTCTCAAGGGCTTCTCGAACTTGGGAATCTGTGGCCCCATTGCCCTGGCTTTTGGAAAAATCTCCTTTCTGGGTGTCGTGGTGATAGTGCTTGGGCCCCATCTCCTTCCCTGGGGAGCAAAGTGTGCTGTCCCTCTGAGCTTCATCTCCCTCAATTTCTCCATAGGTTGGCAAGGCCAGAGGCTTCCTCAAGAACTTTCTGATTGAACCCTTTGTCCCACACAGTCAGGTATGTGAGGCAGTTCCAAGCTGGGTCTTTCCATTTTAAGGTGTTTGTCCACCTTAAAATGATGAAAGGAGAAGTAAAACTGATGGAGAAAAGCCAGTGGGACCAGGGCACTGGAGCTACACTGTGGGTGGGAGGGTACTACAGACCTGAGTCTGAGCGGGAAGTCCAGAGGTGAAGGAAAGGGCTTAGTGGGCAGAGTTAGGGCATATGAGGGACTTAAAGACATGTCCCCTTCCCCTAGATGGAGTCACATTGGCTCAGCCATGGAGGTAATGACCTCTGCTCTCCTCCTTGTCCCCAAGGGGAAGATGGTGAACAGGCCTTTTCTGGGTGAATGTTTTCTGCTGGGTTTAGAAATGAGTTCAACTCTGCCCCTCACCCACTCCATGTTGTCTTTATTTACAAGGTGGAGGAGTTTTATGTCTGCATCTATGCCACCCGGGAAGGGGACTATGTCCTGTTCCACCACGAGGGGGGCGTGGACGTGGGTGATGTGGATGCTAAAGCCCAGAAGCTCCTTGTTGGTGTGGACGAGAGGCTGAATCCTGAGGACATCAAGAAACACCTGTTGGTCCATGCCCCTGAAGACAAAAAAGAGTTGAGTGATGGGGAGACTGATGGGCTCTGGGCACAGACCAGAGGAAGCAGAGTGGGCCTGGCTGGCTGGGAAGGGCACCGTGTGTGTGTGTGGGAGGGGGGTGGGGGGGTGGAGTGCTGCCCAAGTCACACTGCACTGTGCTGTCAGCATCCCTCACCTCCCTGCCCTGTCTGTCTGGCGCTCCCTCCCCCAGTTCCACGGCTGACAGCTCCTTTCCACCTCAGTGGCTGAAGAGTGACATCCGGGGAGCAGGGTTTGCAGAGGAGAGCTAGGGGTCAGCAGGGTAGATGTCAGGAAGTGGGGCTGTCAATGTTAGTGAGAGATTGCTGTGGAGGTTGAGGGCAAGGGGCTGCTGAGTCTGCTCTTTGATGGGTTGACTGTCCCTCTCTCCCTCTCCCCTCTAGAATTCTGGCCAGTTTCATCTCTGGCCTGTTCAATTTCTACGAAGACCTGTACTTCACCTACCTGGAGATCAACCCTCTTGGTAATAGACCCTGCTTGGGTGGGATGGGGCAAGGGTCAGTTATAACCGGGTCCTGGTGCCTATAGTAAGTCTGGCTTTGGTGTTCAGAGAGCCAGACCCCTGCTTGCTGTAGAGCTGTGCACAACTGGTGTGCAGGTGGGGAGGGATTTTCAAACTTCATTTGGGGGTGACTACTGTTTCTAAGCTCTCAGGAAACTGATCATTCCTCTTTTAGCGGATTCCAACTTCTTCCTTTGGCCTTAATTTGCCCTATGATGGGGAAGTCCTGGTTTTGATCTGACTCTGCTGGGTTGCTTTTCCTGCCGGTGGGTTAGGCTTCCTAGGCTCTTGTCTGATCATCAGGCCCTTCTTTCCTTGGTGTACTTGGAGGCCCCACCTGCCACTCCCTCTCTGGGAGTTGGTCAATCATTGACCCCAACACTGGGAAGAGCTTGCTGCAGGTCTTTCTAGCTGTAAAGGAGACAGGTGGTGTGGGAGAGTGGTGTGGGCTCTTTCTGGCCAGGGCCTCCCAGTGCAAAGTCCAGGAGGCTGAGAAATTAAATCAGATTCCAGCTGAGGATGCAGTCCCTCTACTGGGCCAGATGGCCATGTGCTAACTTAATTAGCTAAATGGCCCTGGGGGAAAGGAAGATGGATGTTCAGTGAGGCAGCAGTAAATGAATCATGCTGGTTGGGGACCCAGTGTGCCCATGGCTTCCCATACCACCTCACATTGAGGCTTCTCCCTAGCAGGACCCCAGGAATCCCAGAGCTACACACCTGGGCTGGTATTCTGACAATCATGTGTCTTGAACACATTTTCATTTTTTATTCCTAAATTTTAAAATTTATTTATTTATTTTGATGCTTTGAATGGAATCGAGGACCTCTGGTACAAGCTAAGCACATGCTTCACCACTGAGCTACCACCTTTTTTTTTTTTTTAATGGCAGGGCCATGAAGGGACAAATGGCTACATATTTAAAGCAGGGAGTATAGCATGTTATCAAGATGTCTAAAAAGTGCCATGGCAATGAGTATAGACCTCCACATCCTAATACTGAAAGGTCAGGAACTAGGGAATGGTCTTGGAGAATTTGTCTTTCCTTTAATAGGGGAAAGCTGAGTTTCCAGGTGCTTAGGGAGTTCCTAGGCCTTAAGAGTTCCTAGGCCATGGCGGGGTGTTTGGGAGTCTGGTGGAGGGGTTTGGACTAGAGTTGGTATCTAATTCCCTCTCCATTTCTTGCAGTGGTGACCAAGGATGGTGTGTATGTCCTTGACTTGGCAGCCAAGGTAGATGCCACCGCCGACTACATCTGCAAAGTGAAATGGGGTGATATAGAGTTTCCTCCTCCCTTCGGGCGCGAGGCATATCCAGAGGTGAGGCGGGTTTGAAGAGGAGATGGAGAGTGATGGGGACAGGGAGTGAGTGACTAATCTCAGACATGAGCATTGGGCCCCCTCCTGGGCTGTGTATTTGGCAGGGAAAGGAAGATGGAGAACCATTTAATTTTCTTAAAATCCCAGTGGGGTGAGGGTGGGAGTCAGCCAAGCCTCTGAATCCCAGCCAGAAATCCTTTTAGACTTCATTCTCAATCAACCTCCCTGGGCTCTTAACTTGATTTGTTGCTTCTCTTTAATTCCAAGTGGCTCCCCCTGATCCCATCAGGAAGAGAGAGTAGTTCTCACACCATTCTACCTGAGAATTTTAATTGCTGCCTCCCACCCCATCCTCTGAGTCCTCCCAGCAGGGTCAGGCCTTCTGAAGCCACCCAGGCTGGAAGAAGAGGTAGCGCCAGGGAGGGCGGAGGGTCATGTGTACCAAGAGGGCAGATGCGTAGAAGCAAAGTGACTTAATGAAGTTCTGGAAGTTTGGGAAGTTTGTCTCCAGGTGGTGATGGTAGCTGTGGGTGGTCTTGGTATTTGATGGTACCATCATGTTTGTCCCACGTGTCTGTGGTCCTCACAGTCTCTTCTTCCCCCACCCCATTAAGGTGATTGACCTCTTGATGCGTCTTCAGGGAAAGGGGAGTGGTCCCGGAATCTGGGACCTTGTGAAGGGGGCACCCCAAAGACCCTCCTGTTGTCCTCTGGTCCCTAGGAAGCCTACATTGCAGACTTGGATGCCAAAAGTGGGGCAAGCCTGAAGCTGACCTTGCTGAACCCCAAAGGGAGGATCTGGACCATGGTGGCTGGAGGTGGCGCCTCTGTTGTGTACAGGTGACAGCAGAGTTTACTGATGGCATTGCCAGCCTGGTGTACCCAGTACCCACTCCTGTGTGACTTGGTGGTCTCTGGTTTCTCACCTTTGTGGGCCAGGAACTCACAGGGCAGATAAAAGCAGTGACATCTCAGAGAGCTTTGAGAGGCTCTGATGAGGGACCCCCTGCACAGTGTCTCCTGCAACCTTCTTATTTGCTTCAAAATGATGTTATTTTTTCTTTTTTGGTACTGGGGATTGAACCCAGGCATGCTTTGGTGCTTTACCATCAAGCTGCATCCCCAGCCCTTTTTCTTTTTTGTTTTGAGGCAGGGTCTTGCTAAGTTCCTGAGGCTGGCCTTGAACTTGCAAACCTCCTGCCTCAGTCTCCAGAGTTGCTGGGATTACAGATATGTGCCACCATTCCTATTTTTACAAGTTTTAATTCCTATGGTTAATGATATATGCCCTATGCAGAAGTATAACCAATACAGGAAATGAACTAGCAAGTGAAAATTGCTTGTATCCCCCTACCAAGTCACTTTGGTGAACACATTACTGTCTGTCCTTGCAGCATTTGAATGTCTGTGTAAATATTTATACTTCTTTTTTTTTTCCTTCGGTACTAGGGATTGAACTCAGGGGCACTCGACCACTGCACCACATCCCCAGCCCTATTTTGTGTTTTATGTAGAGACAGGGTCTCACTGAGTTGCTTAGCGCCTCCCCGTTGCTGAGGCTGGCTTTGAACTCGCGATTTTCCTGTCTCAGCCTCCCTAAGTGCTGGGATTACAGGCTTGTGCCACTGCACTGGGCTCTTTTTTATTTTGTAGAAATATTGGGATCATATTCTAAATTCTTTTCAGTAATTAGCAATTTTTTTCTCTAAAAAGTAGATGTCTGCACGTTCTAGAAGTGTGGTCTGCTACATCCCCTTCTGGCTGGTATTCTTTGACTGCAACAGTTTTCTCCATTGGGCAGCCTGTTGGGGACTTCTGTAATATGCAGTTTCTTTATGTTGGGCAGTTGCTTTTTTTTTTCTTTTTTCTTCGTACTCAGGATTAAACCCCAGGGGCATTCAACCACTGAGCCACATCCTCATCCCTGTTTTGTATTTTTATTTAGAGGCAAGGGTCTCACTGAGTTGCTTAGTGCCTTGCTATTGCTGAGGCTGGTTTGAACTTGTGATCCTCCTGCTTCATCCTCCTCAGGGCAGTTGCTTATTGTTCGTTTTACCCACACTGCCTGCCCAGAGCCCTGGTGCTCCTGAGCTCACAGAGTGCATTGGCCAGGAGAGTCTTTCTGGAGCATAGCTGGCCTTCAAGTGAGGCTTGCATGGGGATTGAGGGTTGGAAGTCCAAGGTGCCAGTTCCACAGGCTAACTTTAGTGCGTGGGGACAATGTGTTCTCTCAGGCCCTAGACTACCTTCCTTTGCCCCGAGCCATCACTGACTTTTGTGTCTCCCTGGCAGTGATACCATCTGTGACCTGGGGGGTGTCAACGAGCTGGCCAACTATGGAGAATACTCAGGTGCCCCCAGTGAACAGCAAACCTACGACTATGCCAAGACCATTCTCTCCCTCATGACCCGTGAGAAACACCCAGATGGTAAGGCCTGGCCACGCACATGTAAACACCCCACCCATTCTCCTGGGATGACCCAGTAGGAACAATTTTTTTTTTTTGGTACCAGGGATTGAACTCAGAGGCATTTAACCATTGAGCCACATTTCTAGTCCTTTTTATTTTATTTTGAGACAGGGTCTTCCTAAGTTGTTTAGGGTCTCGCTGAGTTGCTGAAGCTGGCTTTGAATTTGTGATCCTCCTGCTTCAGCCTCCTTAGCTGCTGGGATTACAGGCATGTGCCATTGCCCCTGACATAAACTCAGTTCTTAGTGACCTTATGTATCACCTGGGCTGTGTGATTTCCAGTGTGCTTTTACCAAATGCCTGTTTGGGGACTGTACATATGCATTCCCTTCCCTTAAATGAGAAAAGGAAAGAAGATGAAAGAGAGGTGCTAAATTTTCCCATCCCATCAGAGGTATCTAGAAAATAAACTGGATTTCTGGATGCCAACTAGGAATGATGTAGAGATTGTGGATTTGAATGATTACCACCGCTCAGTATTGAGAGTAATGGAGAGTTGGGCAAATAAGCCTGATTAGGCATAGGAGAGACCATCTTGCTTGCTCCCTTATACAGTCTTTTTTTTTTTTTTTTTTTTAATATATTTTTAGCTGTAGATGGACATAATGTCTTTATTTTATTGCTTTGTATGTGGTGCTGAGGATCGAACCCAGGGCCTCACGCATGCGAGGCAAGCGCTCTACCGCTGAGCTACAATCCCAGCCCCCCTTATACAGTCTTATGCAGGTGGGGACCCTTGCTTGGAGGAGTGAGAATTCCTTCAATTAGATTTCTGGGACGATTATCAAGTCTACCTCTCTAACCATTTTTTGGCCTTTATTCCAAATCTAGGCAAGATCCTCATCATAGGAGGCAGCATCGCAAACTTCACCAATGTGGCCGCCACTTTCAAGGTAACTAGGTGTAGCATTTTATGGGGAAAGTAAGGTTTGAGCCAGAGGCAAGTTCTCATGGGTTATTCAGTCCAGATTAGGGGCTCTTGCCCCATGGTTGGTCCCCTGGTCTCACTTTTTTTTTTTGGTACTGGAGGGTTGAACTCAGGGGTACTCGACCACTGAGCCACATCCCCAACCCTATTTTGTGTTTTTTGTAGAGACAGGGTCTCACTGAGTTGCTTAGCACCTCGCTGTTGCTGAGGCTGGCTTTGAACTTGTGATTCTCCTGTCTCAGCCTCCCAAAGTGCTGGGATTACAGGCGTGTGCCACCATGCCCAGCTTTACTACTTCTTTTTTTTTTTTTTGTATTGGAGATTGAACCCAACCTGAGGTCCTTTTGGGGTGCAAAAGACTCTAGGAGGGGTGGATCTGAGACTGAGTCTCTGGGCAAGCAGTGACATTCAATGTACCATAATTCTCCCATCTGAAGCATAGGGAAAAAGTGAATTTTTGCTTTCCTCCTCTCTCAAGATCAATTTGTAGAGTTGGCATGACTATCCTAATTTTCTTTTCTTTCTTTTTTTTTTTAAATTTATTTTTTAGTTGTAGGTGGACAGAATATCTTTATTATTTATTTTTATGTGGTGCTGAGGATCGAACCCAGTGCCTTACGCATGCTAGGCAAGCGCTCTACCACTGAGCCATAACCCCAGCCCCTATCCTAATTTTCAATATCCTGTCCTGACTCTGGATTTTCTGTACCTCTGGTCTTTTATGTCTCAGTCACCAGTGCCTTCTCCAAAAGATTAAAATGAGGAAAGTGTTTTGATGACTTGGGACTCCTGCCCTGACCAAGCCAGGATTCCACCAGCCTGGGTCCCTATGCATGGGTCATGGGCAAGGCCACATGCTTTGAGGAAAATTTAACAGCTAGGTGACAGAGCAATGTGTCTCAAGAGTTATCCCCTTCGGGGCTGGGGTTATGGCGCAGTGGTGGCGTGCTCGCCTAGCACGTGTGAGGCACTGGGTTCGATCCTCAGCACCACATAAAAATAAAATAAAGATATTCTGTCTGCCTACAACTAAAAAATAAATATTTAAAAAAAAAAAAAAAAGAGTTATCCCCTTCAAGGTAGTCGCCTCAGGAGGCCATTTATTATTCCATACTGTCAAGCTCAATATGGCTATGCAGAAACACATGCAAAATAGTCATTTTTTTATGTTTTGAAAATAATGAATAAACGTCAGCTTGGGGGCTGGGGTTGTAGCTCAGTGGGGGAGTGCTTGCTTAGCACATGTGGGACACTGGGTTCGATCCTCAGCACCACACAAGAATAAATAAATAAAATAAAGGTATTGTGTCCATCTACAGTTAAAAAAAAAAAAAAGTCTGCCTTGGAAGTCTGAGCTCTCAAGAAGGAAGGGACCATACTTCATCAGTCCTGCCTAAAACAGGGTCTCCCTAACTGGACCTGATTGAATGGACAAATCTAAAACAGGTGCATTTTGGTAGCTTTTGTTTTAACTCGGAATTAATCCCTTACAATAAAGGCAGCACTCTTGGTAAGGGTTGTTAGGTGTGGAGCAGGAACTGCGTAGAACTTTCTGTAAAATGCCCCTGGTGGCAGAAGTTGGACTCCAGCTCATAAATAAACTTGCCCTCTGTCTGGAGAAATAGTACTGGATACACTTTTCAGCCTCCCATTTTCCCAGAGTGAATAGATAACCATAGGAAGAGCTGTTCCCCTAAGTCATTTAAGCAGCTTTTGTCATTGAAGAAAACTCTGTACCTTGCTTAAAACCCCAGCACAGACACACACACACCTGCAATTGCAATGAGTGGTAAAATGACTTAGGACAAGAGAGAGACCATCAAGCCTTGCTGGTTTTGGAGCCCTAGTGCACCAGGATTTCTACCCCACAAACCTACCTCAGCAATATTACGAGTGGTCATGTGCTGGGCCTTTGGGTTACACAGATCAGCAGCCACGTGTATAATCCTTGCCTGCTAGTGCCTGCCAGGCTTCATGGGAAGCAGCCCTTGTCGTGTATACCTGGCACATTTGTTTATCATGGTTATAGATACTCTTGGCTGCTTATTTTAGTCACGTAACACTGTCATTCCTTTGGGCTTACAGGGCATTGTGAGAGCAATTCGAGATTACCAGGGTCCTCTGAAGGAGCACGAGGTCACAATCTTTGTCCGAAGAGGTGGCCCCAACTATCAGGAGGGCTTACGGGTGATGGGAGAAGTCGGTAAGATTGAGGACTTTTCTCTCCCTCTCATCCTGAGGGTCTGTGGCCTGCAATTGTGGGATTGCTACAAGAGAGTTGATCTTTCATGCTCTCCCATTCCCAGTTCTGGATGTGTAACTTTCTTCTTCCATTCTCTGCCACCCCCTGACAAGGTACTTATCTAAACTTGAGAATGGGCAGAAGAGCATTATCATTCAACTCTATGTTTAAGAAGTAGAGCCAGGCGCAGTGATACATGCATATAGTCCTGGCTACTTGAGAGACAGGACAGGAGGTTCATGAGTTCAAGGCCAGCTAGTCCTTGTAAGACCTTATTACAAACAAACAAACATGAAAGACTTGCTGTGACCCCAATGTGGTAGCCATGAGAGGAATGAGCAGGGAAATGGCACGATTTGACTTAGGTTTGACTGGGTTCTTTTGCTGGGTGGGGAATAGATGGAAGGGCAGCATTAGTAGAAGCAAGGAGGCCACCTAAGAGGCTGTGGCCATGTTTCATCATAGGAATGGTGCTGGGAGTGAGAGGTGGAAGGCATGGAGGAAGAAGGCTCTGGACCACTGATGGAGAAAAGAGAGGGGTAGAGCATCTGGCAGAATAGAAGAGTTGCCCTGGTTGAGATGGGGAGGAAAAGAAGTGAGGGTGTGGTACCATGTTGATTTCCTTTCACCCATTTGTATTTGGAGCAACTCATGTAGCTTCATGAAATCCTCAGCTTTTAAGAAGCCAGGGATCCTGTCTCATCAGTCAGAACTGTAATGGGGTCTCCCTAAGTCAACCTGAATGAACCTGAAGCAGGTGAACTTGGGGACCAGCAGCTTTGGTCTTGAAATGCAACCACTGTTACTAAGAGCAGTTTTGTGTGGAGCAGGGCTTCATGTGAAGTTCCAGAGTGGGATAGAACTTGCCCTCTGATTAGAGACACAAAATCTTTCCATTCTCATGTTTTTTCCAAATTTCTGTGCCAAACACCAACCCCCTCTCCCATGCCTAAATCACTTGACATGGTACCAAGTGCTGGTTTTCATTCACTTAACATGGAGTACCTTCTATGGACCAGGCCCTAGGGCAGCACAGTGAATGTTTCCAAATTGTGCTCTCATAATTGGAACATTAGACAGGTAAGCAATTGGATGAAGATTCTGTCAGGGATCTCTGTGGTGTGGAGATGGCCTTTGAGGCCAGGTAGCACCTGGGTTGAGCTGAGTGTTGAGAGAGCAGTCAGGTCAAGATCCCTGGCTTGGGGATGGGGTTGTAGCTCAGTGGTAGAGCGCTTGCCTAGCACATGTGAAGCACTGGGTTTTATCCTTAGTACCATGTAAGTAAATAAATAAAAATAAAGGTATTGCATCCATCTACAAATACGTGTGTATATACACACACATATATATACATACTTTTTTTTTTTTTTTTTTTTTTTTTTTTAAGATTCTTGACTCTGAGCAGAACCCTGGAGAATAAACTTGGGGTGTTTAGGACAGAGAGCCCAAGTTGAGGAGGCAAGCGCCTGCCAGAGCTGGTGAGGAGGGTTGGGGAGCCAGGGGAGCCAGGGTGTAGACCGTGACTATAGGAGCACACACTAACAGTGTTTGGTCATTTGAGTCTTGCCAATAAAGCTATTTCTTCTTGTCAGCAGGTAATCTCTAGAAAGATTGGTTTGGTGGTGAAATTTTGATAGCTGATTTATTTGTCCTGGATAATTGTTCTTGTACCAAAAGCACCAGACACTGAGCAAAACAGTAAAGGGGCCTTTGTGGAGTCCCATGTGCTTGGGCACTTATTCAAAGACTTGAATCATGGGTTCTTCTCCTTCCCACATAGGGAAGACCACTGGGATCCCTATCCACGTCTTTGGCACAGAAACTCACATGACAGCCATTGTGGGCATGGCCCTAGGCCACCGGCCCATCCCCAATCAGCCACCCACAGCAGCCCACACTGCCAACTTCCTCCTCAATGCCAGTGGGAGCACATCGGTAGGTACCAGCCTTCCTCCTACCTTAACAGAAGAAATCTTATCTTCCCACCCTAGCCCCCTAATTTAGGATATAGTGCCTCTCCTTTGCCATTTAGGAGCACAGGGAAAATATGGCTAAGTCAGTGCATGATTGGTTTCTGGATCCCTGTGTTTGTTTTTGTTTTTTGTGCCCCAGAATAATGGAAAGACTGAGGATTTAAAGGCACACCTGAGTTCAAATCCTGACTCTTCTCTGTTTGTACATCTGTCACATGAGATGTTATTAATTACTACCTCAGAAGATTGTTAGAATAGTATTTTGGAAGCAGTTTCTAAAGAACAATGTTGTACATAATTTTTGTTAACTGATTTCTTCGGGGCTGTAAGAACTAGTCCCGTCCTCTGCCACCCCACCATCCATACCTGTAACTGTAATCTTTTTCTGTCCTTGTACCATCCAGACTCCAGCCCCCAGCAGGACAGCATCTTTTTCTGAGTCCAGGGCTGATGAGGTCGCACCTGCGAAGAAGGCCAAGCCTGCCGTGCCTCAAGGTAACTCCCGGAGGTTTTGCATGTTGCAGGGACTGGCCTCGGTGCCTTCCCTGCCTCTTCCGTTTCTTAGTCCTGCTTGGGCAGCAGAGGTGGTGGAAAGCAGTTTGGGCTTTGCTGTGCGTGCAGACTTGGGGCATGGGGTGAGAACCAGACACAAGAATGAGGTGACTTGAGCCTTGCATATGGGCACTCCTAAGGACCCACACTATGCTGGTCACCTCACTCTCCATCTGCTTCTACCCCTGGTCTTCCTGGGGAGCTATGAGCTGATGAGGGAGGCTGTGGAGGAGACAGCTTCAGAAGTACCAAGAGATGAGAAGTTCTCCTAGATTCCCCTTAAGTGCAGGGCAGGAGCTGGGAGCTCAGGACCACAGAGCAAGCTCCTGCAACAGGAGTCCCACCCCACTCCCAACTAGCTGGGGCTCTTAGGCACACATTCTCTACTGTGCAAGTATAGAGTAAGAAAGGACCTTGTCAACTAGCCCATCCATTCCTTGCCTAATTCATCTTTGTCCTTTTTTTTTTGGTACTGGAGATTGAACTCAGGGGCACTCGACCACTGAGCCACATCCCCAGCCCTATTTTGTGTTTTATGTAGAGACAGGGTCTCACTGAGTTGCTTAGCGCCTCGCCATTGCTGAGGCTGGCTTTGAACTCGCGATTCTCCTGTCTTAGCCTCCCTAAGTGCTGGGATTACAGGCATGTGCCACTGCGCCTGGCTCATCTTTGTCTTGATTCATTGAAATGTGACCCTAGCCAGCCCTGGCACCAGCACTAGCTGAGCATCACTGTTACCACTGGGCTGATGTGACCTGTGCAGCCTCTTCCTGATACAGACTATGCTAAGACGTTTTGGGAAATAGTGACACTAGGTCCAAGGGGTCATGAATAGGAGTCTCTGCCCTGTGGGCCCCAAGCCAGCAGCTTTGTTCCCGGCAAAGAATGGCAGATGCAGCCCCATGCTGGTCTAAACCCCATACTGTAGTTCATGGGACAAAGAGGAATTGGCATGAAGAGGATAAGACCTGGCCAGCCTGAAAGCCCAGTTGGGAGTATGTCCCCCAGCTGTCCCTCCAGAGGACTGGGGGAGGCTGGTGTTCAGCACCCCCACCTAACCTTCATCCCTACCCCTTCTGTCCACACCCCTTGATCCTTTGCCCTTTCCTGCTCCTGTTTCTGCTGGCGGGTGCTTTTGCCCACTCTGTTGGCTTTTCTCCTCCTATCCATTGCAAAAATAAATAGGGCATCAGCACAGAAAGGCTTGTCCACGGGGCCCTTCCCTATTCCCACTCTCCTGCCAAAGCCTCCAGCCATCAGCAGGTCACTCAGTTGCCTTGGTCATTTTCTTTGACAGATTCAGTCCCAAGTCCAAGATCCCTGCAAGGTAGGATGCCCCCACCCTGCTCCAATTCTGCGTGTGGCTTTGTTAGTGGGTTACGGTTTTTCTGTGTGCTTTGTTTCTTCCTTTCCTGGTGGGTTACAGTGTTGTCTGATATATTTTCTGTCCCCACCTTGGTGTAGCCTGCCCCTGAGTCCTAGTCTTTGCTCTTTGTCCCTTCCCACCTCTGATCAGGACTCACCCCCACTTAGCACTCTCCTCACTATGGCTGGCTGTCTCTGGCTGCTTGCCTGCGGGGGAGGTGAAGCGAGAGCTGTGCCCACAGCTCTGGAGAGTGCAGGGGTATCAGGAGGGAGGGTCCCCTGGGAAGGAGGGAGCCATTCAGCTGTAAGGGGAGTGGCAGAGAGCAGTAGGTGTCTGTCTGCTGGCGTGTGCCGCACGCATCACCCATGATACTTATCTACATTTCACGATGTCCTTGTCTTCTCACTTGGCCTACCTCAGCTTCTGCACTGTGAACTTCATCCCAAGGCACCTAATGCCAGAACAGGTTTAGATTTCTCCTGGGTTTGATAGAAGAACAGGGTAGGTAGAGAAAAGAGAGAGAAACCAGTGTATCTATAGATGAGGTCATTGGAAGGGGTCTAGCTTTGTCTGGTGTCTGAGGTTTACAGTGTATGTTTTCTGCATATGCATACACTTGCCTGTTGATCAGGGCTTCCATGAAACTTTTTGACATGCATAGCTGTGGGGACAGGGGAGTCTTCTGAGGGGACTTGGACAACTCTTACCAGGGGGATGGAAAGGAATAACTAAGTAAGGGTGCTGATTGTAGCCCTCTACCTGCAAGACCCATGTATGGAAAGGACAGGGACAGACTGAGTCCTCAGCTTGCCACTCAAAGGCAGGAGGCCCCTGAGGAGGGGGCTTTATGCCCTTACTCTCTGTAACAGCTGTGTGGAAAAGTGGACAGAGGAGGGTGGTCAGGGAAGAGAACAGATCTGGCTGAAGGGAGTGAGCCCTGCCCTCAGCAGGGCTAGGAAGGAGCCAGGGGTGCAGGGACACACCCTCCCCCGCAACAGAGATCTTTTGGGGTCTCCCTGCTGCTGGTGGCTGATGATGGCCCCCTTTGGTTCCCTGTGCTTGAGGAGGCAAGCACTGGAACTCTGTCTGCCCTTTTGTGCTGGAGGTGTGTAGGTGTGTGGAGATGTGGGCTTTGTCCTGCTCTCTAAAGACAGACAGGTGTAGGAATGTGTATGTGGCTTGTGCCCACTGACTCAGTGCACACCCCCTGGGAATGGCACAGGCCCCACTGGCTTATTGTCTTTCTCATTGTACAGTTGAGCTGCTTCTTAAGTCATTTCATATTCCTGGCTCTGATGCTAGATGACCTTGGACCACTGTCATTTGGCTTTTCTGGGCTTTAGTTTCTTGGGGCTAGAAATTGTAAGAATGGGGTTAGATATCTTGCATGAGATTCTGAGATTCCATGTCTCATCCGGGTGACAGTCCCAGGAATCTGCAATATCAGGAGCTTTCTGTCCTGAGACGCTTACAGCAGGCCTACACAGGGATTTAATCAGTCCTTGAACTTGGTTAACCATGCCCGCATGAGTACTTTAGGTTAATTTGTACCAGCTGCCCCTGTGTTATTCTCCTGGGGGATCTCAGAACCTCCCCTAGGACTGCTTTCCTCCACCTGAAGGGGAAGCTACCTCCCTGCCTAGTGGCAAGGGGTCCTTTCCTTTCAACCTGAGGATTTACTCCCACCAGCTCCTTTTGTTCTCTTCTGCCCCTCATTGTTTTCCGCTCACTACAGAGCCTGTCCCAGAGTATAGTGATGAGCAGCGAGAGCCACCTGACCGAAGGGAGGAGGCTGGGAGGAATAGGAGGAGGGGGTCAGAGGGCTTGTGCTGCCAGCTCTTCCTGCCTTGTGCCAGAGCCCAGCCAAACCTCAGAGATAAGGCTGCCCTGTCCTCAGCCCTGGCTGTAGCACACTTCTTCATTGGACCTATACTGACCCAGAATTTATGAGAATTCAAACCCTGACCACAGCTATTTTTATGTCCAGAATTCCAGGATGATAAGCATTGTTGGGGAGTTGTTTAAGTCCTAGGGCCATCAAAATGGGAAGGGCTGAACATTTTTTATAGTGATCTTAATATAAGTTATTAAGACCATAAGGATGCACTGTTCACCTTTCCTATGAAATCTGGCCTGGAGTTATTCTGGGTGGCTTCACTGATAGGGCCCATTCTCCACATGGGTAGTCCTTTTTCATTGAGGTGCTGTTTGCCAGGCAGGTCTTTGCTCTTTTTGCTCTTTCTGCTGACTCTTTCCAGAGAAATTGAGGCACCTCCTCCCCTAAAAGTTCTCAGAATGCCATTGTCCTAACACTCTTTGCTGTTTTTAATGGGCCACCATCCTGGACTTGGGGCACAGATGGGTCTGGCTGATAGCCCCTGCCCCTAGAGGTCTCCTGGCAGTGTATTCTGGGTGCACTCGCTGTGTCTTTGCCCACCAGGAAAGAGCGCCACCCTCTTCAGCCGCCACACCAAGGCCATCGTATGGGGCATGCAGACCCGAGCAGTGCAAGGCATGCTGGACTTTGACTATGTGTGCTCCCGAGATGAGCCCTCAGTAGCCGCCATGGTCTACCCCTTCACGTGAGTCACGCCCAGGCAGACAGCATGGAGATGGCTAACCACTGAGATGCCTCCTCTCCTCTCTCCCTTTGAGACGAAGCCTGGGGGGGTCAACTAGCTTCTGGCCTTTGTGGGGAAAGAGCCTGCCTATCCCAGAGACTGGGGCAGTCAATATTACTGAGGGATCTTTCCCTGTTAGATGGAGACTTGCTTGACACTGTGCCTGTTCTTTTTCTAGGTGAAGTTCCTCCCCTTAGTTTCCCCCTCACCAGTCCTGACTGGTTAAGGGTGTCCTAATCCTTCTTTTGCTGTCTCACAGTGGGGACCACAAGCAGAAGTTTTACTGGGGACACAAGGAGATCTTGATCCCTGTCTTCAAGAACATGGCTGATGCCATGAAGAAGCACCCAGAGGTAGATGTGCTGATCAACTTTGCTTCTCTCCGCTCTGCTTATGACAGCACCATGGAGACCATGACTTATGCACAGGTAAATAGCCAGATTCCGGGGGGATACAGGGAGGAAGCGGGATGACTCCAGAATGGTGTCCATAGTTATGGACTTAGACAAAAGGATTGGAAGTTGAGAGAGGCCAGTGGCTTGAGTATTTCTGGAAGTGAGGTCAGGCTAGATACATCTGCTTTCGTAGATGTAACAAAGAGCCAGTTCCAGTCTAAATCCCCTACCAGATCTTCTCTGTGCTATACAAAACTGGCTGAAGAAACAGGGTCAGAAATACTGGCTCAATGTAAAAGTATTACATACTTATCATAGAAAGAAATTTAAGTACTTTTAAATTATAAGAAGAAAATAGGCCAGGGATTATAGCTCAGTTGGTAGAGTGCTTACCTCACATGCACAAGGCCCCGGTTTGAATCTCCAGAACCACACATAGAAAAAGAAGAAGAAAACAGATAGTTCAAACCCTATTTCACAGAAACATAGCTGTTGACATTATTCACACCTTTTCCACAACTTTTTCTGGATTTTGAACAAATGGAATCATATTGCACAGAGCCTAGCGTATAATCTTTCTTCAATTACTCTTTCCAAGTCAATAGATAACATGTTGGTAGCATTGTTTTTGCTTTTCCAAGACTTGTGAGGAACATCTTGGGTTAACATTTGCATATATCCTTAGCTATTCCTCTAACATAAATTTCTACATCAGACTGTACAGGTTGGAAGCCTTTAATCCATCCTGACTTCTGGAAAAGATGTAGTGATGTAAACCCTTATTGGTAGTGCACCTTGTCTCCTTCCCCTTGCCAGCATTAAACATTTATCCAAATTAATAGGTATTCTATTTAATTAACATTTCTTTCATACATACTCTCTCTACTTTTTTTTTTTATTTTAATTTGGCATTGGGGATAAACCAGGCCTTCATGTATGCTAGGGCTAAGCAAGTACTCTACTACTGAGTTGTATTCCTAATCCCATAATTTACATATGCTTCAGCAGCACCACCACCACCACCAGGAACTCTGGCCTTTAGACATGCTACACTTTACTTCTGAGCTACATCCCCAGCCTGTCTTTCCTTCCTTTCTTCCTTCCTTTCATTTTTGCAGTGTTGGAGATCGAACCTACTACCAGAGCTACATCCCCATCCCCACCCCCCTTTTTTATTTTTAATTTTAAGCCAGGGTTTCAAGAAGTTGTAAAGGATGGCCTCAAATTTGACATCCTCCTGCTTTAACCTTC
>CM053402.1:18731374-18751304 GCA_028644305.1 Xerus rutilus
TTTTTTTTTTTTGGTACTGGGGATTGAACTCAGGGGCACTCAACCACTGAGCCACATCCCCAGCCCTATTTTGTGTTTTATGTAGAGACAGGGTCTCACTGAGTTGCTTAGCGCCTCGCCGTTGCTGAGGCTGGCTTTGAACTCGCGATTCTCCTGTCTCAGCCTCCCTAAGTGCTGGGATTACAGGCTTGAGCCACCGTGCCCGGCCTGATTCTTTTTTGTCTGATCCTAGATTGGCTTATTTCAGTTTATGAATGGAGAACAGTAAATTGTTTGTTTGTTTGTTTTTGGTACTGGATATTGAACTCAGGGGCACTTGACCAGTGAGCCACACCTCCAGCCCTATTTTGTGTTTTATGTAGAGACAGGGTCTCACTGAGTTGCTTAGCGCCTCGCCGTTGCTGAGGCTGGCTTTGAACTCGCGATTCTCCAGCCTCCCAAATTGCTGGGATTACAAGCATGTGCCACCACACCTGGCTCTCAGCACTTTTTTGTATTTTATTTAGAGACAGGGTCTCACTGAGTTACTTATGGTTTTGAACTCATGATCCTCCTTTTTTTTTTTTTTTTTTTTAAATTTTTTTAATTGTTGATGAGCCTTCATTTATATGCGGTGCTGAAGATTGAACCCAGTGCTTCACACATGCCAGGCACATGCTCTGCTGCTGAGCCACAATCCTACCCCGTCTCAGCCTCTTGAGCCACTGGGATTACAGTGTTTGCCGCCATGCCTGGATAAACTATGGTCTTGACCCTTTATAAGAAGTTTTCTGAGCCGAGCGTGGTGGTGCACACCTGTAATCCCAGCACTTTGGGAGGCTGAGACAGGAGAATCGCGAGTTCAAAGCCAGCCTCAGCAACAGCGAGGGGCTAAGCACCTCAGTGAGACCCTGTCTCTACATAAGAGACAAAACAGGGCTGGGGATGTGGCTCAGTGGTCGAGTGCCCCTGAGTTCAATCCCCGGTACTCGCCCCCCCCCCAAAAGAGTTTTCTGTCCTCTGGTTCAGAGCCAGACATTATTCTTAGATCCAACCCCTTCTGGCTTGCTCCTTCAGCCCACTTTCTGGGCTGAATGTGGAAGCAGCTTCTTTCATCACTGCCTTGCCCTTGCGGCGACATGGTGAAAACTGAGCAAGTACTGGGGTAAAAGCGAGATACAGCTGTTTTCTGAGTAGGCACAAGGACTGGTAGGGATCTGAGTATTGAGGTGAGAGGATGTAGCAGCTGTGACTGTAGCAGGGTCTTGGAAACATTTGCTTTTGCTCATTTACTAAATACCTGTGACATTATCTACCCGTTGCCTCTTCTGGGGAGTGGGTTAGAGCAATCGGGGTAGGCAAAGAGGCCTGTGGGAGGGAGGAGATGCATTGATTTGTCAGGAGATGAGCCCTTGAACTGTGTGCTGCCTTGGTGCCTGCCTGGGGTGGAAAATTCACAGGAAGGGACTGTTCTTACCCTTTAGATCCGGACCATTGCCATCATAGCAGAAGGCATCCCTGAGGCCCTCACGAGGAAGCTGATCAAGAAGGCAGACCAGAAGGGAGTGACCATCATCGGACCTGCCACTGTGAGTGTCCCCTCTGGAAAGCCTTTTGAACTTGCAGCCCTTGGGAAACTTAAGTTTTTATTCTTGTCTCTATCCTAGACTGGGAAGATTTGGGGAGTACTTGTTGAGTTAATCCATTTTCAGTTTTCTTTTTTTCATTTTCAGTTATTTTTTGAAGTAAAATTCCACAGGCCATCACCTTTATAGTTCCAAAGGGTGAATATGAAACTTTTTGTGGGGATGGGGAACAGCTAGTGTTTGTTTATAACCATGGTATAGTCTTTGATTACTTAAAGAAATAATAAACTATAAACAGAAGGAAAGGTACCTAGAAGTCTTATACTTTGAACCTATAGGTCTTCACATAAGAAAAAATTGCTTTGTGAATATCTGTTGCTACTTAGATTTGCTTTAAAATTTTGAAGCTAGGAATTTTGAACTAAGCAAAGGACCTTTATCTCAGAGATAGGACATTATGGTGCACAGAGAGACCCAGCTATGCTGTACACTTATGCTAGGTACATGGCCCTCTGGAGTAGGGCCATGATCTGAATTTGTAGTAGTGAGCCATCTTTTACCAAAAAGGCTCTCTTTTTTCTGTGTAATGTCATAATAAAGAGATTCTTCCTAAGCAGGAAACTCCATTAAGCAGATACTAATTCTCTCAGCCATTTTCTCCCCAGTCTGGCCAGAGGGGGTAGGCAGGTAAAATGGGGGATTTTTGATTCCCTTGCACCCTGTGGTCCATCAGGAACCTTCCTCTCTGATGCCCTTTCTGTCCCTGCAGGTTGGAGGCATCAAGCCAGGGTGCTTTAAGATTGGGAATACAGGTGGAATGCTGGACAACATCCTGGCCTCCAAACTGTACCGCCCAGGCAGCGTGGCCTATGTCTCACGTTCTGGAGGCATGTCCAACGAGCTCAACAATATCATCTCTCGGACCACAGATGGCGTCTATGAGGGTGTGGCCATTGGTGGGGACAGGTAATGAGCAGGAGGCCAGGGAGGGGCCTCCCACACTGAGATTCAGCTACTGAGCTCCAGGCCAATGGAGGTGTTGCTTGAGTTCATGATATGAGATTTTTATACTCTTACCTCAGGGCTGGCTGAATTATGAAATCTGAAAATGTAGGGAAATGGATTTTTAAAGATGTTTCAGGGCTTTGGAGGTAATTCCTTTCTTTCTTTCCTTTTGTTTGGTTGTTGTTTTTAAAATGTGGCCAGAGGGAGGCAGCAGAGTGCAGTGGTTAGGAGAACCATTTCTGAAATCAAAGACCAGAGGAGTTCAAATCCCAGGTTTCCTGTTTCTCAGCAAGTGTTCTAGGCAGGTTACTTAATCTCCCTAGACTGCCACCATTCTTACCTATCAAATGGGTAAAATAGATGCTCTCATCTGATGGGTAAGTGAGGTAATATATTTAAAATAGCTAACACATGGCCTAATACTTAGTACATGCTCAGTAAATGTTAATTGTAGTAAATGGTAGTATCCTGATTGTTGTTGTTAGTGAGAGTGATGATCAATAGATCAGTAGCGTAATGCAGAGTAATGGCTGACACTAAGTCCATAACACATACTAGCCATTGCTGTTTTTGTTTTGTTTTGTTTTTTGGGAGGGATATCAGGGATTGACCTCAGGAGCACTTGGCCATTGAGCCACATCCCCAGCCCTGTTTTTTATTTTATTTAGAGACAAGGTATCACTGAGTTGCTTAGCTCCTCGCTATTGCTGAGGCTGGCTTTGAACTCACCGTCCTCCTGTCTCAGCCTCCCCAGCCCCTGGGATTATAGGCATACGCCACCGTGCCTGACTACTGTATATTTTTGTTGCTACTCCGAATACTTCTGCTGTCTGACTGAAAAACCAAAAGCTGTTGGGAGAGTGCTTTGCCTTGCCCATCTTTCTGGCTCTCCATGTCAGATAGGATGCCGATAAGAAGAACTCTTGCTACAGTTTTTAGGGGTATAGTCAGAGGGGAACACTAGTCCTTGGGTACAACCTAACCAAAGTCTCCACATCACAAAAGTCTAGGAAATGCTGCTTGTTGTACTGTCCCCTTGGACATATAATGCTCTTGAGGATATCAAAAGTACACATAGCTACAGAGAAGTCTACTTAGTTTTACTTCTTTTGCAAACTCTTTTGACATTAGAAAATACAAAAAGTACATAGAAACTGCAGGGGCTGTATAGCTCAGTGGTAGAATATGGGCCTTGCATGTGTGAGGCTATGGGTTCAATCCTTAGTAGTGAAAAAAAAACAAATGTGCAGGTAGAAACTTCAGCAACAACCTGCCATTCTGGAACATGGCTTCACATGAATTAAATAGATTAATTATCTGTTGCTGTGTTAAGAAAAAAAAAATTGCTCCCAAGCAAAATGGCTTCAAGTGATGATCAATACTTATTTTTGAGATTTTCGTGGTTCAGCATTCAGGAGAAGCTCAATAGGGCAGTTCTGGCTTGTGGACGGTGGGAGTTTCATGAAGTCACAGTTGTCAGCAGGGCTGCAGGCTGCTGAATGAATGCTTGCCTGTGGCTGGAGATGGTTCATTCACACAACTGGCTGATCGGCTCTTCTCTGTGGCCTATGTGAGTGTCCTGAGGACATGGCTGCTGTCTAAGGACTGGCACTCAGCTCTCAGTGAGTGATTTCTCTTGAGCAATTCCAAGAGAGAGTATGAGACAATCATAACCTAGTCTTAGAATTCAAAATAACCTAGTCTAGGAATTCGATGTCATGGAATCACTCTGCCATATTTTGTTCATGAGAAACTAAATCTGATCCATGTTCTAAAGCAAAGGCATCTGGTTCTACTTTTTCCTATAGATTTGTGGACATAGTTCAAAACCACCACACATGTGCTTTTCAGGCAGGCCATGTCATACTGCTGAATGAACCTCTACGATAGGCTTATTCTGTGCGCAGTCTCTTCATCTGCAAACCGAACAACTCCACCCCTTTGCCTTCTCTCATCTGTTACATTTGCTGCCCTGCCCCTTCCACCCACCTCTGTTATTCCTTGGGCTTCTCTAAATCCTCACTGGACATCCACACCCTTGAAAAAAATCCAGTGTCCCCAGTAAGTACAAGGGTGCTTCACACACCTGCCTAGACCTTTCCAGACCACCTTCTGATCCTCTCTGTCCTCCCTGCTGTCAACAGGTACCCTGGCTCAACGTTCATGGATCATGTGTTACGTTACCAGGACACTCCAGGAGTCAAAATGATTGTGGTTCTTGGAGAGGTGAGTTAGGATTTTAAACTAACCCCCCCACCCCACCCCCCTTTTAAAATTCTGTGCTGAGGATCAAACCCAGGGCTTTGCACATGCTAGGCAAGTGCTCGATGACTGAGGTATAACCCCCAGTCACTCCCTCCAATTTTTTTGTGATTGTAGAAATAATGCATGATCTTGGTTTTTTAAAGAGTCAAACATTTTTCAGTTAAGAAAAAAATCCAAGCATTTTGGTTGTATGTACCTGAAGGTCACAATCTCTTGTCGGTCCTACTCCTGAGCCACAGCCCACAGGTTGTCACTGTTGGCACCTCCATGTATGTTTCTGGAAAAAACATGCTGTCTCTTTGGAATTCCTCCCTTCATTCAGGCTGAGTCTTCCCAGTCTAAACTTTCTGTTATTTGGCCAATGCTCACATTCCCCTCATTTTTGTAGCCAAGTTGTATATCTTAGGACACGGTGACTTTTGTCCCCTGCATGATTTGGGGCAATTTTCCTGCTGCAGTACTGGTCCTGGAGTGACTTGGGATAAGTTCTGCTAACTTGTGGAATTTTCTCTTTTTCCGTTCATTTGCAGATAGGGGGCACTGAGGAATATAAGATCTGTCGGGGCATCAAAGAGGGCCGCCTCACCAAGCCAGTGGTCTGTTGGTGCATTGGGACATGTGCCACCATGTTCTCCTCTGAGGTATGGTAGAGACAGGTCACAAATGGGTGTGGAGTGGGGGGCAAGAGGGAGCATTTGAGGTGAGCCATGTGGTCATTGCATTAAGCAGCTTTCCATCAATAAACGTGCATTACTTTCTTGGATACTGCAAAGTCCAGCCAGAGCCCTGCTCCCAGGGAGTGTATGTTCACTTGGAAGAGACAATCTTGTCAGCAGATTAAGGCCCACACAGGGCTCTGAGTCCCTACTTGCTGTCTGCAGGAGTTGAGGAGGTTTGCCAAGAAGGTGATGCATGAATGGTGTTTAGGGCCAGTACTAGAGGCTGGGGAAGGAGAGGACTCAGGTTCAGCTGGGTAGGGGCCTGGTAGGGACACCATGCAGGAGAGGTTGGATAGTGAAAGGGGCTTGTGCTTGATGTGCTCAAATGACATAATGCACGTGAAAGTGCCTGGCAGCATATAATAGATGTTAAATACAAATACTGAACTTCTCCAGCCTGCTGAGCTGAACTGTCTGTCTTCTGGGGCCCTGTGATACAGCTTAGAAAAGTTCTCTATCTTGAAATGGTTCATCACATGAGGAAACTGAATTGTCACCAATTAGTTCATCAGTAGTTGTGGAACAGCCTGTGGGCATAAAGCTTTACCTTAGTGCTGTGTATGTACAGAGAGGAAAGTTGGCCTTCAAGGCTTCCTGCAGGAATGACAGCCCTAAGTCATAAACCTGAAGTGTTTCCTACCAGCAAGCTTTGGTCACACTATTCTTTCTCCCTAGAAAGCTGGCCTTTTCCCTTCAGATTCCTGCCCACCTCCAAGTGACAGTTTGTGTCCAATTTTAGAATGCACATCTCCTTCAAAGGAGCAATTTCATTTCTGCAGATTTGCCCTATGGGCATGCATGCAAGAATCTTTCCAAATATAAGGGTGCCCACAACCATGTGGTGATGGCAAAACGTAGAAATAACCTCAATGCTTATCAGGCTGTGTCATCAAGGCACAGCCCCATAATGGAAAACTGGGCAGGCATGAAAGAAATGAGATGAATCGAGTTACATTGATAAAGAAAGAATTCAAGATATATTAAATCTAAGAAAGGGTAGGATGGGGCCAGCACCTGTGGTGCATGCCTGTAATTCCAGTGATAGGATGGGGGGCTGGGGGGGTAGGGGCAAGAGCACCACAAGTTCCAAATCAGCCTGTGCAACTAAATGAGACCTTATCTCAACATAAAAAATTGAAAGGACTGAGCATGTAGCCTAGTGGTAGAGGACCTCTGGGATTAATCCTCAGTGCCATTAAAAAAATGATAAAAAAAAGGAAGTGCTTGGCTGGGAGTGAGTGGTGTTTGACAGGTTAAATGTTAAGATTTAACCCACCATACCTCACCCTGAGTCAGGGTTTTGTACCAGATGTTTCATTGGGTTAGTTCATTTTCCTCATCATTAGATTAAAGACAGTTACCTGCAACTCTTTTTTTTTTAAATTTTTTTGGTACTGGAGATTGAACTCAGGGGCATTCGACCACTGAGCCACATCCCCAGCCCTATTTTGTGTTTTATGTAGAGACAGGGTCTCACTGAATTGCTGAGGCTGGCTTTGAACTCGTGATTCTCCTGTCTCAGCTTCCCAAAGTGCTGGGATTATAGGCTTGTGCCACCATGCCCAGTTTCTTCTGATGTTTTAAGAAAAAAATATTAGTGCATGTTTTATAAAAGTGGAATGAGACAATGAGACTGTGTCTGTGAGCTCAGCTTAGGCTAAGGTTGTCAATTTTTAATCTCACTTCTCAACATGTTGCTCAAAACTAAGCTTTGTTTCCCGGGCCCCTGACTACTGACTGCCCCAGGGGAAGCTGAATGTGGCTTAGTATGAAGACGGTTATTCTGGAGTTAGCCTGGGTACCCTGGCTTCAGTGTATGTTAGCCGTGTGACCTCAAGTAAGGTCTTGAACTGTGCCTCAGTTTCCTCTTCTATAAAACAGGAGTTACCCATTCTACCTGTTTAGTGAGCATGCTTGAAGGTCGTCAGATGGAGTGATTTGTGTAAAGGCTTTAACATAGGCCAGCCTGTGATCAGGGCTGATGTTTCCCGGTACCCTTTTTCCTCCCTTCGGGGCTTAAGAAGCCCAGTGAAGCTATTTTTCTTTGCGATCAGGTCCAGTTTGGCCATGCCGGAGCTTGTGCCAACCAGGCCTCTGAAACAGCAGTAGCCAAGAACCAGGCTTTGAAGGAGGCAGGCGTGTTTGTGCCCCGGAGCTTCGATGAGCTTGGAGAAATCATCCAGTAAGTGGACCTTCAGGAAGAGGCTGGCCTCTCCCACCCTTTCCAAGCCCCTCCTGAAGACAGCAGGCTTTTCTACAATATTGGGGCATCTGAATATTTCTGGTCTCTCTCAGGCATCTAACACAACTGTGTGAACAGTGCATGATCATTTTCCTCTTGCCTTTTGTTTTGTTTTAATTTAATTTAGAGCAGTAGGTCCAGGTCATTCCAGTTTGTGTTGAAATCTCTTCAGTTTCTGAGCCCACAGCCTTGACCAGAAGTTGGTGGCTGTAAATGAGAGATAAGCATGGAAATGTTTAGAAAGTATCTCCTCTGATTGCTAAGTTGTTGGACTCAAGAGTAGAGGCAGGAGGATTGCAAGTTCAAGGCCATCCTCTGCAACTTACTATCTCAAAATAAAAAAATAACAAATTTTAAAAAGTGGGGGTATATAGCTCAGTGGTAGAATGCTACTGGGTTAAATCCCTAGTGCCACCAAAAAAAAGTTGTTGGATATCCCATTTCTCTCTCCTTTTCTGCTTCCTAAACCTGCCTGGGCTGCTCCCCTCTGTCCTTTGTTAGATCCCTGATCCAACTTTCTATCGAGCCCATCCAGGGGATACATGGGCAGGGGAGTGAGTAGAGTCCTGGCCACCATTTTTCTTCACTTATCCTCAGAATCCAACCTGGGACATAAACCACTGACACCTGAGGAGGCCTATAGTGTTGGGTTAGATAGAGGAGCCCAGAATAATAACATCCACGTGAATGAATGTTATCTCCTGCCTCTCCCCTGCCTCCTAGGTCTGTGTATGAAGATCTCGTGGCCAAAGGAGTCATTGTACCTGCCCAAGAGGTGCCACCCCCAACAGTGCCCATGGACTACTCATGGGCCAGGGTAGGTGTCTGGGATCCCTAGCAGTGAGGGTAGGGGAGACTTGGGGGAATCAGTGGGGTAGGTTTTAAGTTGATGTGGCTTTTAAGGCCCTCGCAACTAGCTAAGAGCAACCATGTCACCTCTCACTGAGAAGAAACTTCAGGGATTAACTCTTGGACTGCACCTTCTGCCTGTTGCTGGAGCTTGTGAGATGAGTAAAACAAACACAAGTCCCACGGGGCCAGGGCACATCTGTCACCTGATGAGGAAACAGAGGGACCTAGGGCAGATAATGTTCTTTAGAGATGTTTTACATTTGCTAAGGGCTTTCAGGGGTGAAGTAGATAGATCATTCTGCCTAATTGTCCATGGGGCATAGATGAAGAGCCAATATTCTTTTTGGGGGGTACCAGGGATTGAACCCAGGGGTGTTCAACCTCTGAGCCACATCCTCAGCCCTTTTTAATTTTCAGATAGGGTTTTGCTAAGTCATTTAGGGCCTCAGCCTCCCAAGCTTCTGGGATTACAGGTGTGTGCCAGTGCCTGGCCAATATTCTTGATATATAAGGACTCTTAGGAATAAATGTTGAAAGACCCAGTGACCACCAAGCACAGTGGTGCATGCCTGTAATCCCAGTAGCCTGGGAGGCTGAGGTTGGAGAGTCGCAAGTTCAAAGCCAGCCTCAGCAACTTAGCGAGATCCTATCTCTAAATAAAATATAGAAAAGGGCTGGGGATGTGGCTCAGTGGTTTAGTGCCTCTGGGTTCAATCCCCACTACCAAAAAAAAAAAAAAGACCTGTGACTACTGGAGCACACCTGTATTACCAACTACTTGGAAGGCTGAGGCAGAAGGATCACAAGTTCAAGGCCAGACTAGGCAACTTAGTGAGACCCTATTCCAAAATGAAATATAAATGGTTGGGAATGTAGCTTGGTGATAGAGTGCTTGCATACTATGTGCAAGGACTTGTGTTCAATCCCTAGTACCAAGATTAAAAAACGGGAGTAGGGGGACATGCCTGTAATCCCAGCACTTTGAGAAGCTGAGACTGAAGAATCTTGAGTTCAGAGCCAGCCTCAGCTACGGCAAGGTGCTAAGCAACTCAGTGAGACCATTTCTCTAAATAAAACACAAAAATAAGCCGGGCGCAGTGGCGCAAGCCTGTAATCCCAGCACTTAGGGAGGCTGAGACAAGAGAATCTTGAGTTCAAAGCCATCCTCAGCAACGGGGAAGTGCTAAGCAACTCAGTGAGACCCTGTCTCTACATAAAAAGGTGGCTCTGTGGTCGAGTGCCCCTGAGTTTAATCCCTGGTACCAAAAAGGGCCGGGGGGGATAGGTAGGAAATGGCCTTTCAACATGAAAAAAATGTTCTACTTCACTTAAGAAAGGAACCAAAATAAAGTATAATAAAACTGATACCAATTTCCCTAAGAGGCCTGCAAAGATCAAATTATTTGATAAATTATGTTCATATAGGTATGGGGAAACTGTTATATTCGTCCATTTTTTGTTTTTATTTTTGTTTTTGTTTGGTACTGGGGATTGATCTCAGGGGCACTCGACCACTAAGCCCCATCCCCAGCCCTGTTTTGTATTTTTTTTATTTAGAGATAGGGTCTCACCGAGTTGCTTAGCATCTGGGATTATAGGTGTGCGCCACTGCGCCCAGATCATTCATTTATTATTGATGGGAGTGGAAATCGATACAGTATTTTTTTTTTAATAGTTTTTGAGTTGTTGATGGATCTTTATTTTATTCAATTATTATTTATATGTGGTGCTGAGGATCGAACCCAGTGCCTCACACATGCTAGGTAAGCGCTCTACCACTGAGCTACAGCCCCAGCCCATGACACAGTATTTCTGAAGGCAATTGAGTAGTATCAGATTTTTTAAATTGCTTGTTAGGAGTGGTGGCACACACCTGTAATCCTAGTGACTCAGGAGGCAGAAGAGGAGGATGGGAAGTTCAAGGCTAGCCTGGGCAACTTAGCGAGACCCTATCTTAAAATAATGACTGGAGATACAGCTCAGTGGTTAAGCACCCCTGGGTTCAATCACCAATACCAAACAAAATTTTAAAGTGCCCATACCTTATGGTCCAGCACTTTCATATCTACAAAACTACTTCTGAGAAATGCTTTCATATAAAACACAAGGATTTTGTTTGTTAATGTTTATAAGTAGAGATTATTAGTGGATTGTGGCATTATGAGATATTATAAAGCAGTTAAAAGGAATAAACTAAAGCTGTGTACATATTGATGTTAATAGAGCTCAGATTCATTGATAAATGGCACATTATGGGACAGGGAGTACATCTTGTGATTATGAAAAATGTATATGCACAAAACACTTTGCTCTCCATGTGTGTGCATGCACACTTTAAATAAAAGTGGGAAAGAAAAGTCCAGAAAGATTAATTAAACTAACACTAAGGTAGAAGGACCAAGATCGGAATAGAGGTGAAAGGGTATATAATTTTTATCTGTTCCACTTTAAAATTTTAAAAAGAGGAACACATTCATGTTACTTTTATGACTATTAAAAACATTTTTAAATTTTTCATGGAGGAGAGGTCAAGCACAGTGATGCATTCCAGTAACTCGGGAGGCCGAAGCAGGAAGATTGCATGTTTGCGGCCAGCCTAGGCAACTTAGCAAGATTCTATCTCAAAATAAAAATTTAAAAGGACTGGTGATGTAACTGAGTGGTAGAGTACCCTGGGTTCAATCCCCAGTTCCAATCAATCAATCAGTCAATAAAATGTCATGGGGAATAATTAAAGAAATGTGAAGAAATGAAGTTGGACACAATTGGTTGACAATACCCTTGTGGTACCCTAACTCTGGAAATGGAGAATTCAGGAGTTCAGTCCCTTTCATCTGGGTAAAGAACATTGAGAGGGGGGGCTGGGATTGTGGCGCAGTGGTAGCGTGCTCACCTAGCACACGTGAGGCACTGGGTTCGATCCCCAGCACCACATAAAAACAAAGATATTCTATCCACCTAAAACTAAAAAAATAAATAAATAAATATTTAAAAAAAAAAAAAAAAGAACATTGAGAGGGGATTCTACCATTTCTACAGCTGTGTACCTCAATACATTCTTGGTGGGGTGTTTGCAGCTGTATCTACAGTGTTTTAGAGATTTCCCTTGGGGTTCGTGCTTCAGTTTCTTAGCCAAGTGAGCCTGGCTGGTTACGGAGTGAGCCTCAGCCTGGTTTCCTCTGCTATAACAGAAGGCATGATTCTACTTTGTGAAGTTAAAATGAACCAGTGGATGTAAACTGCTTAGTGCCCCACCTGGCCCAGCAAATGCTCAGTAAAGGATAGAACTAGCACCAATGTCAAGCAGCTACCAGGATGTGGTGCCCCTATTTTCTACACCCCATGTGGTCTTATCAGAGGGATTTTGTGCTTCTTTCTTGGGAACTTTGGGAATTGTTGCTTGGCCACCAGAATGGCCAAGTCATTCCTGGGATACTTTAGTTCCGAGAGCACAGATGGTGAAGCTATAGAAATCTATGGTGGTCACCGTAGCCCTGTCTCTCTCTGCCTTATTTCTGCTCAGGAGTTGGGTTTGATCCGCAAACCTGCCTCATTTATGACCAGCATCTGTGACGAGCGAGGACAGGAGCTCATCTATGCAGGCATGCCCATCACTGAGGTCTTCAAGGAAGAGATGGGCATTGGTGGGGTCCTTGGCCTCCTCTGGTTCCAGAGAAGGTGAGTTAGGGACCTTCTCCTGTCACAGGAATGGGGCTGGGTCTGCTTGTGTAGTGTGTCTTAAGGCCACAAGCAAACTGAAAATCCAGAGCAAAGAAACAGGCTATTCCTAAATCTTCCAAAGACCTACAGGCCAGTCTAACAGAAGCAGCAGTGGCAACTTCATCAGAGCTCTTGGAATAGCCTTTCCCTTTAGAACTGTTGAAGAAGTGGGGCTGGGGTTGGGGCTCAGTGGGAGAGCACTTGCCTGGCACATGTAGGCACTAGGTTCAGTCCTCAGCACCACATAAAAAATAAATAAGTAAAATAATGATATTGAGTCCATCTGCAGCTAAAAAATATTTTTTCAAAAAGAGAAGAACTGGGGCTGAGGTTGTGGCTCAGTGGTAGAGCACTTGCCTCTCATGTGTGAGGCACTGGGTTTGATCCTCAGCACCACATAAAAACAAACAAAACAAAGACACTGTGTCCATGTATAACTAAAAAATATTTTTAAAAAAAGAGAAGAACTTTTAAAGTAAGACAGTAGCTGGGCATGGTGGTACACGCCTGTAATCCCAGCGTCTCTGGAGGCTGAGGCAGGAGAATCACGAGTTCAAACCCAGCCTCAGCAACAGCAAGGCCCTAAGCAACTCAGTGAGACCCTGTCTCTAAATAAAATACAAAAAAGGGCTTGGGATATGGCTCAGTGGTTGAGTGCCCCTGAGTTCAATTCCCGGTTACCCCCCACCCAATAAAGTAAAATAAATAAAAGGGCTGGGAAGATAGCACAATGATTAAGTGGCTCCTAGGTTCAATACCTAGTACCAAAAAAAAGGAAGTGAGGTGTAAATGTAGATCTCTGGACAGCATAGAGGTTTGCTGGGGGGTGGAGCTTAATGAGGGTGTACGGGGTATGGCGAAGCTGATAGAACTATGGAATAGCATAAACATAATTATGGTTTCTTTGCAAATTTATGTGTCTGTTCAGCCTGAATGTTAGAAAACTTTTAGTTTTCTCTGCAGCTCCCAAGATTAGCCCTTCTCTGATGCTGACAGCTAGGCAGGGGAGCCAGTAAGTGATTCACTGAGCACTGGGCAGTAGGCAAGGTCCAGGTCTTGTTTCTCTTGGCCCTCACCTGCAGAGAGATGGGTCTTGGTCCTGCTTTAGGCCCTTCCTGGAAAAAGTTCATAGATCCTAACAACTGAACAGGTTTCTCTCTGTCTCTTCTTGTCTCCTCAGGTCTCCAGACTTCTTTCTTTGTCATTAGTGGGGAAACTAAACACTGCAGTAGGTCTAGGCCTCCTACACTGTGAAAAGGACAGGAGTCTCACCTCTGTTCTATCTGGTACTGGAGTATGGTAGCCACAAATATAAGTTAAACTCTGTGCAGCAACTCATGCTGAAAATGGCTAAAGAAAAAGATTTTAAACCCTCATTGCTAACTCTGTCTTAAAAGTAGTATTTGAGGGGCTGGGATTGTAGCTCAGTGGTAGGGCGCTTGCCTCGCATGCGTGAGGCCCTGGGTTCGATCCTCAGCACCATGTACAAAGCAATGAAATAAAGACATTGTGTCCATCTACAACTAAAAAAATATTTAAAAAAAAAAAAAAAAAAAAAGTAGTATTTGATAACAGAGAAGTCCAGAGGTTGTGCCTTGCAATTGGCATGAGACTTGATTGTGAGGAAATTATCCTTCTTGAATTTAAGCCATTTATCTGGGGAGATGGAAGAACAGGAGTATGGCCTTGTGGCTGCTGGCCTTTGTTCCACTTCTCTTCTCCGTGCATTTTTATGTACCCTGCTCTAGGTTGCCCAAGTACTCTTGCCAGTTCATTGAGATGTGTCTGATGGTGACAGCTGATCATGGGCCAGCCGTCTCTGGGGCCCACAACACCATCATCTGTGCCCGGGCTGGGAAGGACCTTGTCTCCAGCCTAACCTCAGGGCTGCTCACCATTGTAAGTACTGTCATCATGGTTGGTGAACAAGAAGGACATTGGGCTTTGACATCGGGCTCCTTGACTGCAGCAGGATCCTAGAAGGAGCCACTGAGTGTAAAACCCTGGGCTGGGGCTGTTCAGGCATCCTAGATTGGTTGTGAGGTTGAAGGGAACTTAAAGCTCAGGGCAGGATGTGCTTGTTTCTCCTGTAGGGGGATCGTTTTGGGGGTGCCTTGGATGCAGCAGCCAAGATGTTCAGTAAAGCCTTTGACAGTGGCATTATCCCCATGGAGTTTGTGAACAAGATGAAGAAGGAAGGAAAACTGATTATGGGTATTGGCCACCGAGTGAAATCTGTAAGTTATCTATCTACTTAATAGGAGGTGGATCTACAGGATGAGAGGTGATAGGAGGTTGAGGATTTAGTCAAAACACCCACACTCCTAACTTGCAAAAGCTATGGACAGGTCGACAGAAGCCAAGTATAAGACAGCTATCTTTCCCATGTCATCATATAGATTGCTTTGAACAGTTTTTAGCTCATTCAGTTGTTGCAAAAATACACTAAGCTGGAAACTTGGTGACTTTAGCTTCCCAAATGAACTTTAAAAGAGAGGGGACTAGCCAGGGGCAGTGGATTATGTCAGTAACCCAGCAGCTTGGGAGGCTGAGGCAGGAGGATTGCCAAGTTCAAAGCCACCCTCAGCAACTTAGCAAGGCCCTTAGCAACTCAGTGAAACCTTGTCTCTGAATAAAATATAAAAAAGGATATGGGGATGTGGCTCAGTGGTTAAGCACCTCTGGGTTCAATCCTCGGTACCAAAAAAAAAAGAGGGAACTAAGGTCAGGGTGAAGGTGGCCTTATGCTTGATAATGCCTCTTGCCACAGTAACAAACAACTCCACACATCTCAGTGGCCTACAAGAGCCAAGGTTTATTTCTTATTCACATTACATGTGCTACAGGTTAGCTGCAGCTCTGTTCACTGTCATCTATGCTGAAGGAGCACCTCTTCTCAGGTCTCATGTCAGAGGAAAACAGTAATGGCAGAACCATGGGAATGTTCTAACACTTCCCCTTGGCAGTTGCTCTGGTTTACTTTCCCTCGTGTTTCAGATGGGTACACATGACATCACTGGGGCAGGAAACTAAAAAATATCAATACAGGCCAGACATGGTGCATGCCTATAATCCCAAAAGCTCAGGAGGCTTACAAGTTCACGCCAGCCTCAGCAACTGAGCAAGACCTTGTCTCAAACTAAAAAATAAAAAGAGCTAGGGAAGTAGCTCAGTGGTGGAGTGCCTCTAGGTTGAATCCTCATTACAAATAATTATTATTATTTCAAGGGAAGCACAATTGGCAGAGACCAGCAGAGAGAGTAAATATTTTATTTTAAAGTTAATATTGTTTCATTCAGGGATGAGTGTCCCCGTAACATGTTACATGTACAAATCAAAGAGAAACAAGACATAATTGGCAGCTGCTTAGGGCCTTATAAGTAGAGGCAGCTCCTTAGTAAGTCCTCTCACTTTGGGCTCCTTGGTCCTGTAGCTCCAGAAACCTCATTTAGTTGGACAATCCATTGATCTAGGTAAGGAGTATGAATCACATTAAACACATAGGGTGTGTGATCCAGGACACTCCTGTCTGGGCATCTGAATACTTGGTTGTCTCAGTTTAGACATCCAGAGGTTGCTTGATGAGCAGAGACTGTAGTAGAATCTGATAGGGAAGGTGGTTAGCTCTGAGGACCATTCTATCTAGGTCCTGCAGAACTTTGCTCAGATTCTGAACAGGTCATGCCTTTCTAATCTACAGCTCAGGGCCTCTATCTAAGATCATGCTATATCTGTTCTGCCACACTCAGACTTTGGGCTCCTTCCTTTCTGGAGTCTGTTTTTGCTGAATGAAGTTGCCACTGGTAGTGGGATTTGCTGTGTGTCTAAATCATCTCACTTTCCCACTGGCAGATGTGGGGTTTTTGTTTTGTTTTGGTACCAGGGATTGAACCTAGGGGTGCTTGACCACTGAGCCATATCCCCAGACCTTTTATATTTTTTATTTTGAGTTGTGGAAGCTGACTTTGAACTTGATCCTCTTGCCTCAGCCTCCTGAACTGCTGGGATACAGGTGTGTGCCACCATGCCAGACTATGTGTGGGGTTTTTGTTGTGTTTTGTTTTGTTTTTAGTATTAGGGATTGAACTCGGGACAACTCCACCCACTGAGACACATCCCCAGCCTATTTTGTATTTTTATTTAGAGACAGAGTCTCACTGAGTTGCTTAACGCCTTGCTTAGTGGCCAGAACCTAAGTCTTCAGATTGGAGCACCTGCTTAACGTCGCGTGGCTAACTTTCTGAACATCTCCAAGGCTTGGTTCCTTTTGTGTAATGTAGAAGAAAAACCTACAAAGGTTTATTTTGAGATATGAGAGGACTTCAAAAACTTCAGCACCATAGCAGTGTCATAATCAGTGTTACGTGGAATAATGCGCATGGACCAGGTTCTAGAATCATTTCCAGAATAAGATGCGTGGCTCTGACCATTTGTGACACAAATTAGCAGTATTGTTGGAGTGGGTTCCTCTGTAACTTTGGGTCCCTTTCTAGATAAATAACCCCGACATGAGAGTGCAGATCCTCAAAGATTACGTCAAACAACACTTCCCTGCCACCCCACTGCTGGATTACGCACTGGAAGTAGAGAAGATCACCACTTCAAAGGTAACAGGGAAAATTTGCTAGTCACATGTATGGGTGAGTTTCTTAGGGGAAATGGGAAGCAATTTGAATAAAATAAAATCCTGTTTCCTGGAAATTTTTATTTACTGTTGCATAACTAAATTGAACCAGTAAAAGTATTCACTAGGCATAGAGTCCTTGCTATACACTGGGAAGGGAAATGACACAGCCTACCACGTGGCAAGTTTTTAAGTGATATTGAAACTCATAGTAACAGTAGTAGTAACAGTGGCAAAATTACAAAGGAAAAAATGAGAGATGTTAAATGCTTTGCATTTTTTTGCTTTCCCAGAAACCAAATCTTATCCTGAATGTAGATGGTTTCATCGGAGTTGCGTTTGTAGACATGCTTAGGAACTGTGGGTCCTTTACTCGGTGAGCACTACAGCTATTTTCTTCTTTAGCTTTGATTTTTTGTTCCTTCTGCCGAACTGTTGCCGAAAGCTCAGTCCTTGTCCCAGATGCCAATCCAATAACAAGAACATGGATTTGAGAAAAAGGAAAAAGACAATTTATTGCTTTGCTAGCAAAGGAGAAACACAGGGGATTTCTGTCCCAAAGGCTGTGATTCTGCCCATCAGTAGGAACAAGGGGTTTTAAAGAGGTAATTCAGATAAAAAATGAGATAGAGCCGGGTGCAGTGGCACACATCTGTAGTTCCAGCACTTTGGGAGGCTGAGACAGGAGGATCACGAGTTCAAAGCCAGCCTCAGCAACGGCGAGGCGCTAAGCAACTCAGTGAGACCCTGTCTCTACATAAAACACAAAATAGGGCTGAGGATGTGGCTCAGTGGTCGAGTGCCCCTGAGTTCAATCCCTGGTACCAAATTACAAAAAAAAAAATGAGATAGGATAGATCAGGAAGAAGATCAAGGAGAAGCAGGTTGGGAAAAAGAAAAAAAAAACATGTAAATTTCAAAGCCATAAGGGATACAGTCAAAGCATCAAGTGAACCCCTGTTACACAACTATGAGTAATGTATGCTCCTGATAGAGAATTTAGAAAGTATGACTGGGCGTGGTGGTGCACACCAGTAATCCCCAGCACTTTGGGAGGTTGAGACAGGAGAATTATGAGTTCAAAGCCAGCCTCAGCAACGGCGAGGTGCTAAGCAACTCAGTGAGACCCTGTCTACATAAAACACAGAATAGGGCTGGGGATGTAGCTCAGTGGTTGAGTGCCCCTGAGTTCAATCCCTGGTACTTAAAAAAAAAAAAAAAAAGCAGGGCACCCTGGCGCACACCTGTAATCCCGGCACTTTGGGAGGCTGAGACAGAATCACAAGTTCAAAGCCAGCCTCAGCAATGGCAAGGCGCTGAGCATCTCACTGAGACCCTGTCTCTAAATAGAAACATAAAATAGGGCTGGGGATGTGGCTCAGAGGTCAAGTGCCCCTGAGTTCAATCCTCAGTACCAAAAAAAGAAAAAGAAAAGAAAGAAGCTATAAAAAGCAAATAAATGTTTGGGCTGGGGTTGTGGCTCAGTGGTAGAGCATTTGCCTAGCATGTGTGAGCCACTGGGTTTGATCTTCAGCACTACACAAAAGAAAGAAAGTTATGATGTCCATCTACAACATCCCCACTCCCCCACCCCCACTCCCTCCCACCCCCAAAAAAAAGAAAGAAAGAAAAACAAATGTCTCTAATTCTACCACCCAGAGCACTGCTTTTTCACTTTGAAACCAAAGAGCTTCTCCCCAGGCAGAAGTAGTTACTGTGTGCTTGGAGGAGGGCAATCATGAGCCATTTTAAAACTACAAGTTGATTGTGTGTTGCAGGGAGGAAGCTGATGAATACATTGACATTGGAGCCCTCAATGGCATCTTTGTGCTTGGAAGAAGTATGGGCTTCATTGGTGAGTTCACTGTTGTTTTAAGTATTTTTTTTTCCTTGAAGCCCCCATAGTTAAGCGATACCACTTACCTGTGTAGTAAGTTTTTATAACAGAGATGTCATAATCTCTTAATCGTCATTTTTTTTTTAATTTTTTTTTTTTTAGTTGTTGATGGACCTTATTTTTTGTTAATTTATTTATTTATATGCGGTGCTGAGAATTGAACCCAGTGCCTCACACATGCTGGGCAAGTGCTGTACTACTGAGCCACAACCCCAGGTCTTAATCGTCATTCTTAATCTTTACTTTCTTTACCCTTGTTCCTTTATTCTTGGGAAGGACTCTAATTGCTATGCCAGGAAAATGGCATTAAATAACAGTTCCCTTTTTGCCAAGTGGCTGATTTACCTGTGGGATCCGAATTTACTTCCCTATTTCTTTATGCCTGCCTTTTTTTGTGTCAGGAGGCTTTTCCCTCCCTCATCCTCTGCCTCTCACCAGGCTCCCAGAGCTCTATGAAAAGATGCATTTGCTCCATTTCAGGACACTATCTTGATCAGAAGAGACTGAAGCAGGGGCTGTATCGCCATCCGTGGGATGATATTTCATACGTTCTTCCAGAACACATGAGCATGTAACCGAGCTTTTCACTGTCAAGTGAAGACAAGAACTCCTACTTGGGAAATGGCATGAAGACAGCTGTCAATGGAGCCTGCTGTAGCGTGGGTCTGGATTATAAGCCACTACTGGTATGCAGGCACCAAAGACCAACAGCCACAGGCCAATGCCTTTTCAGTCCACACACAGAAGCTTAATATTTTTTTTATAAGCATAGAAATAAAAACCAAGCCCATACTTGTTACATTTCGCTCTGCTACCTGCTGTATTTATCATATGGAAGCTCTTAGTGCTGTCAGACTAGTATTCTTCCTCCTTGTAGGGTATTATGATGTCACTTTCTTTTTTTATCAGTTAAACATTCCCCCCTTGGAGGAAGGGAATGAAACTTATAAGACTTCCAGATATTATACATTTAAACTATTCCCTGATGTCTTGTTTTTCTACTTCCCTTTCCTCCTCCTTATAACATGAAGTAATTTGATT
>CM053402.1:18751804-18790905 GCA_028644305.1 Xerus rutilus
TGGGTAGCTTCCATCTGTCTCTTCTCTTTATTATTATAGTTTGGTTTAAATAAACTATATAGTAACCATGAAGGTATGCTGCTGTCTTGTGTCGTTCATATATTCATCTATATTCCTTTGAATTGTACCAATTCAGTACTGTATAGGTTTAACATTTTTAGTCCACCTTTTTTGGGCGCAACCAGGGACTGAACGCTGGGGCTCTCAACCACTTAGCCACATCTCCAGCCCATTTTTATATTTTATTTTGAGAAAGGGTCTCACTGACTTGCTGAGACTAGCTTAGAATTTGTGATCCTCCTGACTCAGCCTCCTGAGCCACTGGGATTACCGGCGTGTTTAGTCCACCCCTTGAAAAGAAAAATACAATTAAAATACTACCTTCCCTGGACAGGTGGTGTTTGAGGACAGCCCAGGCAACACGGACCCTGTGTCCTTATTTCCCTTTTTGTTCTGCTACAATTAATTCCCCACAAAGACACTAGTGATATTTTTAAAAACACATCAAATGGAACCACTCCTTTGCTTCAAAACCCAAAGTGGCTTTTATTCATTTTTTTAACAAGAATGAAACTGAAGCAAGCACCATTGAAAACATTTTGACTCAAGCATTACCTCATTTAATCCTCACAGTTAAACAGCCTTTCAAGCTGGGTAACATCCCCGTTTTTAGAAGACAATAATTCCGTTCACCCTCATCCACTCAGCTAAGGGTCGTTCTCCCCCCCAACTCTTACATTTTTTTCTCCAAGCCATTTTACTTACTAATCTTTTGGCAGTGTTGGTGATCGAACTCCCAAGCCATTTTAAGTGCAAAGCCCATGCTTTAACTGTGGGTGATGGACCAAAGGAGCTGTAACTTTTTTGCGTGGTGTATTCGGGACTTAACCCGGCAGGGCTGGGGGCGGGTTGCTTTACCACTAGGCTACCTCCTAGTCTTTTGAGACAGGGTGTCGCTAAGTAGCTGAGGATGGCTTCGCCCTGAGATCCTCCTGCCTCAGCCTCGTGAGTCAATGGGATTACAGGCGTGCACTACCACGCCTGGCAAGATGACTTTACTGAACGCGAAACGCCTGCGGCTCTCGAGCAAGGTAAGGAACCATCCTGCCCGGACGTGGGTGGGAGCCTCAGGATTACGGGCGCGACGCGGCGGCGCATGCGCGGCGGGTCGGCGGACGCAGGCGCAGCTCCGCCCTGCGCGCACTATTTAATCCCAGAATCCTTCTGTGTCGCACTAGAATGGCCGCACCGTTCTGAGACTGCGGAGACCGGAGCGGCGGCGTCAAGATGGCGGCAGCAGTGGCGGCGGCGGCGGCAGCGGCAGCCGCAGCTGCATCACTTCAGGTGCTGGAGATGGAGAGCATGGAGACGGCCGCCGCCGGCTCAGCGGGGCTGGCCGCCGAGGTCCGAGGCAGCGGCACGGTGGACTTCGGGCCCGGGCCCGGGATCTCTGCCATGGAAGCAAGCGGGGGCGATCCTGGCCCAGAGGCTGAGGACTTTGAGTGCAGCTCTCACTGCTCCGAGCTGTCCTGGCGGCAGAACGAGCAGCGGCGCCAAGGCCTCTTCTGCGACATCACCCTGTGCTTCGGCGGCGCCGGAGGCCGCGAGTTCCGGGCCCACCGCTCGGTGCTAGCTGCCGCCACCGAGTACTTCACACCCCTGCTCTCGGGCCAGTTTTCCGAGTCGCGCTCGGGCCGGGTGGAGATGCGCAAGTGGAGCTCCGAGCCGGGGCCCGAACCCGACACGGTGGAAGCCGTTATCGAATACATGTACACCGGCCGCATCCGCGTCAGCACTGGCAGTGTGCACGAGGTGCTGGAGTTGGCCGACAGGTAGGCGAGGGCGGCCGCGCCGCGGAGCGCAGTCACTCACTGCCTCTGCTGTCGGGCAGCCAGTGCGTTGGGCACCGAGGGTGCCGCCGCGATTCCGGGGAGGGCGCCCAGTCCACAAGGAGTGCAGACTGCAGGTGGAGGGACAAAGGCAGTGAACAGCAGTCAGAATGAGATGAATGCTGTGATGCCATTAAAAAGGAATGAAAGGCTAGTTGTTGAGGAAAGACCTTTCGGAGAGGTGACATTTAAACCGACCTCTAAATGACGGAAAAAACGGGCTCTGCAAAGATGGAGGATGAACATTCCAGGCAGCGCAAAAGCCCTCGGGCAGGATCCCGTTTGGCTTACGGAGGGACTTTAAAAAAAAGAAAATCCTGCCGGGTGTGGTGGCGCACGCCTGTAATCCCAGTGGCTCGGGAGGCTGAGGCAGGAGGATCGCGAGTTCAAAGCCAGCCTCAGCAATGGCGAGGTGCTGAGCAACTCAGTGAGACCCTGTCTCTACATAAAACACAAAATAGGGCTGGAGATGTGGCTCAGTGGTCGAGTGCCCCTGAGTTCAATCCCCAGTACACACACACACCCTCCCCCTACAAAGGAAAATTCTTTGATGTTGGATCTAGTGGATGAAGGGAAGAAGGGTGTGTGACATGCATTGGAACAAGGAGTTCAGATTTTACTGAGGGTAATGGAAAGCTGGGTAAGGAAATGATGTGATTTAAATATTTTAAAAGATGTTTTGTATTACTGTGGAAAGCGCTTTGTAGGGAGCGGAAATGGATGTTCCAAAGACTGTTATGGGGCAGTATCTTTTTACATACTCTATTTTAACAAATACCTAGTGAGCACCTATTATGGGCCAGATCAGACTCTGGACTCTAAGGTACTTGGAATCCAGCCGTGAGCAAAACAAATGAAAGCCCCTTTCCTCCTTGAACTGACATTTGGAGACAGTAAGTAAAATATAGTCTATTGAATGATGATTATTACTCAGAAAAAAAAATAGTATGGTGGAAGGTACTTAGAAAGTCCTGATGGGAAGGAACTGATTTTTAAACTGGGTGAATTGACAATGCCTTTTGCAAAGAAATAAAAGAGGTAAGGTAGAGAGCGTTTCAGGTAGGGGACACAGATGCAAAGCCCTAAGGTGGTGGCTGGGTAGAGGGCTGTAGGGTGGGTGGAGCTGAAGCCTTTGGATGGTAATTCTGATCCTCTAGGGCCTTGCTGGCCTATAGAAAGCAGCACAGGAGCTTTTACTTTGAATGAGATGTCAAAAAGAATGGTGCAGTTTGAAACACTAGCAGAGAGACTAGTGTAAGTTATTGGAATGGTGGTGAAAGCTTAGATTGAAAAGGGAAAGGAAAGGTGATGGGAAGGACTGACAGCTATTTTTATGTTCTCTTCCCACCTGATGTTGGAGATCAAACCCAGGGTCTCCTACATGCTGGACAAGTGCTCCTCCCCTGAGCCACACCTCTAGTGCCCCTCCTCTCTCCAACATCTGTATTTTGAAGGTAGAGAAGATAAGTTTACCAGTGGATTTGATTTGGGTATAAGGGGAAAAGACTGAGTTTTTTTTGACCCAAGCAATTAAAAAGATGAAGTTATTGTTAAGATGTGGAAGGTTGTGGAAGAGTGGGTTTGGGAGGAGGGTCATTTGAATTTAGTCAAGATGTCTGGGTAGGCAGTTGGATAGAAGAGCATTGAGTTGCCAGACATCAGGGTGCACGCCTGTAATCCCAGCAACTCTAGAGGCTTAGGCAAGAGGACTGCAAGTTCAAGGCCAGCCTCAGCAATATTAGTGATGCCCTCAGCAACCTAGTGAGATCCTGTCTCAAAATAAAATATGAAAGGTCTGAAGATGTGGCTCAGTAGTTAAGCACCCCTGGATTCATTCAATCCCCAATACCAAAAAAAGAAGAAGAAGAAGAGTATCAAGTCCTTAAGTCAGGTTATGGGGAAAAAAATCAAGAAATCCTGAGGAGAAGCAATGCAAGGAAAACCTCAGGCAGGGACATCTCATTAAACACTGAAAAAAACATAGATCTTTAAGAAAAAAGCATTGGAAGCTAGAGATAAAGATTGAGGGAAAAATAGTATATGGATGGTGATTAAAGCCATGCAATGGATGGAATTACTTAGTTTAGTAGGAAAGGGGAAAGAGGAAGAGAGCAGGCAAGACTGAGCCCCTGGAATTCTCTAGAATGATAAAGAAGCCAGCAGAGGAGACTAATCCCATGGAAGTGTAGAAAGGAAGAGTGTCCGGGAGGGAGTAGCCAACCCATAAGTGATCACTGGGGGTTGGGATGGCATTGACAAAAGCCTGCAAAGACCTGCTGTAAAGAGGGTTGGGCTGGCCGGGCGTGGTGGTGCACACTGGTCATTTCAGCTACTCAAGGCCTGAAGCAGGAGGATCACACATTTGAGGCCAACCTCAGCAGTTTAGAGAGACCCTAAACTGGAAATTTTTAAAAAAGAACTTGAAGAGATGTTTATAAGAGTAGGGGGAAGCCGAGTGCAGTGACGCAATCCTGTAATCCCAGCACTTAGGGAGGCTGAGACAGGAGAATCGCGAGTTCAAAGCCAGCCTCAGCAACGGCGAGGCGCTAAGCAAGTCAGTGAGACCCTGTCTCTACATGAAACACAAAATAGGGCTGGGGATGTGGCTCAGTGGTCGAGTGCCCCTGAAGTCAATCCCCAGGACCAAAAAAAAAAAAAGTAGAGGGAGTGATTGGAGGTGTGAAGTTTTTGAAACCAAGAAGGGTTAGAATCTATATTAAAATTGGAAAGGCAGACATAGAGCACAGCTACAGTCACAGTGGATGGTGGGAAGATAAAATTCCTGCCTGATTGCTTCTGTTTTTGAAAGTATGAGGCTGGGTCAATTAGAAGGCGGGGCAGGATGAGCATGACCCTGAAAGAGGGCGCTTCATTAAATGAAAATGCACAGAAGGGGTTGCACTCACTGAAGCCTGGTTTGTTTTTGTCCTGTGACCTTGTGTTTTTTAGACTTGCACCTTTTGAGGGGGAAGTAAGGATAAAGAGAGAAGAATCCAAGCAATTTATTTTTAAAACTCTTATCAGGGAGAGAGGCTGAGCATCTGCCTTGTGTCTGACACTATTCTAAATGCTTTGTGAACATCCCTTTTAATCTTCCCATCATCTCTGAGCCTCCACCCAAATATATTCTGGTGGTGGTCTTGCCTGCCTTGCAGGAAACTCGTAAGGATCAGAAATAATAGCACATCCCCACAGCATAATGCTTATCACATGACAGATGCCAAGTGTGTGAAGTGTTGTTTTCATGGAGCAGTGCTTCCAGACATCTAAGGGGATGTACCTCAGTTACCTGTAGCACCTGCCAAACATAGGAGCTCCAGGCAGCCTGGGAATCAGGTGACTCTGGCACCCAGACTGAATGAGAACCATTAGAGTCCTTCCCACTCCACCTTGTCTTTGTTTTATCTCGAATGTGCTGGAATGTGCTGTTTCCTTAAGCCGTGAAGGGAGCCTTTCTCATTTGTCTTTTTATCATTATACTTAAGGTGGTTATTAAGTACAATAACAAACAGTTATTGAATTGAGATGGGCCTGGATTGGTTAAGTCATCCTTGTATTGTTTGAGGTTCTTCTTGGTTCTGGAATCTTACTCTTTTTATAAAACAGTTGTCTCAAATTGGCCACCCTTGGGCTGAATGCTGCCAGATTTGGGATTTTGGCTAAAACTTTGTGTGTTTGTCTGTGTTTTAAGTGAACTGAATTTAGGTGGGCGGGCAACACCCTATCAGTGTAGGTTTTTGAACCTACACTGTCCTATATGTGTGTGTGTGTTTTTCCTTGTGCTTCCATTTTGTTTCCTGACTTCAGATGATTGAATTTGTTTTCCTGTCCTGCTTTAATGAGAACAAAGCCCCCCAAGCACCTCACTCTTTCTGATTGTCTAAGGAGAATGCTCTGGTGAAGAAGAGAGTAAGAAGCTCTGACAGAAAGCCTAGACTGCTATTCCTTTTGGTATCTGACCAGTCTCCAGGAAGTCACAGTTATGCCTTGCTCTTATTAGATTATATAGTCATACTTGATAAAGCTTTTCACTAAGACTTTGCCTTATGTAAGATGGCTGGGCATGGTGGCACATGCCTGTAATTCAATTACTTGGGAGACTGAGGCAGGAGGATCACAAGTTAAAGGCCAGCATTGGCAACTTAATGAGCCCCTCTCTAGTAAAAAAAATAAAAGGGCCAGGCATTGTGGCACATGCCTGTAATCTCAGTAGCCCTGGAGGCTGAGACAGGAGGATTGGGAATTCAAAGCCAGCCTCAGCAATAGTGAGTCACTAAGCAATTTACTGAGTGACAAAATAGGACTGGGGATATGGCTCAGTGGTTGAGTGCCCCTGAGTTCAATCCCCAGTATACCCCCAAAAATAAAAAATTTAAAAAAAAATAAAAAGAGCTGAGGATGTAGTTCAATGATAATCCCCACCCACTCCTCCATTGGATCCCCAGTACTGCAAAAAGCAGAAGAGGAGGTGGATGGCTAGACGTGGTGGTGCATGCCTACGATCCCAACCACTCAGGAGCCTGAGGGAAGAGAGCTGAAAGCTCGAAGCCAGCCTGAGCCTCTTAGGGAGACCCTGTCTCAAAATAAAAAATTTAAAAAAGAGACTGGGAATGTTGCTCAGTGGTAGAGTCCACTTGGGCTCAATTCCTAGTACCTCAAAAGGAAAAAGAAAAGAAAGAAAGAAAAAGGAAAAGAAGAAGAGGCCAGTGACTAGCAAGGGATTAGGAAAGAATGGCAGAGACAGGTTGGGTTTGGAATTTGCCTTTGCTGAGGATAAATTAAAATGAAAATAAAGTAAAAGACTATTGTACTTTTTTTTTTTTTTGGCACCAGGGATTGAACTCAGGGGCACTCGACCACTGAGCCACATCCCCAGCCCTGTTTTGTGTTTATGTAGAGACAGGGTCTCACTGAGTTGCTTAGCGCCTCACCGTTGCTGAGGCTGGCTTTGAATCCGTGATTCTCCTTTCTCAGCCTCCCAAAGTGCTGGGACTACAGGCGTGTGCCACCATACCTGGCTAAGACTATTGTACTTTATTTAAGGATATGTTCCAGGAAAATCTTACATTATTAAAAACTCTCATTTTATATCTGAATATGTTTATGATGTATAGTATATGATTATATATAAAATAAATATTTTAAAATATATCTTATGTAGAGGTGAATTTTGAGGGGGGGTACTGGGGATTGAACTCAGGGGCACTCGACCACTGAGCCACATCCCCAGCCCTATTTTGTGTTTTATGTAGAGACAGAGTCTCACTGAATTGCTTCGGCCTTGCTGAGACTGGCTTTGAACTCGTGATTCTCCTGTCTCGGCCTCCTAAAGTGTAGGGATTACAGGCATGAGCCACCGCGCCCAGCTTGTAGAGGTGAATTTTTTTTTTTATATATATTTTTTTTAGTTGTAGATGGACACAATGTCTTTATTTTATTGCTTTGTATGTGGTGCTGAGGATCGAACCCAGGGCCTCACGCATGCAAGGCCAGCGCTCTACCGCTGAGCTACAATCCCAGCCCCGTAGAGGTGAATTTTATAGATACTTCTAAATATACTTTTTTTCCAGCATTATGCTTTCTAGTTTAGGGAATTTTTCTTTTTTTAGGCACGCATCACATGACATTAATCTCATCAATTTGATTTGTTTAAATTACGTGCTTTCAAAATGCAACCACGTAAGATATGCACATTTGAAAATTAATGTTTTCCTTTTTTCTTAATTCTAGATTCTTATTAATTCGCTTAAAAGAATTTTGTGGAGAATTTCTCAAGAAAAAACTTCATCTCTCAAATTGTGTGGCCATTCATAGCTTAGCTCACATGTACACCCTAAGTCAACTTGCTCTAAAAGCTGCTGATATGATACGGAGAAATTTCTACAAAGTCATTCAAGATGAAGAATTTTACACTTTACCTTTCCATCTCATTCGAGATTGGCTTTCGGACTTGGAGATTACGGTTGATTCTGAAGAGGTTCTCTTTGAAACAGTTTTGAAGTGGGTTCAGAGAAATGCCGAAGAGAGAGAGAGATACTTTGAAGAACTTTTTAAATTGCTCAGGTTGTCTCAGATGAAACCTACCTACCTTACTCGGCATGTCAAACCAGAGAGGCTGGTGGCTAATAATGAAGTTTGTGTCAAGCTGGTGGCCGATGCAGTGGAGAGGCATGCTCTGAGAGCCGAGAATATACAATCTGGCACATTCCAGCATCCCACTTCTCATGTCTCATTGTTACCTCGCTATGGGCAAAATATGGATGTGATCATGGTTATTGGAGGTGTGTCAGAAGGAGGTGATTATTTAAGTGAATGTGTGGGATATTTTGTTGATGAGGACAGATGGGTGAACCTACCCCACATTCATAATCACCTTGATGGACATGCCGTTGCAGTAACAGAATCCTATGTGTATGTTGCTGGATCAATGGAACCAGGGTTTGCTAAAACGGTCGAAAGGTACAACCCAAATTTGAATACATGGGAGCATGTTTGTAGCCTGATGACAAGGAAGCATTCTTTTGGACTAACCGAAGTCAAAGGGAAGCTGTATAGCATTGGCGGACATGGCAACTTCAGTCCTGGCTTTAAAGATGTGACTGTTTATAATCCTGAGCTCGATAAATGGCACAATTTGGAATCAGCACCAAAGATTCTTCGAGATGTGAAAGCACTCGCCATCGAAGACCGATTTGTGTACATTGCTGCCCGCACTCCTGTGGACCGAGACACTGAGGATGGATTAAAGGCTGTAATCACATGCTATGATACAGAGACTCGACAATGGCAAGATGTGGAATCTTTGCCACTGATTGACAATTACTGCTTTTTCCAGATGTCTGTGGTCAATTCAAACTTTTATCAGACAGCATCATGCTGTCCTAAGAGTTATTCTTTAGAAAATGAAGAGGCAGTAAGAAAAATTGCCAGCCAAGTGTCTGATGAGATCCTTGAAAGTTTGCCTCCAGAAGTCCTAAGCATTGAAGGAGCAGCCATTTGTTATTACAGAGACGATGTCTTCATTATTGGAGGCTGGAAAAACAGTGATGATATTGACAAACAGTACCGGAAAGAAGCCTACCGATACTGTGCAGAGAGAAAAAGGTGGATGCTCCTTCCTCCCATGCCACAACCTCGTTGTAGAGCCACTGCTTGTCACGTCAGGATCCCATACCGGTACTTGCATGGCACACAGAGATATCCTATGCCTCAAAACCTAATGTGGCAGAAGGACCGCATCAGACAGATGCAAGAAATACATCGGCATGCCCTGAACATGCGGCGAGTGCCAAGCTCCCAGATTGAATGCTAAATTCTCTAACATGCAGCTTATAAACCGTTCTCCCTGTTTAAACATGAGGCTGAAGATACCCAGACTGTTACTTGAAAAAGTATGTTGATAACTTATTTTCTACCTGGACTGATTATTACTCCATATAAAGGAAGTATAGTTAAAAACTGAAGAATGGGAAACTGAATTCAATACATGGTAATTTTTGTTAGTTTGTGATCTTTATCTGTCTTTGGTTTGTGTGTGTATGTACAAGCTAAATAAGATCTTATTAAAGACAAATGGAAAAAGCAGGTCTAATTACTTGGCTATTTTTCTGCCAACAAGTTATAACTCCTTTGTCTTAAGGGATTTATGTTTTGAACATGCTTTAAGTACCAGTTTTGTTTGCACATTTACTTTGATATTCCTTTTCATTTTTTATAGAATGGTTGGTTTCAACAAGATCAGAATTTATGCATTAAGCCCTCATCTGCAGGAGGCATGTGCAATAGTGAGACTGAAATTTAAAGGAAAAAGCACAGTATTTCAGCGAGATGATTTCAGAATGTTTGCATTGATATTTTGTTATATGTGTCTATCTAGAAATGCTGTTTTGTTCATTTCTAGATGATTAGCTCATGTTTTTTTGTTTTGTTTTTACTTCTTCAGCAGCTATTTATAGACTTCAAGCCATCATCCTGAGATGGTAGTTGGCAAAAAATTAAATCCAGAGGAAGTTACGTATGTGAAATTTGTCTCTTTAAGAAGAAAAATATAAGCATAGATTGAGAAATCAAAAGAATTTAAAACATTTTTTTTCAGGAGTTGCAGGATTATTTGAGGATATGTTAATGAGTTTAATGCTTATGACAATCGATACTCAATGCCTTCAGTTTTAATTTTTGCTCTAATGTATGTTGTATAGAATCTTTCTAAAAGAAACTTTTCAAAATGGACAGAAAGTAACACTTAAATGTTGCTAAAGAGAAGCCTTATTATTTCTGGCCCTGATTGTTAAAATATTTTATCCATTTGTCCTAGACTTCTGTTAGAACTTGCCTGAGCCTAGAATACCAAATTTGGGTGCATAATCCCTGCAGTTATCCTCTATTTTTGTGCATTATTCTGATTCTCTGACACTTCTGAGCTTTATATGAGTTAGCATTCAGGCTGGTTCATCCAGCACTCGGTTAACATAAAGGACTCCTGTTTGGTGGTTTACAGTGTGGATCCTGTATATTCAGAAATGTCCTTGGGGCTGGGATTGTAGCTCAGTGGTAGAGCGCTTGCCTTGTATGTGTGAGGCATTGGGTTCGATCCTCAGCACCACATAAAAATAAATAAATAAAGATATTGTGTCCATCTACAACTAAAAATATGTTTTAAAAAAATGTCCTTTACCTTATTAGAAATTCTGGAATACCATTCTAGAAGTCAAAATCCAAGTGCAGTGATTTCTTTTTTTTTCTTTTTCCCTAGTCTTATAGTTAACCACCTACAGGTTGATAATGATTGAACTATCAAACCATCAAAAAAAAGCACAACCAGAAACGTTGGCTCTCTAAGAACTTTTGCGAATTTTTCTAAATTAGTATCCCCGCCTAGGACAAGTATTTTTAATAAATAGATCAGAAATCTGTTTTAAGACCATTTAACTTAGATTGGAGTAAGGATGGGAAACTGCAAGTCTCTTTCTTCCTAGGAATATATTATTATCCTTCCACACTACTACCTTTCTCTCAATTTCCATTTCTTCATAATTATTTTTTAAAAAGCCATTTGGGTTCTAAGAAGCACTAATTCTTGGTTGTGAGAGGTCTGTGCAAGTAAGACAGAATCATCAAATGAAACTCAGTGATTTCATTTCTCTCTGATGGACTCTGCTAGCAAACTTACTTTTCATGGTTATGTTGAAATCATTTAGTATCTCACTAGGATGCCAGTTTTTCTCCAAAAGAGTGTGATATATTTTGTTTTATTTTATTTTTTTAGTTTTGAGATAGGGTCTTGCTAAGTTGCTGAGGCTGGCCTAGAACTTGCTCCTGCCTCAGCCTCCCAGGTCAATAGGATTACAGGTGTAGGCCACCCCCATTCAACCTGTGTTTGTTCTTTGATCTCAGAGTTATCTTCATTTCCAAGTTGTTTGTAGGGTCTTTTTTTCATGTGATGTGATGTGATGTGATAGAATAACTAATAAGATTTAGGTATAATCTGGTTTTAATAAGAACTTGATCAAAACTGTTATTTTTTAACTCAGCAGCCAGCCTAGGCCTTGACTGAAAGAAGGGGTAAGTCCTTCATTGCATGATGATGTGTGCAGGTTTTCCTGACTACTGAATTTCTAATTTTTATATTTGAATTCACACGTGTGACTTCACATCGGTAACTTGTGTTTCTGAAATATCCTAACTTGTTAATAAGGAAACAAACCAGATTTGCTTAAATCTGTTCAAGGCTGACATTCTGAAATTCTAAACTGGAAATAAGAGTATTTGGAATGGGTCTAATTATGATGATCAGGCCTCAAGTGGCTCTTTAGGAAAGAAATTTTCTTTTTGATGAAGCTTCAAAATTGTGCTTGGTAATTTAAGCAGTTAAAAAACAGCTTTAAAAGAAAAAAAGCTCACTGCATACTCATGTAAACCTTTGTTCTATTGCTCTTGTTTTTCTTTGGTGAAAGAGAGAGAGAGGAATTGATAATACCAAAATAGTGATAACTATATACATAACTTTCAGTGAGGCTACTTTTATCTTAGAATGGGTATCCTTTAACTATACCTACCATAACATGGTTTTTAAGAAAAATCAGTAGTATAAATTGAGAATGTCAGTCATGAGCTTAGTATTTAATACATCTCACTTGTAGTTATTTGCATGATTAGTCTTGTGTATCTTGATAGTCAACTTTGCTTTTGCTGTGCCAGTTCAAAAATAACTTTTTTGCTAAGAGCTCTTAGAATTCATTGACATCAGTTTTGTTTTGATCACCTGGTTTTGTATAGTATTTCTAGGACCAAAACATTCATATTTTAAAAAAAAACAAACACTTGATCATTTTAACATAGAGCATAAGTTTGAAGCTAGAAACAGTATTTGTAGAAGACTTGTGTGCTTTTGTGTTTTAAACCTTTCAGGCTGCTGGCAAGGCAGTTTCTAGTGCACACTCTTTTATCTCTTGACTGGTGTGGCATGTGATATGTTTAAAATATTTCATTTTATGCTTCATGATTGTCATATCAACACTATAAGTAGACAGGTGAGCTGAATTATACATTTATTTACTTGGTCTAATCAAGCATAACTAAAGGACTTTTTTGGGTACTATCCTCAAGTTAAGATTAAATAAAAAGGATATATCAGCCACATTTCATGTCTTTGAAAGTAAACAGTATTGTGAAACAAATACTCTGCCTACACTAGAAAAATAGGGTGCTTTAACTGTCAAATATTTGAGAAACTCCTCAGTCTCTCCTCAACTGTCAAACATTTTGACACAGTTTGTTACTTTCTTGAGAAAAGTCATATTGTTCTTGTTTGCTGCTCACATTATAAGGTAGGTTCTGGTCACTGGACCAAAAACAAAATAGCTCATAGTTGAGTGCTATAGTACAGTAACAGTAACGTCATAGTCGTTTTGCTTTAAGGAATTTAGTTAGCCAAATTACTGCTCTTTACCCATGGCTCCTATAGGGCTTCCGTCTTACTCTGTGACCATTCCTACAAATGTCCTACACTTACACTAAAGCACATAAGCTAAAGCACTTGTTAACTTAATCCTCCTGCTTCATGCACTCATGAAAAGCAGTGCTTGCTAGGTGTTTGAAGATACTGCACTCATGTGCTAGAGTTCGTTGAATTATTTGTAAAATTAATATTTAGTTGTTAACAACTTTTTTGGGCTAGCAGTATCCAGGCCCCTATGCAAGGTATAATCTTGACTGTCTCCCTTCAAGTCAGAGGAGATATAGTATTTAGAAGACTTGAGACATTACGTTTTAAAATAGCTTGTCTTATGTTCCTAAAGCTATCTTGCTCTGTGTTAAAGCTACTAATTGTCTCAATGTAAGTTTTCAATAAACATTTCTTTAGAGCTGGTTTGCAATGTGTGGTTTTTCTTAATTGTGTACTGTTGGAGTTAATTACATTCTTCCCCTACTCCCTCATTTTTCCAACCCTTGCTTCCCTTAAGTTGAACATTTTCCAGTACTCTTACAAGTTTAAAGACTGCATTTATTTAAAAAAAGAATTAATTCTTATTGCTTAGACTTTTTATTAGCTAAATGAAGAGGCTCATACAGGTAGGGTACTTGTCGAAGCGGAATACTTTACTTCATCTCGCAGTGCTAATCCTGTGAAGTTGTCCCGTCTAGCTGCATATTCCCCAACATTGGCCAGCCCTGGTACCACACAGCAGCTCAGAGCACTGCGGTATATGCTCATATCATGAGCATCATACCACTCGTCGGTCTTTTCATCATAGCACTCAACATTAAAGGTGGTGGTAAAGCCATTAAAGCCACCTACCACAAACAAGAGGTCATCCACCACTTCGATGCCAAAATTGCTACGTGGATTAAACATAGTGGGGATCGTACGCCAAGTATTAGCCACTGGGCTGTAGGCTTCTGCACTCCTAAGTCGATTAGCTCCATCAAAGCCACCTACCTGTGGATTGCAAAAGAAACATGCTTGACTGGTAACCATTGCTTCTGTTCACTGTGGAAGCCTTGGGACTACCAGGCCTGGTGGCACACACCTGTAATCCCAGTGACTTGGAAGGCTGAGGCAGGAGGGTTGCAAATTCAAAGCCAGCCTCAGCAATTTAGTGAGGCCCTAAGCAACTTAGTGAGATCCTGTCTCTAAAAATAAAAAGGGCTGGAGGTGTAGTTCAGTGGTAAAGAGTCCCCGGGTTCGACCCCTGGTACCAAAAAGAAAAAGCCCTCTTGGGGAGAACCAGTGATTTCATGCCTCCCTCTTTTCAAATGCTTACCAAAGGTACACTAAACCTGTTTGCTAATAGAATCTAGAAATTTTTCTTACACAAGATAAACTCACCGCGTACACGTGTTCCCCATAAGCAATTACACCTATTCCACTCCTCCTGCTTCTCATGGGTGCTATGACTGTCCACTGATTACTCTCAGTGTTGTACACTTCTGCTGTAAACAGGCATTCATTTCCATTAAACCCACCGCATATGTAGACCTGTGTGAAGAGAGTTGAGAGACTGTTAAAATTGCTCTCCAGAACAGAATTTGTGTGGCAGGGGACACATAATGCCAGTCTGTATGGTCAATTTATTTTTCTACATATGCATGCATTGCTGCTGGGTTGTTTTTGTTTTTGTTTTGTACTGGACATGGAACCAAGGGGCATTTTACCACAGCTTCATTCCTAGCTCTTTTTATTTTGACACAGAGTCATGCTGCGTTGCCCAGGCTGGCCCTCAAACTTGGAATCCTCCTACCTCTGCCTCCCAAGCATCTGGAATCACAGGTTGCAGCTGCATCATAGGTTGCTTTTTTTTTTTTTTTTTGGAACTGGGTACTGAACTCAGGGGCACTTTACAACTCAGCTACATCCCAGCCCTTTTTTATTTCCTATTTTGAGACAGGATCTCAGTAAGTTGCTGAGGCCTATACTTCTGATCCTCCTGATTCAGCCTCCCAAGTCCCATGCTGGGATTCTAGGTATGCCACCACACCTGGGCATGCATTGCTTTTTGATAAATAAAAGTTACAAATGGCCAATCATTTGAGGAGAAAATTCAGTCAGCCCTCTGTATCCTTGGGTTCCATATCCATGGATTCAACCAACCAAGAATTGAAAATACTGGGGAAAAAATTGTACTGAAAATATACAAACTGTTTTCTTGTAATTAGCTTCCTAAACAATACAGCGTAACAACTCCTACATAGCATTTACATGGTATTATGTATAAATTATAAGAAAAAGTACGTGGAAAGGCCCGGCATGGTGGCACACAGGAGGGTGAGGCAAGAGGATCACAAGTTCAAGGCCAGCCTCAGCCACTTAAGCCCTAATCAACCTAGTAAGTAAGACCCTGTCTCAAAATAAAAAGGGCTGGGGATGTGGTTTAGTGTTTGGGCAGCCCAAGTTCAATCTTCAGTACCAAAAAAAAAAAAATGTGGAACGAGTTGGCCATGATGGCACACACCTGCAATCCCAGTGACTCCAGAGGCTGAGGCAAGAAGATTGCCAAGTTCAAGGCCAGCCTCAGCAACATTAGTGTGAGACACTGTTGCAAAATAAAAATTAAAAAGGACTGGGGACATGGGCTGGGGTTGTGGCTCAGTGGCAGAGCGCTTGCCTAGCATGTGTGAGGCACCGGGTTCGATTCTCAGCACCACATATAAATAAATAAAGGTCCGTCGACAATTAAAAAAATAAAGTTCGATTTAAAAAAAAAAAAGGACTGGGGACATAGCTCAGTGGTAAAGCACCCCTAGGTTCAATCCCAAGTACAAAAAAAAAGTGTGAAGAAGAATAGAAGATAGGCAAGTACTACGCCACTCTAGATAAGGGACTTGAATGATCATGGATTTTGGTATCCACAGGAGGTCCCAGCCCCTGCAGATACTGCACAGTGAGTCCTGCCACTTCTGTTTTCCATCCTCCCCACCAAAGGAAGAACAGCAGTACTTCTGGGCTTGTTCCGTCTCGTGCCTCCCCCTCCCACCCTGGTTCTGTACCTTCCCATAGAGTGTTGTGGCGCTGGCATCGCTCCTCTGTTCATGCATGGGGGCAATGAGTGTCCATTGATTGGTTTCTGGCTCATAACGTTCAGCAGTATTGAGACGCACGTAGCCGTCAAATCCTCCCATGGCGTATATAAAATTGCTGAGGACCGTCACACTGACATAGCAACGTCTGGAGTGCATCGGGGCCACTTGGTGCCAAGTTTTCTTAACTGGATCAAAACGCTTAACACTATTGAAATAGTCTACACTATCGAACCCCCCAATGATATAAACATAGCCTTTCAAATAGGCTGCCCCATGATAGGCACGAGGACTCTCTTCCTCACAAGTGACATTCACCCATCTGTCTGCCCGAGCATCATATGCCTCAATGGCATTGGTGGGGCTCCCACCACTCCAGCCACCAATTGCGAATAGGATGGCATAGGGCAGGCGGGGCCTGGTGAGTGGGTTGGTGAAGTCAGAATTGGAAGGTCCATTCATGTTTAGATCATACATGGCCTTTAGGGCATTAATGATGACTGGCTTGCATTCCTCGCTATCTTTGACATAGTCATTCATCTTAACATTGTTCATGAAGTACTCGGCGTGCATTAGGGCCAGGCGAACCTAAGAAGGAAATACAGAGAGTCATTCAGATGAGGTGAAGGTGTGCCTGGAAATCCCATATCCTTAAGATCTGTCTTACAGGCACTGCTGAAATTATTTTGGTTTGTTCTTAGATATATAACTCAGTTTAAATATTTGTTTGGGGGAGGTGGCAAACATTTGGATGCTGAGAATGAGCTAGACGGAAGGTACCTAAAGGGGTCACAGAACAGGACTATCAGGCTAGAAGGAGCTGTGGTAATCGTTTAGAAACTGAGTATCTATATCTCCATATGTAAAATAACACTAATCAACACCAACTGGCTACAGCTGGGTGCACTGCTCATGATTTGGCTTCTAATCCAACTTGTACCTTGGGTTTGTGGAACTCATCAAATGGAAAAGGGTGAAAGATGGCCCTTTAGAATTCCTTGAAGGGATTCTCCTTTCCTGTCTACTGGGGAGAATTTTGGCCAAAGAATATAATAGGTAGAAGGAACTAGCAATGCCAAAGAAAACTGTAAAATTCCAGACAGTACGGATGCCTTCTATTCAGTGCATGTAAATAGAGCCCCTGGATCTGTCACACGTGAGAATGTGGCTCTTAGGGACAATGCCTCTGGGATAAATCAATCAGGAGTGAGCAATTAAGCATTCACAAAGAATAACTAGACCTTAGGAAGTAAAACTGAAATGTGCTGCTTCCTATTTTGGGGGTCATGGGAAATCCACTTTAAAATGGCCTCAAATACAGCATCTTCCTGTTTGACGTTGAGCTCATCTTTCTCAATGATATCCTTAAGTTCAGTGACCGAGAGCTCTAGAAACTCTGCTGAGACTTTCACCATCTCCTCGAAGTTGTGCAGTATGAACATGTAGGCCTTCTGCCTCAGCTCAGGGCAATAGTAGTAGTCCGTGAACTTGCAGATGCCGATACAATTATCCAGACACAGCTCCGACTTGAGGAACTCACAGCAACCCCTAACAATACCCATGATGTTAAATTGGTCTGCAGCAGCCAGCAGCTTCTCCACGTTGTCCGGGGTGATAGGCACGGTCCGGGTGTATGCATATTCAATAATTAGCTTCATCATGTCAGGGGAAATGCCAGGAATGTTGTATACCTTCTTCTCAGTGTTGTTCCAGCCACTTGTAAACAAAGCTCTGGAAAAAAGAAAGAAACTAGCAGCCACAGAATATATGCCTCCCAGCCAGGCGCTGTGGGCAGGCCTGTAATCTCGGCACTTTGGGAGGCTGAGACAGGAGAATCGTGAGTTCAAAGCCAGCCTCAGCAACGGCAAGGTGCTAAGCAACTCAGTGAGACCCTGTCTCTAAATAAAACACAAAATAGAGCTGGGGATGTGGCTCAGTGGTCGAGTGCCCCTGAGTTCAATCTCCAGTACCAAAAAAAAAAAGAATTCCCCATCTTCCTTCTTTTTTTCCCCTACCATTTATAACTGGACATGTATTTTACTCATTCCAATGCCTATTTCCCCCACCAGATACTAAGATTCATGAGAATAGGTATTTTTTAATTCATTTTTTTCTTTCCAAGAATAGCACCTGGCACAAAATAGTCACTCAATAAATAAATATTGAATAAATGACCACTATCCCACAACTATGCATTGGACTACTACTATGTTAACTAGGTACTTTTCTAGGTGTGGAACAAGACAGAATCCCTGTTCTAATACATTTTGTTCCTTTCTTCTATGCAGTTTAATGGAGTATGAGCTTAGAGATCGACTTCTTTTGGTATTGGGAATTGAACCCAGAGGTGCTCTATCACTGAGCTACATACTTGCTCTTTTTTTATTTTTCACTTTGAGACAGGGTCTTACTAAGTTGCCCAGGCTGTCCCTAGTGATCCTTCTGCCTTAGCCTCCGGAGTTACTGTACCTGGAGAGATCAAATTCTGCAAACATAGCCTCTGAATCGAATCCACCCACCTCTTGTTTTTGTCCTGCCCACAAGTTCAGGGTTTTTGCTGTTGTTATTGTTTTTGCTTTTTTTTTTGGTACCGGGGATTGAACCTAGGGGCACTCGACCACTGAGCCACATCCTCAGTCCTATTTTTGTGTTTTATGTAGAGACAGGGTCTCACTGAGTTGCTTAGCGCCTCGCTGTTGCTGTGACTGGCTTTGAACTCGTGATTCTCCTGTCTCAGCCTCCCAAAGTGCAAGGATTACAGACGTGCGCCACCTCACCCGGCTGTTTTTGCATTTTTAAATGGTTGGAAGGCAAAAATCAAAAGAATGTTTGGTGACACCTGAAAATTAAAATATTAGTGTCCAGGGGCTTGGGTTGTGGCTCAGTGGTAAAGTGCTTGCCTGGCACGTGTGAGGCACTGGGTTTGATCCTCCACATCCCATTAAGAAAATAAATAAATAAATAAAAAAGGTATTGTGTCCATCTATAACTAAAAAACAAATATTTTTCAAAAATATTAGTGTCCATAAATAATTTTATTGGGGTGCAGCCACGACCTTTCATTTAGAACTGCCTGCGGCTGCTTTCACAGTGTAAATGCAGAGGGCTGAGTAGTTGCAACAGAGACTATATGGCCTCTAGAGCTTAAAATATTTATTATCTGGTTTTTCTGTGGCCCTGTCTTTCTGTTGCCCTGCTCTAGGGTTTAAATGAATGAGAATATTTAGCAACAGGTGGGACACATTTATTATTTCTTCACTGGAACAGATTACTCAGAAATTTTTAAGTCATGGCCAGGCATGGTGGCACATGACTATAACCCCAGTGGCTTAGGAGGCTGAGGCAGGAGCATTGCAAGTTCAAAGCCAGCCTCAGCAACTTAGTAAGGCCCTAAAGCAACAAAGAGAGACCCTGTCTCAATTAAAAAAAAATAAAAAGGGCTGGGGATGTGGCTCAGTGGTTAAAAGTCCCCAGTTCTTCCTGAGCACCAAAAATAAAAGAAAGAAAGAAATTTTCAGATCATAAACAAAATAGCCCTTCTACTTCCTGGGTTATTATGATTCTAGTCAAAACTCCCTTTTTCTTCTTTTTTTTTTTTTTTTTTTAAAGTAGTTGATGGACACAATGTCTTTATTTTATTGCTTTGTATGTGGTGCTGAGGATCGAACCCAGGGCCTCACGCATGCGAGGCAAGCGCTCTACCACTGAGCTACAATCCCAGCCCTCCCTTTTTCTTCTGATAGGTGTTTCCTAGGAACTTTCTCTTCATTCTTCTTCTCATCCCCTCCTTTTTTTCTTTTCCTGGTACCAGGGGATTGAAAACAAGAGCATTTTACCACTGAGTTACATCCCAAATCTATTTTTTTTGAGGCTGGGCCTTGCAGTAAGGCATGGTGGTCCATGCCTATAATTCCAGTGACTCAGAAGGCTGAGGCCAGAGGATTGCAAGTTTTTGTGTTTTTTTTTATTTGGTACCAAGGATTGAACTGAGTTATTCTCAACCACTGTGGTTCTCTGAGCCACATCCCCAGCCCTATTTTGTGTTTTATGTAGAGACAGGGTCTCACTGAGTTGCTTAGTGCCTTGCCATTGCTGAGGCTGGCTTTGAACTCATGATTCTCCCGTCTCAGCCTCCCAAAGTGCTGGGATTATAGGCGTGTGCCACCATGCCTGGCTAGGATTGCAAGTTTGAGGCCTGCCTCATCAACTTAGCAAGACTCAATCTCAAAGTAAAAAATAAAAAGAACTGGGGATGTAGCTCAGAAGTAAAGCACCCTGGATTTGATCCTCAGTACCAAGAGAAAAATGAAAAAAGAGAGAGGGTCTCATTAAATTTCCCAGACTGGCCTCAAACTTGAGATCCTCCTTCTTCAGCCTCCCGAGTCACTGGGACTATAGGCTTGCACGACCGTGCCTAACACCTTCTCCATCCTTGTTTGTCATCCTAGGTTTTGTTTTTCTGGGTTTTTTGTTGTTGTTGTTGTTTATTTTTTTGCATTCAATCCCCAGGTTCTGGGGATTGAATCCAGAACCTGGCCCATGCTAAGCAAGCACTTCACTACTGAGCAACATCTCCAACCCTTTTTAAATTTTTTCTGAGACAGTGTCTCCCTAAATTGCTGAGGCTGACCTTGAATTTGCAATCCTCCTGCCTCAGCCTCCTAAGTTGTTGGAATTACAAGCATGTGCCACTGCACTTGGCTTATTATCACCCTGTTTTATATGGTCTGTACTGGGACAGGGACAAAACGTTCACCTGAAGTAGCATTGCCATCTGAATGTAAGTAGTAACTCCAGTATGGGTGTCTAACCAAAGAAAGGTTGGTTTGGATGAGAATCAAGGAAGAAATCACCTGGTCTACCTGGTTTTCACCCTCAAGATGAAAATCAGAGAAAAGAGGCTGTGGGCCTAAGTTGTATCTCTGCTGCAGACAGGAACCAGGCTATGGGAGCCCAGAGCTTTGGTCCCTAAATTTCAGAGACGGTGAATGGGAAACAATGGGTCGAAAGGCCTCAAGGGGAGCTTAGTTCAGCACCCTGTTATACCTGAAGTAGGAACTGCAGCTACAGAGGATGTTCTTATGGGCATTAAACTCGAAGCCATTGACCTTGATGACCACGTCGCAGAGCTTGCCCTCTAGCCGAAGTTCATTGAAGATCTCACAGGTCATCGCGCTCATCTTCCTCTCCATGTGAGGCTGGTGGAACCGTGTGGAGGCCGCCGTGCTCTCCATCTCCATGGCACCCTGGGACCAGCGGAGAGAGGCTGCTCTCCTGGGGTGTCGGGGAGGGTTGTGGGGGGCCCCTTTAGCCAGCTGTCGCTCCTTTTCCCTACTACATCTTTCATATAGGGCCCATCAGGCAGCCCAAGTTCCAGAATCCTGGGCCCGCAGTGAGATCACTCTCAGGATTGTGCTCTCAGGTTCTGGAACTCCCTCCTGTCCCTGCCCCTTCCTTTCTCCCTCCTTCCTCCCTGCCCCCCACACCTCACAGACAGGTGACCATCCCTTGCCTCCTGCCTTGTCCTTGAACCCAGAGCAGACCAGTTACCACCAACACCATATTAGAGTTTTTATTGATTCTACTTCCTGTTGCTCTCTTCAGGTTGTGTCCAGGTTCAGATCCCCGCAGCAGCTCTCCACCTTCCATGGCTCTCACTGGGCTCCCTACTCACCAAGTTCAAAGAACTCCAAATTAGCAGAGGCAGAAGGAAGTGAAGCTGATTTCTTTTTTTATTCTTTTGTTTTTGTACTGGGGATTGAACCCAGGGGCACTTTCACTGAGTCACATCCCCAGTTTTTTTAAATTTAATTTTTTGAGACAGGGGCTCTCTAAATTGCCCAGGGCTTTGCTAAATGACTGAGTCTGGCCTCGAATTTGTGATTCTCCTGCCTCAGCCTCCAGAGTGGTTGAGATTACAGGCATGCATACCATGTCCAGCAAAAAAAATTGAATCTCATGCTGCCCAGCTGCCCAAGGTCTCCCTGCACCCTGTGTTAGATGCTCACTTTCTTCTGTGACGAGGAGGAGCCCAGCTGAGGATGATTTAACCGAATTCACTTGGTGACACTTTCCTATCTCATCCCACCCGTCGGTTTTGTTCCTCTTGCAAACTCTAAGCCACGAAATGACCACTCTTGCCAAGGTGTTGTTCGAGAGACTGGCAGCAGATCCACCTAAGGCCCCATGACAGCCCAGCCTACGCACGTGACCCCAGTATCTTGAGACCCTCCCCCTCCTCCTCACAATAGAACCCGCCACCAGTTGCTCCAGCGGGCGCCCCAGCAATGCTGCGAGGCCGGGGTGGCAGCGGGCGCGGACGGCTGGGGGCGACGCCTGCGCAGTGCGGCCGCGGGGCGGTAGTCGTCTCCTGCGCCGCGTAGCAGGCCACCCGCGCGATGGCGGAAGAGGTGAGGTTCAGGGGAGCGTCCCGCACGCAGCGGGCCCTGACCCCCGCGGCGCCCCCAGGCCCCCGGCGGGATGCCGAGGTCCCGTCGCGGCGCCCGGGAGAGCCCCGCTCCCCTGGGGCCCAGCGCGGCGCCGGGGTCAGCGTTTCTCTCGGGTCTCGGGACAGGTGAGCACCCTGATGAAGGCCACGGTCCTGATGCGGCAGCCCAGGCGGGTGCTGGAGATCGTGGGCGCGCTCTGCAGGGGCGGGGGAGACCGGCTGCAGGTACCGTGGAGCGAGGGCCCGGCGGGAGGGTTCCTGCCCAGCGGCCTTGCGTCGCGCAAGGCCCCAAGGGGCCTGAGGGCGGGCAGCTAGGGTCGCCCGCGGGGAGACTCTGCTGCTTTGAAACCTAGATTCCAAACTTCTCAATATGTTCTTGTCCCTTCCTCGAAAGCACCCCACACCAGGACCCGGCCTTCCCTTGCCACACACTACCCTAGCCCAGAGGGCTCCCCACTAAGTAAGGTGGAGACACTTTAGGAAGGAGCCCATGCATTGGGAGGATGCCATCGAAAGCCAGCACACACACACACCCCTTTCCCCACACACACCTCCAGGAGACTGAGCTTTCCTTAGGTTGTAACAGAGTCCTAAGAGGATCATTTCTTCCCCTCCCTCTCTATGCCTCTCTAACTCTCCCAGGGTTTTGCTCTGAGGCTGGCCACTGGGCGGATTTGACTTCCATACTCACCTCAAGCGGAGGCAAGGCCAAGACAGAAGTGCCTATTTAGGCCTCAGCACCTCTCTTTTGCCTCTTAGGTGATTTCTGATTTTGACATGACCTTGAGCAGGTTTGCATATAATGGAAAGAGATGCCCTTCTTCTTACAGTAAGTCATATTCCAGCTTGCCTTGTTGGGCTTGACAAGATGACAGCTTCTAAGGGGTAAGTAAAAGGAGTTTCATGTTTTCCTAGATATTCTGGATAACAGCAAGATCATCAGTGATGAGTGTCGGAAAGAGGTGGGTCACTCTTTCTTTGCTCAGAAATGGATATCATATGCTACTTCAATGCTTTCTGCTTATAACCAGATTCCAGCATAGAGATCTTAGGAAATTAATTCTTTTTAAAATTTTCATGCTCATGTGAATCTTGTCTTAATACACGAGGACAGCTTTTCCTTATTGGCTGAGACATAGGATGATGGATGGTTGGAATATAGACATTATGCTATTATAAGAGACTTGAATATTATATTATTTAACCCTACTGCACTTTTATAGGTTGCTGAGCTCTTTCTGGTGAATAACTATATCATTTAGTTCCACTTCATTATTCACTAAATTACATTCTAACTGGGTCTGTTGGTCTCTCATTATTCATCAATTCTTCCAATATTCCTTATTTTTTCTTGCAGTGCTGGGGATCAAACCCAAGCTCTCATGCATGCCTTTCCAGTACTTGAGATGATTAGTTCTTATTAAGATGGGCAGTGATTTATATATATATACATATATATAATGTATGTATATATATATATACATATTTATTATTATTATTTTGGTACCAGGGATTAAACTTAGGGGCACTGCGCCTGGCTAAGTTCCTATTTCTTAAGGGCAGAGACGGACAGGTTTCCATTTCTTTTTTTTTTCTTTTGGTACCAGGGATTGAACTCAGGGGACTCGACCACTGAGCCACACCCCCAGCCCTATTTTGTGTTTTATGTAGAGACAGGATCTCACTGAGTTGCTTAGCACCTTGCAGTTGCTGAGGCTGGCTTTGAACTCGTGATTCTCCTGTGTCAGCCTCCCAGAGTGCTTGTATTATAGGTGTGCACCATTGCACCCAGCTAGTTTCCATTTCTTAAGCCTATTTCCGTTGTTGAGAAACAGGAACCCTCAGATATCCTTAATAAGAAGAACAGTAGTTATAAAATGAGGGTGAGGGAAAGGAAGATGGCTGTAGTTATGCCAACATTCCTCCCTTTTTGTTTTGATATTGGGGTTGAGGGTGGCTTATGGATGGAAGTCTCTTAGAGCTACTTCCTGCTGGCATGGGGGCAGTGATAGGGGCAGAGGTAAATCCTAAGGGCAGGATTTCTTCATACAGGTGAACATATTCTCCCAGAAACATCTGATTGACTGCTTGGTTGGTGAAGGCTCTGGTCCTTTCCATGATGGTTTCCTGTAAACACTTAAAAACACACAGTGAGGGGCTGGAGGTGTGGCTCAGCAGTAGGGCACTTGCCTAGCTTGTATGAGGCACTGGGTTTGATCCTCAGCACCACATAAAAATAAATAAATAAAATAAAGTTCCATTGACAACTAAAAAAAATTAAAAAGAAAAAAGAAAAACACACAGTAACAAAAAAGCCAGGCAAAAAATGGCAGTGAGGGGTTCCAGAGGGGTTAAAGCTCAAATGAGGATAAGGTTCCACAGGCTGGTGAGAGAGCAAGAAGGGGAGTTGCCAGAGAATTTTTTAAAATATTTTTTTAGTTGCAGATGGACACAATAGCTTTATTTTATTGATTTTTATGTGATGCTGAGGATCGAATCCAGTGCCTCACACATGCAAGGCAAGTGCTCTACCACTGAGCCACAATCCTAGCCCCTGCCAGAGAATTTAGTTTGAGCTTAGTGGAGAGGTTTTTTAAGGTTTGTATGTTTTGTTCAACCTTTCCTGATAGGTTGATATAGTAACAGCATGCTCCTAAGAAGAGGCAGTTGCCTCCTTTTTCTGCTGTAATTAGGTCTATTGCTCTTCTGTCCTGTAGCGTGACCTCTGCCAGGGAGGTGATCCGAGCTTGTAGGAGTCAGGATGGCCTCAGTTGATGCGTCAATGGATCTGGCTATTTCCTCACTAGGTTGGTTAATTTGGGAGGCCAAGTTAAGGCTTTGTTGGAGGGCTAGAGGGAGGAGTTTTACCCAATCGAGGGAGAGTTTAGGGAGAATAGTTTTGATAGTTTAATTGGTGCTTTCAACTTTGCCTGATGATAGGGGGTGATATGGAATGTGAAAACGCCAGGCTATGTTAAGTGCTTGTGGCAATTGTTTAATCGGAGAGATGAATCCGGGCCTATTATCAGACTGAAAGGAGGAGGGAAGGCCGAAGCGAGGAATGAGATCCTTGAGGAGGATATTACAGACGGTTTGTACCCTCTTGTTAGTTAGTGGTGGGAAACCTCGACCCATCTGGAGAATGTGTCAACCAGAAATAGAAGATACTTGAAATGCTTTACGGTGGGCATGTGGGTAAAGTCAACTTGCCAATTACTGGAAGGTAAATGTTCTCTCTCGTCTGGTGAATTGGAAAGGAGGGAGGGCGAATGTTAGAGGAAGGATTCGTTTTTTGACACACTCTGCAGGAATAAGAGGTCTGGGAGAAATTTGATATGGTCTGGAGTGAGGGTTAGAGTTTATTTAAGAAAGTCCTTCAGGAAAGATAAGTTAGGGTGAAATAAATGGTGCAGGTAGGTGAGGATGTGATAGGTATCCTGGGGAGTGTTGGAGGGTGTAGTGAGTCTTGGATAGTGTTAGGGGGTGTAGAGAGAATGGTGTTAGTTAGGCTTTTTGTTGGAGTGGGAGGATAGCGCCACCTGCTGGACCATTTGGTCCGCCGGGTTATTGCCTGCTGTAATAATGGAATTATCTGTCTGATGAGCTTTGCAATATACTATGGCAATAGAAGGGAGAAGGGAGGCTTCTCGGAGGGCATTGATGTGTGAAGCATTGGTGATGGAGGAATCTGTGGTGATTATGAGTCCTCTCTCTTTCCATATTGCTGTGTGGGCCGATAGTGTATGAAAGGCATATTTGGGATCTGTGTAAATGGTTAGAGATTTTTCCCTTAGCTAGGATGAATGCTCTGGTTAGAGCTGTTAGTTCTGTTGATTGGTGGTGTTCGGAGGTAAGGAGTTAGCCTCTGTTACTTCCAAAGCCGTGGTGATAGTGTAGCCTGCTCTTCGGAGGCCTTCATGTGAAAAGGAGCTCCCATCTGTGAGCCAGGTAGGTGTATGACGGAGCTGGCAAGGGTCCTTCCTGAATGTGGGAGGGATGGGGGAGTCACTGTTCTAAGGTCTCTTTACAGGCATGGAGAGGTTGATGATTATTGGAGTCGCTGAAGAGGAAGTAGGGTAGAGGGATTGAGGGGTGGGCGGGTTTTGAAGGTTAGAGTGGAGTCCTCAGTTAGTGAGACTTGAAGGGAAAGAAAATGCAGGAAGCGGGCAGGGTCTGAAGACCCTTACAGGAGAGTAGTTCAGGTAAGTGGTGGGGGGAGAGGACTGTTAGAGGTGACCCAAATGTTAGTTTCTTTGACTCCTGGATGAGGATGGCTGAGGAGGCCAGTACCTGAAGGCGAGGTGCCCATCCTTGTACTGTTGGGTCACGGCACTATCCATGCCCTCAGGTGTCCTGCCAATCCCAGGAATGACAGTCCTTCAGCCTTGGTCGTGGGAATATAGGAAGATGAGAAATGAGTTTTTTCCCATCTATCAGGATGCCCTTGTGAGGTGGGGTTCGTGGAGGCCCCAATAGGTGACTGTGGGAAGAGAAAGCTGGACCTTGGAGGGGGAGACACCACGTCCTCCCTCTTGAAGCCAAGGAACTCAGTAATTTGGCCGAGTGGGTTTTACTGTGGTACAGGGAAGGGCTGCCAAGAAGAAGGCCATCTATGTCCCGGGGGAGGAATGAGGTGACAGGATAGGTGGGCGAGGTCTCGGGACAAGCCTTGTCCAAAAAGGCAGGGGCTGTGTCGGAAATCCTGAGGAAAGGCTGTGAAGTTGAGTGGATACCCGGGGGTCCAGGTGAAAAGCAATGAGGTCCTGGGAGTCTTGGTGCAAGGGAGTGGAGAAGGGGTCACCTTGAGGTCTAGAGGGAAAAGTGTTGTGGAGGCGGGAGGAGGACAGGGGGGTGTGGATCAAGACCGTAGGGTGTAAAGGGACCACTGCTGTGTTGACGCAGAGCTCTTGGACCAGACGGAAGGTGCCTGAGGGATTTTTGACCGTGAGAGTGGATGTGTTATAGGGGGAGTCTGTACAACGCAGTGATCCTTGGCCAGGAGGTCAGAAATGATGGGTTGGAGTCCCCTGAGGCTGTTTAGAGGTAGTGGGTATTGAGATTGGGAGGGAAAGAGTGGTGGGTCCTTGAGTGTGATGTGGACGGGGTCCTGGTGTGTGGCTATGGAAGGGTTGTGTATGTCCCATACTTGGGGATTGACCACGGGTGGGGGTAAGGGTATTGGTGAGGGAGTGTTTGTAGGTGACAGGAGGAGGAGAGAGAGAGAGCCTCGTATGGGAAGATCAAAGGAAGTGGATGAGCTGAACTTACTTAGAAGGTCTCGACCTAGTAAGGGAGCGGGGCATTCGGAGGAAGGGATCTCGTGAATGGAGCATGTGAGGAGTGGGGTTCTCGGTGGTTGATGTGGTTTGCCTTCCGCTCCAACGATGGAGGTTGTGGAGGTAGAGGTGGGTCTCCAAAATTGGACAAGAACTGAGAATGTAGCCCTGGTATCCAAAAGCGAAGAAATGGGCCTACTTGCCACCACAGTGGTTGCCCTGGGTTCCCGCGTTGTGATGGTGGTTGTCGGGATCCTGGGCCTTGCCAGTCGTCTGCGGCTAGTCCCAGAAGATCTGCCTGCGGTGTGGTGGGGCCAGGTGACCTCCTGCTTTGTTGGCGAGAGGTCAATCAATAGCCCAGTGGCCCACCTGGTGGCATTTGGGATAGGGACCAGGAGGTTGGCGAGGATTAGGGCAGGATTTGGCCCCACGACCGGATTGACCACATTTAAAACATGGTCGGGGAACCCTCTGTGGGTTGTGGGTTTAGTGGTGACGGTTTGTTGAAATGCTTTGGCTAGTGTTGGACAGTTAGCCTCGCGGGCCTTTGCATCTCTGCCATTGGACACCTTGAAGGCCACTTCCAGCACTTGAGCCTGCGGGGTGAGGGGATCTTGCTCCAGCTTTAATATTGGGTAATATAAAGTTTAGCTTTAGTATTGGGTAAGCTCTGGCAGAAGTAGGTTAAAAGGAAGTTTTGGCCATTAGGTGACTCAGGATCTAGATGGATGTACTGGGGTAAGGCCTGCGTCAGAAAGTTTAAAAAGGAAGAGTGGTTTTCATTCTTATCTTGAATGACCTCTTGGAGTTTATCATAACCGATGGCTTTGTGAGCTGCCCTTTTTAGACCTGCCAGTAAGCAGGTGATGAATTGGTCTCTTCTTGTTCGACCCCTGGGGGCATTATAGTCCCAGCTGGGGTCGTGGTCAGGAACTGCTGCAGTGCCGATGGCGTGGGCAGGGTTGGTTTGGTGGACTTCATCAGCTCGCTTTTGCTGAGGCTGGCTTTGAACTCAGGATCTTCCTGCCTCGGCCTTCCAAGCCACTGGGATTACAAGTGTGCGCCACCGCGCCCTGCCCCGATACTTCTCTTATGGGATGGTGAAGGTCCCCATTCTCAGGGTGAGTGCAAGAGGAGTGCTGCGGATCCAGGCCCACCCTGGACTTCATCAAGTAGGTCAATGCAAGTGTTGAAGAGAATGAAAGAGGAGAAACTTGAGTCTTGCAAATGATGTGTTCCCGTACAGAAACTAACACCGTTACTCAAGGCTGCATCCCCTAAAGCAGTCTTTCTCTCCCGCTAAGCTGTGGGACTTCGTTGGGGGAAAACCTGATGTGTGCTAATGGCTTTTCTACTCATGTGGATCTCCCAAGCTCACGGCGCTCTATCACCACTACTACCCAATTGAGATTGATCCACACCGGTCTACCAAAGAGAAGCTGCCTCATATGGTTGAATGGTAAGTGGCGCTGGTGAGGAGATGTTCCTGGGCCCTGAAGGTGGGGTGGGCTGGGCTGTGAGTGTTTTTCCAGAGCTTGGATGAATTGATAACTTCTTTACGTTACTGAAGGTTTTAACTGAAATACCATTAGCCAGCTATTAGAACAAACTGTCCATATATACCAGGAGCACCCGGTGTCTGCTAGAGTGGAGGCCCTCAAAGAATCCTTGGAATAAGTTAGAAATCCCTTGATTTGGTGGCCTGTTGGGGAAATATCCCTGTCTTCATCCATTCTGTGCTACTATAACAGAATGCCACACACTGGGCAACTTAAAGTGAACAGAAACATATCGGCTCACTGTTCTGGAGGCTGGGAAGTCTAAGGTCAAGGTGCCAGTGTCTGCTGAGGGCTTTCCTGCTATGTCATCGCAAGGAGAAAGAGCAAAAAGGGGGCAAGAGAGACAGAGAGAGAGATCAAGACGGGGCTGAACTTGTCCCTGCATAAGGAAACTACTCCCATAATAATGGCATTAGTCCATTCATGAGGTTGGAGCCCCCTGACCTGAACATGTCCCATTAGGCCCCACCTCCTAAAATTTCTGCCTTGGGGATCAAGTTTTCAAAACGTGAACTTTGGGGGACACATTCAAACCACAGCAACCCTGCCATAGAAACAAGCACCCCTGGAAAGCATCTCCAGAGAGTGGGGGCCCAGAGGAGAGGATTTTGAAGGACTTCCTCTTTCATAGCCAACCCACCCAGCTCTGTCTCCCTTACGTTGCTTTCCCACTCTCTTCCTTTTAAGGATGGCCAGGATCCTTCAGGGTGGCTCTGTGGGCAAAGGTGAGGCCTTCCCCATCAGTGCCATTAGAGGGGACTTGGTTCTGTAGAGGGAAAGGGCCCTTGGCGTCCTTGGATGATTTGGGATTTGGGGTTTGTGGGGTGTCTGCTCCTAGGTGGACCAAAGCGCACAACCTCCTGTGTCAGCAGAGGATTCAGAAGTGTCAGATAGCACAGGTGGTCGAGGAGTCCACTGCAATGCTCAGGTGAGCTCCTTGCTCTGGAAACACTGTCACCAGCCTATTCAAAACTGCTTTGCATTCTTGGGGCTTGCCTAGCGTGTGTGAGACCCTGGGTTCCATCTCCAAAAACCAAACCAAAACAAAAAACTCCATCTGAAACTGTTTTGCTTATGCAAAGGAGGCTGGGGAGGCTTGGAGCAGAGTTAGTAGCTGGGACAGTCAGAGGAGACATGGTCATGGCCACAGGAACCGTCTCCAGTAGAGGCGGTGCAAAATGGCCAGGGCTCCCTCTCTTAGAGTCCAGCTCATTTTTTCTTTTCTTTCCTTTTTTTAAAAATATATATTTTTTAGTTGTAGATGGATACAACATCTTTATTTTTATGTGGTGCTGAGGATCGAACCCAGTGCCTCACACATGCAAGGCAAGTGCTCTACCACTGAGCCACAACCCCAGCCCCTTTTCTTTCCTTTTCTTTTTTTTACGGTAAAGATTTCTGGAGTCCCTCTGTTCTGGTGACCGCTGTTCTTTACCCAGACGTGGGACTGGCCAAGCCAGACCCCTGATCATCACCATCCTTCACTGAACAGCTGTCTCTGCTGGAACTTTTTTCCTGGAGCAGGGAGCTCACAGAGACAGGAGCAGAAATCAGTACCTGCCCTCAAAGAGTTGGATATCCGTCATTGGGGAGAGAGGCTAACTCTTGAAAAACTAAGAGAGTAGAGATGTATGCAGACCCAGGAAATACTGAGATGAGTGTGGAGGAGCCCCAGTGAAGGTGTCCCAGGAATGCCGCCCAGCTGCACGAACAGCAGCGGAAAGCATTTGCCTGTGTTACTGCCTTAGCAGTCCCTCTCCCAGGTAACTGTCCCAGAGCAGTGAGTGTATGTGACTACCACAGGACATGCACACAATCATAGCTGAAATCTGATAACATCTCAGTTGTCTATCAACAGGAAGCTGAATAAACAGGTTGTAGCATATTTATATGATGTAATAATATTTTCTACATAGCAATGACAGGAACAAACTACTCATCATATGCCAATCACCCAGTGACTCGGGAAGCTGAGGCAAGGGGATCACAAGTTTGAAACCCATCTCAGCAACTTGGTGAGGCACTAAGCAACTTAGCAAGACCCTATCGAAATAAAAAAATAAAAAGGGCTGGGGAATCTCCTGTCTCAGCCTCCCAAAGTGACGGCTGAATCCCTTTATAAGAAGTTCCAAGGACTGGCAAAGTTAATCAGTAGTGATATGAAATCAGATGCAGGGGAGGATAGTATTGACTGAGAGGAGCCTCCAGGGAACCTTGATCTGACTAGAGTCTCCTGGACGTATATATATGTGAAAATTCATTCAGGAGTGCATAAGCACTTTCTGTATATGTTGTATACCTCAATTTAAAATGTTTTTAAAACAATGAAAATAATAGCTGGGTGCGGTGGCTCAAGCCTGTAATCCCATCACTTTGGGAGGCTGACACAGTAGAATCACGAGTTTAAAGCCAGCCTCAGCAATGGCGAGGGACTAAGCACCTCAGTGAGACCCTGTCTCACATAAAACCCAAAATAGGGCTGGGAATGTGGCTCAGTGGTCAAGTGCCCCTGAGTTCAATCCCTGGCACCAAAAAACAATGAAAATTATAAAAATACCTAGCCCAAGTGGAAGGTAAAGAACAGTAGCCAAGGCAACGCCATTTCAGAATTCTTCTCTTCACAGGGAAGGATATAAGACATTCTTCAACACACTCTATTGTAACAACGTTCCTCTTTTCATCTTTTCTGCGGGCATTGGTGATATCCTGGAAGAAATTATTCGACAGATGGAAGTGTTCCACCCCAACATCCACATTGTGTCTAACTACATGGATTTTGATGAAGATGTGAGCCATATCTCATCTGGGCTGGGAAAAGCAGAGGGGTGGCGACCACCGGCCTGGCTGCTTTATCCCATACTTTAACCCTCACCTAGGGAGGCAGGGGAGGGAGACAGCTGGCTTCTTTGCCCTTAGGTGGTTATTTATGGGTTACTTTCTTTCTTTTTTTTGGTACTGGGGATTGACCCCAGAGGTGCTTTACCACTGGGCTACATCCTCAGCTCTTTTTATTTTGAGACAGGGTCTTGCTCGGTTGCTAAGGCCCTCACTGTGTTGCTAAGGCTGGCCTCAAATTTGTGATCCTCCTGCCTCAGCCTCCCAGGTTACTAGGATTACAGGCATGCACCACCAATTCTGGTTTATCAGTTACTTTCAAAGGACCCTCTCTGGTGTTTGGCCAATAGTTAGGTCTCTGCCATGGGGACCTAGTGTGTAGGTCAGCCTGATTCTATGTCACTTTTTGGGTCATGTGCTGTTTGGATCTGAGTACTGAAAGGCTTGGACTTTGACTTTTTTTTTCTGGAGTCCTAGCAGGGCTGCTCCTGCTCACCTATGTTCTGATTTCTTCAACTTAAAAACAGTGACTGACGCCAGGCACAGTGGTTCACACCTGTAATCCAAGCTACTTGGGAGGTTGAGGCAGGAGGATCAAAAGTCTGAAGTCCTGAGCAATTAGGAAACCCTGTCTCAAAAAAAAAAAGTAAAAAGGTCTGGGGATGTAGCTCAGTGGTAGAGATGCCCTGCACATAAAAGGTTCTGGGTTTAATCCCCAGTACTACCAAAAGAAAACAAAATAACAGTGGCTGGAATTTTCACCACTTTGACCTGTGGTTTGGACATGACCTGCAGCTGAGTGGAACACACTCATAACCTGAACAGCACTTTTCTTTCTTTCTTTTTTTTTTCCCTTTTTTTGATCTGCTGGGGATGGGACCCAGGGCCTTGCACATGCTAGGCAAGTGCTCTACCACTGAGCCAGATCTGCAGCCCCCTGAGTAGCATTTATATTGCAGCTTCATGCTTCCATCAAAAGAGATCATCAACAATATTTGATGGCCCCGCTAGTTTGTTTGTTTGTTTGTTTATTGGTACCAGGGATTGAACTCAGGGGTCCTCGACCACTGAGTCACATCTCCAGCCCTATTTTGTGTTTTATGTAGAGACAGGGTCTCACTGAGTTGCTTAGCGCCTCGCCGTTGCTGAGGCTGGCTTTGAACTCGTGATTCTCCTGTCTCAGCCTCCCAAAGTGCTGGGATTACAAGTGTGAGCCACCACACCCGGCTAGTTTGTTTGTTTGTTTGTTTTTTTGTGGTGCAGAGGATTGAACCCAGGGCCTTGTGCATGCAAGGCAAGCACTCTACCAACTGAGCTGTATCCCCAGCCCTAGTTTATTTATTTTTAATTTTTTTTTAGTTGTAGATGGACACAGTACCTTTATTATTTATTTGTTTGTTTATTTATTTATTTTTATGTAGTGCTGAAAATCAAACCCAGTGCCTCACACGTGCTAGGTGAGCACTCTACTGGTGAGCCACAACCCCAGGCCTATTTTTTTTTTTATAATATTAATTTTTTTTAGTTTTATTTATTTTTTTCCACATTTTTTAATTGGTGTATTACAGTGGCCTCTGCTAGTTTAAATCAGCAGTTAAAAACTTTTCCTATAAAGGCAAGGTGGCAAGTGTCTTAGGCTTTTAGGGCACTGTGGTCTCTGTTTTAACTACTCTCAGCTTTGCCATTTCTGCACAAAATGCAGCCATAGTCAATAAGTGCACAAATGAGTGTGGCTGTGTTCCAGTAAAATTTTATTTCTAAAAAACAAGCCATGCTGGGCATGGTGGCTCATGCCTATAACTCCAGCAACTCAGGAGGCTGAGGCAGGAGGATCACAAGTTTGAGGCCAGCCTAGACAACAGACTCAAAATAAAAAGGGGCTAAGGAGGGCTGAGGTTATGGCACAGTGGTAGCGTGCCCACCTAGCACGCGTGAGGCACTGGGTTTGATCCTCAGCACCACATAAAAATAAAATAAAGATATTCTGTCCACCTACAACTAAAAAATAAATATTAAAAAAAAGGCGGGAGACTAAGGAGGTTCTGGGTGCTGGCTCAGTGGTAGAGCGCTCGCCTGGTACATGTGAGGCACTGGGTTTAATCCTTAGTACCACATAGAATTAAATAAATAAAATAAAGGTATTAATGTCCATCCACAACTAAAAAAATATATTTTTAAAAAGGAGTTAAGGATGTAGCTCAGTGATAGAGTGCCCCTGGTGTGATCCCCAGTACAATAAAAACAACAATAACTAAAGACTAAATCTGGTGCGGTGGCACAAGCCTATAATCCCAGCACTTAGGCTGAGACAGGAGAATCGCAAGTTCAAAGCCAGCCTCAGCAACGGAGAGGCACTAAGCAACTCAGTGAGAACCTGTTCCTACATAAAACACAAAATAGGGATGGGGATGTGGCTCAGTGGTCGGGTGCCCCTGAGTTCAATCTCCAGTACCCCCCCCCACCAAAAAATAAGACCAAATCTGGGCCATGGGCCTTAGTTTGCCCACCACTAGTTTAAAGTGCAATAAAAAGTTTTGACATTATCTGTCACTTTCAGGATTTCCTTTCCTCTCTGACAGAATGGAAAACTGGTACTACATGAGTCCCTGCTACCTGTCTCTTATTTTTTTTTTTTTTTTTAGGGTTTTCTACAGGGATTCAAGGGCCAGCTCATACACACCTATAACAAGAACAGCTCCATGTGTGAGAACTCCAGTTACTTCCATCAGCTTCAGGGCAAAACCAACATCATCCTGCTTGGAGATTCTATGGGGGACCTCACTATGGCTGATGGGGTTCCTGGAGTGCAGAACATTCTCAAGATTGGCTTCCTAAATGACAAGGTAGGTTAGGGGCCAGGACTTCCTGTCTTCAGAATAGCTTTCTCCTTTAATTCCTGCCAATAAATGCTTTTGAACACCTTCTGTGCGCCTGACACTGTGGAAAGTATTAGGTGTACAGAGGTACGACTCAAGCCACATTCTCTTAGAACACACAGTTTCATAGGAAACGAAGAAGATTCCCAGTGATCACAAGTGCATGCTGCACACGTGGCCTGACTCCCGAGTCGAGAGGGAAAGTCAGGTAGGACCTTGGTTGCAGCCTGTGTGACTGCTTGCTGGGTGTGCCAGGCACTGTTCTAAGCATGTTACAGTTACCCATTTAGTCCTTCCAACAACCCTCTGAGGTAGTGACTCTGGGATTTTTTTTTTTTTTTTTTTGGTACCAGGGATGGAACTCAGGGGCACTCGACCACTGAGTCACATCCCCAGCCCTGTTTTGTGTTTTATGTAGAGACAGGGTCTCACTGAGCTGCTTAGCGCCTCGCCATTGCTGAGGCTGGCTTTGAACTCCCGAATCTCCTGTCTCAGCCTCTCTAAGTGCTGGGATTACAGGCTGGGCCCGGGCACAGGGCTGACTGGGATTTTACAGATAAGGAAACCCAGTCAAGGAGTTTATGGTGAACTTGCCCCAGGTCAGGTTGTTTAGGAGAGGGTGGGGCTGATTGCCAGCCCTCCCTCATACCTAGAAGGCAAGATTGAGAAGGGAGATGTCAGTATTCTGAACATGAGCTTATAATTAAGAAAAGAAAAATAGCAAAACCAGACGCTGGCAGGGATGAGAAGAGCATGGTACAAAGGTACCGAGTGCTTTGTCTGACTAGCAGAGGCTGGAGCCCACGCTGCCCGGCCAGGTGCCCTGGCACACACCTGCTGCAAGGCTAAAGCGGGAGGATCACAAGTTCAAAGCCAGCCTCAGCAATGGCGAGGTGCTAAGCAACTCAGTGAGACCCTGTCTCTACATAAAACACAAAATATGTGTTTTATGTGGCTCAGTGGTCGAGTGTCCCTGAGTTCAATCCCTGGTACCAAAAAAAAAAAAAGGACAGATCCCTTAACCTGGAACTCCTCAGACTTTGAAAAGGGAGCTGGGAGCTGTGCTCACGTGGCCTCCTCCCCAGCCCCAGCCCTGGAGTAAGAGGCCTGGACAAGGCATTTTGGGGACTCTTGGTTTGCTTCAATGGGCAGGTGGAGGAGCAGCGGCAGCGCTACATGGAGTCCTATGACATCGTGCTGGAGAAGGATGAGACGCTGGATGTGGTGAACGGGCTGCTGCAGCACATCTTGCCACAGGGGGACCTCGTGGAGATGCAACACTCCTGAGGGCACAGGGTCACAGTCTTGCAGGTCACATCGAGGAGGGGACCTCTCCCCAGGAGGCTGCGCTGCCGTGAGCTCAGAGAAAAGTCCTGGGCAGCCAAGAGCCACCGGACACTTCCTGGCCCGCCTCCTCTTTCCCCCAATGCCTTCACTTGCCTCTTCAACAGAAGCTTGCAGAGGCCCTTCTGGGTCGGAGGGCAGCAAGAGGGGTTCCAAGTGAACCATGGACCACAGCATGTTAACATTGTATGGATCATCTAGTCCAAGGATTTTTTAAAAAACTTTTTTTGCCAGGTGCAATGGCACACACCTGTAATCCCAGAGGCTCAGGGAGGCCGAGACAGGAGGATCACAAGTTCAAGCCTCAGCAATTTAGGCTCTCTGTAACTTAGGGAGACGCTGTCTCAAAATAAAAAATAAAAAGGGCTGGGGATGTGGCTTAGTGGTTAAGGGCTCCTGGGTTCAATCCTTGGTACCCCCTCCCAAAATAAAAAATTTTTTGAACAGGAAAAGCTGTACTTTAGACAAATATAAGGTATGAAACAAATGAAAATTAAAATAAGAAAGAGGTGCTCTGATTCAGAAGGTGTGGATCAGAGGCAGAGCCTGAACCTCTTGGCCCAGGAGGCACAGGGAGTTCTGAGGAGCTGCTGGGGCTCAGAAACAGTGCGAGGACCCCCATGAACTAGCACAGAAGCCCCTCTGAGCACAGTCTAAATGTGTCTGTGCTGACCAGGGTGGGTGGGCAGGGTGGGAGGTTGTGAGGCTGATTTGGAATGGGGTGACAATTCTGGGGCAGCCATCAAATTTGAAATTGAGCTGGGATCAGTTGGGTTGAGGTGGACATCTAAGAGCCCCCTCTTTAGGGATCCTCAAAGGGACCCATTTGGGTGTTGACTTTCCTTGGTGCCCTTGGCTCCTCCCTTCTTTTTTCAGCCCAAGGCCACCAAAACACCAAAACTGGGGGACAATGCGAAGGGAAAGAGAAGCGATTCATGCTTCAGCGTCTTGCATTATGGCTGTCTTCAGTTTCTTTCCCTCCTCCTCCCCCTGTTGACTGGGATGGTCAAGAACCAGCTGAGGGGGCTGGGATTGTAGCTCAGCGGTAGAGCGCTTGCCTCGCATGCGTGAGGCCCTGGGTTCGATCCTCAGCACCACATACAAAGCAATAAAATAAAGACATTGTATCCATCAACAACTAAAAAATATTAAAAAAAAAAAAAAAAAAAAAAAAAAAAAAAAAAGAACCAGCTGAGGGGCTGAGGTTGTGGCTCAGTGGTAGAGCACTTGCCTCGCAAGCGTGAGGCCCTGGGTTCGATCCTCAGCACCACGTACAAAGCAATAAAATAAAGACATTGTGTCCATCTACAACTAAAAAAATATTTAAAAAAAAAAAAAAAAGAACCAGCTGAATTCTCTCTGGGCTCCTTTCGAAGAACCAGTTCATGTGGCATCTTCTTCACCTGTCCTCCCTTAGAGAAAAGCACTCACAGCTGGGCCTGGTGGTGCACACCTGTAATCCCAGCAACGGGCAGGAGGATAGCAAGTTTGAGACCAATCTCAGCAATTTAGCAAGACCCTGTCTCTAAATATAAAAGGGGCCAAGGATGTGGCTTAATGTTGGAGCATGCCAGGGTTCAATCCCCAGTACTGAAAAAAACAACAATCATTCTCACACCCTCTCATGAGAAGCCGGCTGTTGCAAGTTGTATTTTCCAGTAGATCTGAAGGGGAAGGTGATACAAGGGCTACTGAATGTTTGCTGGGTGCCAGGTGTTATTCTGGGTGCCTAGATCCCTGATGTTTAATCCTCATAGTGACCCTGCGGTAGGTAGAGTTCTTCCTATTTGCAGGTAGCTCATCCTTGATGGCTCAAGGATGAAAAATTTGCCCAAACTCCATAGCTAGGAACCAGAGCCAGGATTTGAGTGTCTCTGACTAAAGTCCATCCCTTTTCTTCTGTATCCACCTGCATCTCTGCTTCAGTCCAGGACTGTCCTGCTAGGTTTTAGGGGGAAGGGCTAACATCTGAGACTGGGTCTGTAAATACTGTCAGATCTTAGAAGCTTTCTGGATACTTTGGGGCCAGGGAGTCTTAGTCACTGGTCTTGGGCAACTGTCATGTCTCTCAGGATCCAGTGTGGCCAGGAATGGTGGCACATGACTATAATCCTAGTGACTGATACAGAAGGCTGAGGCAAGAGGTTCATAAGTTTGAGGCCAGCTTCAGCAACTTTGCAAAACTGTCTAAAAAAAAGGACTGGGAATGTAGCTCAGTGGTAAACATCCATTGGTTCCATTCCCAGTAACAACAACAACAATAATAATAGGGCTGGAGATGTAGCTCAATAGTAAAGCAAACCTGTGTTCAATACCCAGTACCAAAAAAACAAAAAAACATTCTGGGTGTGCCAGTCAGCTTTCCATTACTGTAACAAAATGCTTGAGAAAATCAACTTAAAAAGAGAAATGGTTTATTTTGGTTCATAGTTTTGGAGGTTTCAGTCTATGACCAATTGGCCCCATTGCCTTGGGTCTGTGGTGGCACAGCACATCATGGTGGGAATGCATATAAAGGAGGACCATTCACCTCAAGTGAATGGTGGTGTGTGAAAGAGAGACCAATGTTCCACAGTCCCTTTCAAAGGCACATTTCCAATGACCTAAAACCTCCCAAAGGCTCCAGCACCACCCAGTAGCACCAGGAGTCCCACAGTCCCCTTCAAAGGCACACTTCCAATGACCTAAAACCTCCCAAAGGCTCCACCACCTCCCAGGGGATCAAACCTTTAACACATTGGTCTTTTGGGGGAGGACATTTTAGGACTATAGCACTTGGCAAGAAGTTGGTACTTATGGGGGCATTTTGGCCGATGAGTCTGGCCCTGTCAGTTTTCTCTCAAGACCCGCCCTGTTTG
>CM053402.1:18791405-18813183 GCA_028644305.1 Xerus rutilus
CTGTTGCCACTACTGCAGGGTTGGGGACCCTTGAGGATAGAAGGGGTAGGGCGGGTGGGGGAAAGGTGGCCAGATAGGAAGCTGAGGAGCACTGGGGGACACAGTCCTGGCCTGGACCCCCAGCCCAGCCTGCAGGAGAAAAGTAGGTGGAAAGCTGGACTTCTAAGAGATTCCACAAAATGAGCATCAGGGTCACAGTTCCCATTGAGGGGGGCCTGTGGTGCCTATGCAAATGATATGCAAAGTCCATGCAAATCAGCACGCTGGGTGGGGCCAGGATGGGGTAAGTGAGCACTTGGGAGGCTCGCCTACCCTCCCCTCTCATCGGCTTGATGATCTGCAGCTGGTCCTGCTGGTCGGAGGGAGGCCCTCTCGGGAGCACTCACCTTTCTGGCGCATCTTCTGCCTCAGCTGCCGCCTGTAATGGGCATCTTGCCAGTTGGCCAGTTGTTGGAGGACGTATTTCATGTCCAGGTGAGAAGGGCCCAGCCCACTGGCCTCCAGGGCTGAGGTCACCACATTCATCCGTGTGGCCTCATCCAGCTCAGGCTCCACCTCCTCCCAGGCCTCAGTCTCCTCAGACACCAGCTCAGCCTCTTCTGTCAGTCCTTCCTCAGCTGGCCCCACTTCTTCTGTGGCCCCCAGCTCCTCCTCAGGCACCAACTCCTCTGCAGGCTCAAAATCTTCGGGTGGCATGAGATTCTCCGCAGGCATCAAGCCCTGCTCAGCCTCGAATTCCTGCTCTTGCTCTCGCTCCTCCCTGTAGCGAGGGCCATATCTGGGCAGGGAGAAAGCGACATAGTTCCATTCACAGCCAGGCCCCTCTTCCACTCCTCCTAGACTCTCCCACCAGTGGGGTGGAAGAGCAAAGTCCAACCAGCAAGCCCACCCCACTCCTCTACAAGCTCTCCTGTCCCTACCCTGGCCTGCACAGAAACTGAGGGTTCCTCCTCACGTCTGTCCCAGCCAGAGAAGAGGGGAGCTGGGAACTATCTTCAAGGTTTCAAACACCCAGCCCTTGCCCCAGAAGAAAAGCCACCAACTCTGTATATCCCCTACCAGCAGGGATATTTCACCTTCACAGCCCACCCACAGCTAGTTGCCACAGGAACAAATCCACTGTAGAAAGGCTCACACAGGTCAAGTAACTTGCCCAAGGACTCATGGTAAAGGGACCAAGCAGGGACTGGGTCCCGGGTGGTCCTATCCCAGGCCATTTGCCTCTTAGTTCCCGGTCAGATGAAGGAAAAGCTTCGGTCTCCAGTCAGAGCAGCCTTAAATCAGACAGCCACCTATGGGGCAAGACTTGAAGGAAAAGGGGGCAATTCCTTCCCAGAACAACTCTCAGTCTACTGAGACCAGAGAACAAGGCCTTTCCTAGAGTCACAGGGTCACAGAAGCAGCTGCAGGTGGCTACCTGGCTGCTGGCAGGTGAGGGCAGGTGATGGGGGACGGCCAGCTTACCCCAGGTTTGACGTCTCTCTTGCAGGCATCCCATAATTCCTTAACAGAGAAAAGGACCTTCAGTGTACTGAGGCAATGGAAACTAAAACAGCAAAGTCCCTGAGGCCCAGTCACACCAAAACATCCCAGGGACAACTGATGCCTCCAAGACCATGTCGACAGAGGAGGGGGCTGGGTGGCACAGGGAGACAGGAGGGTGCCATGGAAATCATGTCAGGGCAGAGCATGCGGGCCGACACCCTCGCCACTCGGGGAAAGCTCACCCACTGGGTGAACCACGGTGAGCATAGCCAGGCCAGGGTCTGCGGGAGTGTCCCAGCAACACACCTTTCCATAAAATATGCAGGGTCCGAGATGATCCTCCTTAGAGACGTTCTGAGCTCCTCAGCCAGGGTCTCTGGGAGACTTGGAATTGCCTCCTACAGTGGAGATGAGGGACATTGGCAGAGGACAACCCCCAGTATCCCTATCCACACTCAGACACAGAGAGGGACTGACAGCAGAGACACAGGGCACACGGAGGTAGAAGGGTGGGCAGCCGAGGACGGTCCTCACCAGAGGCACACTGTACGCATAGTGGGTGACAGAGCCAGGGGGTGCCGCAGGGTGTTGGCGGAGGGTCTTCACCTCCTCTGGGCGCTCAAACAGTACACCCCCGCAGTCCACATACTTCTCCCGCAGGTCCTGCAGTTGGGAGCCCACCCACAGGTTGTGTTGGGACTCTCAGGCCAAAAGGCAAGAGACCCAGTTTCCAGACCCAAAGAGCAGCATACAGGGTAACCCTGGGCAGGTCCTTGCACCCTCATCCACCCAGACCTCAAGTGACCTGCCAGTTGGGTCAGACAGGGATGGAGCAGAAAGGGACAAGACCCAGTCCCTGCCTGAAAGCTGCTGGTTTCTTGGGAGAGTCAGGCAGGAGCCAAGGCCTCAGTTCCCCACTTCCGGTCAGGGGCTCTCAAGGGCAGGTGAGAGCGTGGGGCACCTCACCTCTTCCTGGAGGTGCACATGGACTCCCTTCTCCGAGGCCAGCTGATGCTGCAGCTTCTCAGTCTCAGCCCCATACTGCAAGAACCCAGAGCCCGTGAGCCCCACCAAGGCCTCCCCATTCCAAGCACAGCAGGGAGGGTTTGGCAGCCCTTGACATATAAGGTAGGGAGTCCTGTGGCCTGCGAGAGCCTCGGAGAGCCTTGATCCCCTCCTTGGACAGTGAGTGGGCACGATGGGCAGTAATCTGGCATCTCCACCAACTCTGATACCCACTCAGAGAGGGATGTTGGGCTGGTGGAGGCCACAGCTCCATGAGGTGGGCACAGGGAGAAGGAGGCTAAAATCCCACGGCCTGGACAGCCCAACTCACTCACCGACCGGCAGCGCTGCTGCAGCTGTGCAATCTGGGCCTGCAGCTGGGTAATCTCCTTCTGCTGCCGTTCGTAGTTCTCCAGCCTGAGCACCAGCACCTCTGACAGCTCGGCCATCTGCTGGCTGGCCTCGGCTGGGGAGGGAGCTCAGGTCAGCCCCAGCTCCCTTGTGCCTGTCTGTCCCACCCCTCAGCTCCTGTGGAGGGCCAAGGGTTCCCACAGGGCTTGGCATTCCTCACTCAGGTCTTGTCAAGAAATGTTTGATAGTGACAGGGACACCAGGGTACATGGTCAACAAGACCTGGTTCCAGCCCACATTGAGCTCAAGTCTAGTGGGGAGACAGCTGGGGGAAAAGAACTCATAATAATACATAATATGGGCTACAACAGAGCCAATGTCGAGGGTACATGGGGAGAGGGCATAGCTGTACACCCCACCTAGCCTTGCCAGGTCTGGGAAGGGTTCTGGGAAGAAAGAACCACACTGAAGGGCTGGGGCTGTAGCTCAGTGGTAGAGCGCTTGCCTGGCATATGTGAGGCACTGGGTTCGATCCTCAGCACCACATAAAAATAAATACATAAATAAAAATAAAAGTATTGTGTGGGCCTGCAACTCAAAAAAATATTTTAAAAAAATTTTAAAAAAAAGAGAAAACCACACTGAGACCACAGGGTAGGTAGGGCTCCACCAGGCAAAGAAGAGAGAAGTCCAAGTAGAAAGTGGAAAGGCCACGAACCAATCAACAGACAGTGGAGGGGTATGTTCAGGGCCATGGGGTTATCCTTTGGCCAGTGGGAAGCTATTTGGGTGTTTTAGGCAGAGGAGTGATGTGGTCAGATTTCATTTCCGAAAACTCATTTGGGCCGGGCACAGTAGCACTCACCTGTAATCCCAGAGGCTCAGGAGACTGAGGCAATAGGATTGCAAGTTCAAAGCCAGCCTCAGCAATTTAGTGAGGCTTAGTAAGACCTTGTCTCAAAATAAAAATAATAACAATATAATAATAATAAAGGGGCTCAGTGGTTATGTGCCCCTGGATTCAATCCCTAGAACTCAAGAAAACTCATTTGGGCTGTGTGCAGAAGGGCCTGGAAGGCCTAGAGTGTCCTGGGCGAGATGTAGCCAGAATCTCGAGGAAGAAAGAGACTTGAGCCATTCATGGGAGGTAGACAACAAAACTTGGGGGCCCAAGGGGCCACTTGGGAAATTGTGAAACTCAGGGAAAAGGAAGGCCAGGCTTAGGCTGGAGGACAGCATGAGCTCAGATATTATCCTTATATCTCAGCAACCAGACTTGAGCTCCTTGGGAACAAACACTGGGCCTGCTCATCTGCATAAACACAGCACCTAGAATAACACCAGCATGCCCCCCACCCACCCGCATATGACTCTGAACTAGCTCAGCCCTGGGTGCCTGGCCCCTGGCAGCTCCTGGCTCCTTCCCTACTCCCCTAAATAACAAAGGAAACAGGCTTCAAGGAGCCCGGTGGCTTTGGTACACTCTTTACAATTTGCACAAAGCACATTCTCAGCTCTTGCCTCTCTTAATCTTCATAAACCCTGGGGAGATCAGCTGGGTGGTAGCGGTGGGGATCATTAATCTCCATTCTAAAGATAAAGGTTCTGAGAGATCAAGGAACTTGTCCAAGCTTACACAGCTAGGAAGTCCCAGAACTAGGATTTGAACTCAGGTCTCTATACTCCAAATCCCAGCTTCTCCCCTCTACTCCTTAAGACAGCCCCCTACCCGAGTTACAACATCACGTACAAAACTGCTCCACACATTCCAGAATGAGCATCTGCTCCTCATCCTCCAGGGTATCCAGTTGAGAGGCCTGGAGGGAGGGAGAGAGGAAGGGGCAGGGCCATCATCACCCACTGCCCGGGGCATGCCCTCCTCCCAGGTCTTCACCTCCTCTCTCAGCTGGTCGTTCTCCTCCTCCAGCATCCTCAGCTTCTGCTGCAGGGCTTCCAGCTGTGGGCAGTGGTGCAGTGACTCCTCCTGAGGGGTCCTGGGGAAAGAGCAATGGGAGTCAGGGCACAAAGGAGTGGAGTTCCCAGTTTCCATCTCATCTAGGGCTTTACACACCAGGATGAAGAATGTGGTCTCAGTGAGTCTCAGCAACCCCACTAGCAGATACACTGCCCGTGATCCCCTTTACAAATGAGCAAAGAGGCTCAGAAAAGGGAATGCCCAGGTGCAAGGGCTAGACACTCACGGCCTGCGAGCATCATAGGGATGGTCGTGCTGCCGCTCTTCCTCTCCTTCGTGTTCCTCTTGTTCCTCTTTTTCGTCCTCCTCTTCCTCCTCCTCTTCTTCTTCCTCTTCTTCATCCTCCTCGTCCTCAGAATCTGAGTAGAGCTGAAGGAGGTCATCTCGCAAGTTCACCTGGTGTCTGAGGTGTAAAATCTGGCAGGAGAGAGAAGTCATAGGTCAGGGAGTGGACAGGCACACAGGAGCAGGTGCTGACATGAGAAGGGTGTAGATGGACCCCTGCTCGCTCCTCCGCTGCCAGTTACCTCCTCCCTGGCTGAGCCCAGCATGGCTTCCAGCTTGCTGTTCTCCTCCATCAAAACACTGTTCTGTTTCACCAGAGACTGGCCAATGCGAGCTGCTGTATTCAGGTCCCGCTCTCTCTGCAGAGAGACCACCACCCATAGGGTAAACCTTCCCAGTTTCTGGACCCTCCCAGACAGTTGGAAGAAGACAGTTGGGTACAAAGGGATCAGTAGGAGGCTAGGCCACTGGGAGAAACCCTCCCCATCCCCTAGTTCTCCAGGTACCAAACCAAAGAGTACAGTTAACCCCTGTGGGGCCTGACTCAATTTTCCCTTATGGAAATAAGAGGCCCTAGCTATATGCATTCCAGAAGAGGGACCTCCAAAGAGGGAGCAGGCAGGAAAGACAAGACTTAGACCCATACCACATGCAAGATAGAATTAAAATGGTTGCCAAGCTAAGGTCTGGAGCTGGCTTGGGTGGGGAAGGTGGTACCCACCTCCTCCAGCAAATATAACATCACTTTGATATCTTCTTGGGTGATCTTCTTGACTGGAGGTGGGTTAGGACAGAGCGCTGCAGAAGGTGGGGATGGAGAGAAAAGCCCCACCAGGTCAGAAAAGTAGCAGAGACTACCCACAGCCTACTGCTCCCTTCAGCACGAAGGGTCATGGAGTGAGAAGAGGGAGCTCCCTTGCGGCCCCCAACATCCTCCCACACCTGGTACTTAGGACTTCCCTTGCTTCTCCCAGGGCCCACTGGAATCCTTTCTTTTGTTCTCTTTCTTTCTCTTTCTCTTTCTCTCTCTCTCTCTCTCTCTCTCCCCTCTCCCCCCCCCCCACCGCGAGGAGTGTGGGTTCAGTGAGAGGCTCACAATCTTCAGGGCTCGGGAACTGGGCTGTCAGGACACCTGGGTTCCGGGCACTTGGCACAACAGCAGACTGACTCATCACCCCTTACCCAGCAAGCGGCTTAGCCAGCTCACCAGAGCCTCGTGGATCATAAAAATACGCAATCACCCACCCCGCACCTGTTGCGTGTGCAGAGGAGAGGACGAAGAGACTTCTCCAGAACTGATTCAGGGGCACCTAAGCCTCTAGAACCAATGCAGAGGTCTGCTCTAGCCCAGAAAAAGGTGGGAGAGAAGAGGAGAGGCAGAAGCCCAAGGCCCCGCCCACTCCGCGGCGGGGGAGGGCGCCACCGGGGCCCAGGCAGCCCAGAAGTGGCCAAAGCCTCCGGCTCCGCCCGCCCACCTTTGCACCGTCTGAGAGCCCCGCGGGCCAGCGCAAGCTCAGAGCGCGCCCGGCAGCGCCCTCCCGCACCCCCGCCCCTCTCCTGGCACTGCGGTAGACGGGGAGGGGGCAGTGAGAGTGCGCAGATCTGCCGCAGCAACAGGCGCGAAGAGGGGGCGGGGGAGAGCGCTGGCCCTGCACCTGACGCACTGACAAAAACCAGAGAACCACAGAGAGACTAGATGAGGAAGGGACGACCAGACGGGCACCGCAGCAAGTGACATCGCGGGTGTGATAGAGGGATGAGAGTCCCAGAGAAGGCGAGGCGCCCGGGGCCGACAGGACCCCTCTTCCCTGGAGCTGTCCTAGTCCCACCCGCTCTGGGATCTCAAGGACCCAGGTTACCTTCTTCCAGCTCTCGAATAAATGCGGCACGCTCAGGACCGGACACCCCAGGACGCCTGCCAATGTAGGCGGCAGGTGTCTTCCAGATGCTCGCTGCTTTTCCAGTCCCCAGGCCAGTGGCCTTGGGACCAAAAGGCCCTTGGAATACGAAGCGGGTCCATGGCGCGTCCGAGTTGTCAGGCATGGACTGGCCAGACGGGCGCTGGGCTCCCGCCTTGGCTCCAGCCTGAGAGGCTGGGCGAGATCCGGATTGGGATCCCGAGGCTGCTCGGGAACCTGCTCCGGGTCCAGCCCCCGGTGCCTGCGTGGGGGCGGGCTCGGGCTCTGGAGTAGGACTGGCTACCGGCGGGGTCGCCGGGGTGACTGCTCCCGGGTCCCCGGAACCGGGCCCGGAACCGGACCCCGGCCCATCCCCGGCGCAGCCCTGTCCCTGCTCTTTTGGGCGCATCTTCAGTCCGCAGTCCGCTGCCGCAGCCGAGCCTTTATAACCTGTGCCCGGAGCGGGCGCTCCTGGGCCGTACCACGAGTGGGGAAGGGGGTAGCCAAGGAGCAACTAGTGGTGCCCGGGAAGCGGAATCGCGCAGGAAAGGAACAAGTGGTGCAGAAATAGAGAGAACACGTAAAGGAAGAGAAAGAGAAAGAGTTGGGTGTGTTTCCAGCGGGTTTCGCTATTTTGGGTTCATAGTAAAGGATTTCTCCTCCCCTTTCCATCTTCAGAGAATGGTTCCTCCCAAAGCCGTCGCTTCACAGGGACTAGGGTACCCGGACTTGCGGGTCCCTGGTAGGAGTACCCCCTCCCCTTGCTTTCACAACCGGAGCTTCCGGCTGCCTTCCCTGGTGTCGCACCAGCCAATACAACCTTGTAAATAACAGGCCAGGGTGACCTGTGAATTAGCGCAGTAGATGTCGCGTCTTCCCGGGTTGACTGGGCTATAAATTCAAACTCCAGTACGTACTACCCCACCTGGCGCGTCACGCACTGATCCTCTCGCTCACATCCCCTTGTTTGCTACTCGACATCTTCCATTTTATCGCGCTTCCTTGTTTTTTACCTCCAACCCTATTCTCTTTGCCCACCCCTCGCCATCCCGACAAACACCTGTTCTTCCAGAGAGAACCCGGGTAAATGCCTTGCTGTGGTGCTCCTCCGACCCCTCCCCCAGGTCCCAGAGCATCCCTCATCCGGTAGCCTGTACTAATTGATGTTTGTCTTCAAAATCAGACCGTGTGCCTGCGAGCACAGCGCAGAACCAAAGATCGCCTTAAGTCGGTAATGAACGTGGCGGGGGAGGAGGGGGTGAGGAACGCAGTGGCTATTCCTGTGGGGTTAGCTTGCCAGAACGTACAGGATAGAAAGAAATGGCTATTGCAGATTCTTTTCAAGTCTTGAGATCATTCTTGGCAGCCCCATTTCTTTCTCCTCAATACCAAATCAATCGCCAGTCTCTGTTGAATTTATCTTTTAATTATTTCTCAAATGTTGGTCTCCTAAACTGGTCTGCTGTTTTCCCAGATGAGGACTTACTCTCTCTTCTTAGATTATCATGATATCCGCAATCACAGGCTCACTCCACCCTCCTTGCCCTAGATCCAGATGTGTTATTCCATCCCTGGCCCATCTCTCATACTCATACTCCTATCTAAGCTAAGGAATGCCAGGCGCCCCCTCCCGATAGCCACCACTCAGCCTGAGCGCCAGACAAGGGCTGTCGCTGAAGGTTTGCACCTAGGACAGAGGCTTCTAGTGCCTTTAGAGCCAAATTTTCAAGACACAGCCTGTGGTTTAGTCAGCTGTAGCTCAGTGGTACAACGCTTGCTTGCCTAGCATGCGGGAGGCACTGGGTTTGATCCTCAGCACCACATAACTATAAACAAATATAAGCCCGGCGCGGTGCCACAAGCCTGTAATCCCAGCACTCTGGGAGACTGAGACAGGAGAATCGCGAGTTCAAAGCCAGCCTCAGCAACGGTGAGGCGCTAAGCAACTCAGTGAGACCCTGCCTCTGCATAAAACACAAAATAGGGCTGGGGATGTGGCTCAGTGGTCGAGTGCCCCTGAGTTCAATCCTCGGTACCAAAAAAAAAAAAAAAAAAAAAAACTTAAAAAAAATGTGACCAGAGCAATTGTAGACGAGGAAGAGTTTATTTGGGGGCTCAGTTTCAGAAGTATCAGTCCATTGAAGGCTAGCTCCACTCCTTGGGGCTTCAGGTAAGGCAGAATATCATGGCAGAAGAGTGTATTGGAGAGAAGTGGCTCATATGATGATCAGAGAGCAGATAGACTCAACTCATTAATATATATACCCCATATATGCAAAATATATGTACCCCAAATCCATGCCCCCAATGCCCATCTCGGTCAGCCATACTCTCCCCACCTTCAGTTTCCACTCAGTTAATCCCTACCAGGGGGTTAATTCACTGATGGTGTTAAGGCTTTCAGTACCCTATCATTTCTCCTGTGAACCTGCTGGCATTGTCTCACATGTGAGCTTTTGGGGGACACCTCACACTCAAACCATAACAGCCTGGAAAAAGAAAGCCAGAGGGGCTGGGGTTGTGGCGCAGTGGTAGCGTGCTCGCCTAGCACGCGGGAGGCACTAGGTTCGATCCTCAGCACCACATAAAAACAAAATAAAGATATTCTGTCCACCTACAACTAAAAAATAAATATTTAAAAAAAAAAGAAAGCCAGGAAGAAAAGAAACCCAGGAAGGTTCAGAGTTCCTCATCCACCAGCCCCCAACAAGAAACACTGGCATCAAAATGTTTCCTTGTATCTGGGTTCATCCATGTGACAAACTGTGTATTGAATGCCTGCTATATATGTCAGGCACTGTGCTACACTGGCTAGAGCGGGGAATGAGAGAAACTGGATCTTTCCTCTCCTGGAGTTTAGAGTCTGATAAACAAGAAAAAAAGAAAGATGATTACAGATTTCAGTAAATTCTCTGAACCATACAAACAGGAAACTATGACTGAAAAAAACAGAAAGTACCTACTCTGACAGGTTGGAGAAAATCATTAATCACATAATATTTTTCATCTCAGCCCACAGCTGGGATGTCAGTCTACACAACCCCCTCACATCCCCCTCCCTTCCTGACACAATAGCCTCCCTCCCCAGGAGCCAGTGTTTCTCATTTCTGGTTGGTAACTGAACCCCAAACAATTCACCTCTTTACTCTCACATCCCTGGCACACGGGGATTCATCTGCCCACTTATCAGAGCACAGTCTTATCTAATTATGTTGGCTATGAATCCAGCCCCTGAATGAGCAGGGAAATAATAAAGAAATGGTACCCCAGCCAAACTGGGACCCCTGCCGACCCCTAACCACCTGGTGCCCACTCCATCATCCCCTCCTCTCCCACATCTAGACCCTGGGGCACTTCTGCTATATTTCTGAAAATGTCCTATGAGGCCAGAGTCCTTGGAGAAAATGACAGGACATCTGAGATCACATTGTCTTTTTTTTTTTTTTTTTGGTACTAGAGATTGAACTCAGGGGCACTCGACCACTGAGCCACATCCCCAGCCCTATTTTGTGTTTTCTGTAGAGACAGGGTCTCACTGAGTTGCTTAGCACCTCGCTGTTGCTGAGGCTGGCTTTGAACTCGCGATTCTCCTGTCTCAGCCTCCCTAAGTGCTGGGATTACAGGCTTGAGCCACCGCGCCCGGCTCAGATTGTCTTTTATTATGAGTAGAATCTTTAGTAACTTTTGTTGGTTTCATGTCTTCTCATTTCTTCTTAAATCATTATTCATTTCTCCAACATGCATTTATTATGCACCTGATGGTAGACTTTGTGTCTGGTGTTTGACACACATCTGTGAATAAAAGAGGATCAGATCTCTGTTCTCTTAGGCCCATTTGAAGGGGGAGCTACCAGCAATAAACAAAGCAATAAAACACAGAGCACATTGGTTGTGACAAGACTATGAAAGAAAGGCCAAGTGCGGGGGGAGAGACTGCAGGTTGAAAAAGGGCCTTCAGCAAAGGAGAAGGAGACACTTGAGTCCCGAGTCCTGTCCCAGGTGACACAATCTGACTTAAGTTTCAACAGGAAGCCAGGCATAGTGGTGCATGCCTGTAATCCCAGTACTCTGGGAGGCTGAGACAGGAGGATCGCGAGTTCAAAGCCAGCCTCAGCAATGGCGAGGCACTAAGCAACTCAGTGAGACCCTGTCTCTACATAAAACACAAAATAGGGCTGGGGATGTGGCTCAGTGGTCGAGCGCCCCTGAGTTCAATCCCTGGTACCAAAAACAGTTTCAACAGGAAGGCTGTGGTTGAATGCTGACAATGAGTAGAAGTCATGTGGCCACTGCAAGGGGCTCAAACAGCAATGTGTGTATACGGTTGTCCCTTGCTATCTTTAGGGATTCCAGGACCCACAACAGACACCAAAAGCCTCAGATACTCAACCTCTTCTATAAAGGGGCACACGTAGTGCTGGGCACCATGGCGCATACCTGTAATCCCAGTGGCTAGGGAGGCTGAGGCAGGAGGATTGCAATTTCTTTTTTTTTTTTTTTTTAATATTTTTTTAGTTGTAGAAGGACACAATGTCTTTATTTTATTGCTTTGTACGTGGTGCTGAGGATCGAACCCAGGGCCTCACGCCTGCGAGGCAAGCACTCTACCGCTGAGCCACAATCCCAGCCCCAGGAGGATTGCAATTTCAAAGCCAGTATCAACAACTTAGCGAGGCCCTAAGCAACTCAGCAAGATATTGTCTGAAAAAGAGTTGGGGATGTGGTTCAGTAGTTAAACACCCCTGGGTTCAATCCCTTGTATGAGGGGGAAAAAAAAAAGGCATAGGTAGCATTTGCAAATAACCTTTGAGCACCCTCCCACAAGCCTTAAGTCATCTCTAAATTACTTATAAAACCTAATATGTGAGACAGGAGAGTCACAAGTTCATAGCCAGCCTCACCAATGGCCAGGCACTAAGCAACTCAGTGAGACTCTATCTCTAAATAGAAAAACACAAAATAGGGCTGGGGATATCGCTCAGTGGTCAAGGATCCCTGAGTTCAATCCCCAGTACGAAAACAAACAAACCAACCTAATATGGCCAGATGCAGTGTCACATGTCTGTAATCCCATCGATTTAGGAGGCTGAGGCAGGAGAATCACAAATTTGAGGTCAGCCTCAGATATTTAGTGAGGTCTTCAGCAACTGGAGACCCTGTCTCATAATTGAAAATCCTGGAGATGTAGCTCAATGGTAAAATATCCCTGGGTTCAACCCCCAGTACCTAAACAAATAAATGATAGAACCTAATACAATGTAAATGCTGTATAAATAGCTGTTAGTTGTATTGTTTAGGAAATAATGACAGGACTGGGGTTGTGGCTCAGTTGGAGAGCGCTTGCCTTGCAAGCATGGGGCACTAGGTTCGATCCTCAGCACCACATAAACAAATAAAATAAAGGTATTGTGTCCATCTACAACTAAAAATTAGGACAGAAAGAAATAATGACAGCCAGGCACAGTAGTATACACCTGTAATCCCAGTGGCTCAGGAGACTGAGGCAGGAGGATCACAAGTTCAAAGCCAGCCTCAGCAAAGGCAAGGTGCTATGCAACTCAATGAGACCCTGTCTCTAAATAAAATCCAAAATAGGGCTGGGATGTGGCTCAGTGGGTGAGTGCCCCTGAGTTCAATCCCTGGTACCCCACCAAAAAAATAATAATGACAAGGAAAAAAGTCTAATGTTCAGTGAAAACATGATTTTTTTCTGATATTTTCAATCTGCAGTTGGTTGAATCTATGGACACAAAATAGATGGAGGCCCACTGCATATGATTTTGCATTGAAATCACCTCTGCCCACATTTCAGCCATTTCGCATCACCTTACCTTAGCCATACATGCCCCCATGTGTAGATAATCAAACTCCTTGCTAAAATCAAAGTAAAATTTACATGCAGGGAGTCAGGCATGGTAGCGCACTCCTGTAATCCCAGTCACTCAGGAGGATGAGGCTGGAGGATGGCGAGTTCAAGACCAGCCTCAGCAACTTAGCAAGACCCTGTCTCAAAAATATTTTCTTTAAGCCGGGTACTTTGGGAGGCTGAGACAGGAGAATCACGAGTTCAAAGCCAGCCTCAGCAAGGGCAAGGTGCTAAGCAACTCAGTGAGACCCTGTCTCTACATAAAACACAAAATAGGCCTGGGGATGTGGCTCAGTGGTCGAGTGCCCCTGAGTTCAATCCCTGGTACCAAAAAAAAAAAAAGGCTATAAATGTAGTTCAGTGATAAAATGCCCCTAGGATCAATTCCCAGTACCAAAAAAGAAAAAAAAGGAAAGGAAGGAAGGGAGGGAGGGGCAGGCTGGGGATATAGCTCATGGTAAAGCACCCAGAGTTCAATTCCCAGAATCAAAACAAAAACAAAAAAATTACATGTAGTGAAATGCTCAGACCCTAAAGGAACCATTTAAGCTATAATCAGTTTTGACTGAATGTGAATCAAAGACAAACTATTTCCATCAGCCTAGAAAGTTCCTTCCTAACTCTTCCCAGTCAATGCCTATCCCAAGAAGCTAGGATAATCTGCTTTTTCTTATCTACCTATTCTACATGAAATAAATGAAATAATACAGTATGATGTTTTGTGTGTCTGGCTTCCTTAGCTCAATATCATTTTGGGTGGGAGAGTACTGAGGATTGAACTCAGGGGTCCTCAACCACTGAGCCACATCCCCAGCCCTATTCTGTGTTTTATGTAGAGACAGGGTCTCACTGAGTTGCTTAGTGCCTCGCCATTGCTGAGGCTGGTTTGAACTCGCGATCCTCCTGCCCCAGCCTCCCGAGCCACTAGGATTACAGGTGTGCTCCACCTGCCCAGCTATATATTTATTTTTATGTGGTGCTAAGGATTGAACCCAGTGCTTCACACGTGCTAGGTAAGCGATCTACCACTGAGCTACAACCCCAGCCCCTGAACATTCTAATACAATCCTTTTAATGGACATATGTTTTTACTTCTCTTGAATGAATATCTAGGAGTAAAATTGCTGGGTCACAGAACAGATGTATATTTAATTCTCTCAAAAACTGACCAGAAGAGGGGCTGAGGTTGTGGCTCAGTGGTAGAGTGCTTGCCTAGCATGTGTGAAGCACTGGATTTGGTTGTCAGCACCACATATAAATAAATAAAATAAAGGTCCATTGACAACTTAAAGAACAGAGCAGAAGCCAGGCCTGGTGGCACACACCTGTAATCCCAGCAGCTCAGGAGGCTGAGGCAGGAGGATCGCAAAGCCAGCCTCAGCAACTTAGAGAGGCCCTAAGCAGCTCAGTGAGACCCTGCCTCTAAATAATATATATAAAAGAATACCTAGTGATGTGGCTCAGTGGTTAACTGCCCCTGGGTTCAATCTCCATTACCAAACAACAACAACAACAACAAAAAACTTCCAGATGATTTTCCTAGCAATGTGTGAGAGTTCCACTTGCTTTTACTCCATGTCCTTACCAATTTTATGTATTTGTTTATTTATGTATTTACAGTGCTGGGGATGGAGCCCAGGGCTTCACACATCCTGGGCAAGTGCTCTACTGCCAAGCTGCACCCCAGCCCCACTAAACTTATTAATGTTAGCCGATCTAGTAGTTAGGTAGTAGTGTTTCTTTGTGGATTTATTTTACATTCCCTTGACACTTAGTGATGTTGGAACTTGTGCACATTCTTTGGTGGAAGTGTTTGTTCCAGTCTTTTGTCCATTTGCGGGGAGGGGAGGCTGATGGTCTTGTTCTTATCAATATCTTTAGGTATTTTCAACACACGTGCAAGTATTTTCTCCTAATCACTGTGGCAGCCAGCCTCCAAGACCGCCACAGTACTTCTGCCCGCTGGCACTCACGCTTGTGTGGCCTCTCTCACACGGAGGCAGGGCTGACCTGGAGGAGCAATAGAAGGCAATATGAGTGACTTTTATTTACTTATTTATTTATTGGTACTGGGGATTGAACCCAGGAACACTTAACCCCTGAGCCACATCCCCAGTCCTTTTATTTTGAGACAGGGCCTCACTAAGTTGCTTAGAGCTTCACTAAATTGCAGAGGCTGGCCTTGAACTTGCTATCCTCCTGCCTCAGCCTCCTTAGTCACTGGGATTACAGGTATGCATCAGCAAGAGAGACCGAGAAGGGATGAGGAGATAATGAGAGATGACAAAGTAAAGACAGAGACTACAGAAAACTCAGGGGTGAGCGCTTGCCTAGCATGCATAAGGCCCTGGGTTCCATCCCAGCTCCACAAAACAAAGAAAGAAAGATAAGAGGCATGATAATATAGTTATAGGCTGATGAGAATATTCTGGTAGGGAGGAGAAAACTGATGCAGAAGAGGGAACACATATCCCCAGAATGGTCCTGGGAACAAAGGAATGCTCCTGACCAAATCCAGGCTCCTCGGTGCTCAGTGTGTCTGTTTTCTATGGTTTCTTTGTCAGCAAAAAATTTGAAGGAGACACCATCCAGGGTTTGCTGTGGACAGTGAGGTTGAAGGACATGAGGAAATGGCTATATGGGGCACCAGCCCAGCCCAGACTTTTCGAGGCTGCAGCTCTGCAAGCTCTGCCCAGTGGCTCCCCTAGCAGCCTTTGGACTGTCTCTGTGTGCCCTGGACATCTCTGCTGCCCAACACCAAGCACAGAATAAAGCATACAGTAGGAGCTCATTAAATTCCTGCTGAACAGATATTTGCTGAGATGTTTCTGGTCCATGAAGAAGCAGCCCTGAAGCCGGGCGTGGTGGCTCAAGCCTGTAATCCCAGCACTTTGGGAGGCTGAGACAGGAGAATTGTGAGTTCAAAGCCAGCCTCAGCAACAGCAAGGTGCTAAGCAACTCAGTGAGACCCTGTCTCTACATAAAACACAAAATAGGGCTGGGGATGTGGCTCAGTGGTTGAGTACCCCTGAGTTCAATCTCCAGTACCAAAAAAAAAAAAAAGCAGCCCTGAGGCCCCTGGGGAGTCTAAGATGAAGAAGAAGGAAGTGGAGCCAGGAGTTTTGGTGCACACCTGTAATCCTAGTGACGAGGGAGGCTCAGGCAGGAGGATCCCAAGCTTGAGGCTACCCTCAGTAAATTACAGAGACCCTGTCTCAAAATAAAAATAAAAAGGGCTGGGATATATCTCAGTGGCTACAGTGGATTGTACAACTTAGTGCATTGAATCCCCAGTACCAAAAAAAAAATGGAAAAGAGAAGAAGGGAGTGGGGGGTGGAGAATAATGAGAAGGGAGAGGAGCAGGAGGAGGAGGAGGGGAAGGGGGGGAGGAGGAGGAGGAGGAGGAAGTGAAGCGCAGATGAAAACCTTGCAGACTCTCAGTTGACTGAGCCCTCGGCACTGGCACTCGGCAACTCTGGATGCAGCCACCAGAGGGCAGTGTAGGCCCACATACCGCCACCACCCCCAGCTTCCTCACCCCAGGAGGCTAAAGAGGGATGGTGACTTCATTTTACAGATGGAAAAACCAGGCTCAGACCTCCCCAAGCAATGTGGCCTGGCTGAATAGTGTCTGCCTCTCCACCGACTAGGGCTACCCGGAAGACCCAGGGGGCGGGCAGAGGGACCTCGGATGGGAGCCTCTGGGCGGTGTCCTGTCTGCTAACCCCTCTCTTTGCTCCCTGCTGCTCTAGTGGAAGAGGTCAGCAGAGCAAAGACTCTAGGCCTCCGCGATCAGAGAGGGGAGACTTGCCAGTCCGTAAAGCCAGGCACACCTCCCACTTAATTAATATCCCTCTCATGAACTAGGGGCACAGTCACTCAGATGCTCAGCCATGGGCAGCCCGCAACTGGCCCCGGCCCTCTCCCCACCTCCTCCCGAGGCTTGACCCTAGAAGTCACCTGGGACAAGATAACCCGCAGAAAGAGCCCCTGAGGGTTAATGCCAGCGATCTGAGCAGAACCACGCATCAGGATTACTTTCCGCAATACCAAAGGGTGCCTTAGACTCGGAATGGGGACCCCTCCTTGCCACCACCCTCCTCCCTCTGCGGGTCTCTCCTCCGCCAGAACCAGGCAGCGGCCACCATAGTTCCCACCCCGACTCCAGCTGACACAACTCCTTCCTCATATCACAGGCAGAGTGGGGTTCCAGAGGCCTCTCCCACCCTGCAGGGAGCCCCTTTCCTTTACCCCTCCTCCCAGAACCCGCTCAAACTCTAGGGGCCTGAGCCCTCCGCCTGCGGTCTTTTGGGTCCAGGGCCCCCTGCTGGCCAGAAGCGGGAAGCCTAGAGACAGGAGGAGGCGGAGAGCGGGCGCTGGGTTTGGGGAGAGGCAAGCTCCCGCGGGGGCGACCGGGCCCCAACCCCCGCTCCTCGCCACCTAGGGTCCTCGAGCTCAGGGACCGCGCGCTCATCCTGCTCTGGCTCTGGGTCCCACTGTCCGCTGGGAAGCCCTCCCTGCGCCCCGCACCGGACTCCCGCTTGCGGCTTCTTGCCTGCCTGTCCCTGTTCGCGGTGCCAGAGTCCAAAGAATATATTTCCGAGATGATCTGCTTAACTAACGATGAGGGCAGCGTCTCTTTTGTTCACTTGTATTATTTGGACTGTAATTAGGGGCTCAATAAATATTTGTTGAATGAACATGGCCATGGGTGAGCTCTAGGTGTGGATATGTGTGTGTGTGGGGGGGGGACTAGAAATCGCCCTGGGGCGGGGATCCCCAAAAGGCTCAGAGGACTGATTTGCCCAGTCAGGGTGAGAGCCCCCGACGCTGGACTCCCAACCAGTGTTCCAAAATCCCAGCACAGGGACCCAACCCAAATGAGCCCTGCCAGGAACTCTCCAAGGAGTACCTGTTGGGGGAGGGAGGGCCTGGCCAGGACTAAGCCACGGGCCCCCCAGGGAGTGCTGCAGGCTGACAGGTCCCTGACCAGGAGGACTTTGTGTGAAACAGCTGGCGGGGGTACCGGGGTGTAGCACCCACTGTGAGGAAGGGCAAGGCAATCTGTCACGTCCAGCCTGCTATGCCTAAGAGCTGGCCCTTCAGGCTCTCTGAGCTTCCTCCAGGGAGAATGCCCTCCGCAGCTTCACACACACACACACCCAGACTCCACAGCCCCCTCTGATTCTCCTGCCCATATCCAGCCTCTGAGCCCTTCCAGGGACACTTGGTGAATTTGGGGACAGGGAAAGAGGGAGAAACACACATTTGCTGAGCCCCAACTAGGAGCCATTCATTGTATGTTGTATGTTATCATCACTAGAAATAAAAGAAAAAGTACTATCACTAGAAAGAAAAAAAATTACTATTTTAGCTGACTGTAGTGGAGTACAGCTGTAGTCCCAGTTACACAGGAGGCTGAGGCAGGCCTCATGAGCCCAGAAGTTCAAGATCAACCTGGACAACATAGTCTCAAAATAAAATAAAAGAGACTGGGAACACAGTACTGTGACAGAGCTCCTGCCTAGCATGTGTGAGGTCCTGGGTTCAATCTCTAGTACTAGGGGAGGAGAGTTACTATTTTATAGATGAGAAACTGAAGACCAGAGAAGTCAAGAAATTATCCAAGGCCACACAACCAGGAAGTGTCAGAGGTAGGATCGCAAAGGTTGTCATACTGTACTGTGAGCCCATGTGCTGTCTGTCCACTGCCCACACTTCCACACAGGCCAGGGAGGGGGAAGGGAACCTATGTCCTCTACCAGGCTGGACTGCCTAGGCTCATCTGACTTCCCTCCACATAACAGTACTTACCAGGGCCCCTGCTAGGTCTTATAATTTAATGTATTAACAAGGACACTCAGCATAGCATAGCGACTGGCTTGTGCCTATAATCCCTAGATTCGGGAGACTGAAGCAAGAGATTCACAAGTTTGAGATCACCCTGGACAACTTAGCAAGAAAAAATGAAAAGGGCTGGGGATGTGGTTGAGTGACAATTGGGATTTCATTCCCAATACCACAACACACACACACACACACACACTCAAATATCATTGTCACCCATGTTAAAATACTTTAAATGGACTTCCTTCAGTCTTCATGTTTTTGTGTGCGCATGCTGAGAATTGAACCCAGGGCCTCATACGTGTTAGGTAAGTGCTCCACAACTGAGTTACACTGAGGCCCTTTTTAGTATTTTATTCTGAAACAATCTCACTATGTTGCTGAGGCTGGCTTTGAACTTGTGATCCTTCTGCCTCGGCCTTTTGAGGAGCTGGGATTATGGGTGTGCACCACTGCACCCCACTCCATTCAACTTTATTGCTTCATCTTAGGCATTTAAACATTCTAGGGAGGGGTCCGAGGGCCTCACCAAACAACCCAAGGAGCCCATGGCACAAAGATGGCTAAACACCTTGCGGCTAGAAAAATGGAAGGATGTATTTGCAGGTAAAATGATAAAACATCAGAAGTTTGCTTAAAGAGCCTCAACTGAGCACAGTGCACACTGGTGCCCTCCTATAATCCCAGCAACTTGGGAGGCTGAGGAAGGAGGATTACAAATTCGAGGCCAGCCTCAGCAATTTAACAAAGCCCTAAGGACTTGGTGAGACCCTGTCTGCACACATACAATAAAAAGTGGGTTAGGGATGTGGCTCAGCTGTCAGGCCCCCCTGGGTTAAGTCCCTGGTACCCAAAAATTTTTAAAAGCCTCAATTAAATGAAATTAAACAAGTGTCGTAGACAAACTAAGAACAGCAGAACATTAGTAACTATTGAAGGTGAGGGATACACATGGGATTTCATTGTTCTGTTCCTTATACTTTCATGTGTGTTTGAAAATGTTCCTAGGAGAAAGTTTCTTTAGATGTTTTGAACATAAGTGTATGATAAATGGTGTGGGTGTGGTTTGAGCATGTCCTCTGGGGTTCATGTGTTGAAATTTAATTTCCATCATGAGGTGTTAAGAGGGTGGAAGCTTAATCCAACTATGATGTGTAAAGATGAAGCCTTTGGGAGGTAATTAGGTTGAATGGTTGAATCCTGGAGGCTATTTAAGAAAAGAAGGTGACCAGTGGATAGAGACACACAAGCATACTTCCTGTCCCTTGCTATGAGATGGCCCACACCACTTCAGACCTCTGCCAAGAAGGCCATCACCTCCAGAACTACGAGATAAATAAATACTCTTTTTTTTTTTAATAATGTGACCTGGCCTCAGGCATTTCATTACAGTAATGAATGAAATAATAGTATCTAATACAATAAGATCATATTTTTTAAATACAGATGAGTGAAAAATTTTTAATTACCTATAGTTCTATGGTTACCCAGAGTAACCACTACTGACATTCTAGTGTATATGACAATATCTACTATAAATTTGGGTTGTTTTTTTTTTTCCTTTCTTTTTGTGGTGCTGGGTATTAAACCTGGGGCCTCCCACAGGCTAGGCAGGCATTCTACCACTGGGCTACTGACCTTTTTCTTCTTCCTTTTTTTTTTTTTTTTTTGGTGCCAGGGATTGAACTCAAGGGCGCTCGACCACTGAGCCACATCCCAGCCCTATTTTGTGTTTTATGTAGAGACAGGGTCTCACTGAGTTGCTTAGCGCCTCGCCATTGCTGAGGCTGGCTTTGTACTCACAATCCTCCTGCCTCAGCCTCCCAAAGTACTGGGATTACAGGTGTGCACCACTGCGCCCGGCTAATGTGTCAGTCTTTCCACGGTGCTAAATGAAGGTCTTTATTCTCAGGGCTTCCCAGTATATAGGTAAATAAACAGTTCCCCAACTGCCCTCCCTAACTTCCTAATCCCACAGAAAAGGGTTCCATCCCAGAGATGTCCCCACTCTAGGTAGGACCAAGAGTTTACCGTGAATGTCCACATCAACCTTGTGAAGACCAGAGAAAGAGCCTCAGCTCTCCTGGCTATGTTCACCCACACCCTGACAGCTTGGAGGACCCCCATTCGTTTTCTGAAGGCAGGCCCGCCCCCCAGCAAGGAGTCAAGCTGGAGACTGGGGACCAAGAGGGACAAACACCCTGTGCCTTCGTGGACCCTGCACTTACACCCCCAGCCCCCCACCCCCTCCACCTCACCCCCCACCCCCCACCCCCATCTTCAAGCCTCAGCTCAAGCGCCCCCTCTCCTGGGGAGCCTCCCTGGCTGGATCTGGGCCCCTGCAGCCGTGGTGCACCCCTCCATCTCAGCCCTCAATGCACTGGTGAAACCCAGTGCAGCCTCTGTGCCTGGCTCCCAGCATCCCTGTCCCTGAGAGCCCAGCGTGGCCTACAGTCATGGCAGAATGCTTATGCCTCACACACTGGAAAAGGTTTCCCAGTCTGACTGGTTCTGATCTTCAAAATAATAAAGCCTGTATTTTCCCCATAAATCTGGACTTTCTTCCCAAAGCGAGTCTATTCCTAAAGCTCCAGCATGACCTTCATGAACACAGTGTGTGGAACAGTGGCCTTTCCCACCCCAACTTGGTTAATGTGAGGGTTTCTTTTCAATCCTTGCTGTGTTTTAAACCTGAGAGACAGCTTTTCTTTTTTTTTTTTTTTTTTTGGTACCAGGGATTGAACTCAGGGGCACTCGACCACTGAGCCACATCCCCAGCCCTATTTTGTGTTTTATGTAGAGACAGGGTCTCACTGAGTTGCTTAGTGCCTCGTTGTTGCTGAGGCTGGCTTTGAACTCGCGATTCTCCTGTCTCAGCCTCCCAAAGTGCTGGGATTACAAGCGTGAGCCACCGCGCCCGGCTGAGACAGCTTTTCTGAACTCAGACCTCCCAGCACCCTTCACACGTAAACCAATTATTCCTTTTCTGGTTTTTTGGTTTTGGGTGGTTTGGTTGTTGTTGTTGTTTGTTTTTTGTTTTGTGTGTGTGAGGGGGTGGTACTGGA
>CM053402.1:18813683-18838737 GCA_028644305.1 Xerus rutilus
AGGCGGTGTTCCTCCGGGCTGTGAAGCTCTACAACAGCGGGGATTTCCGCAGCAGCACCGAGGACATGGAGCGGGCCTTGGCCGAATACCTGGCCGTCTTTGCCCGGTGTCTGGCTGGCTGTGAGGGAGCCCAGGAGCAGGTGGACTTCAAGGACTTCTACCCAGCCATAGCAGGTATCCCCCACCCAGACGGCTGTGGGCATCCCTTGCACCACGTGCCCTGCTTTCCAGAAGCCTAAGGTCCCTTAACACAAATGCTCATTACATGCACATTTATGGAGCAGCTATTAAAGTGCTCAGGGTAGCTGGATGTGTGGACTGCACACTTGTAATGCCATTGTTAGGAGGCCGAGGCAGGAGGATCACAAGTTTGAGATCAACCTCAGCAATTTAGCAAGGGTCTAAGCAATTTAAGATGACCCTGTCTCAAAATAAAACATAAAAAGGGCTGGGGATGTGGCACAGCAGGTGTAGGGATGTAGCTCCGTGGTAAAAAGAAGAAGGAGAAAAAGAAAGAAAAGGCTCATGGGCTGAACAGGAATAAGACATTTCTTCAGCCCTCAGAAGCCTTCAATCTGCTGAGATGCTCAGTGCAGAGGGCTTAGCCAGAAGTGTCCAAGGTACTGAGCATGGGTGCAGAGAGGCAGTAACATTCCAGAAGGGTCTGGATAGGTTGGGTTCGCAGGCCTTCCCAGCAGAGGGGCAATACAGGCTGGAAGATGCCCAGCAGATGCCCAGCAGGTGTGTGTAGAAGGCAATTGGGGTGAGAAATCACACCTAGTCTCTGGATCCCGGACTCTGAGTCCCCTCTAACGGGAGGATAGGACTGTTCTTAGCTTCTCTGTCTGGGCTTCAGTCCTGTCCCATACCTTACCTGCCATTCTCCCAGAACTCCCTCTGACTTGGGGTGGGATTTGAGGTGAGGGTAGTAGGTAGTCCCCAGCCTGGACTCCTACTCTATGCCGGGCATTTCACTAGTTCATTATCTCGTGTGACTGCAGCAACAGGGCATTCTCTGGGGAAGGAACCAGACTCAGTAGGCTGAGCTGGGGTCTAAAGTCTTCCCCACCAGTGGGACACAGCTGTTTACCCTAGCTCCTCACTGCTGCTTTCACCCCCAGATCTCTTTGCAGAGTCCCTGCAGTGCAAGGTGGATTGTGAGACCAATTTGACCCCCAACGTGGGTGGCTACTTCGTGGAAAAGTTCGTGGCCACCATGTATCACTACCTGCAGTTTGCCTACTACAAATGTGAGCCTGCTGGATGGACTGGGCAGGGGAGGCAGGAGTCTAGACAGCATTGAGGAGCCCCCCCAGAGTCATGGGGAGCTACCCTACAGATTGAAAACCTAGGTGATGGGAGGAAAGGCTGGGGGCAGCGGAATTGGGGGAAGTAACCTGGGGGTCTATAGTGGGTGAAAGGCTTTGGGTGGGAACAGAAGGCAGCCATGGGGAAAAATTAGAGGACCCTTCAGCTCTTGCCTACGTAGACAAACAGTGCTAAGCATTGGGCAAAGCACTCTTTGTACTCCATCCTCTCGCCAGTCCCATGCAGCTGGCATTACTGAACCCATTTTTCAGATGAAGAAATGGAGGCACACCGAAGGCATGAGGTTATTAGTTCTACAACTAATAAAAGGCAGTAACAGGGCTTGCGGCTCTTCTCACTGGAGAGAAATCCCGCCATCACCTGGGGGTGTATGGACAACCCTGGGGTTCCTGCAACATGGAGAGGTCAGCCTCAGAGACAGGGCAGAACAGAGGGGCTCAGGACCAAGGGCCTGGAGACTCTTCCTGAGGGCGGATAGCAGAAAAGTGAGGCCTTCTAGTTTCCCAATGCTATTATTCTCCAGTTGTGAAACCTCATTCAGTCCCTCTGTGCCTCAGATTTCTTGTGTGTAAAATGGGAATGAGGCTTAAGGAGTCACATGGGGCCTGGCACCCAGGAAGCACCCAGTACATGCTAGATTGCATTATTATTGGGTGGGGTGAAGAGCCCAACAGGCATTGTGGGGGACAGTTGGGGAGCAGGGGCACTGGACTGAATTGGGAAGGGGTGTAGGGTGGGCTAGGTGGGCTGTCCCTCAAGGGAAGCTCTGGGGCCACTCCTCACCCTGTCCTGCCTGCAGTGAATGACGTGCGCCAGGCTGCCCGCAGCGCCGCCAGCTACATGCTCTTCGACCCCAAGGACAGCGTCATGCAGCAGAACCTGGTGTATTACCGCTTCCACCGGGCGCGCTGGGGCCTGGAAGAGGAGGACTTCCAGCCCCGCGAGGTAGGCACCGCTTTTCAGAAGCACTCGCTGCACGTGCAGTTTTGCAGTGTGATGGGAAAAGCCCATGGCTTCCTTGGAAGGCTTAGGATGGAGGGGAAAGAATGAATATGGGCCATGGTTACAGGCTGGGGTTCAAAGCCCAGCCCTACAGCTGGGTGGTCCTGGGAACATCACTGACCCTTTCTGGATCTGCTGCCTTCCCTGCAAACTGGGGGTGGCACCACCTAGCTAGCAGTGTCCAGGATATGGGAGGGATGAAATCAAGTGACCATAGCTGCCTGCTTCCTCCTGTCTTCCTTGCCCTCACTGCTGCCCTTTGCCCTTCCTCCTCAGGGACCATTAACCTGAGCCAACTGAGGAAACCTTTGGGATTTAGGGCAAGGCTGGCATGCATGGGGCATGTGGTGCCACTCCTGCTTTCTTTGTCAGTGACAGACACTGCTAATGGCTTTAGCCGCTTTTACTCTGTGAGCCCTCAGAATCCTTTTTTTTTTTTTTGGTGGGGCAGGGGTGGGGTACTGGGGATTGAACTCAGAGGCACTCGACTACTGAGCCCCATCCCCAGCCTTATTTTGTGTTTTATGTAGAGACAGGGTCTCACTGAGTTGCTTAGCACCTCACTTTTGCTGAGGCTGGCTTTGAACTCATGATCCTCCTGTCTCAGCCTCCTGAGCCGCTGAGATTACAGCTGTGCGTCACCATCACTGCACTCGGCCTCTGAATCCTTGGTAACCCGACACTCCAAATAACTACACTTATTTGATCAGTGTGTGTTCCCTGATCCTTGAGCTAGAAAAGGGCCAGTGGGCCCAGATCCTGGGAGCCCTCGCTCCCTGCCATCCAACTCACCCTCTGCCCCTTCCTCCTTCCAGGAGGCCACGCTATACCACAACCAGACCACCGAGCTGCGGGAACTGCTGGAGTTCACACACATGTACCTGCAGTCAGATGATGAGGTTGGTGGCTCCTCCCTTCCAGGCTGGGCCATGACAGGGACACCTGGATCTTTTCCTGGGGCCACTCTATGTGACAGAGCTCAGCCCCTGCTGCTGTGAAGCAGGAGAAGTTAGCCTGTCCCTTCTCTGTACTCTTTCCTCCCCACCTCAGTATTCCCATTGTCCCGTCTATACCTATCCTGGGCCTGGAAGCCCTTGCTGCATGTCCTGGCTCTCTTCTGGGCTTGTGTTACCTACTCTGACCCACCCCGGCCACATGGACCAGAAGTTATTTACAACCCTGGTCCATCTCCTCCCTGGTCGCCTTCTCCAGCCAGTCTCCTGAGGATTATGCTCCAGGACAAGGGACTAGATTATTATTCCTGACTCTGCCACTGTGTCTGGCCCAGGGCTGGTGCTCAGCACCTGAGCCTAAATGACCCAGTGAATGCCAGATGCCAGGAAGGAGCCACAGTGCATTATGCTGATTCAGAATGATGGTCTGGCAGCCTGACCTTCTCCGAGGTCTTGCTCTAGTGCTTGTTTATTCATCTCTTCTCCGTATTTGTACCTGCAATAGGTTCAGGGCATGGTCTACACTGTCAGCACCAGCTTCGGTGCTAGTTAGACTTGGTTCCACCGCTGACTGGTTGGGTGGCCTCTGGCAGGTCTTAAGCAACTCTCATACTTCTGTTTCTTCATCCATTGAATTGGAAGAATAATGCCCTTTACGTTTTGTTGTGGAATTAAATGAGATCAAGTAGGTAAAACTCTTTTTTTTTTAATGTTTTTTTAATTGTAGATGGACACAATGTCTTTATTTTATTGCCTTGTATGTGGTGCTGAGGATCGAACCCAGGGCCTCACACATGCGAGGCAAGCGCTCTACCGCTGAGCTACAATCCCAGCCCTAAAACTCTTAATATAGAGCCTGTGCATAGTAGGTGCTCATGAATGGTAGCCATTTGAATCGCTTGTGACCTGCTATTTGCCCGACACTAGGCTTGGGGCTGGGGTAAGTTGATAAAAGGCACAATCTCTTCTCTGAGTGATCTCTTGGGAGAACACACACTGCTGTTGGAGAGGTCTGCATGGGACACCAGAGGAGGCTCCCGGTCCAGGTGGGGTCATCAACTAGGGCTTCACCCTGGAGCTGACCTTCACGTCTGGCTTTGGAGCAGCTACCCAGGCCAGGAGAGCAATAGGCTCACCAGGGTGGTTCTGCTTGAAGGAGAAACTGAGATGAGGGAGGTGCTGACGGACACTGAGACTCTGTGGGTGGAGCCCCATGCATGAGTTTAGGAAAGGGCAAATTATGTACAGGACCCACCTGGATGGACCCTTACATCCTTCTTATGTTAGCTCTTGACACTGGGGGAGGGAAGCTCCCAGGGACAGGGAGTCCATCTGGGTGTGGGCCTGCTGTGACCCAGCTGCTCCCCCAACTCTGGGTTTCTCTAGATGGAACTGGAGGAGACAGAACTGACCCCAGAATCCAAGGAATCCCCATCCGACGCTGAGTTTGAAGGGGAAGGTGACTACGAGGAAGGCCTCTATGCTGACTGGTGGCAGGAGCCAGATGCCAAGGGTGACGAGGCTGAGGCTGGTCAGTGCTGGGTTCTGGTGGCGAGGGTGGGGATACAGCCTGGGGAGGAGTTGGGGGGCACATGAACCTACCCCCTGCATTATAGAGCCAATAGAATATGTGTGGGTACCAGGACACACCTCCCCCAGGGGCTTCCAGCCTATTAGCAACCCCTGTCCTGGAGCTGGGACAAGCTGAGACCTGATCCTGGGGAGGCTCAGTCCTGCCTGTCTCACCTCCTGCCAGGATGGCACCTGGCACCTGCTGGAGGTGGGCAGGGCTAACCTCAATGTTTCCTCTTCCTTTTCAGAGCCAGAGCCTGAACTGGCATGAGAAGGGGGTCACCCTGCACCCCTCAAGAGTTTGCGGAGCCTGGACAGCAGCAAGAACTATTTATTAAAAACTTAAAAAGGACACAGCTGACTGGGCTCCCATCCTGCCCCACCTGTGAGCGATGTTCCTCAGACCCGCATCCTGCCTCTTCTGTTTCTGGACCACAGATGGTGGCGTTGCTACAGGTTGGCAGGTGAGACAGCAGAGGTCTTTCTTCCTCCTCACTGCTCTCCTGACCTGCACAGCCTCCTGGAGAATTGCCAGCTGCCAACTGGAGTCAGCCTGAGGTGCAGAGGGACAGTGGGGTTGTGAAGAGCATTGGACCAGGAGTCGCGGGAGTTCTGGTGCTGTGACAGCTGGTGCTTAATAAATGTTTTATTGTTGAGTGAATCACAGTGCCTCGGGTCCAGTCTCCCCAGGGCTAAGTCATGAGCTCTCTTCCCTGTGTGCGCATCTCCGCTTATCCTTCTGATGCGGGTACTTTGTGGCCCTGGCTGATCCTCTGCACTGCAGGACTCTGTGTGAGTGGCAGGCTGTGAGCAGCGCTTGATCTTAGATCTGCCACCAGGGGGCGTGAGGACACAGGCTTCCCTCAAGCCCTGGGAAGATGATACAGATTTCTAAGAAGGGATGTGTGTTTTCCTAGTTAGGCATCACTCGGGCGGCACAGGACAATGTGGGCAGGGAGCCCAAGAACATTTAGGTCCAGTTTTTATGACAGAAGTTCCCTAGAGTCAGAGCTAGCATGCCCTTCCCTGCCCTCAGGCCATTCCCCAACCATGGAGGCCCCAGCTCAGCAACCAGCTCAGCTCCCAGGGGAGCCCTAGGAATATGGCTCAATGACCACAGCCCTCTACACTGGCTCCACGGGGCAGGAGTCCCGAGGTGTGGGGTACCCAGCAGCACTGTCACTCCCCTCCCTCATCACCATTCCACAGCAGGACAGTAGAGTTCCCTCCAGGAGGGACAAAGGGCCAAGGCCAGCTAGGTGACAATTCTGACCCGCTCCCCACATTGCTGGGCTCCCAGAAGGCAGGGTGGCAGAAGCCTCTTGCTACTGAAGGTGGAGGCAGCTCTGGGAAGCTGAGTTCTTGCTGCCACATTCTCGCTCTCCCCTCAGGTGGGCCAGGTGACCTGGCCTGGGTCCTGCCTGTCTTGCCCAAGACGACTGTCTATCTCACCCCAAGCCCCTCCCCTAGACATTGGTCCTCTTGAAGGTGGGAAGGCCAGAGGCTCTGTCTCTGGATCAAGGGCTGGGTTCTGGTGAAGGGCTTGGTTACCTCCCTCCTCGCTTTTCCTCTCTTCTCCCTGCTATGGTCTTCAGTGGGAGCGTTTCCTGACAACTCCCAGGTGCCAGGGTGGCCTTGCCCACCCCACCCCTTCCAAGCTGCTGTGTTGTCAGCGTCCAGTGAGGACCCGCCCCTGCTTCTGGGAGGGACTGCCCTCCAGGGCTGGCACCAAAGTGAGTAGGGAGCTGGCTGTGTGATGTGTTTGAGCGTGTCTGTGCAGCTGTGTGTTGCTGTGAGCAGGAGCTTTGGAATCTGAATGGCTGGGTGTGGGTCTGGCTCAGGCATATGCCTGTGTGCATAGGGCTGAGGATGTCCCTGGCAATCCCATGTGTGACAGAGTGTGCCTCCACACAGGGGTGTTTGAGTGTAAGTGTCCGTGAGTGTGTGTGTGTGTTGAGGGATTCAGTTATTACCCATTTATTGGGCACTAATACTGTGCTAGTGCTGCGGGTGTTGGGCATACAAACCTGGACAAAGCAGGTCACATACCTTGTCTGGTCAGAATTATGTTCCAGTGGAAAGACAGGCAGTGAACTGTGTTTTATAGATGGTTATGTTAGGCACCGGAGATGGGAAAACAGCCAGGAAAGGACTCCAGAGTCTAAGGGACTGCAGTTGGTGCTGATCGGTGTGTTCAAGTGTGCATCTGAGTGTATGGTGGTAATGCAGTATGTGTGTGTGTGTGTGTGTGTGTGTGTGTGTGTGAGTGTCAGGGGATATTCCCTGGGAGCAGAAGGCTGGTCCCTTCCAAGGCACCTCATCCAGGCCTTCAGCCAGTCCAGCTGCCCTTTCCCAGGCAGTCACTGGCCCCTCCCACTTCTCCCTGATGCCAGCGTCCCTCCATCACCCCCCAGCCAGCCGGCTCCCCAAACCGGTGAGACCGAGCCAGCCAGTGTCAGCGTGTCAGTGCCAGCCCATCCTCCCAACCCCACCCAGTCCAGACGCCCTGGCGTCCTCCACGTCTCTCTCTTCTCACCCCCCACCCCATCCAGCACTTCTGCAGTCTTAGAATCCATAATAGGTTAGGGAAGGCCAAAGGGCACTGAGAGGCTGACCTCACACAATAGGGCCCAACTCAGACGCCCCAGAGGTGTCCCTGACCCAGAAAGACCCTATCCTAAGGAGAGCATAGTTACTGCAATGTATTGAGTACCTACTGTGTGCCAGGCCTCAAAACTGTCTTGTCTCACAGACATCAGTTCCCCTCTGCTCCAGGGGAGGAATGAGAATCAACTTGTCAAAGTCCCTTGAGGTGGTTGTCAGCTGAGCTGGGTTTGGGCCTTTTCTCCCTCAATCGATGCTGTTCAGAGAAGGGAGGGAGGGAGAGAAGGCCCAGCTTTCTAGTATTGGTCTCCTCCCTTAGGCTGTCTGCTGGTGAGGACTGCCGGTGTGGGGGCTAAGCCCCCGCAGTATGCAGCTCACTGAGGGAGGTGAGGAGTCTAACAAAGGCGTGGGGAGGGGAAAGAAGGAAGAAGAGGAGGGAGGCAGGCTGGAGGGGGGCTCTGTTCCACCCCTATGTTTAGCTCTATGGGGTGTGGGCCTGATGTTAAGGGGCCTGGGGGACAGAGTTGCTGGGATCACTAAGGATAGCAACTTCCTGAATCCTCAGAGTGAGGGTGGGGGAGGGAGGAAAAAGTCCCATGGGCTCTCTCAAAATTCCAGTAAATTCCAACGGAAGAAATTCCCTTCTTAAATTTGAAAACATAATGCTTGAAGCTTCACCCTGGTGCTCCCTGTCTCTGGGAGAAGAGAGTTTTCCCTATGGGCAATAAGGGGCCCCTTTTGTCAGAAGGCTATATCCAGTTGGCTCTGGGGCCAATAGCTTAACCTGAGTGGGGAGGTTCTCAAAACCACAGGACCCAAGCCCCCCAGTTTCCCCACTCTGAGGCCTTCCTCTAGGCCTTCTTTCACCTCCTCTCTTTAAGGACAGCCCTTGGCAGATGGCACCAATTGAATGGATGTGGAAACTGAGGTCCAGAGTCTGGGTTGGACCTCCCACCTGGGGCCCCTTCTCAGTTAAGCTAGTGAAGCCCTGCCTGACCCCCTTCATAATCAAATTCCAAGATGACTTGGGGATTAGATGGAAGTGTGCTGGGGATCTGGGCAGACCACTGGAGCCAGCCCTAGCCTGAGTCTCAGATCTGACCTATGGACACATTACCCCATAATCACCAACTGCCTGGGCCCCAGCTGGCGCCGGGTACCTGGATAGCATCTCTTTTGTCCCCTCAAACAGCCCTTGGGATGGGAGCATCTCTCTTGCTCATGACTCAGGTGGGGAAACTGAGGTAAGGGGGAGGAGGCTTGCTTGCCCTCTCCCCACATACACACCCTAGAAGAACTCACTAGGATGGTCTTAAGCAAAGAAGAGGCCCAGGTAGAGAGAGCTTGACATTTTCCATTTTGGGTCACCTTTTCTATTTTCTTTTCAGAAGAAAGTACAATGTTATATCCCTGGGGTGAAATAAGAGATGGCCAAAGCTGTGCCCTCAACCACTTGGCTAAACCCTCCTGGCCTTCCTGGGAGAAGAGGTTGGATGGGGGAGGCTTACCCAGTCTAAGTGGGGAATTTGGCTTTTCCCCTTGGTCCTGCTGGGTGTGAGGAGTAGGGGTCACTTATGGGCCCCACAGCCCTAAATGATCTCCCATGAAATTTTTTTGTTATCTCTGAATGAGATTATTCACTCAGTCAAGAGACAGGGGCAGGACTGAAGTCAGAAATTGTCATATACTCACATGATTTTAATCTTTAGCACAGTTATTTTGATAACCCTATTTTGTTTGTTTATTTATTTATTTAAATACATGAGTATCTTCAAAAATGGAAATGTCACTGGTGTTGAACCCTGTCCCCTGACCTCACACATGCTGGGGTCCAGCTGGCTTCCAACACCCTCCTCAACAGCCTGGTCTGGGCTTCTCCATCCTCCACACTTGCTGCCCCCCCACCCACCACTTTCAGGTTCTCTGTTGGCTCCATAAATTACCCATGAGCTGTAAGTTGGCTGCTGCTTCAACTGGAGGCTGATGTGCTGATGAAATATTTAAGGCTCTCAACTCTCGAATTCCCTGAGGAGTGTGGGATAGGCGGGGCCCCAAGTCCTGCCCCAGTTCCCACTAAGGTGGAGTCCAGTGCAGGTGGGGTGGGGAAGGGTCTTTTTGCATAATTGATTGCTCTGGCTCTGGGTGGTGACGTAGGTACCTAAGATATGGATTTGGATCCCGGGGAGGGTGGGTTGCAACCCCCCCAAGCCACCCACTCCTCACTCAGTCCTGGCCTGTGATCCCAAGGTCTTCCGGCCTCAGCTGACAAGATCAAGCCTGGAGAAGAGTTAGCTCTCCTCTCCTCCCCCACAGAGCCCCACCTTCACTGGGGCGGAAAGAGACCTAAATAGAGGCCTGTGCCAGTGGGCCGGAGGCAAAGGTTAAAGTCCCAGCCCTGCCAGGAATCTGCTCCTGTGGCCTTCCAGAAGTCCCTCTTTTGGCCTCAGTTTCCTTGTGTGTGCAAGGGAAAGGGGCTCCGCTTAGACTACCCCTTTCTTCTGTGCTCACGAACTCTCCACAGGTGGGAAAGAAACTTGTGCGTGTGCGCGCACGCATGCGCCTAGGAGGGGCCCCCTCTCTCCGTGGGAAGGTGAGAAGGGCGCCTTGTCAGGGCAGGTCTCTCTCCTGGCTTGTGGCAGGGAGGGAGAGGCAGGTAGGCTGGCAGGGCGGGTGGGGCCCCAGCTGTGTCAGCCTGTGTGTGGAGTCGCCCAGACCCGGAGCAGGAAGCAGGATGACTCAGGTGGCAAGGCCTCCCCCCCACCCCCTTCCCCGCGCCATCTCTCAGTTGGGGGAGAAGCTCAGAGAGCCAGCGAGACCCAGCTCAGAACATACTCAGAAGCCCATCCTGTGGTGCTCCTGAAGTCCCGGAATTGCATGCTGGGGGGTGGCTTGGGGCGTGGCTTGGGGAGTGTAAGGGGCCAGCTAGGGACAGACATTCTCTGGAGAGGGCTTGACCCCTCTCCCCTGGTCCCCCACGGTGTGGAGCCCTGTTCTGTACTATTTCTGGCCAGTCCTATCTCTGTTTTCTTGTCTCCCTGTTTTCCTTTTGGCATTCCATCCCCGCCCACACGCCTTGCCAGAGAAGTGCTGCTGGAGCTACCTCTGTAATTAACAGCCGTCCATGGCTGGCAGCGCCCACAGGACTGGCTGCTCGTAGCCTCCAACCTCAAGCCTCCTCCCCTGCACAAATGGCACCAAAAAAGGCAGAAGCCACCCAGCCTTCCTCCTCTCACTCAGCTCTGGGCAATATGAGGTCCCCTCCAGCAGCTGACTTTGGAGCAGGTGTCCCTCCCCACACCTGAAGAGCTCATTCTAAGCAAGCCAGTGGGCAGGTGCAGGAGGACAGTCCGAAGCCCACACACCGTAGATCTATATGAGTTCCCAAGCAAGCTACCAAACCATTAAATAAGATATCCTGTGGCAAGCACACCTCCACAGTGAGGGAAAGGCCAGGGGAACTTAGAATTCTTAGACTCTTTGTCAAATCATGGTAGCTTCAGGGAAGATGCTCCCCAGCCCCTGGCACACACATTAATACTCCAGCTGGCTGTCCAGGCTGTGTCCTTCCTTCCACCCCTGCCATAACTGCCCTTGTCTCTCCTTTGTCATAAGTGTGCACATATCACCTATGCATCAAAGTTCTTCTGAGAGGAAGGACCAGGGTGAGAGACTTGTGGGCATAGAAACAGGGAAGGGCAAGGAATTCAAGGGTTCCTGGTATCTGGTAGCAGTTCAGATGTAGATGGTTTAGAAGGGACCTGAATTCTGTGTAGGCTCCTCCCCTTGTCCCTCTGTGGAGAGTTACAACACTAGGAGGGCCAGAGTGGGGTATTTTCAAAGGTCAGGACCCAGGATGGTTCTGCCCCTGAGTTGAGAGATGGCAATGCCCGAGGGGCCTCTAAAGCTTTGTATTGCCTTTAATTCAGATTTACCCCCCACCCCCCAGGAAGAATTGTCAGCTGTCGATTCTCCTTGAGGCTGCTGCAAAGCCGGAGAGAGTCCCCTGTGTGATTCAAAGGCACCACCATCATCCTGTAGTTTGGCAAACCAGCTTTTCACCCTGCCTTCCTTTGTAGAAGTTGCCATCTCTTAGGCCACCAAAAGCCAGAGGAGGGAAGAAGTTTCCGTGTGTGTGTGTGTGTGTGTGTGTGTGTGTGTATGTGTGTGTGCACACACACACGTGTGCATAAGTGCCTTCTGTAGGTCTAAATCTCTGCCTGTCTCTGGGGAAGGGGCCTTACAGCATAAAGATTATGTTCAAATAAAGAACAGAAACTCTTCCATCTCCTTATATGGTCAGAGGCTTGGTGGAGAATGAGGGGAAGTGACATAAGCAGAGGAGGTGGCCTGGCTGTCCTGGACACTGGTTGATTGATGTTTAGCTTACCCTGGAAAAGTGCAGGAAAAATCCCCATGCATTTGCCCATAATCCCAGCGATTCTGGAGGCTGAGGCAGGAGGCTCACAAGTTCAAAGCCAGCCTCAGCAACTTAGTGAGGCCTTGTCTCAAAATAATAAAAAGGACTGGGGATGCGGCTCAGTGGTTAAGCACCCCTGGGTTAATCTCAGGTACCAAAAAAGAAAAGTGCTTCCCCAGCCAACAGCCCTCCTTGGACACCTTGTTACCAGTTATTTAGGTCTCTCAGACAGCTTAGGCTGGCACCTGTTGTTCTTTTACTCTCAACTGTAAGGCCCCAGAAAGCTGCATATTTGAGTTAGCCATGTGTTGTTGGTGGACTGAGGACTGTGCTTCTACTGAGCGCCAGTCAAGAGAAATCAGGTTAAACTGAAGGAATATAAGTTGAGGCTAGACATCAGAAGGAACTTAGCCTTGTTAGTATAATGAGACAAGGAGCCGGGCGCGATGGCTCAAGCCTGTAATCCCAGCACTTTGGGAGGCTGAGGCAGGAGAATTGTGAGTTCAAAGCCAGCCTCAGCAACGGTGAGGCGCTAAGCAACTCAGTGAGACCCTGTCTCTACATAAAACACAAAATAGGGCTGGGGATATGGCTCAGTGGTCGAGTACTCCTTTGGTCGGGTCCCCGGTACCAAAAAATTAAAAAAAATAAAAAATTAAGCAAAAATTGCTGAGGCTGGCTTTCAACTCGTGATTCTCTTGTCTCAGTTTCCTGAGCCACTGGGATTATAGGGTGGTGCCCAGCAAGAAATCTCTGCTTTTAAAGGCGTGGAGGCAGGGGATTGGGTAAGATGGCCTTTCCTTCAAGTTCAAGCTACAGGGAAACTGGTGAGAACACTTATCCCTATCCCTGGATACCTCCTCTTCCTGCTAGATCAAATTCCCTGTACAGAGAGTTGCTACTTTTTGTATTTTTTTCCTCTACTGAGGATTTAACCCAGGCGCACCTTACCACTGAGCTACATCCCTAGTTCTTTGTGCCTTTTATTTTGAGAAAGGGTCCCTCTAAGTTGCTGAGAGTCTTGCTTAAACTGGCAAAGCTGGCTTAGAACTTGAGATCCTTCTGTCTTAGCCTCCTGAGACTGACTGTTGCTTTGCCTGGCAGACAGCTGATTCTAAGAAAGATCATTTTCTGATCCTTTTCTGTATTCTCAGACATGGATGAATCCTCAGTGCCTGGCAGGAACATAGTAAGAGTTTAGGAAATGTATAGGAAATCTATCTGGGAGGAAACAGCTTTAATTTGTGTTTATGGCTGCTGTGGTGGAGTCTACCCAATCCCAGCCTGTGAGTTTAGCTTTTGGGCTATTGTGTTGTGACATGCTCCATGCTAAGCATGCAGGGGCACATTCTGGGGACACACACACACACACAGAGGCTTTATTCCAAAACCTCATATCTGTCAAGAGTGGTGGTGCATGGGGCTGGGATTATGGCGCAGTGGTAGCGTGCTCGCCTAGCACGCATAAGGCGCTGGGTTCAATCCTCAGCACCACATAAAAATAAAATAAAGATATTCTGTCACCTACAACTAAAAAATAAACATTAAAAAAAAAAAAAAAAAAGAGTGGTGGTGCACGCCTGTAATCCCAGCGACTGAGGAGGTTGAGGCAGGACGATCTCTAATTCAAGTCCAGGCTGGGCAATTTAGAGAGACCCCTCAGCAATTTAGCGAGATCCTATCTCAAAATAAAAGAGAAAAAGGGCCGAGGATGTTGCTCAGTGGTAAAGCACCCCTGGTTCAATCCCTAGTACCAACCCCCCCCCAAAAAAGGGAAAAAACAAAATACCCCAAAGTCTCATTTCTGTCCCTTCATTCCACCTTGGCTCCTCTACCTCTCTCTTCAGTCACCCAGCCCTCCCCTACCTGTTTGCTGAAGTCAGGGGAAAGAGGAGGGAGTGAAGCCAGGTTGGGGCTGGGAAATTATTACTGCATCTGGGTGGGGTGGGCTGGGAAGATGGGAGGTGCTGGGGACCTTGACAGCAGCAGCAGTTTAGGATGGTGACCTCTTTCCCTCCCAGCCGTAGACGTGGCCATTGTATTGTGCAGCAGGGTGGCAAGCAGGTGGTTAGGGCGGGGGTAAGGTAGGGATGAAGACACTGAGGTAAGCTGGAGAAGGGAAGGTCAGGAAATACAACACCAGTGGCACTGGTGGGTGGGATAGCAACTGGATCCGGAGTTGGATCCAGCAACTGTGGACATCTCCTGGCCTCTTCCTCTTGGATGGCACAACCTCAGAAGAGAACATAAGTGATCATTCTGTCCACCGTTGCTGCACCTAGCCCATCCTCCCTGCTCACGTTGGATGTGTCCACTTTTTTTTTTTTTGTGGTGCTGGGAATTGAACCCAGGGCTTTGGGCATGTTAGGCAAGTGCTCTACCACTGAGCTACATCCTCAGCTCTGTGCTCACATGGATGGGGCTATACAGTTTTTTTTTTTTTTTTGAAGGAGGATCCCTTCTTTTTCTTTTCGGGGGCTATTGGGGATTGGACTCGATCACTGAGCCACATCCCCAGCCCTATTTTGTGGTTTACGTAGAGACAGGGTCTCACTGAGTTGCTTGGCACCTTGCCGTTGCTGAGGCTGGCTTTGAACTCGTGATCCTCCTGCCTCAGCCTCCTGAGCTGCTGGGATGAAGAGGGTTCATTTTCTAAATAATCAGTCCCCCAACACCTCCCCCCCATTCCTACAGACTGTTTATATTTATCCCTCTGTGAGCTGTCTGACAGTTGGGCTCAGTTTTATTTATTTTTTGTATTATCAGGGTCTAACCCCATGCCTGGTACACGGTTGGTGCTCAATACTTAAGTGTTGAATGAATGCCTGGAGGACTCTTGGCACACTGTGCAGTCACTAGCAGCATTAATTTCATCAATCACAGAAAAGAAATCACTTGTCTTCTTAAGCTGCCTGCTGGGAAGTTCTTTTTGATATCTAACCCAGGCTCTTCCAGTATGGAGGAGCTTACTGCCCCATTTCTTTAATACCAATGTTTGGTTTCCTTTAGATCCATTGCCTGATTTTTTTCCATACTGACCAAAACTTCCTTACACCAACACTTTATCCTTGGACCAAATAATGGCTCTTCTGTCTCTCCTTAGAGTGTTAAGTTTTCCTGCCCTTCCCCCCAGTGCATTGACAATTTATGTCCAAACTGTTCCTCCAGGAGAAGGAACATGGGATTTGGTGAGACTTGAAATTAGGAGAAAGGGGTTCTAGCTTGGAGTAGTTTTGTGACCTCTCTGAGCCACAGTTTTGTTTTTGTTTTTTGGTACCAGGGATTGAACCCAGGGGTGCTTAACCACTGAGCAACATCTCCAGCCCTTTATAAAAAAATATTTTGTTTAGAGACAGGGTCTTTCTAAGTTGCTTAGGGCCTCCGTTAGTTGCTGAGGCTGGTATTCTCCCACCTCAGCCTCCGGAGCTGCTGGGATTAGAGGCGAGTGCCACCACACCTGGCTTGAGCCTCAGTTTCTTCATCTTTATTTTTTTGTGGTGCTGGGGATGAAACCCAGGGCATTGAGTATGCTAGTTTCTACCACTGAGCTACCTCCCCAGCCCAGTTTCTACATCTTTAGAATGACTATTTTGTTGCCTTAAAAGTTTTTCAGAACAGTCATAAGAACTTAAAAGAAAATACCATTAGTTGAAATCCAAACATTTTGCAACTATCCAAGGCTTTCACAATGCCTACTTCTTTTCATTCCCAAACACACTGAGAAAGATAAAGTGAATGTACCCAATTTACAGATGAGGAGAAACAGGGCGAAAGGTGAACTAACTTGCTTAAAATCGTACAGCTATTAAGTGGCAGAACCCAAACCCAAGCCTTCTAATTTTAAGTTCCAATGAGTGTTCCATATTTGGGGGGGGGTAGATCCCGACCCAGTATAAAGCCTATGAAATGCTTTACAAATATGTTATTACTACTTTGGGGCAAGGATGAATAAGCCCAAAGAAGCATTGTGTCTGACGCTGAGTTGGATGACCAGTGAAGGCGTTGGTCCTTTCCCAGGGCGCCTACTGACTCACCTGTTGGACAGGTAGGGGGAAGGGGAGAGTAATGAGTCTTACCTGCTCAGAGCTAGGGTGGGGCAAGACACACCCCACCCCTTTCATTGGTTCTTTCTTTAGTCTTACTGACAGACCCTTGCCCAATCAGGAGGAAGAAACTTTCTATCTGCCAATAGGTGCAGAGTGAGGATGGGCCCTCAAGTTGGAGTCCATCCCCAGAGTCGACTGGCAGTCCCTTGGGCCAATGGCGAGCGCATAAACAGAGGCGGCCGTGGAAGGGAACTGGGCGCGAGGCTCCGCCCCTCGGTGGGACTCTCAGGCGAGACAGCCAGTGGGTTCGCATCAGTGGGTGGGCGTCTTCCTTAGGGGCGGAGCTTCAAGGGGGAGAGAGGTGTGGCTTGGCTGTCAGATCCCTTCGCCTTTTGTTCGGTTACTGAGTTGCTGCCTTGGCCAGAGTCCGGAGCAGCCGCCGCCCGAGCGCGCCGAGCTCAGTTCGCTGCCCGCGCCGGCTAACACCCGGCCCAACCACGACCCAGCCCGGCTCCACACGCAGGTGCTGACAATCAGGGCAGGTATAGCTGGGGAGAGGGAAGGGATGACAGCGGCCGAGAGGTCGGTCCCACCAGTTTTAGGGCAGGTGAGGGTGGGTGCTAGGGAGCGCCACCCTGCACCGGCGGCAGGGGGCGCGCTAGGGTCCTGTGCGCGGCGTCTCAGGGGGCACTCGGTTCCGGCGGAGTGTGCCTCGGGGCTCCGTGAGCCCGAGATCTGAGAAGGGCAGGGAGGAATCAGGGCAGGTGCCTCCTGGGTCGCGTGTCCCGCGGGGCTGCGAGCTTGCCCGACGCCGCGTCCCTGGCTTTCGCCCTGAGCTAGTGGGGCAGACTTTGACCTGCTCTGCCTGCGTTCCAGAGCTCACTCTGCAGCCAGGAATTTACCGTCTGGGAAACTTGCTGCCACTGGTCTCTACGGGGCCACCCTCACCCCACCCCACGCGTCATCCTCGCTTTCCCTCCCTCCCTACTCCCCCAGGCCTGGGTGGGGCCCTATTGTCTGCGCCCAGCTTGCCCAACTGTGGGGGCCGAGCTCACATTTTCCCAGCGACGCGGGCCCCACCTGCTGAGCAGGTGAGCACACGGAGTACGGCGGCCCTCCCCTCCTGCTCCCGCAGCTTGGTGCGAACCGTACTTGCGACGCCTCCCTCCTCTCGGGTGGGTGCCGGGCTACAGCTCCTCCAGAGGAGGTGGGATGGGGTGACAAGGGGCTGGTGCAGGGCTCTGTGCTCTTCTGGTGTCAGGCACTCCGGGCTTGGCCTGGGGCGTAGCGGGGAGGGGTCTGTGCGTGGGAGAGAGAATTCAGGGTCACCTCGCTCAGTTTCCAGTGGCTGCACTTCCACAGTGTTGATATGGGAACAGCAATACTCTTTTTCTCTAATCTCATATTGTTGAAAAATCACCCTAAACAAACTTTCCAGGAGGAAGTATTCACGGCAGCTTTCTCTGGGGATTTTCCTGTCTCCTTGCCCAGAGCTTCCTACAGGCTCAGGGGGTCCTTTTTGGAGCGAAGCGCCTTCCCGCAGCCGGCTCCAAGCTGAACGTGGGCCAGTGCCTGCGCTCTGACCCTGTCCTCCCTGCCCCCACCTCCATCCTGTTTGCTGGGCCCCTGGGGCCCGAGGTGGGGGCCGGGGGGGGGGGCGAGAGAGGAAGCGGCTTCTTCCTTCTCTTCCTGCCTCCGGGGACCACCACACCCCCTCGGAAGAGGCCTGCGTGAGTGGCTGGCTCTTCCAGGCTCTGCCCCCTCCCCAGGAATGGGGTGGGTAGGGTTGGGCCAAGCTGAGGAGGGCTGGGGGTGTGATTGTTCTTGTCTTTTTTTTTTCTGCACCCCATCCCCCATATTACTTAGCTGCCTGGTAATTGAGGCAGAAGAGCTGGGTGCACCGAGGCTTGCTTTCCTTTGGATTTGTGAATTATGAAGATGCATTCTTTCTGGAGGCTTTGCTACCCTTTCTCTATCTCCCGCTTTCCTGAGAGCCTTTGGTGGCGAAAGTGGGACAGGAGGAAGGTCTTTTGAGAAAGGTTTCCTCCACACAGGCACCTAGAGGCAGAGCTGCATTACCCTCTTCTTACCCCAGTGCCCTGGGAACCCATTCGCTGGCTGATTTCCACCAGGCTTGCTATACTGGTTTTCAAAAATCAAGTGTGATCTTTTTGCAGGTATTTGGAGCCCAGCCTCCTTGGGGGACAAAGCAGGAATGTAAGAGCTGGGCTTTCCCTCAGTCTTGGGGCAGGGGGAAGATGGGGTGGGGGTTATCAGCGCTGCTTGTCCTGATTGCCTTGGGAAGAACCTACTGCCTCTTAACTGTAGATGGGAGAGTGGGCGCCAGGGGTCAGACCCACTTCTTTGGGGTGTCCTGGTGAAGCTCTAACTCAGTCCTAGGGATGGGTTGTGTGTATGTGCACCCCCAGGTAGCTCCAGGGACATGGAGTTTGTGCCTAAACAACCTGTTCTTCCTCTCTGTGCCAAGGTGGGGGAGGGGAAGGCATTGTAATTACGTTGACTAAATGATTATTTTAGCTAATCTAGTTTGTGACTGTGATGAAAAGATAATACTGAAGAAGTATTGCTAGGAGGTGCCTGGTGAAAACTGGCTACTGACTGGACAGGAAGGAGGGGGAAGAAGTAGGATCCAATTTGTTATTTCTTGCCAGATCAAGCCCCAGCTTGGGTGACAGGAGCCCTCCTCCGCACTCCAGCTCCCCCTGGAACCGCTGTTTGGGCTGCCAGGGCTGAGGCTTGGAGAATGCAGCATGTGGGAACGAAGAAGGTCAGGCGAGAGCTGGCAGCCTTCTCCCCTTAGGAGGCCCATGGGGTGGGTCCTGATGATAGGAGGGGCTCTCCCCACCAAGCGCCACCTTAGAATGACATGGCGCAGTTGACTAGTCTGCAGAAGGGCTGTTTATCTGGAGAGGTGTTATAGGGGGACAGTTTTGAGCACAGAGATTTGGGCTTGGACAGAGCTGGACTTGAGTCCCAGCCCAGTGTCTCATTACTGGTGTGGCCTTGGTCAGAGCTCTTCCCCACTAGCCCGACGCGGTGGTGCACACCTGTAATCCCAGCACTTTGGGAGGCTGAGATAGGAGCATCGCGAGTTCAAAGCCAGCCTCAGCAACGGTGAGGCTAAGCAACTCAGTGAGACCCTGTCTCTACATAAAACACAAAACAGGGCTGGGGATGTGGCTCAGTGATTGAGTACCCTGAGTTCACTCCCCGGTACCAAAAAAAAAATGCTCTTCCCCTCTTGAAGCCTCAGTCACCTCTTTGGCAAAATAGGAATAATAAATCCTACCCACTTGTAAGAACTTGAAGAATAGTAACTTGAAATCAAGAAAAGATTACGGATACCAAGCACCTTCTCACTGTTCTCATATACTCATTTTGGCTACCTTTAGAAGCAGGCGTCATTAATTCCATCCTATAGATGAGGGAATTAAAACTCAGGAAAGTTAAGTAAGGTTGCCCAAGGTTGCACAGTGGGACTCAAGCAGAGCCAGGACTGGCATTTGGGTTCTCTGGCTCCAAGCCCGGAGCCCATTCTGCCGTATGGTTCTTCTGCAGCTGTGAAAGGATTTTTTTTTTTTTTTTTTGCGGTGCTGGAGTTGGAACCCAGGATCTCACATGTGCTAGGCAGGCGCTCTACCGCTGAGCCACACCCCCAGTCCTGGAAGGAATTTTTCTGCTGCCTCATTTTGACAGCCTCTGCTAGATTGGTAAGAAGAGAATTCAGAAGGGCCCAGCAAGCTGTGTGGGTGGTAAAGGTGGGGACAGGTTTGTCAGGTGGGGGTGACTCATGTTCTAGCTGCTAGTACTCTGAAACTTCTCCAGTGGCTTGATGGAGGGCTAGCTCCCCAAGGCCGAGGTCTCTGGTGAGTGTTAGTGCATGTCAGGAAGGAAGAAGGGTGTAGGTCAAAGCCATGCTGCCTGCCAACTTGTGCTAGGTAAAACCATGGCTTTCTGGGCCTGTCCCTTCACAGGAAGTGGGAATTGCCTGCTTGTCTAGGGGCTGAGGCTGTGCCAAGATCAAAGGGGGCTGCTCCCTGGGAAGTGGAGAGAAATGAGAGTCAGATTTAGGCCTGGGTGAGTGTCCTGCTGAACAGTGCTGGCCGGTGCTACCAGGCTGTTCTTGGAGGGGATTGATCCTAGGGCTTTACACATGCTAGGCAAGTGCTCTACCAACTGAGCTATGTCACCAGCCCTGGCTTGTGATTTTCCAACACTCTGAGGATGCAAAAGCAAGAAGTAGGGTTGATTCCCTAAAGGAAGGAATGGAGGCTAGACAGGAAGAAGGACATTATAGATGAGATTTTTTTTTTTGAAAAGGGCTTGAACCCAGGGGTGCTTAACCACTGAATCACATCCCTGGCCCTTTTGATTTTTTTATTTTGAGACAAGGTCTTGCTAAGTTGCTTAAGGCTTCCCTAAGTTGCCCAGGCTGGCTTTGAACTTGAGATCTTCCTGCCTCAGTCTCCTGAGTTGCTGGGATTATAGGCATGTGCCTCTATGCCCAGCTCCCCATCCCTTTTATTTTGAGTCAGAGTCTCCTTACATGTTGCTGAGGGTTTTGCTAAGTTGCTGAGATTGTCCTCAAACTTGTGATCCTCCTGCTTCAGCCTCTTGAGTTGCTGGGAATAAGGCATGTGCAGCTCACAGATGAGATCTTGAGTTGGAGGAAAGTGAGGGAGAAGTGGAGGGTCAGAGTTGACTGTCCTCTGAGGAGGGACCATGCTGTCTGGGAGGGACAATTCCTCTGGGTGAATCTGAGGCTTGCTAGGGTCCCTGGGACAAAACATACTCAGTGAAATATTTCATGCAGAAGAAATGAAAAATAAAAATAAAAACCAGCAGAGATGTCTTGTGTCTTTTGGGATAAGAGCCAGATGGCAGTGAGAGGGACAGGCATCTGTGAGCAGGTTGGCCCAGAGACCCTGTGGAGGGAGAAAGCAGTGTGGCTGACTGGGGCAGGTCCTTAGGGTTTGTGTTACTGCAGGTGACATCCTGAGGCCTCTCCTGGGACATGGTTGAGGTTGGTGGAGATCTGGGGAGGTGGCTTGCCCTATTTCCTAGCAATCCTCAGCCCAGCCTGATGAGAAAGCTTTCTAACCACTCCTCTGAGTTCAGCCTGGAGGGCCCTCAGGGCTGGAAGCTCAGCTTTCTGTCTTTATCTACTGGAGACAGTGGATTCTTCTTCTCTCTCTTCCCCCTGCCCCCCAATTTTGCGAGGCAACTGCCTTGAATGCCCGTTTCTTCCCTTTCTCTTTCCTTGGCGCCCTTTTGGTTTTTAGCCTCCATCCTGGGGAGTGCATCCTCTGGACACCCTGAGTTTTAACCAAGCCTCTTCCAAAGCCTGGCTTTTCTCTAGTGTGCCCATGTGGGGACTAGGCAGCCAGACCTCCTTGACTCTCCCAGGAGAGGGTCAAGTCACCTTTCCTGCAGAATCACACACTAAGGAGCGGACATCAGCTGGGGTCCAATTGAGGAGTGGGCTGACCAGGAACCAGGCTGCCCAGGCCCCACTGGTGGTGGCAGGGGGTGGTGCGTTGAGGATGTTGCTGTGTGGAATTACGTCACCAACACAATTCTGTTGTTCCTGATGTGGCTGAAGTGTTTTTCCATTCCCAGGAGCCCCAGTTTGGGCTCATCAGCCAGCTTGGGATTGTGCCCACAGAGGGTCCCCAGCAAGGAATGGAGGTCCAGCTGGAGCCCAATCCAGAGGAGCCCAGAGGTTCCTGAGGTCATGCCACTTGGCCAGGATATTTCCCTCTCCTACAGATCTCCTTCATTTTCCCACCCCAGTTTGTTTGCTTTGGGAGGGAGCCCAGAAGGAGGAAAACAAATAGCAGCTGGGTTGCAGGCCGAGCCTCCCCCACTCCCAGCTTGTCCTCAGGCCACAGCCTGGGCTGTCCTCTAGACTGGAAGTGAGGGTTTTCCTCCGGAAGCTTCCCTGTCTTCTCCTGTCACCTGCTTGGCCAGCCCTGGCCATGTGTGGCTCCACCATTCCCTGCCCTCTTGGAGTGACCATTCTGCTCATGGAGACCACGATGTCTGCCCAGGACCCTCTAGTCTGCAGCGCTTGTTGATGGGGGATGAAGCAGGGAGAGGTTCCTTTCCGAAGCTGCTAGCCTATGGGGAGAGGCCCTTTGGGAAGCCCCAGCCAGAAGAGGGAGACAAGGCTCTCAGGGGAAGCAGGGATGTCTGGCTGTGTACCTGTGCTTGGGACGCTGGCCGCATCTCAGCTGGAGCAGTGGGGAAGGCTGCAAGTCAGGACCCTGCTGAGCCCAGTGTCCCCAGGCTACTGTATGGGAAAACCCCTTGCCTGACTGGCCCATGCTGTTCCTGGCTACAGGAGGCGGCATCTAACTGCTGAGGGAGAGTCCAATGTCTCTGGCCTGGGCCAAGTTCCTCTGCCTGCCTAGAAAGGAAGTCTGGGTCTTGAAAAAGCAGGCAGGCTGCAGCTGCCTTGCCCTCCCTCGCCTGGCACATCGCCGCCGCCTCCTCTCTGGTGTCTCTGTTTCTGTAATCTGTAAATGCTCCCCTCTCCTGTCCACAGACGGCTTCCAGAGTCACAGCTGTGTTTGGTTCATGTAGCTGACTAAAGAAAAGAGTAGCTTGATTGGCTCCATTTATAGATGAGGAAAATGAGAAGAAGGAAATGGAATAACTTGCCCAATTGTGCACAGCCAGCGGGGGTTGGAACCTCATGGAGCCCCCCTCTTGCCTCAAAATGCCATGCTGTCCTGCCCCTGCCTACTGCTCCCTCCTGTCCCCATCTGAGCCTCAGATGTGGATCTGCACAGGATGCTGGCCTCTGGCTCAAGGAACTCTAAGGGGCCCAGCCCTATCCTTGTCTGACTTCTAGTCCGCAGAGGCAATATTTCTTTTTTTTTCTTTTTCTTTTTTTGGTACTGAGGATTGAACTCAGGGGCACTCGATCACTGAGCCACATCCCCAGCCCTATTTTGTATTTTATGTAGAGACAGGGTCTCACTGAGTTGCTTAATTAGCACCTCGCCGTTGCTGAGGCTGGCTTTGAACTTGTGATTCTCCTGTCTCAGCCTCCCAAAGTACTAGGATACAGGTGTGCACCACCATGCCCAGCTCCCACATGCAATATTTCTGAGCCTGAATCCAGCACAGCCTCTTAGGCACCCTGTCCTGTCCTCACTTCCCGATGTCTTACTGACTTTTGGCCTCCTGTAGCCCAGCCTAGCTGTGCCCTTTGCTGACTGTCCTTAGCAAGAGCTAACTGGGGCAGGAGGCTGATGTCACTCTGGTGGGCTTATGTTTTAAGTCAGGGTTAGAACTGGGGGTGATGGTGCAGGTCTGTAATTTCAGCAAGTCAGGAGGCTAAGACAGGATTGCAAGTTCAAGGCCAGCCTCAGCAATTTAGGGAGATCCTATCTCAAATGAAAAACAAAAAGGGCTGGGGGTGCTGGCGTTGTAGCTCAGTGGTAGAGCGCTTGCCTAGCACATGTGATGCACTGGGTTTGATCTTCAGCACCACATAAATAAATAAATAAATAAATAAATATATTTTTAAAAAAAAGGACTGAGGAGGTAGCTCAATGGTAAAGCACTGAGTTCAATCCTTAGTACAGGTCCCTCCCCCAAAATAAATAAATAAAATTAAAATAAAGCCAGGCTGGGTCATGCTCTGCAGGGCAGCTTTGGATTGGGGGGCCCTGCTGCCAGTGCTGAGTCGTTTGTGCAGGGGGGGTGCATCAAAGGCGGGGTACACTGCAGGGTACACCTGCAGCAGCCTCGTTTCTTCCTTACAGGCTCCTACTCCATCTGGACTGGGTGGGGAGAGGGTCCTTCCCAACCCTCTCAGGGCCCTGTGTCTTCTCTCTTCCTGTCCTTGAGCTGTCCCCACTGCACCCTGTGATCTCAGCTGGCTTCACCCTCCCCTACTGCCGATGGAACAGACTCTAAACAAAGGCCCCCCCATTCAGCACAGAAACCCACCCTGTCTCTGTCTCTGCCTTCTCTGGCCTGGCTCATGGACAGGGCCTTTGCCCATCTCCTGCTCCCACCCTGTGTCTGTTCAAGGGAATCCTGGAAGGTCTGACTCCAGGTCCATGCTGGAATGTAAGGAGACCAAACTGGGTGCGGCCCTCCACCCCAGTGAAGAGCCAAACCTGCACTTTCGTTTCTTGTGGGAGAATTTCCCAAGTCTTTCCTAGGAGTAGGGAGGGAGAAAGGTGGGGCAGGTTGACAGTCCTGCCTGAGGTCTGACTTCTAGCTTTCCTGTTGCAAGAATATCTGCCCAGGCAGTCCTCTCCTTGGGAAGAGTTCTAGTGCCTGTCCTCTCTCTGAACCTCTTTCCAGCTCTGACCTCATCCTCAGCCTTCTCTCATCTGCATGGGAATCCTTGTCCCTTATTACTAGAATCTTAGACATCAGCATTCCTTTGAGATGACCTGGGCCACCCTTTGTATAGATGAAGCCCAGAGATGGAAAGTAATTGCCCAGGAATTCCCAGCACTTTGTGGAGCTGGAACTAGAACCTGAGATGATTGGTGTGGGTACCCTTGGGTACCCTTGGCTGCGTCAGCCCCCTCCTCCCTTGGCAAGAGGACTCAGCTCCACCCAGACTTGTCTGGTGGACCAAATGCTGCTGTTCCTACTGTGAGGCAAACCTGGATTGGAGCAGAACACCCCCATTTTCTCCATGTGGAGCCTCAGCCACCATACCTACCCCCCACCCTTCTTTTTGGTAGTAGGTCTTGAGCTCAGGGGTAGCCTGCCACTCAGCTGCATCCCCAGTCCTTTTTATTTTATTTTTTTATGTTGAGACAGGGTCTCACTGAGTTGCTGAGGCTGACCTTGAACTAGTGATCCTCCTGCCTCAGTCTCCTAAGCTGCTAGGATTTCAGGCATGCACCACCATGCCCAGCCTGTTTGCCTTCCTGGAAGTTGGGAATAACAATAATGCCTGCCAGCGAGAAAGAGATCCATTTGATAATAAAGGCAACTGGGCACCTGTTTCCCTTGCCCCCCATCATTTGCCCTCTGTCTTGCCCTGGGCAGCTGTCTGACCCTCAGCTTTCCTTGGTTCCAGGCCTGGGCTACCGGGGGTCATGAGGGGGCTGCAAGGAAACCCCCCATACCCT